>JANHMN010000015.1:24022290-24072101 GCA_030674055.1 Rhabdomys pumilio
TATGTGTATGTGTATGTGTATGTGTATGTGTATGTGTATGTGTATGTGTATGTGTATGTGTATGTGTATATATATGCCGGGGACCAGCCTCGGCTGAGGGCGGAGTCTGGAGAAGAGTGGATGCAAGAGGGGCAAAGGGAAGAAAGGATCAGACATGGGAGAGACGTCATTCGCTTCATGAGAGATGGGACAGAGAGGAAGCACATCTCGGCATGGCTTTTCCTACTCTGACTTTTGTCTCTTTCAAGCTTTATTCATAAAATCATTTTCTCAGAAATTTTATTCATTGATTGCACAGCTTTTCAAAATACACTTTCTTCCAAATCCTTCCTTGATTGCATAGGAACGCTGAAAGAGGAACAAAACACACTTTCTTCCAAATCCTTCCTTGATTACATAGGAACGCTGAAAGAGGAACAAAGCGAGCAAACAGCAATTTTATAAGAACTAAAAATTAACACGATGATAAAATCAATTTTCTTTAAATTTAATATCTTCTTCCTTAAGATTGATGTCGTAAAGCCTTGGGGTTACAGACAAGATGACTCTATTCGAATTTGATTCTGCTTCAGTTTGGCATAAGACTAACAGATCAAAAGTTACTTCCTACTACCTAGTATATGAAACTTGGCTTTCTATAAAAGTTCAATCTTTACCCCTTAGGTAACTCTTCCTTTCCTTCCTCTAGATTTCTTTTATACTTGGCATAAGACCACCATCCTTTCTCTTTGATTCTTAAAATATTGTTCAGCCCCTTAGCTTAAGCAAGAGCGGTCTGTCTATCAGTAAAGTTCTGGTCTGAGAAGTCTGCTCAGAAGGCAGGCAGTTCACTGCGCCAGGATGCCTTCCTCTGTGCCTCTGTCTTGAACCCTGTTGCAATATGATTCCTACCTTTATTACAAATCTGTAAAGAACAGGAGAACATCAGGGTTCCTAAAACTGCTTACTTTTGCCTTCAGGAAGTACCAAGGCTTGCCATAAACTTGTATGATTAAAATCTTCCTATTCATGCAAATTCCTTGTTTCTAAAGTTGAACACTAAAAGCCTAGCAATTCAATCACAGCTTGTCAGCTAAAATTTCCCTACGTTTTTCTTCTTTAATAACTCTTCTCAAATCCCTTTTCTCATGCTTACTACCAACACTCATTAGTGATCTAGAGGTTTATTTAAGTAATAAGTTCTTAGGAAAGACTCAATTTTCTGTATAGCTATTTTTTCCAGGGAACTTTCAAAAATTTCATTCTTGTTTACACTCGTTTTTTGGTTGCCCCAGCTCTAGCTTTTGGAGAGAGGCCTTTAACAGTAAGAAACCTAAGAATAGCAAGAGGTGTGCAGCGAATATCCACCAAGGGGAGTGAAGGGTCAGTCCAGGTTGTCCAAGCACCAGAACTCTGTCAAACAGCACCTTCAGAACACTCAGCATCGCTATACATACATACATACATACATACATACATACACACACACACACACACACACACACACACACACACACACACATAGGTGTGCGCACGCGCATACACACACACACATCCAGATATTGTGAAACATGGTTTAAATTCCAGTTTGTAATACTGGCACCAGGTAGATGACCTCAGTAAATGGTCTGTCATCCTGAACAGATTTGTCAAATAAGTTGTTCAAGACAGAGACTCAAAAGAAGGCATCCTGGCTTAATGAACTGCCTGCCTTCTGAGCAAACTTGTCATACCAGAACAGATGGTGGTCCTATGCCAATATAATAGAAATATAGAGGTCCCTGGGACTCCCTGGCCAGCCAGCTCACCCCACTTGGCTAGCTCCAGGCCAGTGAAAAATCCTGTCTCTAAAAGACAATGCGGATTGTATCCAAGGAACAATACCCAAGAATGACCTGTAGCCTCCAGACACACATTGACTCCATACAACACACATAAACATATACAAAACCATGCTAAGTACTTAATGCTATTCAGGGTATAGAGCCAGCACCTAAAAAGGTTCCATTATAACTAGTACAGTCACAAAATAGTGGAAGAGATTTCTTTCTGTATGGAAATTTCCACGGTGGAGAATTTCAAATGCTAGCGCACTCCCCACTGATTCTAGCAAGGGCTCAACTTAAGGAAAAGTGAAAGGAGAGCGACAGAGCTACACAGTTGCTAGATCTTTTAGTAAAAATTTCCATTTTTCTTATAAGGTCCTCAGTCAAGCAGACTGCTAGCAGAAAAAAAATTGTAAACCCAATACAACATTCCAAAGACACAGTAAGGAATATTGCTCTTCCAACTAAAAAAAGTAGAATGAAAAACAACAGTCACAAAAATTAATGTGAATAGAACAGATCCCTCAGAAGTTTGCAGTATTTTATCATGTGAAAATTTTAGTCGAGGACAATGCTTACAAACAGCACATGGGCCAGTACTGAGAAATGGGACCATACACTTTCATTCGATGGGCCACTTCCAGGTCATCTTTGTGGCTACAGCACAATTATAAATATTCTAACCTGCTTAACTTTGAGAAGAAAACTGGTCACATGCTGAATTATATTGGTGTCTACTAATATCAAGTTCTTAGCACAAGGAATTTGTTCTTTAAGTTGGCTAGCCTTGACTTCCTAGGTAAGAGACAGCAGTTGTTGACAAAGTGAGCAACAAAACCTAATACATATACAGTGCAGATTAATCTCATGACACTGTACATTTAGGTGAATCTTAGCTATACACTCCATGAAACAAAGGTTGAGAGAAAATATAACTCTCCTTTTTCTAAGTTGGGACATGGGACATGTAACTACTTCACACTCTGCATGGTGCACACAGATTTTAGTAAATCTCCTATTCCAGCTACTTAGTGTCTACCAATCTGATTTTTTCAATGAGTCCTTACAACAAATTAATGCGAAGAGTCAATCAATATACCTCATGGTCTTCAAACATACATGCTCCTGGTTACATACAAACTTTGAAGGCTATGCCGAACTTTCACCTGTCTGCCCCTTCTCTGGGCTCACTTTCATGATTCCTTCCAAATGGGCTCTTTGTGTTAATTGTTTGGTGGTTTTGAGCATTTTTAGAATTGCTATACTAATCTGGTGTAGTGAATCCAACGGTAATCCCAGTGTAACAGGATCAAAACAGTAAGATCAAGGACACGAAGAAAACTAATATCCACCAGGTGGCGTTTCTTACCACCCATAACAGAGTCTGCTCTTAAAACCACAGGGGCAAGAGATCCTCAGCCACTGCTAGAGAAACAGCCTGCCAGGACTCTCAACTGAAGGAATATGCTGCTTCATCACTGGAAGAACTGAAAATGATCTCATTATGTCCAGAGTTAGATATAATAAAAGATTTAATTCCACCTGAAGAGTATTTGAGAACCGCTTAAAATATTTAAGACTCCTTTAACGCAATCCTAGGATCAAAGGCCTAAGAAAGGATTACAAAAGCAGCCTTCTTGATTTCCAATTCCACAGCTAGCTCTGTCTCATTAAATCATCCTGAGCCAGTGGGAACCAGTCCTTCGGAGCAGTGTTCAGTGACCTGCACTGTGGGACACCTTCACTTGCCTCCCATGTGTGCCTGTGCGATGGACACTACTCATCTCTCTGTATGACCTGCACCATGCCATGCATGGTGTACAATTTGTTTCTATTGCTTCTACTTTCCTGGATGTGGATCTCAACTCCCGCGCTGGACTATGAGCCACCTAAGGGAAGAAAATATAGCTTGTCTCTTTCAAATCATTTGTGTTGAAATCAGCACAGTATATTATGGTATAGTTATGTATTACCCAACTCTTTTATAACTACCTATACAGGAAAGTTACTTCGCTAATTGCCAGCTTTCTGACCAGAATTATTTACCTGATTCATGTAATTACTGAGCAACTGCTATGAATCAGATACTTTTCCTGCTTATATAAACCAAAAGGAAAAAGAAAAACTCTCTCTTGTTATGGTTTAGATACAAATTGCCTTATCTGTGTGTAGCAGGGTGAATTCCCAGGTAATAGACCCAACCACGGAGAGGTGATTAGATAATGATGACTATAAGCTGACCCAGTGGCTTAATTCAGTGATGGATTCCATTAAGAATATGATGCCATCATTTGGGCATGAAAGAGAAAGACTACTTAACATAAACCTCAGTGAGATTGATACCATCAGTCTGTCCCTTTATTGGGTGAAATGGCATACTGCACAGAAGACACAGAACTATGGGACAGATTCAGAAGTATCACTTAGAACACTGTAGTGAAATAGACTGAAGATGGAAACCAAGAGGTTATTGTAATAGCCTACAGGAAGGAAGATGTAGGCTAGCATGAGGGGATATGGCAGGGATCAAGAGAGAAGTGATTAGCATCTGTAGAGACTTGGAAGATCACTCACAGGCTTTCCTCATTGGTGAGATGTATGGTTCAGGGTGGTAAAAATTAAAGAGCTACCAGGCAGAGTGGTACACACTTGCAATCTAGGCACTGGGGACACTGAGGCAGGAGGATCTCTTGTTTAGTCATGGCTGTATAGCTAAACTCTCTGGTGCTGCTATTAAACAAGGTGATAGAATCTGAGGGAAAAGCAGTCAGAGTGGGAAGAATGTTTTAGATGAGTCAGTTTTAGATGGGTTAAGTTTGAGATACCTATTAGGAACCCAAAGAGCAAGCCCTTAAGTTGCAATCATATGTATATACACATCCTATAAGTCTATAATATGTGTGATTTATATTTAATAAAATTGCTACAACAAAATGTAGTATAATACCAAGTAAAGGCGGAGGAACCCAGTCACATCTTGGTGGTACTCATCCAGGTTGTAAATTTGAGGGTCCTCCAAAATTAGATGGTATTAGAGCACAGAAGAGAGAGAAAGTCTAAACCAGGTACCAGGTATGCCAACCTTGAAAAAACAAGAAAGTATAAGGGAACAGAAGAGACCTGAGTAGAAGGGCATGCTGGGAAAGAAAGAAAACAAGGGAAATGTGCTGTCCTTTGACAACTGAAGAACTATGACGGTATTAATGGCTAACTTAATGAACGGTCCTGAAGGCTCACTGAGACAAGAGCGTCTGAGACATAATTAGACCTCAAATACATTAGCTTTGGTCTCCTTCAATATTATATCTGCTAGCTGAACATTAAGTTTCTACTGTTGTTGACTTGTTTACTTAATCACTGCTCAATCAAATCTTTATGAGAAAACCCAAACAGAAAGAAGCAATTTTAATCATAGCAATTTGCTATTAATATGTAAGATTGATGACTAACGAAACTAAGTCAGACAGTCTCACCAAAAGGATTAAAAACTTTCAATGTTTTTCTCAGTTTAACCCATTTAACTGTGACGCTTGTGCACACTGTCTACCACCAGGGCCTAAATATAGGCAGCTTCATTAATTCAATCAAAATTAATACAGCAGACTACAGACCGAAAAAACAGGCTGACACAAACATATTCGAAAGACTTTTTGACAAAGAGGCAAAAGCAATTAAGTAGATAAAAAGCCTTCTTTTCACCCAGTCCAGGGGTGGGGGGTGGGGGCCCCTGGGTCTCCCTCTGTCTTACAGTGTGGGATCAGACACGTCACTGTACTTCACAGACTCAAGTTCATGTCTTCACACTTGCACTACAAGCTCTTTGCCTGCCATGACATCTCAGTACCCTCTCAGACCTGAATTTCTATCATTCACATTTTAGGAAAAACTATAGGAACAAAATTTCAAGATCTGAGACTGATAAACAAAAATCCATAAAAGAAAAAAATTCGTATTCTGAATTTTATCCAATTTATATTTTTTCTTTATAAAAGACAGTGAAAATAAGAGGAGAAAAAGTAAAATTTATAAAGAAATATTTTCAAGCTGACCAAGAACTCACATTCATAAACATTTAATGCTTAGCAGTTAACAGAGGGACTGGCGACTCCTTCAGTGAGTATCAGAACCTGAGCGCAGGTCCCCAGCACCAACATAAAAGCCGGGCACAGCATCCACACCTAGGAGCCCAGTGTTCCAGAGTAGAAGGAACCCAGGGGCTTGGTGGCCTGCCAGTCTAGCACAACTGAGGAGCTCCCTAGCTACTGAGAGACTGTGTTTCAAATAAAACAGGGTAGAGAGTAACAGGAAGACAGCAGCAGCAGCATCTGGCCTCTGCAGGGGCTGCACTGTAGAGCACCACGCACAGGTATATGCACATAAGCACAACCCCATCCCTCCCTCCCTCCCTCCTTCCCTCTCCATCCATCCCTCCCTTCCTCATGCTTAACAGAAAGAAATACAACCCAATTAAACTAGGCATTTAACCAAATAAGAAACACACAAAAGATGTTCAACACCACTAGCTATTAGAGAAATGCAAATTAAAAACACAAACTACCACTCCACTCCTATCATAATTGCTAAAATACTACACAGTAGTTAAGACAAAACAGTGGCGAGAATGAGAAGCTCTTGTTCCTGCGCTGCTGGGGAGGGGATGATATGAACGAGCAGCCAGTCAAGAGGGTAGCACTGGGGGCTCTGGGGGGGAACGAAACCAGCACTTTCCATAGGACCCAGAACCTTTGATCCTGCCATTTATCCCAGGAAACTAAAACTTATGTTCACAGGCTTTATAACCACTGACCTGGACCCTGAGAACATACAAATGTTTTCAGTATCCTCATTCATAATACCCTAAAGCCAATAAACAACCTAAAAGTTTTCTACAAACTGTGATGAGTAGAAATAATGCAGTCCACAGTCCGTTTTACAGTGGCCATTAGTGAGGAACACAAAGTAACTACATTGTTATGAACTCCTTAAGAAAAGAGAATGAAAGAACTGTATGTCAAAGCCACACTACACACCCGCCCCCTCCATCCACTAAGCACCCGCCCCTTCCATCCACTATGCACCCACCTTCTCCATCCACTAAGCACCTGCCCCTTCTATCCACTATGCACCCACCTTCTCCATCCCAATTGCTTTTCTAATTTCAGATTCCTATGACCAACCACAGTCTGAATATACTAAATGAAAAGTTATACAAACAACAACCAAAAAAAAAAACCTTATATTTTCCTTTATCTTTCCCCCAAGACAGGACAGCCGTGGCTGTCCTAGGACTCACTCTATAAACCAGGATGCCCTCAAACACACAGAGATCCACCTGCCTCTGCCTTCCAAATACTGGGATTAAAGGCATGCGGCACCAGCGCCCAGCAATTTATTTTTGGAATTACACAGTGTTCTGAGTAACATGATGAAATTCTGCACTGGACTCTCAATGATGTCACCCCATTCTCCCCATGGAGGAATGATCCAGAGTATCCACACAATTCATGTTCTCTCCCGTTAGCTATCTCTAACCATCTCAGTTACCAGACACACAGGTAAACTAGGAAGTGCTTGTAGGTGCCACATGATCCATACTGTCAAGAATAATGACTGTGGTCATTTCTACTATAGCATGTTGTCATATTCAGTTTTAAAATTCTTCCACTGTGCATAATTTACACTGAGGGGCTGTTTCCGGGCATCCACAGGTTCCTGGAACAGTATCCCCTGTCACTAAGGAATAGTAACTGCCATTTTTAACTGGTATGTTCAAAACTTGTTTTCCAGCTCTTGTCCCAGGGAAGAGTATCCAACCTGTGCCCTGACAGTAAGAATGTGACACAACACAAAGTCACACAAGAACTGAAAACACTGAGATATCTTTGTGATGGTTTTTAAAAACACAATTTTATGGTTTTTGAGGATGAACCTTGTAGATGACACTGGTGTAGCCCAATGTCAAAGGTTGGCCATTCCTGTTAAGAGTATTCCTTAATAAGTTACATGCCAACCTCAAAAGGAAGCCAACATTAGAATTTTAAGAACTAAATAAGCCCCCCACCCCTGCTCACATCTGATACCTTCCCTTTTATAAAGAAGTCTTGAGCTGTCTGGACATTACCCAGTCCTGGAAAGCCCTTGGTGAAAATGTCACTTCAAGACAGTAAATTTGGAATTGGGAGTTTAGCCTGATAGCAGAAGCCCTGGGGTCAATCCTCAGCTGGGATGGGTGGGGTGCGAATATCAGATCTGGCCAAGCTTACCAATGGGAGCACTGTCTTAAGAGAGCCCAGTGTCCTGAATGAACTTCTAAAATCATGACCCCACTCAGAAATGCAGTGTGCCTCATCCACAGCGATGAGTGTGATACCTACACAAAAGAAAATACACAGGGAAAAATAAGGTTCAAGAAGAAAAATGCTCAGTCAATATTGTTTTTTAACTATCAGAATATATATGCCTTACAAAAAGTATAAGTCAAATCAAAGTATTTGGCTCAAACAAACACATTCGTAAGAAGCATAAATAATACCAGATAACATCAAACTTCATAAGTCAGAATAGGAGGCAAGAGGAGAAATGAATAAAAGAGGCTGGCATAAAGGAAATATTTACATCGTAATTCAAATAGTACACTCTATTTCAGCTTTCATTATTACTCCTCAAAGACATAAATTGCTTATTATTACTTTGTCCCAAAATTATCACTTATAAACCATCTGCAACAATGTCCTTTCAAAAGAACTGTTCTGTTTCTCTTTGGCAATAATGTTAATCTTATCTTATAGATTAGCTATCAACAGAGGCAAACCGTCAGCACATTTCTACTGAGATTAAGAACCAAAGTTATTGACAATCAAGCACATATCATATTGCAGGAAGTGCCTCTGAAATGCCAATAACTGAAGACAAGACGATATCCACGCTGTCTAACATAAAATGGTTTGGGGAGAACGAATTCCCATCGTGTGCAAAGTAGGTAGTAAGAAGGAACAGAGCCCTCACGCTGCCCCATACCGTACACTAACACAAGATCAATGGTGTCTTAATGCATTTTAAAGGGTTTCATTATATAATCATCTATCAAGACATCTCCAGACATTTCAAAGGACTAGTAATGCCTTTACCCTTATCAAATTAATACTTATAAGAGAAAAATAACCCTTTGTTATTTGCTAATATATTCTATCAGTGAGGTGATTTAAAACAAGTGCTTTAGAATTTGGCTGTATACAAAGCCTTGAGCAAGTTACAAATCTTTTCAGTTCTCCGTTTCCTCAAAGCTACAATGGGGAGCTGCTGAGAGGGCTCAGGGGGTAAAAGCCTGAAAACTTGAGTCCAACCCTCAGAAACCACAGAGAGCACTGACTCCCACTGTGTTCTCTTACACGGGTGTTCTCTGACCTCTACAAGCGCACTGTGGGATTACACACACACACACACACACACACACACACACACACACTGGCCACCACCACTACAACTGTCGTCATCACCACCACCATCATAACAACCACCACCATCAGCATCATAAGTAAAAATAATACACAGTAGATAGTAATAACACCTAATTCTTCTTACTACTCTAAAGTTAAATTAGAACATTCACATAAAATACTCAGGTAAGGCCATGCCCAGAAAGAGCTTAATACAAATATATGTCCATTGTTATTACTGCACAGCAACTATGATTTAAAGCCCCTTTAAGAGCTAACATGGTAGCACATGCATGTAACTTGTTTTAAATCATCTCACTGATAGAACATATTAGCAAATAACAAAGGGTTATTTTTCTCTTAGAAATATTAATTTGATAAGGGTAAAGGCATTACTAGTCCTTTGAAATGTCTGGAGATGTCATGATAGATGATTATATAATGAAACCCTTTAAAATGCACAGGATCAGGAATTCAAGGCTACCTTCGGCCACAAAGAAAGTTCAAGACTTGCCTGAGCTACAGGAGGCCCTATCTAAATAAAAGAATTGAGTCAACCCTTTTCAGGATAACCAAAATATACTTGACCTCAAGAATCTCACGACTCAAAAGAGGAAACAAAAGATGTTGTGGATAGCCCCAACCTTGTGTTTTGATGATAGTTCCACTCCTGGGCGGGGCTGCGGAGGAGGAGTGAATCTTGTGAACCAATTGAATTTGTAAAATAAAAGCTAGAGCCAGTGATTGGGCAGTAGAAGGGGAGGTGGAGAAAAAGGCTTAGGGGAGGAGTCGCAAGAGGAGGAGTCAGGAAAGGAAGTCAATGGGAGAGAGGCTACGGAGGAGAGAAGCCGGAGGAGCCAGAGGAGCTAGAGGTAGAAGGACAACAAAGGAGAAGAACTTGGCCTAGAAAAACTGCAAGTTGTAAGGGATCTCATAGCTGGGGAATAGAGCACTGCAGGGGTAAATCTGCCCAATCTAGGCTTGCAGTTTATATCCATAAATATTGAGTTGTGTTTTTCTTGACCGGACTTGTTTGGGCCGGAGATTTACCACAACAAAAAGAACCAATGGCAACTCATTGAGATTATGTGTCACACTGGTGTCCTCAGAAGGACGAAAGCAAAGGAACAAATGTTGATTTTATACCACTGAGTGACTGGGGAAATTCCAGTGTTATTCATACACTTATTCTGAAGGTAGAAAATAAAATAACTTAGAAGGCTTTAGTTGCAGATCTGACAAGCAGTTAAGAGAGTTGAATGCTGACCTGCAGAATCAGTTCAGGCAAGCTTTGGTGAGATTCACTTTGAACGTAAAAGTTCAAGTGTCCTCCCAGGTCCTGTACATATTTCATTCAGGCATCTGTCACTCAAGTCTCATTCCCGAAGTTAAAAGACAAGCACAAGCACACCTGGGAAGGCACTCCATATAAAGTATGCTTGCTATTTCTGTTGTAGTTCCAGACTCCTTTAAAAAATGTAACATTTACCTAAAAATGACGAGTCTGATTAGTTAAATGTCAGACTACTGTACAAATAACATCCCCGGGTGTATCCATTACTGTAGGCATTTTACAGTTTCCTGCAAACAAAAGCCAGTGGGAAATATTTTTAAAAATAATTTCCATTTTGCTTATCTCTTTTTCTAAATCACCCAGAGAAAATATTTTTATCTATTAAAAGCAAAGAATTCTGCTCTAGTGATGAAAAATATATACATGTTATCTGGCTTTGTTTGCTTGCTTGTGTGTATGTTTTTAAAACAGAAGAGAGGTCAGACTATCTGCTCCTCCTGAATCATTCTCCTAAACTGATTCAGAGGGAGAGAAAGAAACAAAGGAAGGGAGGGAGGGAGGGAGAAAGGAAGGAGAAAGAAAACCACAATAAACAAGACATACACTGTCTGGGGCGAGCAAGAGGAAGTGGGTAAAACCACTTCCCTTTGGCATAGTAGTGAGCTGAATGCCTGGAACCCACATGGCTGAAGGAGAGGACCATCTCCTCTTCTCCTATAAGTTACCCTCTGGCCACAAACACCAACACAGAGTAAAAATAAAAATAAATAAAACTGAATGAGGTTTGAACTCAGGCCTGGAGCATGCTAGGCAAACACAATCATTGATCTATATCCTCAGCTCTATAATATTGACCATTTATTTAACTCATAAAAAGTCATAACTACTTATCAAAAGCTTTTAATGTTTATTTACTTACAGTAATTATTAATTTAATATCATTATACATTAAAACAAATACTAAAAGTGGAATAAAATATACTCAGAGAGTTACTGATAACCAGTTTTTTAGATATAACCATGACATTGATTTATAAGGTAGTCAGGCTCAACTCATAGTGAAATGCTCAAAGGAACTCCTTCCAGCCACTATAGAATACACATCAAACTTGTTTTCCAGTATAGGCAAAAACTAGCCAACGAGAGCTAGCAGAGAGCATAGGCACACTTCAGTAATATATTTCCTTATATATTAATTTATGTCCTCATTCTTTGTTGGTTTCAACACATACTGAAATATAAAAGTTTGCTTTCTTTGTAGTTGTGAAGACAAATAAACACTATTAAGTGATATGGTACATGTGTTTGTCCATGACCAAAGCAACTTGAGGGGGAAGGGTTTATTTGGCTTACACTTCCACATCACCCTCATCGTTGATGGAAGTCTGTGTGGGAACTCAAGCAGGGAAGAGACCTGGGGGCAGGACCTTGTAGTGAAATGGAAAGTGAAGCCTTTGTGTCTAGCTGTGAGTGAAATGTTTCAGCAAAGCCTCTGCTATGTTTGGGTTAATGAGGAGAGGCTGAGAAACTGTTTTGAGATTATTTGAACCTTGAAGAAATGTTGTCTCCCTGCAAAGTCTGCACTCAGTAGTAAGTGAGAGCTTGCAGTTACATAAACCTTGGTCCTAAGATGCTCCTGGCAAACCTGGAGTTCTTACTTTTGATTATGCCTAGCCATGGTCAAAAGGGACTGAGGTTTGTGTAGGTTGCCTGTTCCCTCAAGCAGCAAAGGCCAGATAACTGTGGTGGTTGAAACCTTTCCCAGGTCCAATTAACCTTGAGAAATGCTTGAACAAAGTAACTGGAATGAGCCTTCCCAAGAAGGCTGAACCCCTCTGCTCCTTTCAAAAATGATGGCTTAGCATCGTGGTGAGCTTCTTTCTCTACTGTCAACCTTCAAGTAACACCAATCAATACAAGGCTGATACAGAGCCCATGGAAGAATGCTGCTTACTGTCTTGCTCCCCATGGCTTGTTCAGCCTGTTTTCTTATAGCACCCAAGACCACCAGGCCAGGGATAGTTCCATCCACAATGGGATTGGCCCTCCATCATCAATCCCTAATTGAAAATATGCTCTACAGGATTTCCTTCATCTTGACCTGTGGTCTTTCTTAACTGAGGTTCCCTCCTCTCTGATGACCCTAGCTTATGTCAAGTTGACATTCAAGTAGCCAGTCCAGTACAATACTGAAAACTTGACCCATATGAAATTACTTAATACCTAATTCTTAAAAAAAAAAAAAAAAATCCTACAAATTGGGAAAACGATTTTATCTGATCAGCTGGATAAAATTCAAATGACAATTTCAAGTATGGATAGCATGTGTTTCCTTTGGAGCTCTTAGCTACACCTGATCATATCTCTACCACCAAAAAGCAAAAACAAAACACAAATGATTCAGCATAAACAATAGCACAGCATTTGACTAATTTTATATTTATATTTTCTAAGAATAGGCTGTTTAACAGCATTACTCCAAAGTTGGAAGGGTGATTCTTATGAACAAAAATGAGGAACCACTACACTGATTTCATTTAGACTCAGAATATGAAACGAGACAAATCCCAGACTCTAGGATTCAGTGTTCATTCAACAATGCACAGAACAAACAACTGTGTGCCACATCTTACAGGAAGGAGTCAGGGACCAATAAGAGCAGTGACGTCTCAAAAGAGTTGACAGTGTGACAGTGTAAGTAATAGAACACTAACCCAGGAGTCGCACCTCTACGGAACGGGGAATTATACAGTATTACAAAGTGGGACAAACATCAAATTGGTCAAAGATTTCCTAGAGGAGCAAATATTTGAAGTAAGCCTTTAACAAAATTGGAATTTAGTCTCCAACTGTGCATGCGTTAATTTGTATTCACCAAAGTCCTATTTCATTACTTACCAATATTAGAGTCAAGTTCCTGGAGTAGGTCCAAGTTACCAGAACAGAACTCTGGAGTTATGTAGATGATCCTATATTTGCCTCTGTAAAGACAAACAAAAACAGAAACAGAAATTGAAACACTCCAAGAGGGAAAAAAAGAAGCAGCCAATGAGTAACAACAAAATCAAAATATTCAATAGATTTTTAAGTAACACATCATACTGATTATTAAAAACCAAAGGAATGTTTTATATATATACATATTCAGATATCTTAGTCCTTTGATTTATCTTCAATCCTTCAAAATAAATATAACAATTCTTGTCATGGGGCATTTGCCACTAAGCAGGAATTATAAGCAAAATTATGGTTTCTAACAGTCCAGTCCAAAAACGGAATACCCAAGTTAAATGGTCAAGCCTTTATAAACTTTGCATATTTTCCAAAACCAATATATCCCATGTGTGAGAACTAAACCCCAGAGTCCTTGTTCTCTATAGGATATTCTCTTAGCATCCTAGTTTACTCTATGTACTCTGCCGACAAGGACAGACACTCAGTCAAAGTCTAGGATATTATCACCTGGTTGAGATCAACCATTCAGCAAAATATCAAAGGGGGAAGCAGAGCTGCTTCCTCTACTTGGTGACTGAGTCTTCACAAAGAAAATGTAATAAGAGAATACACATAGGAAGGTCTTCTGGACTCTCCATGCCCAGTTTTTCTAAGCAGGAGCCATGTGAGACTCCTTTATTCTTAGGATAAAATTCACTTTTTCTTTAAATTATTATTGTATTTGTATTATTAATTTGTATTGCATTATCTCATTGTATTATATTTTGTATTATATGTTATATAGACACATATAGATTATATATATGTATTATTTATATGTATTATAATTTATATTATATTGTTAATTTGCTATTAGGACAATTTTTATAAAAAAGGCTAGAAATTACTTATGGCATGTCTCTACCATATAAAAATATATCAAATCAAACTTAACTTTCTATATAAAAAGTTCTTAAAGCTTTTAATTGATCCATTCCACAAATATTTTAGTGTCTATTACATGCTAAACATTATATTTTCACAAGGAATTTATTAGTTATGCAATAAATTTTACTTTATCTTCAGGAAATTAATGCAGTTTTCTAATTACTGTAAGAAACAATAAAAATAATAAAATCTGACATCACTCTACCAAGGTTTGGACTCAGTTCTCCTTCCTACTAGAAAACTGGTCTGAAATGAGTCAGTTAGCTCCAGTGCATCCCAGTTTCTTGAAAATTAGCTGTTTCTTTACAGAGCCAGACTCAGGACATCTCAGTTAAAAAGTGGACACTGGAACCTTCATGGAACCAAAGAACATCCAGGAAAACTAACACAACACTGAAATCAAAGAGTACAACCGAACAGCTTGTAATCTAGACTTCAGGCTTTTACTGAAGCTACAGAAGCCAAGACAGACAGACCAATCCACAGAAGCATGATCTTAGCAAGTAATGGGCACATGCCTACTCAGTTCATTATTTGAGAAAGGCACAAAGGCGATCCAGTGGAGAAGACAGAGCCAGAACAACTGGAAAGCCTTATAAGAAAAACTAATACACCACACAATATAAACATTTTTGCTAAAAGTTAATTATACATCCAAACATAAAATTGGGAAATGTTTAAGGGGAAGTATGCCATCTTTATAACCTTCAGTTAGGAAGACTTCTTAAATACTCAAGGAAAAATCTATAAGAAACTACGACTAGACTTTATCAAACTGAAAACCCGCTCCTCCTCAAAAGAGTTATTGAAAGAAGAAGAAAGGCCATAAACTAGCAAAGCATCTGCAAAGTATATATAAATATGAGATTTCTACCTACAATATAAAAATAATCACCAAAACAGAACTTAAAAAATGAAAGTGTCAAAAGATTAGAACAGACACCACCACAAGGATAAACACACAGCAATAAGAGTAAGATGTTCACTATAATTGGTCACCAGGCAAAAGCAGACTGAAAGTACAATGGGATTCTAAAGCCAATGGCTAGCTAAGAAATGACAGAAGTGACGAGGAACAGAACTTCTCACACACTGCCGCTGGAGATGAGAGATGGTGGAATCGCTCTCAAAATGTTTGACAGTTTCTTAAAAAATTAAACATGAAATTAAACCCACCAATTCTGCTCCTAAGCATGCACACAGGGCACTGCACATGTAGACTCAAACAGAAACTGGTACATGAAGGTTCAGCACACTCCTGACACTGCAACCTCTAAATAGGAAACCCTCAGATGCTCATCAAGAACCAGCTAAAAAAAAAGTGTGGAATGTCTATACATCAAAAAATCATTCAAGAAAAAACTGAGGCCTCGATCTTACACAAAGATTTGCAGGCAATAGATGAATGCAAAGAGCAGGAGAAGTACTCTTCTCGGGGGACAAGCACACCCATTGGTTTTCCAGTATCAAATGGTCAGCCCTGAAAATATGCACAGTAGTAACAACGTACAGACCGAGCAGATTGCATATGGTAATACATATATAACACATAACCACATAATGACAATTAATGGGGAAAAAAAAACCTCATGAACCTGAAAGAGAACAAGGAGGTATGTTTGGCAAAGTTTGAAAGGGAGAAAGGAAAGAGAGAAACAGAACTATATTATAATTTCAAAAACAAAGCTTTTTAAGGTATGTTTTCAAATATGGACAATTTACTCATACAATAAGTAAAAATACACACAAAATTTTCTTAGTCAATATACATCTTACAATGCTATGTGACATTACATAAATTACTCACAATTTAATATCTCCTAGAATATTTTTTGACTGTGCTGATCCAAGTAGACAGGCCGGAAGGTTGGACATTCTGTAAGAGACAAATATCTGCATGAGTACACACATTTAAAACAGAAACTTCATTCTCAAAAAGATTAATAACATATATTCCTCATCTTCCGAATATTCTTGCTTCTTGTGTCTTGCTAACCTGATATATTTATTTTTTCAAGAGCCTATTCCTCATCTTCCGAATATTCTTGCTTCTTGTGTCTTGCTAACCTGATATATTTATTTTTTCAAGAGCCTGCCGAGGAGGCAAGTCTTTAATATGTGTCTTTCAAGAAAGAATGGAAAGGTAAACTTAGGGTTAGAAGAGGGGTGACTATAATCAAAACATGTAGGAGATTTTCAAAGAACTAATAAAAACGTATCTTAAAAAATAACCTTTTATATATACCTCATAGCAAGCTAAGGAGCCCAGACAGCAGAACAAAGAAGAATTCTGAGCCAGCTAACAAGCATAAAGCAATCAGTCCTTTTAAAACTTGATCAGGGAAATCAGGTAGCCTTGAATTAGAGAACTCAAGGATGAATGTAAACTCTTCCACGAACAATTCATTTGCTACTAATGAATGCATCTAGGGGTGGAAGTGCATCCTCTGTAAGCTCAAGACTTGCGAAGCAAGGCAAGAGGACAGAGTGACACCATCCAGGACTATGCATAGCAAACCCTATCCCAAAAAATAAAAATAAAGATCAAGTCACTTCCCAAAACATAATCCCGTGAACTAGATTCACGTTTATCATCTCTTAGTTATAAAACAGAGAGGGACAACTGGGCAAAGGGGCACTGGACTGAGAGAGAAGAGACTTGCTATACCTGTGCAGTGCCTAACCCTCAAGAGACCGAAGGCCCCAGGGAGTGGAGAGGTCTGCTGGGGTTGGGGAGGGACATTCTCTTGGAAACAGGGGCAGGGGGACAGGGGAGGAGGTATGGGATGTGGAACAGTCAGAGGGAGAACTGGGAGGAGGATATAATCTGGAGTATAAAAAAAAGATTAAAATTTTTAAAAATAAATTTAAATAAAAGATTCTGTCTTGAAATGTTCTTTCCACTTGCTAATCAAAGGCAATGGTGGAGCAGTAAAAGCTCTACTTACTCAAGCTGCAGGACTTGGTCTTCCATTAAGGAAATAAGGGGTGAAATAACAATGCCAATCTTGCCTGTATAAACCGGTGGATACTGGAAGCACAGACTCTTCCCATATCCTTGAATAAAAATAATACACAAAAAAATAAAAAGAAACTCTTGGTGTTATACTTTCTTCTTACAATGTGTTTATAAAGCAGAATAAGTAGACTCACATGGAAATTCATGCATAAGTGTGGAAGCTTTTCCCCATCACTTCCTCCTATGTTTTAAGTTTGTGAAAGATTAAGCACTTTAAACCCTTTATGACTTTCAAATGATTAACTTATTTACTTTAGGTATAACTTATATAACTTACCAGTTGCCATGACAACAACATTATCTCTTCTTTCTTCTAATACTGAATGGATGACTTTCCACTGAACCCTTGAAGGTACAAAGTAAAATGTTTTATCAATAGCACCCAATGCACAAGTTCAAATCTATTTAACTTCTGCCCTCCAATAAACTCTTTCAGACTTTCTGGAGTTTCCTATATAAATATATGCAATAGAATATATTTATATTCCTAGAATTTTAAGACAAAAAATGATTATCTGATTAACTTCTCATTCAGACTGACTGCTAGTTTCCATATAGTATGTGTATTTAATTTTATTACACATATCTAAAGTATAAAATAAACCCCCAGCTTTGTACTATAGACCGAAAAGTCAGTATTTTAGAATAAAAAAGGAATGATGTAGGTTTGAAATGAGACCTGTATAAAGTGATGGTCCAAGGTGAAATCAACCGAGATGAGATCTTCTGCTTATGCAGAAGACAGTCTACCCTTATTTGAGTGCTGTCTACACCAGCACACTGAGTTAACAGAAAACACTTCTCTATACATCTATGTGTGCTCGTCTGTACATAGGCTATAGTTTATTAAAAGAAGGAAAAATGCTTCAATGAATTCTATTTTAAGTTCTCAAAACTGGGAAAACCATGTCTGGATTTTTACTTTCTTACTGGTCTTATTCAAATGAACTTGTTCCTAGTCTCATCTGGGTTCCCGTAATTGTTTCTAGTTATTAGGGTGCCCTTCTGATGGTTTGAATGAAAATGCTCCCCATGGGCTCACAGACAGTGACAGTATCTGAACAGATTAGGAGGCGTGGCCTTCTTGGACTAGGCGTGGCCTTGCTGGAGAAAGTATGGCGCTGGAGGTGGACTTTGAGGTGTCAGAAGCTCAAGCCACAACCAGTGTCTCACTCTCTCTTCCTCCTGCCTGCCAATTGGAATGCAGAACTCTCGGCTCCTTCTCCAGCACTATGTCTGCCTACACACTGCCATGCCTCCTGCTATGATGATAATGGACTAAACCTCTGAGCCCGTAAGCCAGCCTTGATTAAATGTTTTCCTTTATGGGAGTTGCTGTGGTCATGATGTCCCTTCACAGCAATAGGACATTGACTAAGACAGCCCTTTGGATGTGAATATATTTTGAGATGTTAAAACAATAAACCATCAGCTTCTCAAACTGTTCTCTGAGAGCTCACAACAGTGTGTCTCGGGACACCTGCAGAAAACAGGCAGGGATGTGTCTTTCCTCGGATTTCATGTTCAATAAAAGATAACTCAGCAGTGAGAGAAATTCTTTGCTTATTATGTAGTTTTTACATAGAGTCACCCAGTTAAAGAAAAACAGAACCACTTCCTTTCCTATCATAAAGGACAAAGAAACATATGTAATTACTACTTCAGATAATTTTGCAGTTACATATGACATATATCTGACATGTATGGCTACAATAAAAATAGGCTGCTGTTAGGATATGGGGGATGAGTTATTCACTCTTTCTTTGTGAAAAAATTAAGTACATAATATAGTTAATTGAGATCATACTCACGGTTTAAAACTGCAATGGCCAAAATAGGTCTTGAGGCAATTAATTTGCTTTGCGTTGGGTTCCGGCAGTAAATGGTCTTAAAAATAAATAAAATGATAAAATTGACATTTATGTTCAAAAGCAAATATGCTTTGTAAGAGGAGGAAAATGTTCATTTCCATGGCTCTCACAAAGACTAGAGTGATAGGTAACACCCACTGTTTCCATCCTAGACAAACTTGGCTCTCCAGACTCCTCTCATGGCACTAGGCAAATCCTCTGATCACTACTACCATTCCAGAGCTGTACTCGTGCTTGACACTTCAGCAATAATAGAAAAGGGAGCCCAGCGGTCTGTAATTAGGAAACTTGCAGGATCTAAAATCCAGAATGGAGCGAACCAAAGCAAACAATAGAAATGCCAATATAAGTTTCATATTAGAAATAATTTTCAATTAATGATAAACATGAATTAGTATCCCAAAGTAAGTATATAGAAAAAATAAATTTGTCAGTTAGCTGTTTAAAACTAAATCTAGTTACCTATATTCAGTTCCCTTGATCTAATTTAGCTACCTGTCCCGTTTAGTCAGGTAAATATAGCTACTTAAATCTTTAGCCAAATATTTCAAGCTGTGCCACACGGTGGGCTACATCAGCTCTCCCGAAGTGCCCATCACTGTCCGTCCTTAGATGCAAAGACTTGCAAGCAGCCAAGAAAGGATAAAACACAGACTCATAATACACTATCATGAAACATAAAAAATAAGTATTACCACGCATCTTAACAATGAAGCAGATGGCTACATTTAATAAAAGAAAGCAGAGGACAATGTTTCATCAATACATTTATAAATACCTTCTAAAATGATTCTAAAATGTCCACATTTTCCCACCACAATATATTGTAAGTATAGTGAGAGCTCCACGTTTTGAGAAGACTACAAAATTGACAAAATGACGATGACTGTTTACACTTAGATGGCAAGTCTATCATTTGCACACTCATTTACTATTCTATAGAATAGAATAAATGTACACCTTTAATTTAAGGAAGTTCTCCGGCATGGCACTTGTCTAAACCATAAGCTCCTGAGCGGCAGATTGCATATATATGGATCATTTACGATGGCACTCAGTATAAGCAAACAGTAAACTATTTCACCACTGTCATTGGAACCCAAACCAAATGTTTCACTTCAGGATGAAAGGTTTCATCTGCCGCAGTTCCAGAGAGACAAGAGCACTGAGGAATTGAATGGTTGGTTTACAGACTGGAGAAGTAACTATATGTCACCAACTTGTTAAACATCCAAACACGGGAAAACTGGCACAAAACCAAAGTCAGTGGGAGGTGAGTTTGTTTCCAACCTGTTTCTTACCCTCTTCTTCCTGCTTCTCTCTGATGGCTTCATCTCCTTCTCCATCTTCCTCCTCAGGAGGAAGGCTCCCAGTGCTTCCCATTTCCAACCATTTAGAATGAGTGGGCTCCACCACGTCACTATTTAGGTTTTCTAAAGACTGGAAGTTTAAAAGAAATTTGAAGCAGAACACTGACAATACAGTATCTTTTTACCGAGAACAAAAGGAGGGTTATTAACGAAGCCTACAATTTGGTTGAAAACCGGCAGATGTGCAAACAACAGCACAAAAGAACATGTGTGCTCCTCTATAAATACGTGCTGAGGATGGCTTCAGGGCAGAAGGCCAGGATGGAGCATGGCCAGCATAAACAAGGTTCATTAATAGCATATAATGAATGGCCTCTGGGAAGTCTATCGTAAATTTTAAATTTGCATAATTTAACCAGTTTTTTTTTATTGGATTTCAATGTTTTAAAATTCTAAGTGGTACAATGAAAAATCTTAATGCTACTTTTAGAATAAGTTTCTCTATGTTACATGTCAGTTGCACTTTCTTGAGAAAAGATGCTTAAATCATGAGCAAGCAATAAATGTGTTTTGGAATAGTAAAAATGATTCAAATAATTTTAGGAAAAAAATACTACTGAGTTGAAATATAGAGTTTTTCTGATATGTATTTTCTCCCCTATTTCAAAAATATTAGTATATTTAAAATTACTTTATCTATAAAACTTTTTACTAAGGAGTGACATAGAATATTCATTTAACACAAGTTATCTGCACTTTTTATGAGGCCTTCTATTTTTTAGTTTGGTTTTAAGCATGTCCTTAAAAGTATAACATTTCAATCCTATAAAAAAAAAATGAGAAAAAAAAAAGAGATGATTCTATTTCTTTAACTCTACCAGCATATTCAGAGAGAGCAGAGCTATCAAGTGTATAATGTATGTTCCAGATGTCCACAAGCATTCTATACTTGGTACCACTTGAACCGAATGCACCAGAGAAATGGATGACTGGTAAGTGGGTTGTGATTTAGCTCATACTTCTTAACTAGGAGACAGGCTCCCTGGTAAACTGTGATGTTAGCAATGGACACCAATGGAGAGGAGAGGACTCAAGTCTACAAGTTAATTAGGAATCCACATCCTGTGTCTATTTCTTCTCATTTTTCACTTGATGTAAATAAACCGTGCTTTTCCCTACACTCCCAGTCTAGGTTTTCCCGTCTACACGTGGTTTATGACACTTGATAAGCTGGAGGTTGAGTGACGGGATAGAAATGCACACATCCGCGCTTCCGCTTTGGTAACTGGGTAAACAGTCATTGTAAAATTACATGTGATCAGTATTAAAAACCAACAGCAAGAAAAATCAGACACTGAAAGTGATTGAATTAGTAAAAAACAGAACGTCTAAAATGTAGCAAATCCATGAAGGAGAAGAAATCAATTTCCTGCTAAAGTGCTCAGTCACTGCCCAGATCCCAGAGAGAGATGAAGAAGGACAACAGAACTCATGTGAGAACTCGTGATGTTACATCTAAGACTACTTATACATTAGGAAATGTAAATTGAAAAAATTAAAGTCTAACATTATACAATGGGTATGAATTTTATTGTGGTGGCATCTGATTTAGAACTGAATAGTATTTTAATTATTAAAGTGTTCTTTAAAAAAAAAGCTTCAAGTAACTTTTTCTTATGTTCAAACATACCTTCAGCATCTCCATTTCTAAATCTTCATCACTCTCAATTATATAAGAGGAATCCTTTTCATCATCATTGGGAGATAAATGCTTTTAAAAAAAAGTATGTCAAAGATTAATGTCCTGTATGATTGATGCTATACTCTCACTTGTTCTCACTAGAAGCATTTAATAGGCAGATGTATAAAGCATATTTATATGTTCCCAGAGTGAGTACACAGAGGAAGGGAAAGGAAGAAGAATGAGTTTTTTAAAACATAATCAAAGAGAGAGAAAGAGCGTGGTTAAAAAGACAGGCAAGTTAGATAAACAGATTTCAAGTAGAATCTACATGCAAAAGAAGAGAAAGAGCAAGCTTGAGGGTCAATCCAGGTCCAGCTGGGTCTCCCCAACTTTCCAATACATGGCATTTTATACAATGTTGAAAAAAGTCTGTACAAGCCAAGAAAATCAATGGTTTTCTCACATATAGTGACTTAAAAATAGCAAAGGCTAACACACAATAAGTATATTATCTTTCAATAAATCAGTGTTTTACAAAGAACACCTATTTGAAAAAGTACTAGATATATTGTTTACTTAATCTGTTGTCGATGTTTGGATATGAAGAATCGTTACAATTATTTGGCAATTTCAAGAAAACGGGTGCCTAACAAGCTGCAAATCTACCCTTCATATGCATGTGCATGCATGCATACACACACACAGGCACATGTGCAAAAAAAATCAAGAAGAAATATGAAGAAACAATTCCCCAAATGCTTCATACTTAATTTGGTAATGGGAAAACGGAAAGCCTTAATTACATGCTAATTTAAAGCTATTAAAATTTATTAAAATACATTTTTAACTGAGTAAGGTTTTGTTGCCTTCCAAATGCAGTCTTAAATAATAAAAATCGTGATGCTAATTATTATATAATAAAGTTGCAATAATTGGTATAAAAGATATTGGTCAAATCAAAATCATGAGCATAATTCTCTATTATATAAAAATATTAAAATGCATATTTAATTAGAAATTTCTACAGAATTAGAATGATACACATGTAAGCAAAAGACAGCATTTTCTAAAGAGGAAATCTGGTTCACAAAAGGTTGGAATGAGAATATTTTGAAATGTTTAAAACAGTGTACATTTACATACTCAATAGAAACAATTGAAAAACTGCTGTAAAAATCAAAGAATTATATATTAAGACTGGTTTTCCATTTCTATAATGAAACTGAGAGATTTAAGCCTATTCAATCTTTTCAAAATCTAAAATAAAATTTGTTATTGCAAAGAAAAGAAAAAAAAAAAGCCAGAAATGCTAAATGTCTTCAGTAATTTGCAAGCTAATAAGACTTTGAAAGGAGACAAGAGCTTCCTGACTCTCCAGATCACGGTATGAATGCCTGTAAATCAAAATACCCTTTCACACTAACAAATAATTTCTACTTAAAGGAATAAAACCCACCTCCCAAATCAAGTTTGGATGAGTAAACACTCAGGAAGAATCCACCAAAAAACTATTACCTAGCATATAAAAAAACATAAATAGTAAAGCAGCAAATTCTTTCACTTGTACAATTCTACGTATTGTATTAAGTGTCTCTCACAAGTTAACGTCGCTTTCTGTATTTTTAAATAAAGTTTGATTGAAGCACACAGGCACAACTGCTTGCATGTGGCTATGGCTGCTTTACAATGGATAAACTGAATAGGTGCAAACAGACCATGCAATCCACAAAACCTAAAGTATTTGTTCTCTGTGCATTTATCCAACAAAGTAAGCCAACCACTGATAGATATATTATTCCCTCCCGATTCAGTACCTCAGAAAACTGGTGAGAAACATCATGATACTTTTCTTCTTCAGCTTGCTGTTCCAAATCTTGGAGTTCGTATTCTGAAATACTGGGCATCAAACAAGTTCTTTCCAGTTCTTCTCTCAACAGATTGTCTTCTATTTCATCCTCAGATTCACCTTTTTCTTGCTTCACTTGATTTCTAAATACATCAACCTCCTCATGCTTTACTAAACTGTCAAGTTCTGGGTCCCAGGCTTCTTCTTTAATTTTAGGGAAGGTAGTATGTTCTTCCATGTGTTTCTCTTTTTCTCCAACAGCAGCTGAATCCTCTGATGGCTGTAAATTAAAACTACTGCCCGGCTTCGGCTTAGTCTCAGTGTTTGTAGGACCACAGATCACCTTTCTCAATGAACATAGATTTTCTGAAATACTCTTCAATATTATAGAAACCCTAAAAAATTCAAGAAGTATTATTCAGCTCTAATTTGATTCATCATAAAGATGAGTTTTAAAGGTTCTTATTAAACAAAAGCTTACTAAGGACACCTACTGGACTAAACTGTTCCTCATTCCCACGTGGCCACATGTGAGTGTGAGTAGCAGTCAGCGTGCCCGTGTGAATGGGCACTTCTCATTGTAGAAGTAGCCTTGCACATTTGCTCAGAGTCAGTAGTATTTGGTCCCAGACTTATTATGTCCCTTTTTCTGTTTGATAATTAATTTAATGAAATGTAAACTACATCAATAAGATATGGCCACAACAACAAAGCAAAAACTATTTCGTAATATTCTGCACTAAAAACATAAGAAAAGCCCACAAAATTCTGTTAATAAAATTGTTATTTTTTTAAAAAAAATTGCTGAAAATGAAAAACTCAGGGTGGAAAAAAAAAACCTTCAGAGGTAAGCCTTGCCAACATATCACACGACATGAAAGAACAAAGTTCAAGTCTTAAAAACAAGGTAGAAGAAATGTACAGTTCAGCCAAAAAAAAAAAAAAAGTTAAATCTTAAAAGATGCAGGCACAAACCATTCAGGAATCGTGTAATACAATGAAAAGATCAAACCTATGAAAAGTAGATTCAGAGGAAGGAGAAGAAATCCATGTAAAGGCACAAAAAATATTTTTAACAAAACCATACAAGAAATTTCCCCCAATCTAAAGAAGAAAATGCTTTTTAAGGTACAAGAAGTATATAGAAAGCTAGATAGACAGGACCAGAAAAAATAATCATGAGCATAATTCTCTATTATATAAAAATATTAAAGTGCATATATAATTAGAAATTTCTACAGAATTAGAATGATGCACATGCAAGCAAAGTCAAAACACAATAAAAAAAAAACAAAAACAACATCAAAATGGTCATTGATAACTCCCAATTATAACAGTCTGAATTTTACAATGAAAGGACACAGAAACACTTCTTCCAGACACAAGACCGATACACATATGAACTCCCAGAGACTGTGGTAGCTTGCACAGGAATGGCAAAGGTTCAATCCAGACAAAACCCCAGTACCCCTAACCAAAAGATTCTTTGCAAAAGCTGGGAAAGAAAAAATCAGTTTTCTCTAATTACGTGTCACTGGGTCTATTAACTATATTCCAGGGCAGGCCCCATGCCAGGGGCAGACAACCAACGCAAAATGAACTCCTTGCTTTTTGTATAAGCTATTTATTTCATTTTGTTTGGGTATCTGTTTTTCCTTATTGGTTTTTTGTTTGTTTTGATTTTTCTTTGTTGATTGTTGAAAGGGTTGGGGGATAGAGAAAACGTAATAATATATTATATAAAAATCTTAAATAAATAATTATATCCTATAGTCAAAATAACTGCAAAAGTTCTTAAGAAAAAAACTTAGCCGGGCAGTGGTGGCACACGCCTTTAATCCCAGCACTTGGGAGGCAGAGGCAGGTGGATTTCTGAGTTCGAAGCCAGCCTGGTCTACAGAGTGAGTTCCAGGACAGCCAGGGCTACACAGAGAAACCTTGTCTCAAAAAACAAAAAACAAAAACAAAAAAACCAACCAAACAAACAAACAAAAAACAAAAAAACCTTAAAAATTCTTAGGACTTTATATTTACATGACTTCAAGTATATTGAATTATCACCCCACTTTAAAGAAACTAAAGTTAGAAATTGTAGGTAACACATTCTGAATGTAGTGTAAATAAGAAACACTGCAGAACTCCAAACAGCAGGACTACTTTAATGACGACTCTGTGATGCTTGCCTGGAGTGCACAAGACCCCAAGCTCAATCCTCAGCACTAAGGAAAGAAACGCTACCTAGTAAGTGAAGAAATTAGAGAAAGACAAGAGATGGTGATAAACAAAGAGACATACGTTGTGATGTAATAAGTGCTTTGGGCTGTGTACTCTAATTTTTCAGTATTTAACTCAATGATTTATAACATCAGAAATGTTCATGTAGCGCCAGTCAATTTTTATTTTAATGCTTCAGATGAAACTCTGCTCTTCCTTGAGAATAAACCACCAAAGTCTGAGTTGTCCCAGGGGGTTGTCCCTACACTGGAAACTCATTCTTACGAGACACAGAAAATCAAACTAGAACTGATCAGACGCTTCAGCTTCACCCTGCCAGTTAGCATTCAGACTTGGAGAAGGTATTATGCCACCTGCTGGGGGTGGCGATGTCGTCAAGGGTCTTACCTAACTCTGTACCCTGCATGCTACAGTATACAACCTGACATGTCTACTGGAGAATCAGTGACATGACTGGGGGTGGGGTGGCCAGCAGCAATCCAGGGATTTGAAGCCTGGACATTTGGGTAGGGGGGTGTATATGACTGGAAGTATAAATATGGTCAAAGGCCTTTGGCTGGGGAAATCACAGGCCATAGCAGGGGTACCTACTGCGGACACGCATTGCCTTATCATACTGCCTTCTAAATATTTGTTCTTATCCATACATAGTGCTGCTCTCAGACTTGGTCAGAGAAGCCTTTCCCAGTGGGAAATGGCTAATGAATACTCATAATGATCAAAGTGCTGAGCATAAATGAATACTGTGTGCTCAGCCTGAATCGGGAACTCTCTATCACTCCTTCGATGGCCCGGTGAACACCAGAGAATGGATGGACAGACAGTAAGAGTCAGACGATGCGGGGAGTGCTACGAAACATTGCCATATAAAATCATAAACACACAGCAGCTGTGGCTACCTTCATAAGACCTACAAAACACAGGGCCTGCCATGTGGATGCTCACAAGAGCCCCACCCATCCTTCCCTAGGGAGCTGTTGCTTGGCTGCCAGGCAAACAGTTGTCATTCTCTTCAGTAGTCACTGGTAAGTTGCCAAGGCCCAGTCAACAGCTTCTTAACCATGCTCATACAAATACTCCTAAATAAATTCAGTGTCACTTACACACAAACACACACACACACACACACACACACACACACACACACACAAGACACGAAAGAAAGAAAGGATCTACTTAAGTAAAAGGGAGTCAGCAGGAATCAGGGGGATGAGAGACTACAATGGAAAGTAGTTATGATCAAAATAAAATGTACAAAATGCTCAAAAATCAAAACAAAACTACACAACTAGCAACCCTCCCAAGTTTGGTTCAGCCTTAAACAGTCAAAGTCTGTATTAATGCAAACAAAATCAAGATCAAAATTAAATTCAGGGCTTGGAAAGATAGCTCAGCAGTTAAGAGCACTGGCTGCTCTTCTGGAGGACACAGGCTTGATTCCCAGCCCCTACATGGCAGCTTACAACTGTCTGTAACTCCACTTCTAGGGAATCCAATGCCCTCCTCTGCACCTCTCAGGAATACATCATGCAAGTTGTCCACAGACATACTTGCAGGCAAAAAAAAACATCATACACATAAAATGATACCAAAAAAAGCTTTAAAACCTGTTAATTAAATTCAAAATCTAGTAACAGACTTATTTTAAAATAATAAAATTTTATAAAGTTTTTTATTAGTCAGGCTGGCCTTGAGCTTGGAATTCTCCTGCCTTCACCTCCTGAGTGCAGAGATTACAGGTATGTACCATGGTTCTTGGCCATTTTGTAAATTTTACTATATACACAGTATACAATTATATCTATATATGTATACTGCTTATACATAACAAATGTGTATAAATAATGTGGTAGACGCAAATATGATTAAATTTAATTGTGAAATAAATGTGTTGCTATAGCAATAGTGACCATATTATAATGTCTTATTTACCATGTACTCACATCAGAGTAAGACATTACCACTTACTCTAACATTAAAGGCTGGGCTGTGAAGATATACATGGTAGCATGCACATTTCCTTCCTTAAGTTGGAGAGATGGCTCAGCCATTAAGAGCACTGACTGCTCTTCCCAAGGTCCTGAGTTCAGTTCCCAGCAATCACATGGTGGCTCACAACCATCTGTAATCGGATCTGATCCTTTCTTCCTCTGAAGACTGCTACAGTGTACTCGAATACAGAAAATAAACAAATAAATTTTTTTAAAAAAAGGATTCCTATCATGCTCATTAGTTAGCAGCAGACAAACTCAACACCTAGCAGAATGTTAAGTATACTGTAGCAATACCATAGCACACTGAATTTAAAATAAATGACTAAACAATACTAAATAACATCAATCCTATCAGGGTCTTCTGAGACAAAAACAACTGTTCCTTTCTACAATAAACTTCAAACTACTCAGTTGTGAGCTTTTGATGCTAAAAAAGCCTACTTAGCTTACTGTTATAAAGCAAACCATTAGGTATATGTAATTTATATCAAGCATGTATTCTGCAAAAATCAGAAATTCATGTTTAAGAAAAGAACATAAAAGGTGATTGAAACTGATACCAGGAGTGGGGTATCACTGTGACAGACCTGAACATGCTGTTTTGGGGAGGACTGTAGAAGGACTTTGGAACTTTGGGCTAGAAAAGCCATTGAGTGTTCAAAGCTTGATGAGCTATTCATTCACTTTCCAAGTGAAGCTTGGAAAATAAAAAATGTTGAGAGCAAAGCAGATAATAGAGGTCTGGCTTGTAAAGCTCCAGAGAGAAGTTTGAGAGTTCCTTAAAGACTCAATCAGGGATACTTTTGATTCTGAGTTGAGAATCTAGTGGTTCTGGTTAGCTGGTGCTGAAAAGCAGCTGTGATTACCCAGAGACTAGAACCAGTGAAATAAAACTCTGCATCACTGGGCCAGTTGATGCTGGTCATCTGGAGCTGAGAAATTAGTGGTGACTAAAAAGAGACCAGCGTCATTTGGTGGGAAATCTCCTGGGAAACGCTGCGTCAGAGTCAGCACACAAAAACTGTATTTCCCTCTGGTAGCAGAACTTGGGTAGTAGACAAGTCACACAGATGGTACTGGTTTTGAGACATTAAAGGATCATGAACAGCAGCTGAGGCTTGGCACTGTGAGAGTCCAGGAGAGACCTCTGGTGAAGGTGCAGCCACAGCAGCAGTTAACGGCCCAGGATCAAAGACCTCATGAAGAAAAGCTGAGGTTTGGCACCATGAAGAGAATCCAGGGTCTAGGCACTCTTGGTGAAAGTGCAACCCAGTTGCAGCACAAAATCCCAGTATTTTGGAGATGTCAAGGTAGTTGGATGACCATCAAGAACAGCAGCAGTAGATGGAGCCAGCGAGAGCCTAGAATACAAGCTCTGTGTGCTATAGAGGGTGGGGCTGGAGAAGTGACCCAAGCCCACTGGAGCAGCCCAGAAGATCAAGAATGGATCCCAGACATTGGACATCACACTATTTACACTGCTGGGAGTGTGGTTTTGCTTTGTTAAGATGGTGCCTGTGCCCTGGTTCTTCCCTCTTAAAAAAAGTATTTATTTTATTTTTAATTTTTTTTTTATGTTACAGTAGCCCACAGTTGAGAAACTTTAAACTTAGAAAGAGAGACAGAGAGATACACATATGAGAGACACAGAGAGAGCAGAGAGAGAGACAGAGAGAGATTTGGGAGTTTTATAAAGACTTTGAATTTTAAAAGAGACTAGGTATTTTTTAAGAGACAACTTCTAAAGTGTTTGGATTTGTAAGACTGTGGGACTTAAGTTTGTAAAATGCTTTATATGTGACGCCTTTATGTAGGATATTGGGAGATGCACAAGAAAAAAAAGGTGCTGGTTTTACCGTGGTATGTTTGTATGTCAAGGTGACAAGGGGTCAGTTGTGCTGGCTGCATTTATGTTAATTTGACACCAGCTAAAATCATCTGAGAAGAGAAAACCTTGACTGAGAAAATGCCTCCATAAATCTGGGGTGTGTCAGCAAGTCTGAGAAGCATTTTCTCAATCAGCGACTTAAGGAGGAGGGCCCAGGCCACTGTGGGTGGTGTTTCTTTAAGAAAGTTCTCAATCAACCTATCACAAATCTCATCTGAAAACATACACACACACACACATAAAATAAGTTTTTTTTAAAGCACAATATTTAACCTTTGTAGTGTTTCCAAATTTCTGCAAGTGACAGGAAAATGATTGGCTAGGTCCCTCATTTCTTCAGAGATTGAATTCAACTGTTTCTTCATCTCCATAGGTAGACTTTCCTCTGCTAAGAAAGAAAGGAAGAAAAAAAGAAAAAAATTAACATTAAGAATGAAATTAACATAAAAAATTTAGAGTAAATTCCAAATTTATACATTATCCAATCCAAATGTTACTGACCTAGACAAGAGAACAAACATGAGACTTTAAACTCACCTGACACTGTTTCTGACTCAAAAATCTCTAAGTGCCAATCCACTAGAGTTCAAACTGTTAAGTTTGGAAACCTTGTCCAAAGGTCATTCTTTATTCCAAGAAATCTCTTCCTCAGCTAACTTGAGCTACTCGTTCCCACAATCAGACCCTTGGCCTGCCCAATAAAACCTCCACTGCACCCCAAACCTTCTACTACAAACCCTTTCCACTACTAATACAGCATCCCACCACTCTTTCCGGCATGCTTTCCCCAGCTCAGTGGTTAACGCTTCAGAAATGAAACGCGTTGACTCCGCCCTCTCCAAACACACTACTACTACCAGGTCTCCTTTCCTTTCCTAGCCACACGGCACTGTCCATTCCTTTGATACATAGACTCTCCACTTCCGCCTTCTTTACCCACCTCCACGGAACTTACCTGGCAAAATCTACTCTAATCACACTCAACTTCTTTAGCTAATTGATGCCTAAGTAGCTGGACATACTTGAAAATAAAACAAAGTGATAATGACCAACTTGACTTTAAACTCATGACACAGATCCCGCTTATCTTCAGATGACAATTTTATACCTCCGCTTTCTCTTTTAAGTTTCCGATGCTCGCTGCTCGTCCTCAGATGTTCTGTTCCTACTTTCTCCTACACTAACTCCAGCTCAGCGTTTTCCCCTCAGCAGCACAGCTTCTTTCTACCACATTAGCAGCCCTAATTGTAAATCCAAGATCCGCGCATCATTCAGATCCTCGGAGGTTTAAGGGGCTGATGTCTCCTTCCTATTTAAAGCACTTCCTTCGCCACCTCCTCATTCACTGATGCCCCGTCTCCACCCTTGGGCCACTCTCATTTTCTAAATGCCAGTGTGACCTTGAAGCTGATGCAGCCTCTGTTCTTCAGTTCATCCACTCCCAATTTTATAGTTTCCCCACTAGCAGGACAATCCACATCTCTAACCCCAACTTCCGCTGTGAACTCTGGAGTCCCATTTCCCACAGTGCTGTGATGGTTAGGAGAGAAATATCTGCCACAGACTCGGGCATTTGAACACTGAATGCTCAGTTGGTGGCTCCATTTGGAGAGGTTTAGAAGGTGCAACCTTCCCAGAGGAAGCACGTCAGTGGGGGTGGCTTTGAGAGTGCACAGCTTCACCCTACTTCCTGTTTGTTCTCTCTGCTCTGAGACTGCTGTTCAAGAAGGGAGCTAACAATTCCCTGGTCCCACCGCCATGCCGGCTGCTTTCTGCCATGCTCCCGCAGCGCCACTGAAGGCTCCGATCCCTCTGGAACTGCGAGCCAAAAGAAACTCCTTTCCTTAAAGATCTCTTTGGTCACGGTGTTTAATCACAGTAACAAGAAATAACTAATACAGAGACGTTCGTGGATATCAAAAACCACCTATAGATTTTCAGGTCCATACTGCAATTTGGACCTGAATTTTCCCACCAAAACATACTGGTCACATCATCTTGCACTCTGACCTGGCCGGTCATCAGTTCAGCTAAAACACCTTGGTTATCCCACCCTTTATAAAGAATTCGCCTAGAACTCTTCACAGTGTACGCCTTCAGAATACCTACTGCCTTTACATTTCTTACTACCTCTACTACCTAATACAATTGTCTTCTATTTCTGGACAATTAGAACAGCCTCCTAACTATCCAACTTCCTGGCCCTCTTACAGCAGTGAGAACAAAAACATTTTAAGACAAAATCTGGAACATTTTATTCTACAGCTCCACACCCCCAAGCTATGGGTTTCCTTTTGGCCATCACTGTACTATGGCTGTTGTTTTTGAGTATTAAAACATCAAGTCTGACTTACAACAACATATGATGCCCTAACTGACTGGTCCCGAGCCTCTTTTCCATCCTTGTTTCCCACAAGTCCTCCTCATTCCCATTTCTCTTTGATTATATTAACTGTTCCTTACACAGGGAAAGCAGTTACCCTCAGTGGCTTTGTTCTTTCTTGGCTCTAAGCATTTGCAGTTCTTCCTTCAGACAGCCAGATAGCATGTTCCCTTGCTTGTCAAATAAAATCAATACGTACTGAACACTGATATATAATAAACACCAGACAAACCTGTGTTTTATGAACGTTCCTTTTCTAAATCGAGTTTTTAAAAAATATTTATATGGACTTAAAATCAATTCCTTACATCTAACTTTCTCCATTATTTGCAGCAATATGACTGATATAACTTTCGTATGGTTTCTACCCACCTCATCATACTGCTCAATTCTTGCTATGCCCATAATGTTTTTATACTACCAAAGCCTCTGGACCCTCTCTGTTTTAAAAGTACACCCTCTGTTTGCAATACTCTTTTGTCAACGCCCAGAACACCACAAGTATAGCAGCATAGAACAATGGTTGATCAAATGTTCTTTCCCAGGGTTCACATATCAAATATCCTGCATATCAGATAGTTACATTACAATTCATAACAGTGGCAAATTTTACAGTCATGAAGTAGCAATGGAAATAATGCTATGGTTGGTGTCACCACAGCATGAGGAACTGTATTAAAGGGTCATAGCATTAGGAAGGTTGGGAACCCCTGGTATAGAAGGTTGTAAATGACGGTGGCCATTGGGCCAAATCTAATGATTACCTACAAGCCTTCGCTTGGTCAAAATCTCAGCAGAATTCAAAACCGTTGATAGCATCCTCCTCCTTCAAACCAGGTCGTCCCTTGGCTTTCTGTCTACTGGTACCTGAATTGTCCAGTACTTTCTCATTTCCTTCCACACGCAGGGCAACTGCTACAGTGTCTCCTCCTCCACACAAGGATTAGACCCCAGGAGCCTCTTAGGACTCTTTGTCCTAACATTTTATCTCAGACAAACTGTCTTCTGAGAAACAACCTACATACCAAGGTGTTCATAGACCACAATGCTCTTGCTCTCTGAGATGTTTCTCTGCTTTAACATGCCTAAAAATAACTATAAAACTTTATTTCTAGCTGGGTGGTGGTGGTACACACCTTTAATCCCAGCACTCGGAAGGCAGAGGCACGCAGATCTCTGAGTTCTAGGCCAGCCTGGTCTATATAGTGAGGCCCTGGACAGCCAGAGAGAAACCTACACAGAGAAACCCTATCTGAGAAAAATAACTCACCCCTAAATCTTGCTCTTCTTTATCCTGGATTCTGATCTGTCATGCAGCCAAACTCCAGAAGAGTCCTTGACATGTGCCTGTCATTTCATTGTAATTGTAACAGTAATTGTCATTACTGTTGCCTCGACTTCTCCATTAAATGTAAGATAAAGCTACCCACTGTGCCAACCCTTGACACAAATAACTAATTCAAGTTACCACTTCTCTCGTCTTACCGCCATATTGTCCGAAAAGCCTTTCCCAGCATTCCTTTGTAATCCTAAAATCCATTTTCTTTCTCTGTGGCTCACTTTGTTAGTGTGTGTGTTTTACTCTACAGCTTGTTTTGTTAGCTTGTTTTAAATACAGTGTGTTTCACTTCCACGTTTAGAACCATCGATAATAGCTTCAATGTGCTCTTCGAAAGGCTACGTGGAAGCTCTGTAGTGAGGCCTGTCTTCTTTCACGTTTCTGCTTCTCCTACATTGCACTGTCACAGTCAACAGTTTCCTATACTGCACAAGTTACAGAGAGCTTCCCTCTGAGGCTTTGGGCCTGTCCATCATTTCCCCTTTGCCTTTGGCTAACAAATGTCTGCTCCTACTTCAGGTCTCCTTTCAGGCACTACTTCTTCCAGGAAATATTTTCAATGACATATACTAATGAATATGTAAATCCTATGCAAATCATGTTATCACCAAAAAGCTTCTGATTTCAACGCATTTCAGATCACGTATTAGGGCTGCTCATCTATTTAACAATTCTCTCTGGCCAGCAACAGGTGCTTTGTCCCTTTAGTGGTCACACCTAATCCATGAGATGACATTTATCTATTATCCACATTACGAGCCTGGGGGAAAAGACAGATCACAGGTCAGACAGCTAAGGTTCCGCCACTGGTCTTTGCAGCACAAAAGCTAATGCTTATTCACCTACGGGGTGACTCCGCCTGCAATCACTTCCAGATCAAAGCATCTGACAAGACCAATGAAGCTGAGTAAAGAAAATAGCAACTTAATGCAGATAAACAGAGCACTACAGTACGCCGTAGACACATTAAAAGTCAAGGTGAGGCCATTTTAAACATGTGTGGATAGAATGTGTATGTTTCGAGCTGAGAGGAAGCTGGCTGGCTCACTGATATTATCAAGGACAATAAGTTGGCCACTCCACCGATCCGAGGAGCAGCAATACTTCAAAACAAGCAATGGAGGCCTGCTTTCCCACGAGGGAAATATCTACAACTCCAGTCCCTGATCCTGACGGATTTCAGCTTTACGGCAACACTGCGCAGACATTTAACAAGTACCATAATACTTTGCAAAGGTCCATAATACTTTGACCTTTTGAAGCGAATCTCACAAAACAGCAAATTCACATTTTATCTTCTATTTTAGGCCATACCATACCTTTATTTAGAGCAAACACGTGCGCAGCATCACCCAAATTTTCTAATTTTTGATAGATGATAAAACCAGCCTATAAAAAGACAAAAGAAAAACAAAGTGCACATTAAAGATTACCGAAATAAATATGCATGTTATCTCTCTAGCAAAAATCTACAAGAATGATTTAAAAAACACCCTCCAAAAACAAAGTAAAACTATTTCACTACGGGAAGACCCAGGTCTTCACGTAAGCTCTATTCCAATTGGGAAACAAAAGCTGCCATGGCTGTTAAGTACAGCTTTAAATTTTCACTTTCTGATTTTCAGTACTGTAAGTAGGTATCCGAATGAAATTATCTGTAAACAAAATCTGATAAATACCATTTAGTGAGAAACATCTGTTTTGATGATGGATCCTATCCGGTTCTTGACATTAAACCAAATGAGAACGTCGGTCAGTGTATGAACAACAATACATGCTGGGTATTTTTAACAGAATCGATCAAGTCACACAAACTGTCAAAAACATAGACACTATACTCTGTAATCTCCATACTAAGAAGACAGGGGCAAGAGGATCAGGACATCAAGGCCAGCCTCGGCTACATGAAAAGTTCAAGACCAGAATAAGCTGCAAGAGAGTCTGTTATAATTTTTTAAAGCAAGTGAGAAAAAAGAAAGGAAGGAAGGAAGGAAGGAAGGAAGGAAGGAAGGAAGGAAGGAAGGAAGGAAGGAAGGAAAGAAGGAAGGAAGGAAGGAAGGCAGGCAGGCCAAGGAACTATGACAAGCCTCAGCCCATCTAGCTGTTTTCCTGACAAAAAGTACCTGTTGCTTTTCCTTTGTTTTTCTGGTTACAAATTAAAGGAGTATCCATGTATTCAAAATAAATGTAAGGTGGAAAAATAACAAGATAATTTTTATCAATAAATACTATTTAAATATGGTCAATAAGTATGACCTAGGGCAAAGAAATTTACAAAAGATCTGTTTCTTAAGTTAAAGCACACATAGACAAAAGCACTACTACTTACAAAGACAAGCCTAGATGCCAGTGTGTACAGATGATAAATACGAAAATACATCTAAGAACAGCAGCAACTAAACTTGGAGGCAATTCATCTAAATTTCCACATTTTAAATATAAATGTAGGGAATAAGGCTAGTTTAAATATAGAAAGCCTGTGATTTTTCTGATTCTGAGTTGCTTATATACAAAATACATCATCGAACCACTTGCGCCTGCTAAGCTTAAGCCTTTTATGTTTTCAGTAAGTTCATGTTCTTTTACACAAGGATTGGACATCACTTCCATTACATTACATCGTGATAGTGAAAATAATTACTGCTAAACAACCTATTCACTGGTGCTCCCTAATTAACACGGAGTTAATTTCACTTGGTGTATTCCTAAGCAATTTTTAATGCCAAACTAAAATAAAATATTTTATCTAAGGACACAACCCCAGTAAATTTTTACTAAAATGATTTGCTACAAGAAATGAATGATGTCATATTAAAGGATTTTAAATACATACGTAAGCATCAGTAGCAGCATACAGTTTCTGGTCATCAGAGAGGGGGAAATTACTCCAATTGCTACAGCGGATGGATTTGTCTTTCAAAAGCTGTTTCCCTAAGATGTGTTTAACCAGACCATTGAGGCTCCAGGTCTCTGCGCACTTCAACTGGAGGGAGAAAAAGGGGAACAGAGCAAACATATCACCATCATTGTCAGCTGTCCCTAGGGACCATCAATAAAACAAGCCTCCCGTCACTGAGACTTTAATCATAGTCGACAGTAGGAATTTAACTCTGAGGTTCCATAATGTAGGTATCAAAATACTTAAACCTTAAAGATGCTGTTCCTGAAAAGCAGCTGAATTGGTTAGAATATGTTTTTGACTTCCTAGCCAAATTAATATGTGGCTGAATATAAAAATACAATTGTATCATTAATAAAATAATGGAAACATAGGCGGTGATGTTAAAGGCCAAACGGACACTCATCGACCAAGACTGCCCAGTAGTCATCTTTTCAAAACGAATGCTACTGGAATAAATCTGTAAAAATACAATAAACATTCAAGTGTGCAATACACAAAATAAGAATGCTGGCAGGAAAGATGGAAGGGTGCTGGTTCAGGTGACTGGATGCTGAGATGGCGATTCAGAACTGGAGGGTTTTTATTATTGCATTTTAAACTTCTGTATTGCCACCAAAATCAACACATAGCTTCCGTTACTTTCTTGAAGAAAAAGAAACTAACATTTAGACAAAAAAAAAAGAAATGCACATTCTGTGACACACAGGTTACCGTGTTTATTAAAATAATGCATTTATTACTCCTACCTTTTCATTGGCAACATCCGTCAACTCCACAAAACTCTCCAACTTGACATCAAAATCACGCAGAAGTTTCCACTGGTCCCCTTCAATTCCAACACCTGCCTTCTTAACTGATTTGTTTTCTAGTAACATTTTTAATCCCTGGGGGAAAACTAAAACATCTCATTATTATTTCCGTAACACTGTTAAATATAATGGAGTTACTATTTTTATGTATACTGTATGTGTGTAAACTGCTTATATTAAGCTTAAATTTGGAATCACATTCACCTTAACTGTCTCTTTTCTTAGCTAATGCAGAGTCCAGACTGAAAATTGACTAGAAAAAAAATGAGTTTGAATGCCACCTCTAGTAACAGTAATAGTACTTTATTCCTAGTCATTTACACCTCTAAATTTCAGTTCTCTATCCTCTAACACAAGAAAAAGATATAAAAATCAAGTAAAAATATAAATACGTAAATAAATATAAGATCATGAAAAAAAAGGCCCGTTAATGAAAGAACTTAATTTTGCAGGAAGAAAGTTGATATTGCTATTGATGGCCATATGAAAATAAAGCAGAGATACCAACCTGACATAGAAGAAATGTGAAACAAGTAACATTTGTTCTCAGACACACACAGCTGAATCACCGCGACTCTGCTCCGTTTCCCTGACTTGTATATGGGCGGCCATTCCATGTCAAATCCTACCACCGCTCCATCACACAGACGCATGCTATCAAAAAAAAGACTGTGTGGATTAACTTCATGAATTTTTTATTTTTCCTTTTCCATAACTAACAATATTGTCACAAATGAAAGGACAAACCAGAGACTGGAGAGCATATCTGTGACATATACGATGTGTAGTTAGTAAGCAGCCAGAAAATATTAAAAAGTGTTTTTTAAAGTCATTAAGAAGACTTCTGTCTTAGTCACTGTTGTATTTACAGAGATACCATGACCACGATAACTCTTATAACATAAAGCATCTAATCAGTGGCTGGCTTACAGTTCAGGGGTTTAGTCCATTATCATCATGGTGGAAAGCATGGCACTGCAGCAGCATCTAAGAGCTAATCCTGTGCAGCAGGTAGAGAGAACAAGAGATCTGTTCTTGTTCAAAAGGTCTGTTCAAAAGGATAGGCTTTTGAAACCTCAAAGCCCGCCCCAAGTGACACACTTCCTCCAAAGGCCATACTTCCTAATTCTTCTAATCTAGTAGTTCTCAACCTTCCTAATGGCCCCAATCATAAAATTATTTTATTAGTACTTCATAACTGTAATTGTGTTACTGTTATGAATCATGATATAAATATTTGATATGCGGAATATCTGTGAAAGGGTCGCTTAATCTCCAAAGACGAGACATTCTCAAGTTGAGAACCACCATTCTAATCCTATCCAAAAGTTCCACTCCTGGTGACTAGCCATTCCATATATGAGCCTTTGAGAGCCATTCTTATCCAAACCACTCCAAAAGGTGAGACGGCTCAGTTGATTGATGTCTTAGTTTGTTATCTATTGCTGTGATAAACACCAGGTCCAAAAGCAACATGGAAAGAAAAGGAAGTCAAGGCAGAAACTCAAGGAAGGTCCCTAGAAGCAGAAGCTGAAGCAGAGGCCATGGAGAAACACTGCTAACTGGCTTGCTCAGTTTGTTTTCTTATACAAAGCAAGACCAACTCCCAAAGATGAGCAAACTGCCCAAAGTGAACTGGTCCCTCCCACATCCACCATCAATCAAAACAATGTATTCCTATGCTTGCCTACAGACCAATCTGATGGGACATTTTCTCAGATGAGGTTCCTTATCCTCAGATGACTCTAGCCTGTGTCAAATAGACAAGAAAAACTAACCAACACAACAAGGAAAAGAATGCTCACTGCAACTCTGCTCCTTTTGCAGGGTGCAGGGGTTAGGGGGACTGGAAATAAACCAGGGTGGGGGGGGGGGAGACTAGAAATAAACTAACTTACCACAAGACAAAAGAATAAAGAGATTGTGGCATGCCAAAACAGAAACAGTAGCATACAAAAGATTAATGAAACTATATATATCAAAAAGAAAAATTCTCAAAACTCGATTGAGTGAAAAAGGCAAGTGTCAGGAAATCCATATAGTTTTAAATTGGCAGATAATACAACACCAAGGAATACTAAATTCATGATATGTTATTTTAAAGTAGCACAGGGGTTGGAAGCGAGTAAATTAAAAAGGGTACGTGAGCTTTTATTTTCTGTTTATTTTTATTTTTGAACACACATAATAGAAGGAAAAAACCTACTTTTGAAAGTTGTCCTCTGACCATATACATACCTATACACACACACAAGTACACCCTAAATAATAAAGATTTAATGTAATTGGATAAGATGTGGCTGTTTTGTTAACTATTGTTTCCATGCCTAGTTCACAATTTGATTAAAAATTTATTACCAACATGAAAGAATATCAACTAGTACCTCAGGCTAAGATGAAATTTACAGGAAGTACTTATTCTTCCACTAAAAACAAACAATAAATTGTACAAACATATCTAAATTCACTGTTCTCGGAACAAGATGACAGTCTCTGCAGTTGTCCCTGGTTCTCTTAGAATGCCTCACGGACAACAGAGAAAGAATAGCAAAGACAGCCATGAGGTAGGGAAACAGACAGCTGGGCACTGCGGGGCAGTCACAAGTATCCATGGTGACTCTGGGAATCCTGAGAGGCTGAGAGGCCAGGCAAAGCATAGGATAACTCTGAGCTGTACGATTCTCAGGCGTCACCCAGACCGTAAGTTCTCAAGTGATAGCAGACAGTCTTGCTGAACTCCAGGAACAATCCATGGCCTCCTTTAGGATCACACTAGACAGAACTAAATTACCTTTGGAGGAACAGCAATTACAGGCCTAATGACAACTAAAAGCAAGCCTCCAAATACAAAGCCCATCTCCAGGTGAGTTACTGACGAAATCTCTTAGAGAGCAAACTACAAAAAAATATAACCACACCACCAGACCAAAAAAAAAAAACAAAAAAACAAAAAACCCAACAAGCCCTGACACAAATCAAACATCAACATAACCAGTGGGCAGGGTGGGGTCACTCAGTAGGGGAAGAAAGAGCTAAAGTATCACTGAAACTTGCATTACGCTCACAGCTGGGCCTGGTGGCGCACGCCTTTAATCCCAGCACTTGGAGGCAGAGGCAGGCGGATTTCTAAGTTCAAGGCCAGCCTGAGTTCCAGGACAGCCGGGGCTACACAGAGAAACCCTGTCTCAAAAAAAAAAAAAAAAAAAAAACCAAAAAAAAAAAAAAAAAAAAAAAAAAAAAAAAAACCCCAAAAAAAAAAAAAAGAAGAAAGAAAGAAAGAAAAAATAACACAAAAGAAATAGAATCAAGCAATCTAATTTATGTATATCAGACTCCCAGAAAAGCATAGTACTGAAGAGAAGAAAAATTGAAGGTAATTTTCAAATTTGACAAAAACTACTAAAACCACAAATTAAAAAAAAAAGTCAATGACCCCCAAGCAGGATCAGCACATACTTCAGTATATAAAGGTATGTCATATCAAACTGTTGAAACCTCATGTTGTAAAGAATCTTTTTAAATTGCTTTTATTTATTTATTTATTTATTCATTCATTTATTTATTTATTTATTGGTGGCCCCATGCACGTCGAACTCAGGATCAGCTCTCAGCTTCCACCATGAGCCCCTGAGGTTGGAAGGGGAAAGGAACTCAGATGCCCAGGCTTGGTGGCAGGCCCTGTTACCCACTGAGCCATCTCACTGGCTTTGATGTAAAAATATTCTTAAGATTTTTATTTTTCTAACTAAAATGTATGGGGAGAGGGGTGCATATACGCACATGAGCACAGGTGCCTAGAGAACGTAGAAGAGAGAATCAGACACCCTGAAGAGGGCGTCAGAAAACAGAGGTCTGTGAGCCACCAATATGGCTACTGGGAACCAGACTGGGGTCCTCTGCAACAGTGCTTCCTGCTCTTAACGCTGGGCCATGTTTCCAGCCCCGGATACAGAAATCTCCAAAGTGACCATATGAAAGAGAATGCAAAGCAAACAAAGCCTGCCTTTCATAAGACGAACACAGCACTACAAAATGTTACACAATCATTCAGACCACTTAAACTTACTCTGCTCAGCTAATCTTGGCTGGCAACTTGACTACATTCGCAATCAACTAAAATATGAGCCCTGGGCTCACCTATGAGGGATTTTCTTGATTGGATTATTTGATGTGAGAAGACCATCCTAAATCTAGGTTACACTTCTGATGGTGGCCCACTTAACAGGACATGGAGGAGGGGAGCTTTCGCTTTTTGCCTGCTTGTCCTCACTCAGGTTGGTAAGTTCATCTATCCTGCTGCTAAGGCATTCCTTCATTAGTACCAGAACCTATTTCTTCAGGATTCCAATGCAGACTGAAGACTGACTCAAACACCCAGCGGCCTGGAATGAGCAACAACAACAACAACAACAACAAAAAAGACTCTTGGCCTTTGATGGGGGGACAGCCATTGTTGGACAAGAAACCTCAACCTGTAAAGCCACACTAATAAATCACCATTTAATATATATATGTTCATTCCATCAGTTTTGTTCCTTTAAAAAAAAAATCTGACTAATACAACACATGTTATACCATAGCAAGACAAAAGTAACATGGTGAGGCCAATATATGACCATGTATGATTATGATTTACTTATTATGTGAGTCTGATTTTAGTGCAGCAAAAGGAAGCCCAGACGCAACCAGCAACTACAGTGGAAGTAAAGACACCTAGATGCTACTTCTAGGTTACATTTACCAGCCACTAGGAGGACACTGATAAACAGCTTTATTTGCTTCTGCTTTTTAAAAACCCTAAGGAAAATAGTTAAAAATCAAAGACACACACAGTCATTTCAGTGATCCGAATTAATGTACTACTTCTCAGTGCAAATTGTTTCAAGAGGCTTATATTGCATTACTCCAGAATCCTAATCACACAAGGTGCTGGGACATGAATATCCTGAATATAGTCAAAATCCCTGTCAAAACTGGAATCCTTAATGGGACAGAGCTTGGAGATGAGGCCTAAACACAAGGTGTTTGGCTCATGAGGGCTCCACTCCCAGAACAGTTATCCAGAGAACTGGCTTAATATCAACCCGTCTTAGCCTCTACCATGATACAGACGTAATACAAAGGTCCCTTATGAACGCCAACCCCATTCTCTGGGACTCTATAGCCTCCAAAACTGTAAGGAATATATTTATTTATGATTTACTTATATGTATTTTTTTATAATTTACTCAGGCCATGGATTTTGTTACAGCCTTAGGAAAACAAAGACAGGCAACTCTTAAAAGTACTCAGTCATTTCTAAAGCTTGTTTTATGGACTGTTTGGAGTCACTACCACTAATTTTAAAATGGCTCAGCAGTTGAAAGCACTGGCTGCTCTTCCAGAGAACCTAGACTTGATTTCCAGCACCCATAAGGCCACTCACAACTCCACTTTAAGGGTATCCAAATCCCTCTCCTGGCCTCTGTGGACACCATAACCATGTGGTATACAAACATACATGCACAGAGGGTACCAAAACACAATTTAAAAAACTAAAAATAAATTTTAAATAAAATAAAACAGAGAATCATAAACATTACTTAACATGTTGATGTTTTAATAAGTTATGAAAACAGAGATTAAATAACATTTTCATTTTTTCCTAAATTGGTAAACAGTTGTATTCAATAGTTTTACCTGTACTTACATCTCAAGCACTAAAGGAAAAAAAAAAAAAAAAAACCATACCTAATGAAGTAGAAAAGGTATCCTACTAATTTAATTTAGTGAAGTTGTTTTATTTTTGTATTTAAAAAAGTAGAGTGCAACTTAGTGATACGATATATAAAAATATTTCTGAGACATACTTCCATTGTAAAATATCACAGTTTCTTATAGGTATAAATTTAGTGACAAGAACTTTAAATCCCTTACCTAATGTCTTCAGACAGGAAAGAGCAATCACTAGCTTCATAACTATAAACAATAGATCCAGTGAATTCTAAGAATGGGAGGTTGTCTTCAAGAACACTCTTCTGAATGCGTGCCTTGAGTTGTGCAAAATTCAAAATAGATACAGATAAATATCACAGTAAGTAGTAAGTATTCATTGAAATAATAAAGTCCACTGAAGAAATTTATAGCACTGTTTTATATTATAGAGTAAGAATCCATAAGGTTTTAACAAAGGTAAAGCCATAATACCATAAAATTACTTTTCCACACAATTCTATTTTCAAACTTCCAATCTTACTTATGTGAAGTCACTTAATTTACTTGTTTTTTCCTGATAATTATATAAGCATCCTACATGCAATAATATGACCTTAAAATGTTGGTGACTAATTACTAGATTTTAAGCCTCCAAGGACTCAAACTATTTTAATAAAAAAAAAAATAACCAACATTAATATTATATAAACTATTATTTGAATTAGAACAAACCAATAACGGCAACTAAGAATGCTAAGTATAAAAAGAAAGACTATATGCTAGGGAATCTCATTTTATGAAATGTATCTAAAAATTGAGTCCCATTTACCTTTCAACAACTTGGTCTTGGTTCATTCACACAACAGAAAGTTTTACCTCAACAATGACCTGAAGCTCACGAGCAATGGGGGTGAGTCGCTGCATAGTCAAACTCAAACAAGATTTCTCATTTAGACAAATAATCAGTGAACAATTACCTTTTCTTCTGTATCACATCTTTTATTCTGTGTAGACATCCATTCTGGAAATTTCCGCTGCAGAGAAGTGGTTTCCATTTTATTTTCATTTGTCTTTAAAATGCCCTGTTTGAAAATTCCAATAAACAATATCTATGAATAAATATGACAAATACTCGACAGAAAGCTCAGAGACAGCCCCATAAATAGGACTGAAAATGAAACAAGCATACATATTTAGTGTAGGATATAACACCTAGCCTGAAACAAACATACATATTTAGTATGGAATGTAACATCTAGCCTCAAGGACAAAAGCTTAAACCACAGAGAAACAAATGCAGTATGCCAGGTTTATTAACTATACATTACTTCTCCCTTTTATAACCAATTAAGTTCAATGGTTCTGGCAGTTTCAAAATTCTAATATGTTATGTGTATGATTTTGTTCCTTCAAAAGAAAACTTTTATATCCTTAATGAAGAGAATCCTTGAATATGTGAAGTATTAAATTTTCAGCATCTTTGATTTCCTGTGTAATTATCATCGCTCATAAGGTATAAGCTGACTCAGCACAACTACTGGATTTATTCATGAATCCACTTAAAGACCCAGTTTTGAAAACAGAACAGCTGTCCTATACTACAAGGCTTTCCACTGTGCTCTGGGCTAAGGAAGAGACACTTCCCTTAAAAACAGAAAATTTTCTTGGATGATCTTTTTCTCAAGCTGTTACTAGTTTTGAGGGAATCTTTGGAATATAACCCAGAGTCATATTCTCATACTTCAAGTATGAGATTCCAAATACATTATTTTTTAATAATGAAATACAGCCATGCTCCTATGTGATTTATACTAAACTCAAATGGTAAACTCCTCAAAGCTCTGGGAAGTTCCTATTACCTAAATGTCTCATGGGAGTAAAGTTTTGAATACGTTGGGGAAGATGCTCATGATGAAGCATCCCGTTACTATTAAGAAATCAGAGCAACCGGTTAAGATGCTGGCACTGCTTATTACACTTATTATTTATATTAAATAATATAAACTTTATCTTCCTTTCTCAGTTGAGAATTACATACACAGTGTTTCAATCAGATTCACTCCCCTTCCCCAACTCTTCCCATTCCACCCCATTCCCTACCCATCCGACATTAATGTAATAAGACAAATCCATGTAAAAATGCAGGTTTTTAAACCCTAAAGCATTTTGTAACTATTAATGTTTAAATTGTTTTTTTGCCAAAATTTCAAAACCACTCACAGAAGTCAAAAGGTGATATCAAATTACAGATGTATCATCTGTTCTGTTCACTTTTTATTATATACAGGTGATTAGGTTTCATTGTGGCATTTTTCAAGAAATTTTTGTTTTTGCTATTTCTTTTCCTATGTCTTGTCGCTCCCTACCCCCCCCCCCAACTCCCCAGTCCTTGAGTTCTGCTACCCCCAGTAGCCTGCCTTCTGCTTTCAGCCTTTGTTGGCTAGATTTTTGTCAATTTGACAAATTTGTGTTGTTTGAGAAAAGGGAAGCATAATTGAGAAATTGCCTCTATAAGGCTAGCCTACAGGAGACAAGCCTATGGGGCATTTTCTTACTTAGTTATTAATGTGGTCTCTGAATATTCTGTGACTGTACCCTGGTTCTTCTCTCTTGGCATAAGAAAGTAATTTTTTTTCAGTGTTACAGAAACTCCCCAGTTATGAGACCTTGGATATTTCAAAGAAACTTGGTAATTTTAGAGGAACTTTGAATATTTTTAAAGAGACTGAACTTGTAGAGCTTTTGAATTTTTAAAGAATATGAAACTTCTAAAGTTATTTATAGCTTATATTACAATAATATGAGATCTAAAAAGTGAAGAAGGGAAAGGTTATGTTTTCATAGTAAGGTACTGGTGTATAAAGCTGACAAGGAGTCAACTGTCCTGTTACTGTCTATATGACACAAGCGAGAGTCATTTGGGAGGAGGGACTCTCAATTAAAAAAAAAAAAAGTCTCCATAAGATTGGCCTGAAAGAAAGCATGAGGGGCATTTTCTTAACACATGACTGATGTGGGTGGGCCTGGTCTATGGTAGGTGATGTCACCCTGGGGTAGGTTGTCCTGGATGTATAAGAAAACAGGCTGAGCAAGTCATGAGGCAAAAGCCAGTAAGCAGCGTTCCTCCCTGGCCTCTCCTTCAGTTCCTGCCTTGAGTTCCTACTGGACTTTCCACAATGATGGAGTGGAACTGAGAGTTGTAAATTCTAATCTTTTCCACTTCAAGTTGCTTTTGGTGATAGTTGGCAATGGGAAGCCTAACTAAAACAATGTCCCATGTGACCTTTTGTTCTCTGCCCCTGCCTCTTCTCAATACCTATGGTTCCCTTTCATGGTCTTCTACCTAGTTCCAGACTCTCTATCCACTCTAATAGCCACATATTCACATACTCACTATTATGAAAAGATTAACAACAAATATGTTTAAGCAAGTACTTCTATTGTATGGAAAAGTCTTTTGGGTATATGCTCAGGAGTGGTGCAGCTAGGTTGTATACAAGTTCCATTTCCAATTTTTTATAATCTACTAAGTCCAGTTACTGTTGCCTCTGTGTGTATGAGTGTGGGGCCATCCACTGGAACATGGAGAACCTAACAATGGCCACACTCCCAAGGAAAAATTACTCTTCCCTCCCCCAGGAGCCAGCATTTCCTATATGTCCCACTAAGGGTGGGACACAGATAGCATCCCCCCTTTTCACGCTGGGATTCTGACTGGCTTGATCTTATATAAGTCTCATGCAGGCTAATACGACTGCTATGAATTAATGAAACAGCTATGTCATAGGCAGAAGACAGGATTTCATCACACACACACACACACACACACACACACACACACACACACACACACGGTCCGTTATTACAGTATATTTGTATAGAGTCAGAAAACAAGTCTGTGCTGCACCCAGAGTATATCACCGGCAAAATACCAGAAAACAAGTTTCAACAAACAACCCTTATGAAAGCTATGTAAGTCAGCACAATAATGAGGCAAATGCAAACCTCATTAACTAATCGGCAGCTGTGTAACACCGAGATGATTTTAATTCGAAATACCTATTTACATACGAAATTGGATCTAGATACCCCCAGGAAGAGAATTTAACGGTAAATTCATTTACAAAACCAGTATCTTGGGGCTAGAAAGATGGCTCAGAGGTTAAAAGTTTCTACTGCTCTTGCAGAGAACCCACTTCCGGCACCCAAGTTGAGACTCCAGCTACCAGGGGATCTGACACCCTGACTGCCAAGAGCACTGGAAATCATACAATCACACACAAGCACGTGCACACACACACACACACACTCACACACACACACACTCACACACAGAGCATGCATATATATAAATGAATTATTTTTAAAGAACTTAAATCTTTCCTGAACTTATCCTGCCTAACCATCTACTACCACCTACAACTTTTCAGCTCTTATCATTTAAAGATTGTCTATGGTTTTATGGGTTTTTTGGGGGTTTTTTTTGTTGTTGTTGTTGTTTGCTGTTACTATTCATTTCTTTGTTATTGTTATGTTTGTTTTTCTTTAATTTTGAATACCCCAATTTAAACAAGTCTGTTTTTTTGTTGTGGGTTGGTCTGTGCGCTGCTTGTATCCATATGCTAAATTCTCTACTCCAAGATCTGGTTGCACCAAGACAAGCAAATTCCCAGGTCCATCTATTTACCTTCTGCAAAACAGGCTTTGTTGTGCAAACCCTATCCCTAATTTAAAACCACTGCTTAAACAAAACTGGCAGCAACCAATTACTGGGGAGAACAGAGAGAGGTGGAGTCTGAGTTACCGGACTTGGGGTCCCACTAGGAGAGAAGTGAGAGGAGGAGCGTGGAGAAGACAGAGAGAACAGGAGGTCTCCATTGGTCATGATAGATCAGCAGCATGGGCATGGAGTGCCTCCTCAGGACACCAGAACATCAAAACACCAGGCTGCTGGAGCAGAAATAACCCAGGAAAATTCACACAGCAAGTATTTGGGGAGTACAGTTGGGGAAGTAGCCAGAGTAGCATTAGAGATTCAGATGAGGGGTAATCGTGCAGAGCCTAATAAATCATAGTTTGGGTCTCATTCATTTGAAGCTAGATAGGGATCAGCATAATTTATATTAATTTACAGTTTTTCAGTAGTGACATTCATCCCATTCACAGGCAGTATTAAAAACAAGTTCTCTGGAGCTGATGAGACAGCTCAGCCCACAAAGCTATTAACTCCACAGGTGTGGAGACCTGAGTTTGAGCCCAGGAATCCGTGTAAAGGTAGACAAGGAGAAGCAACTCCACAACATTGACCTCTGACCTCTGCACACATGCTGATGCTGTGGCGTGTGTATACCCACACTCATACACAACAATAAATACGACTATAGTTCTACATTTTACAAGGCTTTGCTTTTCTGTTGTCTAGTACGAATCTTTGTGACAGCTTCTCAGTATACAGAGTTCTGTATCCCTCACCCTCTCTTACCCCCTCACACTCCTGCTGACCCTAGTTTACAATGCATCTTACATTTCTCATTCTTTGGACTTGGGGGAGGGTTGTTGTTTGCGGGGGTGGGGGGTGTTCTTGTTGTTGCTTGTTTTCTTGAAACAGAATATCATGAAGCCTACGCTGGCCTCGAACTCGCTATGTAGCAAAGGATGACTTTGAACTCCTGATCTTCTTGCCTGAGTACTGAGATGAGATGACAGGTCTGTGCCCCCATGCCTGGTTTATGTGGGACAGAGGATGGAACCTGAGGCTTCTTGAATGCTCCACGAGCACTCGATCTCCTGTCCCCATTATCAAGGTTACTACATATTAGATTTTATGCTAATTTTGTTTATGCTAACTTGGATTTTACTTAACAACCGCCACACACCAAGTTCTCCTAATGGAGAGGCAGCAAACATCAGGAGGAGCTTCAGCCTCAGCTGAAAACTCTTTTCCAACCAACTGCTATCCAGATGTTCAGGCCCCTTACATGGATTACCAAGGGCACAAAACCCTTAGAGCTAAGAGCTTCTCTGTTTCCTTAAAGCGGAGACATGTTAATTCCTTCTGATCATATGTACAGCTTTGAATACAACTAAATTTTATATAATCTATTTCTAAATACTCCCAAAGCTCTCTTCAGACACACTACCTCTGCTCTGTTAGTACTGTTAATTATTCTTTGAGAGTCAGACAGCATTAATTAAACACTGTTTCGCGATCCTACTTCTTGGCTATCAGGGCATCTTCCCTGTGATCGCTGCAATACACTGTAACTACATTGCAACAAGTCTTCAAAAAGGAAACAGAGAAGAACTCGAAATGGTCCTTTTAGTGGAAAACCTTCTTTTGGTCTATCAAGACTTCAGTAGTGAAATAACAAAGAGTGTGTGTGTGTGTGTGTGTGTGTGTGTGTGTGTGTGTGTGTGTGT
>JANHMN010000015.1:24072111-24117744 GCA_030674055.1 Rhabdomys pumilio
TGTGTGTGTGTGTGTGTGTGTGTGTGTGTGTGTGTGTGTGTGTGTGTCTGTGTGTGTGTGTGTGTCTGTGTGTGTGTGTGTATGTATGTGTCTGTGTGTGTGTGTGTGTGTGTGTGTGTGTGTGTGTGTGTGTATGTTTATGTGTGAGTGCCAGCAAGCTCCCACCATGACACATGGTGGGGGGTTGGAGAGCAATTTTATGGAGTCGGTTCTCTCCTACTTTTTTTTTTTTTAAAGAGAAATAGTGGTAAATGATTTTATTTTGTGTACCATTGTTTATAACCAGAGAACCAAGGAGCCTATAATTTAAAAAGTAGCTCTCTTTCGATTGATAAAGAAAACGTGGTAATAAGGTTTGATACAAAACTATAATAAAATAAAAGCTATAATAAAACTTTTTCTGATATGACAATATAGTCCCAGAAATTAGGGCAGAGTCAAAACTATATTCACAATAGCAAAAACTCTACAGTAAAGTCAACAATATTATTAGGAATAAACATAACAGTAAAGTAATATAACACTCATTTTACAAACACATTTTCTGATAAACTCTTTAAAGATGTAATTAGAATCTGAACAACAAGAAGTTCATAAAATACTTGGTAAGTTTAATGCAAATGTCAGTTGCTCTGAAATCAGAGACCCTCTGGAATGTACCAGAGATCTGGGCGGTGAGAGACTGTCAGGACTCAAAGGGAGAGACTTTAGATGAAATGCCCAGCAATAGGGAGAGGGAACTCATAGAGTCTACCTCCAGTAGAAAGACAGTATCAAGTGGAGGTGTGGGGTTGCCATCCCACAGTCAAAAACTCTCACCTAGAATTGTCCCTGTCTAAAAGAACTGCAGGGACAAAAATAAAGAAGAGACTGAGGGAAAGGTGGTCCAGTGACCGGTCCAAATTGGGATCCAGTTCATGGAGGGGCACCAAGGCCTGACACTATTACTGATGGTATGCTTCCCTCCTGCTTTTGCATGGATGCTGAGGACTGAACCAAGTTGTCAGGCTTGCAGAGCAAGCACCTTCACCCACTAAGTATTAGCTGCATTTTCAATCTTAAACCACAGAAAGTACCAGGAGCCTCTGAATTTCATTGCGCTTACAGTTTCTATGACATCACAATGTGGAATTCAAAACTAAATGCATGTGTGACTATGCAGGAACTTCGCTGTGTACAGACAGCACAGCACCTGCGTGTTTCTAGACGGATATTTGTATAAAGCCTTAACTCTTCCTATCATTTCCAGTCTCAGACGTCCATGTACCGGGAGCTGTGAGCCACCATGAGGTTTCGGGAAACAGAACCCAAACCCGAACTTCTGTAAGAACACTTAATATTCTCAACCATGAGCAATGTCTCCAGGCCCCTAGTACTGGTATTTTTAACAGCATACTCAGGGTTGTTGTTGTTGTTGTTTGGTTTTGATTTCCAAGATACATTCTAATAAGAATGATATTTCTGGTAAAAGCCTGGGGTTTTCTTTTATGTGTTTTGTTTCATGTTTGTTAGTTTGTTTGTTTGTTTATTTGTTTGTTTTTAGACAAAGTTTCCTTTGAGATTGGCCTTGAACCCACAATCCTCATGTCTCACTTTCCTGGGTGGTGGGATTATAGGTATGCACCACCATGACCAGAGTTTTTGATAAGTTAGTTACAAAATTTGCCTCATGATAGCTAATTTAGTAAGTAGACTTTCTGCTTAGGAATGGTAGAACTAGCCAAATAAATATTAATAAGTTACCTGTCAAAAATTATAAATTATGTGCTGAAAAATACACCTTAAGTGGTTTTATTTGACAGCAATGAGACAGGAGAGGTTGTCTGGTATCCTTTTGTCAACAGAGAGCATACCAATGAGATTTCAAGTTTAATTCAGAAAAAAAAAAAAGAAAGAAAGGAAAGAACCGATCAGCTCTAAATGTGACTTCCATGTCACAAGTCTCGAGTATCATTACAGAAGAGGGGCAGGAAGACTGTCGGCAGGGTTATTGTACATCTGAACTCTCAGAGTCTGTGTCTGCATGCAAACAATCAAGCCAGCCAAATCCCAGCATGCATTGAGGGGGAGCTTATGAAGTCCTACAAATAGTATCAGCAACAGATAGTCGCTGGGGAAGCAAGAGTAAGTCTTCAGGATGGGGTCCCTGACAGGCTAGATACCTTAGGTGGTTCTATACCCATGCATACAGAAGCAGCCTACGGAAATTCAATGCATTTTAAAAAAAAAAAGAAAGAAAAGAAAAAGAAAAAAGAGCACATGAAATTAGGAGGAGGGTTAGGGAAGGTGAGGATTTTTGTTTGTTTGTTTGTTTTTTGTTTTTTGTTTTATGGGGTTTTTGGTTTTTTTTTTTTTTTTTTTTTTTGGTTTTTCGAGACAGGGTTTCCTGTATAGCCCTGGCTGTCTTGGAACTCACTCTGTAGACCAGGCTGGCCTCGAATTCAGAAATCCACCAGCCTCGGCCTCCCAAGTGCTGGGATTAAAGGCATGTGCCACCACCGCCCAGCGAAGGTGAGGATTTAAAGGGAGAATTTGATCAAAATGTTATATGTATGTATGAAATTCTCAATACAAAATGTGAAAAATAAAAGTTAAAGCCACATTTCCTATTAAGAAGGGGTAGCTTTTTAAACACAATATAACAAGGAGATTCAGCTCAGGGGCATGTTTTCCCTATTGAGAACTGAGTCCTCTTCTAGAGAACAGACACTTAAGGCCACTCTCAAGAGAAAGTTGGGTTTCAATGGATAAGCTGAGAGACTTCTTTGTTCCTAAAACCTTTAGCTAAAGTAAGGAAATGAATACCTTCTGTTACCATGGTAATTACCTTGCATAATTGCTTGAGGGCTAAACTAAATAAGGTACCCCAATCTTTTCTAAAAGCACCAAAAAAGTGAGAAACTTAATTAAGTTAAATGGCCAATATAATCATTTCAAGAATAAGATAAAGTTGTTACTAGACAATATTAATAATTAATATGTAATCATTCAGCAATTAACTGATAGGCAGTTATACTGCTTAATGTGCAAACTGTTTCAATAATTATCTAAAATGGTTCAATTTTATTTTGGTCAAGTATGTAAATACTCATTTCTTAGTAAAAATGTAAAAATGTTTATAGTTTCTCTGAAATCTAATAACAAAATGTTAGGAAAAGCTAGTTGTATATTTATGCTGTGGTTTTCATTTCTAAGGATCTTTATGAAAATTTTAATATAGCCACCAAGTTCATAGTAATTCTGAACAAGAAGACTTTATAACTGTCACTCTGTACCAAAAAAAAGAGTAGCTGACATCACTAAGACCGCCTGAGGACTGAGGACTATAACGTACAGAAGCCAGACATTAGAGCGGAAAGGAATCCAATTCTGATGTGGGTTTGTGTCAAGAAAATATATCCCAAACCGAAAAGACAGAGCAAGATGGGCCTCCCAATGTCAGTCACATAAGAACAATTTCATATGAGGATTATTTCATTATGTAATTACTGGCAATTTCCTTGCAATTTAATAACTCATAGTCTACGGTGGTAGATGTTAGGTTCTAAATTCTTTTCTAGTAAAGTGTAATGGAATTCCATCCCCTTCAAAGAATAACCTCAAAGCCTGGGGACCTAAGCCACTCACTTCATTCTATACTGGTCTCCACCATCTTTACAAGCTCTGTCACTCTTTGAAACAATTTCATCACGTTGGTTCTTGTGAGTGAACTGAACACACGGGATGTGTTTATTCTATATACAGGTAAGAATCTACATTAGGAAGCTAGGCATTAGTGTATGATCACATAGTATTGATGTGATCTTGACCAAGCCACTGTTTTGCTAAGCTCTCAATTCCTCGTCTGAAAAATAGAATTATATTCCTGTTGTTACATTACCTATCTTACTGTATGTCGTAATTCTAGCACTTGGTGGGTTTTTGTATTAAGTTTTATTTTCAGAGCAGGAAACTGAATCTAGGAAAGCACATGTTAACCAAGCACCCTAACACTGAGCCCAGCCCACATAGTATTAGTTTTATTGACTGCACTGCTAATATGATAAATACCAATAAAAATTATGTCAGATCTTTTAAAACTATAGTTTCACTTGAGTTGGGGGGTTTTGGTTTGGTTTGGTTTGGTTTGGATTTGTGTATTTCATTTTGTTTTCTATAAGCTTATTTTGGAGACAGCGCCTTATTGTGTAGACCCAGACTGGTTTCACACTCCTGATCGTCCTGGCAACCTCAGCATCCCAAGTTCTGCACTTAGGGATCTGGTGCCATGCCCACCCATCTTGAACTGGAATGCTGATGGGCAGTGATGCTCTTGTACTGTCCTTCTACCTCACATCCTGTAGTGTCATGCCTTCCCTTAGCAGCACTGGGACTCTACACAAGTACAGAATTCCAGGTAAGTTCCATGGTAAGTTCCAGCAGATCGGATGGCACCTTTATGTAATAAAGTGAGAAGAGAATGTATAAACTTTATGTAATAAAGTGAGAGTGAGAAGAGGCACGGTAACAAGACAGTTTCAGGTAAAGAAGAGGGAGCACTGGGATTCAAAAGAGGAGTCAGCAAATGAGAAAAGGCATAGAGAAACAAAAAGATCACGCAGAGAAAAGTAGAAAACAATCCACAGCTCTAACTTCAGCTTCCTGCGAGGCAAGGTGGCTAGGAAACCAAAGATAGAACCACAAGTAAGGCAGGCTGCCCCAGAGACAAGACTTACACTCCTTGCTTGCTGCAGGAGAAAACCCACATACTCACAAGCCTTAAACCCAGCATATGATATAACACAGACCAGTGTGTAGGCTAACACTGAACAGAAATTCATTACATTGCTCCCCATACCTCAGGGTTCTGCAAGGAGGCAGCAGCATCCTACTATTTGAGAGTGAGCTACTCTTGGGTCCTAAGAACATGGAGCAATCACTAGTTGAAGAGCCTGAGGACACCATACCACAATGTCTGGGTAGGAAATGAACAAGAGAAACATAGACTGGACCCACTGAGTTTGAGCAGCAGAGAGCTAAGAGCTAGAGTGGCTAGAGGTCCTGCCCTCTGTGGCCCAGAGCAAACCATATTGCCTGTAGATTAGCATGGAGGCTGAAACATCAAAAGCCCAGACTGTAACTTTGCATTGCTTGACCTCCAAAGCTATCTCACTTCCACATGTGGTTTACTGCTAGGTAGATCTAAGCATTCTGGGACCAGGTCCTATCAGTTTCTCCAGCACCTGCCTCCAACAGGGTGCCTCACTGCTGGGGATGATCTGAAAGTGCTGAGACTTGTAGACAGTGCCTGGTCTCCTAGATTCTCTCTCTCCACTGCTAAGTTCAGTGCTCTGCTTGCTTGTCCCACTCCTCAACACATTTGGATCCTAGGCCCCGGAGCTCACTAGGACCTCAAGCAGCTCTTGGCATACAAATAAAATACGTTTTAAAGTCAACGCAGTCTTGGAGTTGACAAGTTACTCCTGACTGGCCTAGCCCTTATCAAACAATACAGCACCAATCTCCACAGTAAGAAGAGAAAGGGATTACAACAGACCCCACTGAGGATCCACAACCCACTCTAGACTTGCTGGATTCCAACTGAAGCTTCTCCATTTTACGCGTCTCTTTTTTTTACTTAAAAATAGTTTTAGTAATTGCCTTTGCTTTTTAAAAACTCTTTCATGCTTTATTTTTATTAATTTTTAGGTTTTAATATTTTCTTTCTTTATAATTAGATACTGATTTTCTTTCTCTTGGTCTTTTTCTTTCCTTTTATCTAACCATGCTTCCAATTCCTTTGTCTGATTATTAATAATTGTACTTTTAGTAAATTTTTTTTCAACAGAGTCCCATGTTATAGCTCAGGCTGCACTGGAATTCACTGGGCAGCCCAGGATGGCATTGAGCCCACAGTGATCCTTTTGCTTCAGCCTTCTAAAGGCTGAGATTCCAAGCATGAGCCATCACACACAACTCTTTCAGTAATTTTATACTTCACAGTTGGTTCCATGTGATTTTGCAACTTTCTATGATTTTGCAAGTGTAGCAGTTGTCTTTTAGCAATTCATTGCATTTCTACATCTTTTTTGCTTTTGTGTTGTTGCTGTTGTGGTCTGTTTTCTCCTCTCTGAGCAGCTCTAGACATGCAAGTGCAGAGAAGGTTGCTCATTAAGTGACAACCACCATTTAAAAGCCGGAGCAATACAGTTACACAAAAAATATGAAAAAGCAAGGAATATAGCTCCTCCAAAAAGTCCTAATTCTGTAATAACTGCACTAATAGATATGGAAGTACATGATGACTTAAAATACTAGTTCTAAAACCATCGGTGATTACAGGGCTAAATGAATGCATGACTAAAATAAAGAAGTCAATTCAAGACTTAGAAATTTGGCAATATGTACAAAAAAAATAGCAAAGAGAAAATCTGAAGAAGGAAAAAAACTTGAAAATGAAAAGTTCACCCCAAGTAAAAACTGCAAGTAAACAGCTAAATGTACTATAAATAGACTTGTATAAAGCAGAAGAAAGATTAAAAATTGAAAATAACTGAATAATTTTTACATTCAGATAACAATAAAAAAGTATTAATCAAGCATGACTACATACTACTATCAAGAGATCAAATCTGGTGTATAAAAGAAGAAACAAAGACATAAAACCTATTAAATAAAATTACAACAAAAAACTCCCCAAATTAGAAAAAGAAGTAAACATTCAAGTATAAGGGGGATGTAGAACTACAAATATATACAACCAGAAACATGTCCATTCCACATGACAGTTACACTGTCAAGAGTAAAGACAATAGAAGGAATAATGAAGATGAATGGGGAAAGTATCAAGTTGCTTACAAAGACAAATCTATGAGAATGACATTGAATTCTCAGCAGAAACCCTAAGGCTAGAAGATCACAGACTGATATATTTCAAGCCCTGAAAGATTACTATAACCATCAAAAGCATTCTTCAAAATAAAAGGAGAAAAAAAAAACACCTTCAATTATATGCACAAACTAGCATAACTATGCCAGCAATGCAAAGAAATACAACATACAAAATATGTACAATCACAAAAGCTCAGAAAATTTAAATAAATAAATAAAAATAAATTATGGAAGAATAAAACATTAACACAGTAAACAAATAGGTGTCTAATAGGAAAAATGGAGAGCTTCACTTTCAATAATAACTCTAACATAATCTTAGCTCTCTAAAACATGTATAATCAACAACAACAACAAAAAAAGCAGTAAACAGAGTGCCTGTCACCCATACATAATGTCCTGAATTTGATCTTCAGCACTGGGGGAAAAAAAAATCCAACTGTTTGCTGTCTGCAAGAAACTCATCTCACTAGCAAATATATACAAAGACTCAAATAAGTGCAAGGATGAAGAAATGTTATTCTAAGCAAACAGAAAGCAAAATCAAACAGAAATTGCTATACTTGTATCTGACAAAGCAGACTTCAAGTCAAAATTAAAAGGCATAAAGAAGGTCACTACATAGTAACATAGAAAGAAGTTCACCAAGAAAATAAAGCAACTCTAAATGTATATACATGGCACACTGATACTTTCATCTCACAAAACACACACACATAAATCCAGATCTAGATCGTATAACTTCAATATCCCACTCTCATCAATAGATAATTCAGACCAAAAAATCAGCAAAGACATTTCAGTGAAACTGAAGCATAGACTAAATGAACAGAGATCTATAGAATATTTAAACTGACAGCTAAAGAAACAGCCCAAGTCGCTACCAATAAAATAAATCACATTTTAGACCCCAAATTTGTGTAAACAAATAGCAAAACAACTGAAATAATTCAGATAATGAAAGAAAACTACAACTCAATAGCAAAACAAGCTATAAAAACTATACAAACACATGGATAATAAGCAATATTTTTTAAATGAACAATAGGTCACTGAAATTAGAGAAGATGTAAATTAGTGCAGCTACTATGAAAAAACAGTCTACAGGTCCCTTAAACTAATATATGAACTAATCTATAGAACAGATTTATTAATACTCTAATAAATGAAACTAATATATTATCTAGCCCTACCACTCCTGAATACATTCCTGAAGGAATGTAAGTCAGCATGTAATAGCTACACACTTATATGTATCACTGCACTATTCACAATAGCCAAGTTAAGTTATGGGATCAGCGTAGATACCTATAAACAAATAAATGGATAAAGAAAATGTAGTGGTCCTAGTTTCTTTATTACTGTGATAAAAACACTGACCAAAACCAACCTAAGAGGTTTATTTGTCTTATAGGTTACAGTCCATATCAAAGGAAGCCAAGGCAAGACCCTAAAGTCAGGAACCCAAAAAGAGGCCATGAAGGAATATTACCTATTGCCTTGTTTCTCCTGGCTTGCTCAGCCTGCTTCCTTATACACCAGAAGACCACATGACCAGGGGCGCAACATACAGTGAACTACACCTTCCCATATCAATCGTTAATCAAGAAAATATTCCACAGACTTACTCATAGGCCAGTCTGATAGGAACAATTCCTCGACTAAGATACCCTCTTCCCAGGTGACTAGAGTTTGTGTCAAGTTGACAAAAACTTGGAGCCAGGGCAATGAATGGCTCAGTTAAGATCATCACTTTCTGCTCTTAAGGACCTGGGTTCAGTTCCCAGCATCTACATGCTGGCTTCACAATCATCTTTAACTCAAATTCTAAGAGATCCAACATCCTCTTCAGGCATATAACATATGTGTGGTGGAGTGTGCCTTTTAATCCTGCACTTAGAAGACAGGTTAGATCTCTATGAGTTCAAGGCCAGCCTGGTCTATACAGTGACTCTGGGCCAGTCAAGGACTACATAGTGGGACCTTCTATCAAAACAGCAAACAAACTAACCAGCACAGGGATCTATATAAACATATAACAAAGTATAATTCAACCATTAAAAAAGAAACAAAAGCATATCATTTGCAGGAAAATGGATAGAATGCAGTACCATGGCATTAAACTCAAAAAAGGCAAATATTGTGTGATTTTTCTTATTTGCAGACTCTAGAAGAGAAGAAGAGGGACAGGAAAGTAAAAAGGACTGTTTAGGACAGGAGAGAACAGCAGCAGAATGGTAACAGTAGAAGTCACTGATGGTGTGTGGCCATACACATTACAGTACATGTGTGGAATACATGTATTAATTAATATGCAGGCCCTACTGAAACCTATTCTTATGCACAATTAATATATGTTAGTAAAGAGATAAAAACAATATAAATAGAGATACCAAATCCAGACAAAATAAGCAAAGAATATATTTTTTCATGAAGTTAACCACAAAAGTGCTTATAGATTAAACAGTCTTCTAAATGATAAATTCAAACAAATCAGAAATAAAGACTTGTTTGCCCCATAATTCATTTTTATCCACTGACCCTGAGTCAGAGTTCTGTGTCTTAGTAGGAATCTATTCTCTTGCTGTGGAACTGCACACAAACTATACTTAGAAGTTTCCAACTACACTCTGAATCATTTTTGTATTCTCATCCAACTGTTCATGCATACAGAAAAGAAATAACACCCCTCCCCCCAAAAAAGGAATTTCAATGACTGGTAGATTTATAAGACTAAGTAAGTCATAGTAAGGATAATCTGGCACATAAAATCGTAAAACCAAAACAATTTAATGGTTCTAGCATTAAATGGTTGGTATCAAGGACCCTAATTTGGGCTAAACAGTTTGGATTTCACCAACACGATTAACTTATTTTTACTGCAAAGCAACTTCTAATAAAAAATTTGATTAAAAAACAAGAAAAAGTCATATGACAGCAGGAGGATCCCTGGATCTTGGTGGCCAGTCAGCACAGCCTAGCCTAATCAGCAAATCCTAGGCCACTGACCCTGGTCTCCACGCTTATCTGCAAGTACAAACATAAACATGTGTTTTAAACGTAACAACCTTTTTTACGTTTTTGAGTTTAGTGAAGAAAGCAGAAATCATGAAATTTGCAGGAAAGAATAGATGGACCTGGAAGTTAGATGACCCAAACTCAGAAATGCAAAGCCACATGTTCTCCCTCACATACAGATAGATTGTAGCCTGAATAAACAGATGTCCATGTGTAAACAGGTATAAGTGGGGTCGAGCCCAACAGTCTAGAATGGGGACCATGAGAGGGTAATATGAGGTAATAAGGAAGGATGGAAAACAGATAAGGACTCACATGAAATGAGAGAGGAAAAGTGTCTGGAGGGAGGAAAGAAAGGGAGAGAGAGAGATGGAAGAGATATGAGCCAAGGATCAACAAAAATTCCATTTATTCAAATGTTTCAATAATATCTAACACATTATAATCTGATTTTTAAATTAAAAATATAAACAAAAATATCTGATCTTGGGCTGGAGAGATGGCTTGGAGGTTAAGAGCACTGACTGCTCTTCCAGAGGTCCTAATTTCAATTCCCAGCAACCACATAGTAGCTTACAACCATCTATAATAGGATCTTACGCCCTCTTCTGGCATGCAGGTGTATATGCAGAGCACTCATACATAAAAATAAAATTAAAGATTAAAAAATCTGATCTTGATTTCTTTTAATCTTATATTTAGATATTTTCAGAAAATGTAATTATACATGTTAGCTATGCTTACTAGCATAGCCTATAGATTATTTTAAAGACACAGAAATAGAAATGAGAAGGGAATGAGGAAAACAGAGTAACCAAGAAATCTATAACAGCTAGGCTGCAGTGGCACACGCCTTTAATTCCAGCACCTAGGAGGCAGAAGCAGGCAGATTTCTGAGTTCAAGGCCAGCCTGGGCTATACAGAGAAACCCTGTCTCAAAAAACAAAAAAAAACAACAACAACAACAAAAAATCTATAACAAAGTTTTTATTAAATTCCTTAATTAAATAGATTTTTAAGACTCACTAACCTATCATGGATTTTTGCTAGTCTTTTTTTGAGGGGGAAATATTTTATTTATTTACATTTCAAATGTTACCATTCCCCCCAGACACCCTCTATCCCATCTCCCCTCCTCCTGCTTCTATGAGGGTATGTCCCCATCCATCCACCCACTCCCCCCTTCCTGCCCTCAAATTCCCCCACATTAGGGCACCTCGCCTTCAGGGGACCATCTATGCCCCACAAGGCCATCCTCCCTTACATATACAGCTGGAGTCATGGGTCCCTCCCTATGTGCTCCCAGGATGCTGATTTAGACCCAGGGAGCTCTGGTTGGTTAGTATTGTTGCTCTCCCCATGGGGCCCGTAAACCCCCTCACCCCCTTCAGTTCTCTGACTCCTCCATTGGGAACTCCTTGATCAGTTCAAATTTCCCTCCAAACAGCCCAAATTTTTTAAAAAGGAGAAAAAAAAATACAGAAAATCTAAATAAAACCACCTACAACTACAGTAAGTCAAGGCAATCCTGAGTTGTAATAAGATGGTTTTGAGGTGCCTATTTCTTTTAGGTACCTAATAAATTTTCCCGTCAACTATTATGGAAAATACAGTTTTGTATTAAAAAGGGCCAACTGGTATAAGGTACAGATGTAAATCAACAAAGTATAAGGTGAGGAAACTACAGGGCCAGCATCAGAGAAGAAGGGAAAGCTCTCTCCTCTCCCTCTCCTCTCCTCCTCTCTGCTGTGTCATGGTGAGCCAGGCTGCTCATAAACCAGGAGGATGACATGACCTGAACTGAATCCGTGGCACAGTGAGATGCTTTATAACTGAATTTCACTGTCCACCTAAATAATTCATTATTTTAAATGAATTTCCTCTGTCCTGTGCGTAGCTTTAGCAAGTCAGCTAAAAGCAGCCCTTATAGACTGGGAGACAGCAGAGAAAGTTTTCAAGTAAGTCCATTTAAAACTTGCTTAGGTGTCCCTCTTTCTCCCTCTGTTTATTACTCTTCCTTCATAAAGGCTGAGATGAAATTTTATAGGACTCGTTCTTAAGTGGGCATTCATGGTTGCCTAGGCAGCCTCTCTTCTGCACTAGACTCTCTTTATCACACTAATAAATTTAATTCAGATAATGATAAGCCAGTTCCTATAGTGGACCCAACCGGCCTATAGGTAATCTCCAGTCCCCTTGCCACAATGACCCTGAAACTCAGGCCTAAAATCAAAGCCATATCGTGAATTTGCTTTAAGAACAAAATACAAGACTCAAACCCAATCAGACACGAGGGAATCTAAGAATATTTCTAAAACTAATAATCTTTTAAGAAAATGATCGGCGGCGGTGGGCGGTGGTGACGCACGCCTTTAATCCCAGCACTTGGGAGGCAGAGGCAGGCGGATTTCTGAGTTCGAGGCCAGCCTGGTCTACAGAGTGAGTTCCAGGACAGCCAGGGCTACACAGAGAAACCCTGTAACCTTGTCTAGAAAAACCAAAAAGGAAAAAAAAAAATAAAAAGAAAAAAGAAAAAAAAAAGGAAAATGATCTCTTCCTTATCTCAAAAAAAAAAAAAAAAAAAAAAAAAAAAACAACAACAACAAAAAAAAACACCGACAACAAAGCATGGTTTGAGGATGAAGATCTAGGGTAGAACACCTGTAGAAGATGTACGAAACGCTAGGCTCCAACCCCACTCTGGAGAAATGATTCAAAACTTAAAAAAAAAAAATAACTAAGAAGCAAAATGATTCATTAGCAATGTCAGAAACTGGCAACTAAATGCAATTGGTGTTTAACTTAAGGCCAGAAAGTCTTTCATTGGACTGAAATTCAGCACTGCTGGACCAGAAGAAAAGTCCAACAGTCTCTTCGGTAAGTGGCACTGGAGAAACGGGACATCCACTTACAAAGAGAGCAAGCTTAGTGGTAGAGCACTTGCCAGGCACTGAAATAATAAATAAATAATAAACAAATAAATAAACCGCATTGTTCCAAACTCTCCCTGCTGGATACACCAGAAAAGAAATGAAATGGGCACCTAGAAGATACACCTGCTCCATCTGCTCCCACGGTTGCGGCAGCAGTACTCACAACCGCCAAATATGGAACAACATGAGCGGCCGTCAGAGGATGAATGGACAAGGTCAAAAAAACGGGGCGGGGACGGGGAGAAAAGTGTATATGGGGGCTGACGGAGAACCCTAGTTCCTCCTATGGAGGTAGGCCCTGGTCTTCTACCTTGAGAGTCTTTCATCATCCACCCTTGCATACACCAGGCTGGTCTGGATGCTGCTGGAGATGTCCTCCTTCAGCTCCCGTTAGAGCTCTGGCTTTACAGACCACAGGATCTTGACTGGCTAGTGTGTGGATTCTGGGAAATCGAACTCATCTGCACACTTGGACAGCGAGCGCTTTATGCACTAAGCCACGTTCCCAGACAAAAGGTCTATTCTTAGAGCTGTGTGGGAATAGTAGGTCTAGAGATCTGCCGTCCAGCATTGAGGATTCCAGTTAGTCATACTGCACCACATACTGAAGTGTTGATAACAATAAAATGAGTGCTCTCACAAAACAAAGGAAAAGCCTGCCCTATGGAAGGCCATGGCGTTCATCTCCTTAACTACAGCAGTCATTTCCCTATGGGGATGTGTATCAACACATTATGCTGTGCACCTGAAATAATAGATCCAGAGAAACAGAGAAACTTGACACGTAATTAAAGAGGCATTCCTAATCTTTGAGAAAGAACAAGTTATTCAATAAATGAAGCCAACAAAACCAGCTATAATTTTGATATACTAATATTGGCAAAACTTTGAAAAGTTTAATTTTTAAAGGCAATTTTCAGGACAGCAAGTGCCCTAGCCCCAGCACCTTGAAAAATGTTCTGCAGTAGCCATCAAAATGTTAAACAGCCAAACTTTCGGGTTAGTAATTACATATTCATATAAAAAAAAAAAAAGCGGGCACGTGTGCCCCAAAACAAACGATGTTCATTGCACAGTTTATAAGAGCAAAGCTACTGAAGTAATTACTATGGTAAATTAATAGTCAAATCGTGGCAAGCCTGTGACATTGAATACTGAGTAGTGAAGAAAAGAATAAAACAGACCTCTGTGTATTAACAGGCTCTCTAAGATACAAACTAGGTGAAACAAGAAAAGCTGTCAACCGTACCTGCCATTTAATTGTAAGATAAACTGAAATTCTGTACTCTCTTGTCTCTGAGAACTCGGAAAGTACTGACTCCGTGACCCAAGCACATCCTCCACTTCCCCAGCTGCCACCTCAGAGACCAAGTTGAATAAATAAGTTTAAGTCTCTTTTTAAATAGGGTGTAATGTTTGCATATAACATACACACATTTTCCTGTATACTGTATTCCTGCATAGTGGTGTTAAAACACCACTGAACCTCTCGGACATAACAATGTGTTATGTAGTCATTATACTGTCATGCCGATGAGGAAAGAGTGTGAGAGAAAAAGTAATTTATTATAGACATACATACATACACACACATACACACACACACACACACACACACACATGTACACACACAAAACTTATCTGATATTTCTGAATCCTCAGTTAAATGTGGAAACATGAAACCCACAGACACAGAAGTCTGAATATATACTTAAATGCAAAGAACAAGCTAGGAGAATCTGTATTAGTTTAAGAGGGGGTCAGATACGTGAGCCTGTTTCAACACTGCATCACTTGTTTCTCATCAAGCATGATGTTTTCTCTCTTGTCTTCTTATTCCTTCTCCCACCCCAACCCCTGACTACATCTTTCTTTCTTTCTTTCTTTCCTTTTCTTTTTCTTTTTTTCTTTTTTTTTTGGTTTTTTTGAGACAGGGTTTCTCTGTGTAGCCCTGGCTGTCCTAGAACTCACTCTGTAGACCAGGCTGGCCTCGAACTCAGAAATCTGCCTGTCTCTGCCTCCCAAGTGCTGGAATTAAAGGCGTGCACCACCACTGCCCAGCTACATCTTTCTTTCAAACCAGTAATAACAAGTAATAAACACTGCTTTATATCTTTTCAAATTGGCATGCCAAGAACAAATATCTCATAAAATTTTAGTTTCAAAAAAAAAGTAAATAAGAATGACAGGAAGAAACAGAGGCTGGTTATCTCAACACTAGGGGTCTCTGTGAGAGAGTGCTTGCCTAGCTTACATGGGGTCTGGATTCAATCCCAGCATCACAAAAAGTAAATACATATGTGCATGCATATTAAGAAAGAAGGCAACGGGCCCACAGTACAATAGCATTACACTCTCCTAAATTTAGCCTTCCCTAACCTAAATGCATTAGCACTAAAACCTTCTGGTTAGAACTGACCTCATCAGCAGTACCAGAAGCAAAACCTAACTGAGGCCAACAGGAATTATTCATGATGATCAGTTCAGGGATAAGAAATATAAGCCAGTTCTTGGTTCTCTGGCCCGCCATCCTCTGGCTACAATTACTGGTTCCCAAGGAGTCCAACAGCAACAATTCCTAGGATTCTACTTCCACACTAAGAGAAAGGACACTTCTACTTCTGGTTAGATGTGAAGGAAGAACTGTATATTCAAGGTTGACACAGGCTGCCATCTTTCTACCCTAAGGTAACTACCATGAAGATGGTTTCATAGTAGGCCATAAAACAAGGTCAGAAAGATAGTCAAAGCCCAAATGTCTGCAGGCTGCTCTGCCTCAGGAAGCGTCACAAAAGAAGTCAACAAATAACCTGCTGTGGCTGAAGTCAGTTTGACTCTGGGTTTTCCACTGAAAGTCTTTTTGTTAATAAGATGAAATAATAGCCATCTGTTTTCATACATTGTGCTGTACATCAAACCTGTGGCTTTCTGCATGCTAAGCACATGCTCTGCCATTGAGCTGCACCCCCAGTCCTAGTAGCATGCCCTGATCTAAAAGTCTGTCTAGAGTTCTTTTCTTCAGCCATCATGACTTGGCTCTTCTCTAATGACAGGTTGCTCAAAATTTTCACTATGGACATCTTTCTGTGCACTTCCTACCGTACATGGGTATCTTTAACCCTTATTTCCATAGAGTAAGTCCCTAGACATGAAGTTACAAGGTCACAGAGTACTCTGGCTTTTCTGCAAGAGGATTTTCCCATAATATATCTGGGATCCATGACTGTCACCATCAGTGTCACAGCCATTTTTGTTTACAGTCTACCATCTTCTCCTGTCTCCTTGTCCACAACCTGTGTTGCCAAACCTCCAAAAAAGATAATGTCTTCTGATTTTCACTACCTTTCCTCAAATATCTTTTCATTAACAGGAACTGAGATAGCCCACACTCTAAATTCTATATATCCCATTCTGTAGCCAATACCCCTACTCCTTAAGCTTACTCCCTGTAAGAAGTTCAACTCCAACAATCCTTTGACCCACTATTGCCTGCAATGCAATAGTTTTCACTGTCCACACCCCCTGGGTAGTTTTTAACATATATATATATGTGTATATATACATACACACACACACACATATATATATATATATATATATATATGTGTGTGTGTGTGTGTGTGTGTGTGTGTGTATGTATATATACACATACATATATAATATGTGTGTGTGTGTGTATGTATATATACACATACATATATATGTGTATATGTGTGTTTAACGTATATGTGTGTACATATATATGTATATGTGTGTATGTATGTGTGTATATACATATACATATTATACGTTTTTGGAGACAGGATCTCACTCTGTAGCCCAGGTTGGCCTGGAGCTCACTCTGTTGCCCAGGATGACCTCAAGCTTATGGTGATCCTCCTGTCTCAGCCTCCTCAGTATAAAGACACAGACATGGTCCATCATTCCCACCTACTTGCTTTGCTGATCAGCTTAAGTTCCAGAGTGTTAACTAGTCTCTTGCATCCAGAGTGTTAACTAGTCTCTTGCATACTCCCTTAGCTTCATGGCCCTTCTTGGTTTTATTTCTCTCCTGAATACTAACCCTAACTGAAGTAAAGGAAGTTCCCCCTATTACTTCTGCCTCCATGATAGCTGCTGTATCAGTGTTTCACCTGAGCTGACTGGTCTCCCCTGTAAATCCGACTCTAAGGGAGTCATTTGTACTTCCTAGCAATCTGCACTTTTCCTTTTACCTATTTACTACCCTCCCTAACTAGGACGACAATTTTATAACTTTCCCTTCTTCTTAAGCCTCTCACACCTCCTTCGACATCTTCATCCTCAGCTGACGACCTTGCTTCCAGCTGCCACAAGCTCTCAGTCTGAAATGAATCATCTTACTGTGCCCATGTATTCTACTGTAACAACTGATTTCATTTGGAATTGGCTGGGTTTCACTGGCATGCGGAACCCAGACATTGGCTCAAGATTCGAGCAGTACTGGGGATCTAGCCTCAGTGGTAAATCCCCTGGCACATGTGAAGCCCTGGGTTCCATACCAACACATTCTAGGAAGGAGAAGAGGGGAAGAGGACCCCCCTCCTTGACCTCAGATTCAGGCTCAGACCACAAACTATACTACCAGCAACCCTACTTTGAATAAATCTTCCCATCCTCGCCTTTGTGGTGACAGTCCTTAGTTCAATCCAGAGAATTTTGGGAAGGTGGGGAGTGATTGTTTTCTTTTTTTGTTTTTGTTGTTGATTTGAGACAGTATGTTGCTGTGTAGCCCTGGCTAGTCTAGTATTCCCTGTACTACGCATTAGCCTTGAACTTTCTACAGTCCTCCTGCCTCAGTCCAAGGACTAGGAATACAAACACCGCCATTCCTAGCTCTACCTATATAGCTGATGGACATCCTGACAGTCTCAATTCAAAACAGTAGCCAGAGTGGTCCTGTTTAAATGTAAGGATTAAATAACACGACCAAGTAAAATTTAACCCCAGGAATACAAGGATGATTCAACGCAAGAAAAATGGCCAATATAATAACTCATATTAGAAATATAATGGGAAAAAATCAACATGTTTATCTAAATTTACACAGAAAACATACTTGATAAAATTTAACAATTTTTAATGATTTTAAAAATGTATAGAGCCCTGTGGTGGTGGTGGTGGCGCACGCCTTTAATCCCAGCACTTGGGAGGCAAAGGCAGGCGGATTTCTGAGTTTGAAGCCAGCCTGGTCTACAGAGTGAGTTCCAGGACAGCCAGGACTACACAGAGAAACCCTGTCTCGAAAAACCAAAAAAAAAAAAAAAACCAACAACAAAAAATGTATAGAACAATAACAAAAAGTAATTTCTTCAATAATTATAGCAAAACAGCAATTATATTGACCCTGCAGAAAACACCAAACAAAACAACATTTTCCTTAAAGATACCCATTTTTACCACTGCTACTTTTGAAAGTTCTAGACAGATAATTTAAGGGGCACCTGTGATAATAGCTAATCTTTATTGTCAACTTGACAGGATCTGGAATCAACCAAGAGATAAGGCACTGGGCACATCTATAAGGTATTTTCTTAGTCAGGTTATTTGAAGTGGGAAGACCCAACCTAACTATAAGTGGCACCTTCTAGTGGGAGCCAGATAAAGGAAGATCTGGGGTGGGGTGGGGAGGAGCTTCATCGCCTTCAAGTCTTGCTGGTGAGTTCATTTGTCCTGTTGATATGGTTATCTACACTGAAAGTTCATGTGTCCTGCTGGTGCTAAGGTAACTGCTGTAATATTCCCTCACTGATAGCTGAAGCTTTTTTGGAGTTTCAATACAGACTGAAGACCATTGGCTCTCCAAGAATCACCCAGGCCTTCAGCACTAGGTTGAGACTGCTGAAATATGCAGTTTCCTGTTCTGAGCAGCTGCAGAGTTCTCCGCCTCTACAATAAAACTGCCACCGGAGAAATACCCAGACTATAGCATATAGGCCAATCTAATGAGTCCTTGTTTAATATAGATTCAGTCTATTGGTTCTTTTACTCTAGACAGTGGTTCTCAACTCCCAAAGGGAGTTGAACAACCCTTCACAGGGGTGGCCTAAGACCATCTGCATACTCAGATATACGTTATGATTCATAGCAGTAGCAAAATTACAGTTATGAGTAGCAACAAAAATAATTTTATGGTTGGGGGTCACCACAATATGAGGGACTATATTAGAGGGTCACGGTGTTAGTAAGGTTGAGAACCACGGTTAATACAGATTCTAAACTAAAAGGAAGTAAAAACTATTTCTATCTTAACGGACAGCACCACCCCGCATGTAAAAACCTGAGGGAACTGATGAGAAAGCTTCTAAACCTAACAAAAACATTCGGGAGACCTGCAGAGTGCAAGGTCAACACAGAAGTATCAGCTCTTTTTAATATACCAAAGCGAATCATCCGAAAGAAAGCAACAGCATTTACAATAGCATTTAAATTAATAAAATATCTAAAAATAAATGTAACCAAGCAAGTTTAAATAAAAAAAAAAAAGACTTGTTTACTGTAAGTTACTTTTCCACATGTAAAAGAATGAAGTTGAACCCTTAACTCAAACTGAATACAAAGATTAACTCAAATATAAGAGCTAAACCTTTTTTAAAAGGGGGGAGGGTGATTTAAAATAAAATTAGCAGAGAATAAGATGAAAAAAATGCATGCCTTTGGAAATGGTAATAAATTTAATGTATTAACATCTATAGATAATAAACTGAACATCATCAAAATTTCACACTGTGTGAAACATTATCAAAAAGTGAGTAAGTTCCAACATAGAACATGCCTATTGTCCCAGCATTTGGTGAGCAAAAGCAGGAGGATCTTGAATTCAAGGATAGCTTGAGCTACATACCAAAAGCCTATCTCAGCATCCCCCCACAAAGAAAAAAAAAAGGACCAAAATATGATAGATTATTTGAAATTTTTATATATATACAAATACAAATATATATATATATATATATATATATATATATATATATATACAGTTTCATGTTCAAATAAAGAGCTCCTACAGCTAAACAAATTAAACTCAAATTTGAAAATTGGCAAAGGACGATATTACATTCTTTCCCAGTGAAGAGCAGCCATTAAATACATGGAAAGCTGCTCACTGACATTAGTCATTAACCAAAACCCAAACACCAAATACAAACCAAAACAAAAACAAGATACTACCCCATGTCACTCTCTAGAAGGACTATGATAAGAAGGGATAAAAAATAGGGGAATAAGTTTTGACAAGGCTCTGGGGAAAGGAAGACACTTGTGCATTACCACTGTGGGAGAGTTTGGCAGTTACTCAAAAAGCTTATCATAGAAGCCAGAAAGTCCCATATACAGATAAACGTCAAAAAAAAAAAAAAAAATTAAAACAGCATCACAGATATACACAACAACAACATTCAGGGCAGCAGTATTCACCATAAACAAAGGAGAAACCAACCTATTAATAGTATAAAGGATAAGCAAAATATTCTACATAGACATGATGAACTATTCATTCATTAATTCATCCTTAAAGTGGAAATTAAGCTCAGCTATAAACCATAGGTGGACCTTGAAAACACACTGAGCCACATCTGTGAGGTACAAAAGGACAAATACTTATGGTTCTATGTACATGAAGTACCTGAAATGGACAGATCCATAAGTGATATACCACAGATTACTGGGGCCTGGGAAGAGGAGGCAATAGAATTTTTACTTTATGGTTATAGAGTTTCTGCTTAGGATGAAGAGCAATTTCTGGAAATAGGGCTAGGGTGTGCTCAGTAAAAGAATAAGTATTTAGCATGAACAATGCCCATCATCCTAAAGCAGCCCAACAAGAACCCAAATCAACAACACTATAGAACTAGACAGTGGAGACATTTGCACATACAGAGCATAATTTATTATCACTGAACTGTACTTAAAATTATTAAACTGGCACATTATAGTGTGTGTGTGTGTGTGTGTGTGTGTGTGTGTGTGTGTGTTTCCCTGACAACTTGCCAAGACCTTCCAAACTCTTCAGGATGACACACCAGATTTCTAAGGTAGTCAATGAATCCTGCATAATCTCTCTGGTCTCTACAAGCAGGCTCCTTTTCTCTACCTTAAGGCCTTTCTGGTTGGTCTTACTACAGGCAGCCTCCTTCAGCTTTGCACTTTCTTTCCCCTCCCTTGGACACAAAGTGATCTCTCACTTCCTTCACAGTGAGGATCCACTGGGAAATTATACCTCCCAACCCCCCACTGGCCCTCTTTCATTTTCACTTAGACAATACTGCACTTGGCATTTTGCATGTCTCTTTCGGCTAAATTTTAAGCTCAAAAAGGGTAAATTTTCTCCGTTTTATTCATTTTGTTATCTCTGGTGCCTTCAGCAGTGCTCAACAATTATATGCTGAATTCGTAGAGCTGGGATGCCAGTCAAAAGGAAAGCGAGCACTGTATTAAGCAGATGAGCAGTCCCAGTCCGGGGTTCCATCCTCAATGCAAGAGGAGACTGACCGAGGGGAAGACTTGTATTCAACGACATCAAGTACCAAACTGCCCTATAAACCGCAGGCTTTGCATACAATCTAATAAAAGATCAGGAGGGCATGACAGGGTAGGCCGTACTATCTTGAGTTCGAGGACAGCGTGGGCTAAAAGAGGGGCTACAGAAGAGAAACCCCTTCTCAGCAAAACCAAAGGAAAACTAAAGCCTAAATTATTGTTATTTGGGAACTCTGGATTGGCATCCTAAAAGATTTTTTTGCTCTCCAGGTTTTTACATATCAGATCTATGAAAGAACGAGTCACATTCAACAAAACAAATGCTCGTTGGTACAATGACTTGACCTTAAGAGATCCAAAACAATTTGCTCAGTCGTGGGAAGCCAGTTGCTTCCCCTGCCTCAGTTACCTGTGCAAGCGTGACTCTAGGAGCACTATAAACAGCAGCTGAGGCGGAAGAGGCGGGAAAGCTAACTAGCTGACGGGACCAGAGGAGGCCTGTGGCTCAGAGGCCCTTTTCCAGGGGATCTGAAGGAGAAAGGAGACAAGGCTCCCTTTCCAAGAATCTCCTCAACACAACCCCAGGAGAAAGCCCCGTGGCCGAGAGGGACAAGCGTCTAAGAAGCGCAGATATAGCCCAGGGTACGCCGAGGGGGGAAGCAAAAGCGGGAAAGACACGTTACCCTGGAAAGAGCCAGATCTACGGGTCTTCTTCAGCAGGATGATTTATGAAGGGCTAAAAACCAAAGCCCACAACCCAGGCATCGGGCGAGGCCTCACTTTTACTAACTTTATATCAACGGGCACCTAGGTGCACCTCTGGTCCGAAGACTGCCCTTCCTTGCACTCCGCCCGCGGCCCCGCCCAACCTCTCCCAGCCCCGCCGCCCTCCCACCCACCGCAGCCATCCCTGTCGATCCGCACAGTGCGCATGCTCAAAGCTGACGAGCCGCTGGGCACGCTGGGAAATGTAGTCTCAACGCAGGTGCGGGTGAGCCGCGGCAAGTCACAACGCTCCCGCCACCTCTCCAGCCGGCTCTCACGCACGCCGGGTCCCCGCGAGCTGGGCTGCCGTCAGGGCGCGCCCGGAGGCTGAGCCCGAGCCCCCCTCTTTCGGCTAGCGCGGCTGGGGAGGCGGGGTCCGAAGCCCGGCCCCTCCGGCAGCTCCCCGCCTCCCTCCCGCCCTCCCCGCGGCGTCGGGCCGGTGCCCGAATCCAGGCAGCGGCCGCAGGAGGCGCGGCGGCGGCGGTGGGCGCCGCAGGCGATGCCCCTGCCCCGCTGCTCCGGCGGGGGGCAGAGCGCGCGGCGGCGGCGGGGAAGGAGGCGGGGGGCGGCGGCTGCGGCGGAGGGGCCGAGAGCTGGCGGCGGCGGCGGTGGTCGTGAAGGGCATCGGTGACGGAGATGATGTGAGTGTCGGCTGGCTGGGGACCCCCGGGGCTGCCGAGCCCGAGCTGGGCGGCTGGCTGCATACGGGAATAGGAACGGGAGGCCCGGGGCGGCCGAGGGATGCTGCGTGCGCGGTGCAGAGCCGGCCGAGGCCGGAGCGCGAGAGCCGGGCCAGAGTGGGGGTTCCGGGCGGCGGCAGCGGGGGCAGTGCGGACCCAGGGGCGTCAGCGATTGTTCTCAACACCCCTCCCCCATCCCACCCCGTGTGTCTGTTTGTCACTTGCAGCTGAAGATGGAAAGAGCCAGGCGAAGGGGAGGCGGCGGCGGCGGCGGCCGTGGCCGCGGAGGCAAGAATGTAGGGGGCTCTGGCCTAAGCAAGACTAGACTCTATCCCCAGGCCCAGCATTCTCACTACCCCCACTACTCCGCGTCAGCAACCCCTAATCAGTCTGGGGGTGCATCCGAAATCCAGGAGCTGGCCTCCAAACGAGTGGACATCCAGAAAAAGAGATTTTACCTAGACGTGAAGCAAAGCTCCCGGGGCCGCTTCCTAAAGATAGCTGAAGTCTGGATAGGGAGAGGCCGGCAGGACAATATCAGAAAGAGTAAACTGACCCTCTCCCTGTCAGTAGCAGCAGAGCTGAAGGACTGTCTAGGCGACTTCATCGAGCACTATGCCCACCTGGGCCTGAAAGGCCACAGGCAAGAGCATGGCCAGAGCAAAGAGCAAGTCTCCAGGAGGCGGCAGAAGCACTCTGCACCCTCCCCACCGGTGTCAGTGGGGTCAGAAGAGCATCCTCACAGTGTCCTCAAAACGGACTATATAGAGAGGGACAATAGGAAATACTACCTGGACCTAAAGGAGAATCAACGAGGTCGCTTCCTAAGGATTAGACAAACCATGATGCGGGGCACTGGCATGATAGGTTATTTTGGCCACAGTTTGGGCCAGGAACAGACTATTGTCCTCCCAGCGCAAGGTATGATTGAATTTCGTGATGCCTTGGTTCAGCTGATTGAAGACTATGGCGAAGGAGACATAGAAGAACGAAGGTGTGGAGACGACGACCCACTTGAACTCCCAGAGGGGACCTCTTTCAGAGTGGACAATAAAAGGTTCTACTTTGATGTGGGCTCTAATAAATATGGAATTTTCCTGAAGGTAAGTGAGGTGAGGCCACCTTACCGTAATACTATTACTGTTCCATTCAAAGCTTGGACAAGGTTTGGGGAGAATTTTATCAAGTATGAAGAAGAGATGAGGAAAATTTGCAACAGCCATAAAGAAAAGAGAATGGATGGGCGCCGGGCCAGTGGTGAAGAACGAGAATGCCTGGACTAGCGTGAAATTGAACTCCAGCAGGCAAAGTTTAGAAATCAGTAATTGGCTAAACGTACTGATCCATAATCATGACCATTTGAAGAAGTTTCTCCTCTTTTGGGCCCTTTGTTATTAGTAATACCTCTAATAGTTTATACTTAAAGGAGTCTGATTCTCATGTTATGTTACGCATAGATCACTATAATTCTCATGGGAATTCCAACCTCCCCAGAGCCAAATAGTTTAGCTGCTTCAACTGCTCCAGACTATTGAAGTATGCAGATCGGCACAAGGTGTGACATTCTGACCTTTAATCACAATAAGTAAGATTTACATTGCACTATATGACAGAATCTTGAAAATGATGCATAGACTTAAATACAAAAGTGTGAATTTCTGTTTATCAAATCCCACCCCCAAAGAAAGTCCCATAGATTGTTAAAAGTTCATCCTTTGTTAAAAAGTTGCTAGGTTTACCTGTAGGACAGTTACCACAGAAACAGAAATTGACCTGGAGTTTAGTAGATTTCTTTATGAAAGTACTAATATATAGCTCATTGGAATAGATTGCTCATTGGGTAACTGAATATTAACTAGTACCACTAAAATACAAATCTTATTAGATAATTAGACCTTTAAAATACAATGTCATATTTCTTAACAATTACTATATATATATATACAGTGTAACATAATTTCAAATTTTGTGGTAACCCTACAGTTTCAGTTGCCATATCAAAGCCATGGAAGCATTTTAATTCATTATTCTAATCTTCTATTTCCTATTCTATATATTTTATTGACTTTCTAAAGGTATGGAAACGATGCTTATGTCACTGTCAAGAGAGGGGGGCTTCACCCAGTGGCTTTGTTATGGAAATTTTGATGTGTTAGCCATTCGTGGTAGTTTGGAATCTTTTTTTTTTTTTTCCCCCTAAAAGCTGTCATGAGCTCTCAAAGTGTGTTTGATGCTTTCCCATCCATGCATTGCTGCACGCGGTGACTGGTGTAAAATACATCTACTGATGTACTTAGTAGGCTTCCTACACTGACTACCCTTAAAACCATCTCAAGCTTACAGTAGAAGCCTGACTTTAACTCCAAAAGAAAAACTTTTTTTTTTTTTTTTTTTTTTTTTGCTGAGAAAACAAAACAAAACAAAAAAAAGAGCATTTAGAATACAAAATTGCAATCTGGGAAATATAATTTTCGGAAACAGTATTGGTTATAAACATTTAAAAGGAAAATTCAGGCATTTTCCAAGGTGCTCCTTAAGATTCCTAAAGAGGTTTACTCTACACAAGACGTATCCACTTGTGCTCGCCTGTATTAAAAATCACTGTCCGGAAAGTGCCACCTGAATTTTTAGACACTCGGCAATTTTTAAACAAGTGGGTATAGTATGTACACCCACCACGTCCCTTATTAACTGAATGCAGTTTCATCTGTTGGGCTACATCTTATTTAAACGAAATTGTGTTTTGTATGGGATCAGTGACTGCTCCACAATAAGTCCATGTGATCGTATTTAAGAGACAGACACTGATTTCAACTCCCCAGATAGAGTTTTCACGGGTGAGAGCAGGCTCCAAGGTCTGAGGTCAGAATGTGGCTCTTCTCTGATATGCTCTAAGTAATTCACAATTGCTTTGAACAATTTTCCCTCCAGAAGTTTTCTGTAAACACATGAAGGTCGCTAAGGAAACCATGGGACGAATTAAGATTTAAGTTCATTGGCTTTCGTTAAGACCAAGCAACTAGTAACCCAGACACACATACTGATGTGGGTTGCAGACTCTGTTTCACATTTCTCCAAGTACTATGATGGAATCTCCCTCGGTTCACTACCATTGTGAACCATCTGGATCACCATGGAACAACTGAAGGTTAGAAAGATAATGTTAGTACTAGCATTAATAGCACATGGTGGGTGTTGAGACTATAAAAGTAGCAAGGATTCTTAAACAGTCCTAACTGTAAGATAACGTAACTCTGTAGGCTTGATAGGATGTACTTTGGGGTGTATGAGGAGTGGTGTGCACTTGAATTACTGTACTACTGATTGTTATTGCTGCCCATCATAGTGCCTATTAATTATAATCAACCTGTCAGATTTCGGCAAACGGGAGCTGTGAATATTCCATTACTCAATTGTCCCGATCACTATTGCTGTGAGTATCCACTCGCTCTTAAAATCTTATCTTCCTCTTTTGAAATATTTATGTACGTTAGGACTAACTGATTTCTTTTTGGTTTTTAGTCTGATAAGGTTTAAGTGTGTATACACATATGCGTATACACGCGCGCACACACACACACACACACACACACACACACACGATACTATGTCAGACATGAAGATAAATATATTTAATTCACTGTATATACATATTATTAGCTTCATTTCATATTAATTATTTAAGTAAAGGACTAGCTAAGTAGCCAGATTTTCTACCTTATATGTATACTTCAAAGTCCTTGCCATCTCAAAGCTACAGATTGGGTAGATAATATATATATATACATATATAAAAGCATATATGTATATATACTGGCAATTGAATATACTATAGAAGCACTAAGACTTTTACCAATCCTTTGTTTACCTTTTCATAGTTAATATATTCATTGAAAAATGGTATGATGCTATGATTTTTGATACTTAAAATTCCCAAGAGTTCATTAGCCATAATTAAGTGTGATCCAGTTCAAACATATGGACTTAGGACGTGTATTGCCATGTATCTTATAAAATAAGCTACTATTTTTATCTGTGCAATATAAATTTTATTTATTGTCATTTGTAACATAAATGGAGCTGCAAGTGTACATGGTATTCTTCAAAATAACAGGATCCTTGCCTTGAAGGCGTTAAACTCTTAAGGAAACTGGATGTTAGAAGTAAAAAAATGAGCATTGAAGTTAGTAACCAAAATTACTAGTTGACTGTATAATGCTAAAACATTGATGATGTTTGCACATAGTAATCGAGCATAATGTGGACAGACTCCAACTGTAATAATATAAGCTAATAGTATAAAATCTGGAAACGGGTTCCTCAATAGTTGGCAGTGTGCTCCTAGCAATTAAAAGCAGTGCTAATATGCTGCTTATATGCAAAAGATGCAATGTATTATAAAGATATTCAAGTTCTGCCACATTTTGTTATTTTCCTTCTTAAAGCCCCAAACTGCCATGTCCCTTAAACTTGAGTCAAACACAAGCTTATTTGCACTAAAGAGCATGGCCAAAAAACTAAATGACAGGGTGGAAAAGCTATTTAGAACCTCTTGAAATGATTGGTTCTAATGGGGGAATTTCACATTTGTCTATTTGAAAGCTATATGGTCCAGGCAGACAATCTGTCAGTTCACTAATTTAATAATGCACTTTACCTTTTGTATATAGAAGATGTACATTTATGCCACACGACAGGCAGGATGTGTTTCAGTAACTATGTAGTTAGAATCTGTAGGACGATCTCTTGCATGCACATGTTTGTGTTAGGACTGTTGTAACGGGTGTCCTTTAAGGCAGTATAATGGAGAAGGGCAGAAGATGGTTTTAAAGCAAATCTTAATTCATTTAACAAGGAATTTTAAAGTAGATTTTGAATTTGTAAAAAAAAAAAAAAAAAAAAAAAAAAGACTAGAATAATATAAAACAATTTCTAATCCAGATTAGTGTTGCAGTTCAGACTATATCTACTTGAGACTTCCCATAATACTTCAAAAATTAAATTAGGGAATCTGGTCAGATAGCTTCTTTAATAATTCTGTTTCATTGTTAATATGTGTTTAAGTTACTGATAAAAAGACAGTACATGTTACAGCTCTAGAATCAAAAGTATGGTTAACTTACGTTTTAAAAATCACCAGACTAAAGAAATAAAGTTTCAAGTAAGGCATAGAAAGAGCGTAATAAGTCACTAAAACATAAATAGGATATTTCAAAATCTGCAAAAGTATTAACCTTCAAAAACTCAAAAGAGAACTGGGGGATTCGGTGTATCCTTCTACCCCGAACACATTTGAAGATGTATATTTGAAAACTAAATAATTGTTGCTTAATAATAGGTCGTATGTACTTTACTGAGAAAGCACTGTGTACTAACAATTCATCAAGAGTGTGCTATATTTATTGCATTTTATATCTATAGATAAGAAACATATATAGTCATCCTATCTTAATCTAATCATGTATTTATATTGTAATTTTGCAAATATTTTCAGTAAAATAAACATTTATCTGAGCTGCACAGTTTGAAGAGGACGAAATTGGACTAAAATCTCAGATACTTTAATCAGCAGCTATCATTGAAAAGTGATGTATTGTCATTCCTTGAGATTTATTTTACAGTTTACTTAATACTTAAATGAATGAGACTTAATTTGAGTTTTAATTGGTTTTTCTCTTTCTTTCTTCCAAACAACTTTGACTGAAACATGAAATCCTCTTCCAAACTTTAGGTAAGGGCTTTGGTGAGTCACCACCTAGTCTGAAGTCTGTCTTTACCAAACACCAAACATCTTTGGCAGGATGTTTTGTCAAAAGAAGCTAACATTGATTCTGTGCCTCCAGAATGGTACAGATACAAGATTTGGCATCGCCAGATAAGATTCATTAAAATCTTTCTGAAGTTTCCTTAAAGATTTCTTGACTTCCATAGAGAAATTGTGGCTAATGGCTAGCCTATCAGAGGAAGGGAATAAGGAATTAGCATTCTGCTATAACCATCTATAGTCTACAGTACTATAGCACCGGAGTACAAAAAAATGTATTTCCCAATTCAGTATCTAATGAAAATTGTTTTTTTAGATCACAGCAAGTCTACCGTGAAGAAAATATGATCAAATATGCATAGGTAGACTTTAGGGGAAATTTTTACTATTTTCTTATAAAATGGGAGGGAAAGCAGTCTTTGTTCTTAATCTGATGTGACACTTTTCAGCCATGTAAGTTTATTTTAGTGGTAAATTTTAACATTTTTGAATAGAGAAAACTATTCCCATAGCACCAGACATATGAACAGGGGATATAGCTTGGTTAGAGGAATATTGGCCTAGAATGCACAAAGCCCTGGACTTGATTCCCATACACATAAATGAGGTGTGGGAGAGCATGCCTTTGTCGGGTCAACACCAAGGTGAAGGCAGGAGGGGCTAAGCTCACGGTCATCAGCTACAGTAACTGCAGCCTGAGCTGCATGGAATGTAGCCAAGTAATAAGAAGATGCTACAGTAGACAATGAAAAGTAGCAACCAGTGTTAGCAGTTTCCTACGGTACTCTTTTAGAGTCATTCTCACTTGTAAACATGTATATAGGTATATTCTTTTCAAATGCATAAACACATGACCCTCCCATTCTTAATAATACCAACTTTAGGCCTGGCATTTAAGGATTTTTTTTTTCCTTTTTGCTAAATATCATATTTTACCTGGTTAGCATATCATTTTTATACAGAGAAAACATCAAGAAAATAGTAAGTAAACCCCATTGGTATAGACCTAGGTTGCAGATGTCAATGTTTTTTGTTAAGTGTACAAATATGCAGTTTCTCATCCGAGTTTCCTTCCTCACACCCGGCCACTTCACCTTCCATGTCGCCCTCTTTGTCCCTCTCAGAAAGCTATTGTTTTTCCTGAAGTAACACATTAGTTCAGGGGGATCTGGATATTAGTTAATATAGCCAAGTGGTATGTGAGATTAACTATGTTCTCTAGTGAAAAGCTCTGATATTTAAAAGCTTTAACGAATTATAGCTTTCAGTCTTTACTAACTGTGCTACTATTTTTTCATCCAAAGACCTTGCCATTATGAGTACCTGAGCATTAGAACTGTAGCAAAAGATTTTATGTGATGACGCTGTTCAGATTGCTTGATTTATTAACGTGAAACATTCTATCCACAATATGGAAGGTATAAAGTTTATTTAACAGCTTTTGAATGCATGTCTGCACGAAGAAACAGCACTGTCCGTAATCATTTAAAGCACTATATTTTTTTTTCTTGAATTTGGTGTGTGTGTGTGTGTGTGTGTGTGTGTGTGTGTGTGTGATTGGACTGGAGACCTGAAGGCCATGCCAATGCAAGCAAGTACTCTGCCACTTAGCCTCATTCCAACCATGAAAATGTTGGGGTTTATTTTTTTTTTCTTCCCCTTGTTTGTTTTTTAATGGACCAGAGTCTGTCAGAAATCCTGGGGCTATGATAAGGGTGTACTAGTCCTTAGGAAGCTAAGAGACTGTAAGTACAACTAAGTCATCTGCTGGAAGACTGTGAAAAAGCAAATGTCTCTATTGAAAAGTACGGTTAGGTAAAAGAAAACAGCAAAAGTGGCAGTTATTACTATTCATGGAAATGTAAGCAAAATTACTTTAATAGCTTGCCAACATTGCTTTTAGGGGAGAGGGACCATAACTCCTATTCACCATGTGGGCATATTAAGACCTCTTCTCTTTTTGGTTGACTACCAATGTGGGGAATAAACTTAAGACGAGAAGTAGCTTACCCTTGACCCCTTCAATTTTACAAATGAAAGCAACCAGGGCAAAAGACTCAACAGAATTAGAAATATATCTTAAACATGGGTTAGGGACTCTTTTAATAGATGGGTATCTGTAAACTTCCTAAAAACAAAATACAAAAACTGAAAGCGCTGGCTTAAACTTTATGGTAATATGTGTGTGGTGGATGGCATAATTTCCTGTTCAAACATGAGAAAGGTGTTGTCAGGAGACAGGATCCTTTCAAACACTTTAAAATCCTGACTTAATTACTGAATTACATATTTAATGAGTAACTCGCCATCCTTTAGTGAATGTGCAAAAACTGGCCACAATTTGCATATATTGACTTGTTTAAATTCAAATGGGGTGTGTGTGTGTGTGTGTGTGTGTGTGTGTGTGTGTGTGTGTGTATTTCTCTGTAGCAAATCTTCCTTCAAAATTTAGGACAAAAGAATAACTTCCAATTCCTCTTCAGAGTTCCCTTGTTTTTGGTAAATTATCCTTCCTAAATTTTTTGTGTGTTTCCTTGTAAAAATTGTGTAGTTTTATTGACAGTGACATCCACCAACACATTGGAGCATGTAGTGGTCAGCATTGCCGCTGGGAAGGCCCTTAATTATATGAGCATGACAAAAACCGCTTGTTTATATAGAAGAGTGTCTCCATCGAGATTGATTTCTGACACTTGAGAGCAACTGTGTGTCTTAGTTTACCCTTCTTATTGACAACTGTTCCATAACATTTCCAAGTTTTTAAGAAATAATAAAATTTGAAAAAAAGGAAGAACTGACCATTAAAATTTCTTACAGTATTTAAGTATTTGAGTTGTTCAGGTGGTAAGTTTGAAGGGGAAAAGTTTCTCTTTTTAATCTTTATTAAACTAATGTTATAAATCTGATTGGTTTAGCTGACGAAAGCCAGAATGTCTTCTGTTAGAAACATCTACAGAGAAAGTGGTCCCGTGAGCTGGTGGGACTCTTTGGGATTTTATTTATCGTAGGTTCCAGGAGGTTGCATAAAAGTAGCAGAAAGAAAAGAAACAGAAGGGCAGCAGCTGATAAGTTTTTCTCCTCTATGACAAAAGAAATCAGTCTAATGTAAAGAAAGTACATAATGTATTGTCATTTCCCTACTTAAGCTTAAACACGGATCCAGAGAAAGTAATAAGCCCAGTTCTATGATATAGGAGCTAGCCCTAGAAAAGTAAGACCAGTTGTTACATAGTAACTACATTTGCTCACACTTTGTTCTACCGCTGTCCTCTGCTTTTATTTTTTGAGGGGAACATTTTTATATGTCAAGTCTCATTTTTGAAGGAGTGTGGCTTGTTTCTTGTGTATATTCTACAATCATCTCTTAAATTCTGTATGACATAGAAATTTTTAAGACCTAGCATCATTGTTAAAATAATTATAAAATACAATGCTAAGTGGTATGTGACTACTGTCATCAGTGTCCCAGAGAATAAATGACCGACTTTGATGCTCTCCTCAGCCATATTGAATAACCTATGATGGTGAACTCAGAGAAGAGCACTTACCTACCTGCAGCAGGATGGGTCTGTTGTATAGTTCACGAGTGGAGAAGTCATTATAGTCAGAAGGGCATTGCTGTAGACAACCTTCCACTGTGCAGTGCCAGTGCCAGCCAGTAAACAGTGTTAGAGAGTGATGCCTTTCTCAACAGACCATCAAAGACAACATTTAAGAGCAACATACCTGCATCTTAAAGGACATAAGCACATAAATATTTTGATTGTCTTAAAAATTCTACTTTCCCAAAACATTCCATGTGATTGCCTATCTTTGGCCTGGTGGTGGCTCTCAGTGGCAATTTAGCTGGTCTATTTTGAACAAACTCCATGGAATGAATTGACTATTGTAGACAAAGTTCTTTTTCTGTTTTCTCCTCCCTCTCCTCAAAAAAGCAGTTATATTTTCAGTTCTCAGTTGCTTCCCTTGGTGTTTGGAATCTAAGTGGGACATGAGAGAACAGCTTAGTTTGATGGGTTTTTTCCATTCATCATTAGGTTGAGATTTTCCTCAGCTACCATTAGACTGCAGCTTTACCTACAGATATACGCTTGAAATGCCAAAACTTCACTGCAGATCTAAGCATAGAACCACCGTATAATGAACCAGCAATAGGGATAACTGTGTATAACATAGGATAACAGCTACCTGGATCCAGACGTTTCTTGCCACTTGCTAATTTGCTTCAGAGGCTGCTGTATTGGCCTTTATGTTCTTCAGACTGGCAGTAAAATTTATACCAATAATTTCACAATCTAGGACTCTTTAACAGGAGGAAATCGGTTGCTGTTTAGTTAAATTCCCTAAAAAGCTTACCATGCTATAACTAGGAGAATTCAGCTTACTCACAACCTTTTTTTCCCCTCCTACATATGTACCCTACTGGAATTCAGTAAGAGCATGACTTTCTCTACCACTGTGGCCCTACTTTCACCCTTATTTCACTACTTATTTTTTTTTTCAAATAACAAAGCATAGTAAAGATCAGAGCCACTCTATGAAACAAGATAGCTCTATATAGACTATAAGAAAAGAGGACCAATCCTTCACTCAGCCATTCTTGGCATCCTTGCCATAGTTAGCTGAGGGTAAATAGAAAGTTCAGGATCATTCTTGGCTATATAGAGATTTAGGCCAATCTGGACTACATAAAACCCTCTTTTAAAAAAAAGAGAGAGAGAGAGAAAGAGAGAGATGGGGAAAGGTGTCAATGAAGGTTTATTATTATGAATAGCCAATATTGAATACCTGCTTTATACTGTTGCATTGCAGAACCTTTCATATCGACACGGTAATCTGTATAATAGCATCATTAACTTCGTTATAATAAAATTGACTTCACATTTGCCAACTAGTATTTAAATATACCAAGTTGACACCCAAGACAAAGATTGTGCTCAATCAAGGCAGGCTATCTGTAAGACTTACTCAGAATCTGACACACTGATACATCCATCCCAACAGTAATAAAACACGGTCTGGCCTCACTCAGCATAAACTAATGTCAGGTTACTCTTTTATCTAAAACTATTCCCTATAAATGGGTTTATTTGCCTCACCAAGACATTTTTGCTTAAAGGAAGATTTATTCACTCAGTTTAAGTCGCTACTCATAAATAGAACTTGCTTGATCCTAAGTATAGATTATAGACTTAACCTCCAATCCTGGTCAACTTTTAAAATTGGTAATTTTTAAAGCATTCAGATGTTGGGACCATAGATGGAGCATCCCGATTCTATCCCTAGAGACAGAAAAGACAAATCACCGTTCACTGTGGGTCTACGGTTTCATTTTTATGAACTAAAGATAACTGGCTATGTTAAATCAGTTTGGAACTAAACCTTAGCAATGTTACTGAGAGGTTTTCTTGCTTGTTACAGTTTTCCCTGCCAGCTGACTGACAGTTCACCCTGCCCCCATACTCTGCAGACATTATCCCAGTCCCTGCCACCCAGAATTACCCACTGGATGAGTGCTCCTTTTACAGCACCATATTCCTCCCTAGGGCTTTAGGAAGACGGTTTTCAAACTTCCCTGAGTCACCTTCAGGGCCTGGTAAACCCCAGGCTGCTGATGCCCACCTGCATTTCTGTACAGCAGGATTGGTGGAATGAAGAGAAATCCAAGGATGAGTGCCTCTAGCACATCACAGAAGAAATGGTGCAGCTGATTGGGAGACATTACGCACTACCGTGATAGATGAGATTTTATCTGACCTAAAAAGATACTAGAGGAAAAAATTTAGAACTAGTATCCCACTACTTAGACTGCCTTGAGACATTCACAAATGGAAAGCAAGATTTTATAAGTTGACTAGAGTTTTGATAAATTATTTTATCCTCTGTTTATACTCAGTACATTTAATAACCTTTCTGATTCCCTCTCACTTTTCAACACCTATCTCAAGATCTATCTGGCAGGAATGGATTATAAACACATGAAAATAATCATTCAAATAATATGCGTACTGAGGCATGTTTTTAGTTTACTGAGTAATTCTGGCATATATATCTTAGGAAAGGAAAGTGAATGATTACTCAAAAATGACTGACAAGCTTATTGAATCTAAAAATATTAAGACCTATCGGAACCTAGAAATTACTTTAGTCTCCAAATTTTAGGTTTTGTGATGTATATCATGCAATATGTGAATGATTCGTGGGTTAGGTAAATAGATCTAAGGGCTTTAAATGCTAATTATTTCTTGAGATATATGTGAGGCAAAATAAACTCATTTCCTTTAAAACACATAACACTATCTCCAGCATCCTCCTGAATCTTCTCTGTGTTTTCAAGATAGAGGAACTATATAATGTAGTTTATGGTTCTTTCTTAGGTAACAGTTGGACCCATTGCTTTTAATGTAGAGATTGTTCCCCTAGGCACCAATTAAGTATATTATCTTTTAAAAATGATTAACACTTAAAAATAACTTACTCCATGTTTGCCGGCCTGGTAGAGATTGTATAGGCAGAGACTAGGTAAGTAGGTTCTTAGTGTAGTATAATAGGGAACTAATGAGGAAAGGGTTGTTACCTACATCTTTCTAATTCTGAGAGCTTAAGAGAAATAATATGTGGGACTTTTGCATTCATCTGTGTTAATTAGGCAAAGTGAATAAAGAAGTTTGGTTTCAAATTGCCAAGGATCCTTCAAAAACATTAACACTCCCCCCCAAACACACATACACACAGAGACACATACACACACACTTTCACCTATCTCTAATGACAAAACAACACAACTAGTTTTGAGGGCTGTACCTCTATAAAAGATCACTTCCCAAACACCGCTGGGTTCCATCCCCAAAGCTAAGAAATGTTTTTAAAGGAGAACTACTTTTTCCCAGACTTTACCAATTAGATGAATTGCTTATCACAGTTTCTGCACCGCACAAATATATACTCTGTATGCATAGAGAGAGATTCCAGCCCCTAAGCCTTGCTCCTGGAAAACTTGGTTCGTATAATTTGTTGTTGAACCTGGACGTCTGCATCTACAGAGAGAGGGAGGGAAGAACATTCCTGCCAAGAATATGCTATGTGTCATCCCAACTTCCAAGTTAGAGAATATCTCATTATAGCTCTAAACATTTCAAGTTCAGCACGATAGCTGGTATTTACAGCGCCTATTACCTGATGACTCGCCTAGGATTGAATCTTTAACAATTCAAGGAAATTGTTTTAAACCAAGAATTTACTTTTAAAACAGCACAAAATCTCCACTGGGCTTCCGAGGAACAGAAAACTCTTTACCATGATGATATCAAAAGGTATAACCTTAAAGGTTAGAGCTTGTATTTGCTTTGGAAGAGTTGTAAGCACCCTTAAATAACAGCATTTTCTCCCTTTAAAATTGAGTCCTGTTGGGTCAACAAGATGGCACAGCAGGTAAGGGCACTTTGCTGTCTAGCCTAATGATAGAAATTCAATCTCCAGAACCTACATGGTAAAAGGAAAGAACCAATCCCAGCCAAGTGTCATCTCCATAACATATACTTGCACACGCGCGCGTGCACACGCACATGCACACACACACACACACACACACACACACACACACACACACACACAAATATATAAATCCATTCCAAAAATTTAAAGTCCAGTGGTACTCAGACATTAGTGACATTGGTTTATTAACAAGGTCAGTTTGGATTCTCATCTCCAGGGATTATGATTGACTAGTTGGTAGAAAAGTTCTGAAATTAACAATTTGGATTGTCTTGTTCATGTCTTGTTATAATTATCCAGATGCTTAGAGGTGGTGGTGGTTGTAATAATGGTAGCAGTGATGGTTGTTACAAGGGCTCCTCTTGTCCAGGGTACCCTCACACCATCTTGGTGATTTGAGCTGACCTTAAACTCCTGCTCCCACTGGCTCTGCCTACAGAGTGTGGGAAACAGGTGACAGCCACCACCTCCAGTTGAAAGCCATTCATTACCATCAGTTCAACCTGGAAGCTTTCATTTCATTTTCCAGCTGAAATGGCTTACATTTAAATACTATGGCATGACATTGTGGATGGTGATAGGTTTTTTTTGTTAATACTGTTAAATAAGACTTATTGATTGCTTTAAACACAGAGAGACCTGAGGCCTAAATCCGGGTGTTTAGTTAGTAGTGTTGCCTTGGCCAGCTTTTTGGTATAGCCAGGGATACTGAGGACACCAAGTGTCCACCTCCATTCTTCTCCCCACACTGTAAGGTCAAATTCCAACAGCCCTTTCTCACCGTCACCTCGTTTCTGAAATTCTCTGCAGCCTGAGTTTCTTAGGTCTTTTCAGTCTCTCACAACTTGAACCTCTAATTCTTGTATCATTTTTATCAGTCCTTTCTCCCAAAATACTAAGGAATATAAAAAGCATCCTTAGTTTGGGGATATTTTTTAATGCATCACCTCTACTAATAGTCATTTTTTTCTCATTGTGTCCAAAAGCTACACATCATAAAATGAACCACTCAGCAGTTTCCTGGTGGTCAATCATATTATTTGTATGTAGCCAAACTGAAGAGCATTTCTGTGTGGAAAACCTGAACTCCTCCACCATTAAACTCCCATTTCTCCCTACCCCGCCTCAGCGTGGCTTTTCTTCACAGCCTTTAAAAAAAAATGTACAAGTCATTTCTTAACCCCTCATCTATAACGGATTTATAGTTATTGTCACTTTGCTCACCCAATAAACCTTTATCTTCTTATGGTTCTAGCATGCAAAAAAGATTTAGAATCGCAAAGCCCTTGTCCGTATATGAAGATCGTCCATATAATCCTTGTTACTAAGTGGAGGATATTTTGTCCTGGGATTTCTTCCAATGAAAGTAAGCTTTTCTTCTGAGAACTGAGGGGACTCATGGCCATTTTGTGCTTGCTTATTTGTTCAAGATTTGAAGCTGCCAGGAAAAGCAGGCTTAAATATTAGACTCCACATGGCTCTTTCCAATGGACACCAGAGGTTCATTTTCTTCCAGCGAATAACATGTATCAGATTGGATGTTTTCCTAGAACCTGACAGTATTAATATTTACTAAATAATTTCAAGAATCTTTGCTTAATGCAATATGAAACTGTTTAGCCTGAAACAACTATTGTGGGAGTAATATATTTGGGTATAAAATAATGTGAGTAAAATAAAAATGCACTTTTTGACAATAAAGTCTCAAATATTATTTTCAGAAACCTTGGCCGTAAGAATAGTCAACACAAGATTTTTTTTTTCTTTTTCCATCAGGGAAAATTTTTTTTCATTAGATTAAATAGATTTAACTGAGGAGGTGTGGTACAGCTGGCTGGTTCTGTAGCAGACCAAGCAATTACTTTTCTTTCTTTTCAGAGCTCCTCTTGCTATTTAAAATCTCTCTTCATTGTATATTATTAGCAGACCTAAATCACAGAACTCCATTTAGTGCCCTCACTCTCCCGAGCTCAGGCTGCCAGCATCACAATTTAGCCAGTTCTCCATTTGTAGTCTTGGATATAAGATTAGCGCTAATATTGTACAAGTAGGAACCTATAGGTGACACCGAATGTCAGCCTGGAAAAGTCCCCAAGTTCTGAGCTTTCATTTTAAAATCATTTACCTACTTTTTTTATAATGCTAAATTTAATTAGAATATGGTGTCTGTGGCACTTACGGTAACTAATGCTAGTTTGAATTGATTGCTTTTTAAAAGTCTCTGACTTGGGTTTGAGGATATAACACCCTGTGGTTTAAACAGTTCCTTCCATTAAGGTATTTGCATCTGATGTGAGAATTATTACATAGAATCCACAAGTTATGTGATAGGAACTTTTACATTTTCTATAGAAAAGATTAATCTTGGGTAGACACAGCACCTGATTCTCTAGACTTTCAATAATTAATGCTAAATGACAAGTTACTCCTAGTAAATTTGTTACACAGCATAGCTTTAAACTAAATTGCATACGATGTTAAATGACTTGCTGTATTTATAATGTACTTAAGAAAACCAAAGAATTTTAGGTGTTTGTTACTTGGACTGCCATTTGAAGTCTTTGTGGCGTTTAAAGGAACCCTAGTCTTGCCTTTGGCCTCCTGATATGCAACAATGCTATTTATATACAGGTTAGGGGTCTATGTTCAGGAGCCATATCTTGGTTTCTAGCAGAGTCAGGGCCTAGGACAAAGCATGTAGCTCTGGGGATGGCATTCTTCTCACTCGTCACTTGTGGGGATTGGGCCAGGCTATGTGAACTCTGGACCCTTCTGACAGCATTATCCCAAACTGCTTCGCTGTCTCCATCGTCCTTCTATGGCCTTCATCTTCTTCAGCTGCTCTTAGTTTCGTTGTCACACATTTATTGACCATTCCATCCTTAGCGTTCTTCATATGGCTTCTTTACAGTTTTGCTTCTGATTTGCCCAGTCCCTGTGGTTAACCTTGTGTGTGTTGGCGTGTGGGTGTGAGTGTGGGTGTGGGTGTAAGCTAATACAGAAATTAATGATCCTGTGTAAGCTTTAACTAGACAAAAGCTTTAAGTAGGCAGTTCTTAGAGTTTGATGAGACTTTTAGAAATCTTGGTTCAGTAGACGTTCAACTTGGTTTCCCATATGAGAACTCGTACCTCCTTGACTCGAATATAAATTTAGAGGCCTCTCTCTTCCTCTGCATTCCCTCCACACCCTGCCCTGTGCTGATTGCAAAAATCCTCTCTCTTCACTGAATCACTGCTGATGCTCCTGCCATTCCTTTTCTGCCTTTGAAATCACAGTACTTCACAGAATTTTAAATGGTGACAAGCGATAATGACAGTGATCATTTGAAACCCACTAGGGAATACTATGTCAATTGTGTTGCAAAGGTGCCACGCAAATTAAGGTGCCATGTGTTGTGGGGTCTTCTGTTTTCTAAACATTCTAAATTTTACTTAAAGACATTTTTGTGCCATGCCCAAGGTTACTTGGTTCTAAATATCTTTTGGAGCCTAATCAAACCTGTGTTTCCCTTCAACAGCTATCTCATTTATCGGCCATGTTCCAGGCAGTGTATTCATACCTAAGAAGAGTGACTCTATCGTAATTGGCTGTATTTTACATTTAGCCATTGATCTTTTAAATATGATTTTTTTTTTTTTTTGCATTCTGTCAGTGCACTAAATATATTTCACTCGTGCAAACAGAGAAATACAACAGTACTATTTTAAAAAGTAATTTTGTCTTCATCATTCCGAAGCTCTCTTGCTGTCCAGGAATGAAAATAGCAATCTGTTCCATCTCATGCCGAGAGTTTTCAAGTGGCAGTGAGTTCCTGAGCAGCAAGCATGAGCGATGACTAGGCATCCCCATGAAGACACATCATATAATAATGCTGCCATGGTTTCTGTAGCTGGGTGACATGGCATGGTGACATGTATTGCATATTTGCTCTCCCTGCCTTAGGCTTTTGTAGTCTGCCTGACTTGAGTCTTACTTTGCTGATTGTGTAGTCACAGATTGCTTTCCACATAACAGAATTTACAAACATCCTCCAGTACTCTTTACTGTGATGACTGTGTCACTGATGGGCCAAATAGACCAGGCCTGATTCTGTTCAGGTCCTGTGAGTCAGCAGGTACACTAGTTCTCACATAGGAACATTGCAGTGCAGACCACTCGGGCATACACTGAATCATTTGTGAATTGTTCATTAATTATTAAGTATTTTCTAATTAAGTTAAAGATGGAAACGATACATTTTAATTTATATAGAACTTGAAATCATTTTTAGAGTTCTTTCACATACAACCTCACTTAGTCCTGATTTAAATCAGTTGCACATTGCTAAACCCTCTTAGATATACAACTGAGACCCTGGCAACTGACATAATTAGTCACACTCACCAGCCTACCTAATAATAAAATAACAAGGCATTAATGAGCCCACTGAGAAGTAAAGCCTTCGTCCTGACAGACAAGTGTTAGATAGCAGCCTTGAAAAGAGAAGTTGGTCAGTTAGACGTTTCTATAGCTAAAGGACTTCTCAGGCTGTGTTCTAGGCAGTTGTGGTAGTACATGCCAATAAGCCCAGCATTTCAGAGTTGGAGGCAGGGAACACAAGTTCATGGCCAGCCTGGGCTACGTGAAAATTTATCAAGAAAAGAAGGAAGGAAGGAAAGAAAGAAAGGGAGAAAGAAAGAAGCACTGTAGATACCTCCTTGCTTTCATGTGATCGTTAGGCTCCAGTCTCCACTCGCAGTATGCTGGTTCTGAGCCCTGGTAGAAGACACAGTAATTCTGTGCTCTGGTGGTCCTGTCAGTACCCGGATCTCTTCACTGGATTCTGACTGTCAACACAGCAGCCTAGCTGCTCACCTTCAAACATGCAATACTCTGCCTGAGCAACCTAATCCCTTGTCCCCCTGTTACCTCTTATCATTGCACCTGCATAGTGAGTTTAACTACCTCATTTGCATAGTAGACCTAATCAGCTAATGAGTTTTTTCTCCAATGTTCGCTTTTTTGTCTAGTTTATTGGTTTTTTAATACAATATTTTATTCTTTAAGAACTTCATGAGTGCCACAAACCTTTGTTCCTATGAACAAGAGATTGATGAGTGACCACATAATAAGCTGAAGGAGACTGGTTCGAAGATCCGTTTGAAGGTAGTGTGAGTTTCTTAACTAACTCAAGAACCCACACCTGTCCTCGTGAGGGTTCACAGTGAACAAGCGTGAAGAGTCCAGAGAGCTGCCGTGCCTTCAGCCACACACCCAAACTCAGTCCCATTCATTACGTCATCTGTCAGAGCAAGAACTCAGCACGTGTTAGAAGTATCTCCACTTCAACAGCGTTAATAACACTGTGATCAAAGCTTTAAGTAGGAAATTCCACAAAATAAATGACCCTACCCCTGATATTCCCAGGTTACCAAAGTTTTAGCGTTGCTGAGGAATTAGCCATCTTAATTTCTGCATTTTACATACACATTGGATTATTCTGACCTTATATTTATGGCCATAAAAAGTTCATGTGCAAGTTGGCCTAATCTGCAAGAATTATCATATATTTATAAATTATCGTGTATTTAAATATATGTAAATATATGTAAATTGCCTTTTTGAAATGCCCCACATGACTAGGATTATCGAGAAAGAGCTTAATACAAGTTCCACAAGTACCTTTTCCTAAGAAAAGACTAAAACAAGAATCATTATAATCAACTTCCTCCACTTATGCAATTGCAATGATTTTAATGATAGTTCTAGGTTCTGGGTCCCCCTACATTCTCCAGCACCAGTACAGCACAGTAACTAGCACAGACTTTGGTGTCAGCCAGTCCTGGATTGAAGTCCAGAGTCTAAAGATTTAGGGCATTTAATCTAACTTTGCAGTGTTCTGAAAGGTATTCGTTCAACCTCCAGTTTGTACCTGCTGATCACCCACTCTTTTCTAGGCCATCTTCTGTCTCCAGTCAATTCCAGAGCAAAAGGACCACTGGTGAACCAGATGCTGTTTAAGAAAATTAAACATTCTAAGATACACGAAGCAATAGCAAAATATCTGTCACATAATGACACGTAAGAAATGTTAACATTATTAAACTTCCTAACTTGTAATCTTGGAAGTGTCGCAGTTGTTTGTTCCTGGGCATGAATGCATAATGAAACTTGCTTGAACAGAAAACCAAGGGCTCTAACTATATAAGAAAAAAATGTGCATGAGACTCCAGCAGAATTCAAATTTTCTGTTCATCCAAAGACATCATTAAGAAAATGAGTAAGATTATAGTTAAGAAATTAAAAATAAATAAATAAAAAATAAAAAGATTCTGTCTGTCAAAAGCCGAGCATTAGGTAGGTCTTCAACATGAGTTGAAGACCAGTTGGCCCTGCACTAAAGGAGCTGCTTCTTCTGTTTCTTCATCCTGGCATGGATAGCCATAATGACTTGACAACCTGATATCCACTTATTTCCATATGCCCTCAACTTTGATTCATTCTGAAGGACTCTCCTGTCCCTTCATAAACAGGGAAAAACCTCAAAGACGTCTTTTAGTCTCTTCAAAAACCACCTAACTAATCACTTCAGAACCTGCGCAAGGTCTTGTAAAGTGGTTTCTCTGCAGCCAGTGTTCATCTTCTGCTTCAGAGGCAGCCAGAAGATATGTTTATTTAAAATACCACTGAGTGTTTTCTCAGCACTGGGTGAATTTTTTCATCCCTTTATTCTAAAATTGAAACCATCATTACAATTCTGTGTGGTGACAAATGTCTGTAATCTCAGCCACCCTGGAGGCAGAGGTAGCACTGTCAGTCTGTCTAAGGAACAGAGTGGATTCAAGCCCAGCCAGTATTTGAACTGTGTGGCTTTTCCTTTTATCTCACACAGGAGTTCTGTTTTCTTCTGACACTCAGAGACGTAAAACCACCAGGAATGTTTACCTGAACTGTCACCTGACTGCCATTGTGTTGACTGCATAAGTGTTCCTTGTTACGTGGGGACTGTTAGTTGAGCAGTTACAGGGAAACCATAGCTGAGAACCTGTGTTATCTTATTGATTTATTGTTTATTAGTAGTATATCAATTTACATTTGTGGAGTTTTCTATTGACAGCCATGATAATAATTATAAGTTAGGAGAGTCAGCCTTCTTTTGTTTTTGGTTCAAACTAAGTAAGTTTGTGTCTACACTTTCATTATTAATCAATCTAAGTTTGTAATGTGGATTTAAAAAACCTCTTTTCAAGGTAAAGAATAGTAATTTTAGGGAAATTAGGTTTCTCATCTCCTTTTCTAACACCTTGCTGTGGCCCTCATTGTTCAGGGAAGTTGTACGTTTTCAGCTTTCCCTCTACTCTCAGGTAGAGGTGATTATGAGTGGTCAAATCTTATTTTCAATGCCTTTGTTAAGACACATAGAGCCATGGGACAGCATACACCTTTGGTGGGTTTTAATTGAAATTACCAAAAGGAATAGATTGGAAAAATGATTGGCTTTTGATTACAGTTTTAACTTCACAGATGAATACTTGGCATCGCTTGTGAGCAAATTCTGTTCAGTATATTAGCACATTTCTTCTCAGAACTAACATGATTTTCTTTTATTTTTAGAATGGCCATAAAGAGTAATAGGGTTATTTCTGTAGGAAAACTAAGCATCCATTAGATATTTGACTCAGAAAGTAACCTCTTTAAAACCGATGAACACAGCAAATTATAATAGTGAGGTAATCATAAATTAGGACCCACACTGCCATCTCTAGGCTTTTAAACATGGAATGCTATGTACATATTTCACTGTACCAAGCAGCATAAGATAAAATCCCATCCCCCCCACCACCACCGGCTTATACTGAATCTGTCTCCTTTCTGAGCTGGCCGTGCCCTGTTGTCCCACAGTAGTTAGTCCCTTGAGAGTATTAGTCCTGGGTTCCATTCCAGAGTATATCATTCTTTGTGAGAGAATTTGAAAGAGAACATTTTTTGAAGAAAATAATGGCACCTACCTTCTAATGCTTCTGAAGGACTCTTTAGATGTATTTCACTGTTATGCTTTTCAATTTTTGATTTAAACACCACTTACATGATGTTAAATGCTATACCACTCAGTTTCAGCGACTGTGGAGACCAGGAATATTTCCATTACCCCAAAAGTTCCTGTATTCCTTTCAGTCACAACATCCCCATGCCTGCTCTCCCAATTTCCAGAAGCATCCATTGATCTCATTTGCCGCGTGTTCATGTATTCTGGGATTTTCTTTCACTGAGCATGTGGTTTTTTTTCATGTTGGGTTCTTTTGTTTGTCTGTTAAATCATCCATGTTGTTGGGTTGTGCAGTAGTTTTTTTCTTTTTATTGCTGATAAGACAGTCTTCTTAGAACAGATCTGAACTGTGTGTCTGAGTTGATGAACATCTTCACAGCAAACCTGGTGAGAAAACGCTGTCCAGCATTAAGTGGCAGTACCTGTGACTTTCAGACACCTCTCCCACTGTAACTGGGGCTGTATGGATCAAGAAGTACTGTTTCTGACAAATGAATTTTTCCACTGAAAACAGAGCGCAGGTGAGAGCCCATTAGCTATCACGGGGGCCTTCAGACTCTTTCTTTCCCTCATAGTTATGCTGTAGTTTCACAGAGCAAGCATTAAAAATAATTCCAGGTGAGGAAATACTCATCGTAGAGTGTAATTTATCAAAACACCCTGGAGAGCTGGGCCTGGTGCAGCATACCTGCAGTCCTAGTACTTGAGAGGCTGAAGGGGGAGAACCACAAGTTCAAGGCTGTCTCTCTCGGGCCTAACTTTGTCTTTTAAAGAAAAATGGTAACTCTAACAATACTTCCATTGTTTGTCACGTTGGTGATACCTTGGTAGCTATTGTGCACTCTAGATGATGTAATGTGAACCTAAGGAACTCAATTTTATAGGTAGAAATTGAGTTTGACCTAGAAGCCCAAGGAAAGCTTCCTTCAGTCCCAGGTGAGTGGGCACAGCAAGGTTGATATCTAGATTGCATCTGACTTTTCTCAGCATCCTAAGGATGTCTAAATTTTGCCATTTAGCTTTTGAGTCAGTGAAGTTCCAGCAATAGCAGTGAGTTTGAACAGATACTTACTGTGATTCTGGGGCGCTGCATGCTACACTAGATTGCAGTGTTCATCATCTGTTGTCTTGTGCAAGAGTTCTTTCCATGTCCTGTAAATAGCTGACTTTGGTGTTGCCCTGCATCCACACCTGCCTCCACCTTCAACACTGGGAACACAGAGGGATCCCAGCATGCTGTCACATGCCATAGCATACACAACAGCTACTCCATTGCCGTTATGGGAGGATGACACCTCATTCAATGTTTAAATAACTATTTGGCAATAGAAAAGAGCCATATAGCAACATACTGCTTATATCAGTTCATGGGAAAAGCTGCCCGATGAGATAGAAAGTAACCTGAGAGATGAGCAAATACTAATAGAGCTATTATTTTAATTTCCTAGCTCTCATAGCCACTTGAATTCCCATTCCTTTTATGTCCCTGCCTACCACTAAGTACCCTACAATCCTTTTTGCTCCTTAAATATGTGCATCTCTCTCTCTCTCTCTCTCTCTCTCTCTCTCTCTCTCTCTCTCTCT
>JANHMN010000015.1:24118144-24133300 GCA_030674055.1 Rhabdomys pumilio
CGATGTGTGTGTGTGTGTGTGTGTGTGTGTGTGTGTGTGTGTGTGTGTGTGTGTGTGTGTGATGTCTGAAGGTGGGCATGCATGTCATGGTGCACATGTGGAGGTCAGAGGGCAACTTCATAGTCAGTGCATAGAGTCAGATCTCCTCATGCACCTTTAGGTGGGTTCTGGGCATCGAACTCAGGTCAAGCACCTGAGTTACCCACCAGGCCATCTTGCCTGCCCTTCCCTACCTACTCAGACTTATTTTTCTTCTGGTTTCAGTCTGATAATTTCAAAAATACTGAAATGAAGCTTCTCTTTAATGTGACCTACTTTCATGTGGAATTTGCCCTCCGTTGTATCTCTCATTTTTAAAAGGCCAGTTCAATTTGAATTACCAAGAGAACCTTATTAGTATAATTTAACCTGTAAGGAAAAACCTACAGAGCCATCACTATAAGCCTCAAGGATATATTCTCAATTCTAAAGACTGCTAACTTCTTTTGAGCAATATCTAAACAGTCCAGCATCATTTTAGTCGGAGTAATTAATTTTAATTAACAGCCAATAATGTTTCTTGCCAGATAGAAAAATGAGGAATAGCCCCTATTCTCGTTTGAATATGAGAGATGATATCAGCTCAATGTGAGAAAGATAAAAAGCTGGATCATGGGTGATGAGTTAGAGAATTTCAAACTTTATTTCTTGGTGTATATTTCCTATTGAAGTGTTTTTGAAAAGTCTCAGCATAAAATAAAGTTGATATTATAGTAAATACCCTTCCTCCTCCAATCCTCCCATTTGCTTGCTCTGGAAAGCACCAACCAGGTGTTTATGGGGCTAGAAATGCTGGCTCAGGAGCTGAGCATGGGCTTAGCCCTGAGCACTCAGAAGAATTGGCTTCTCACTTTTCAGTTTTTTGATTTATTACATTTTTGTTGTTGTTATTGCTTCTTGGTGAACATGACGTTTTGTATACATATGAAATGACTGGAATTTAAAACTCAAACTTAATATCAAGAGCCACAGTCTTTCTATAGATGCTATTTAAAACCACAGCTCTGATTTTCACAAGAAGTAAGTGGCCATCCTCTCTCTACAGTGGGAAATGGGGTCGTGGAGGGACATGTTCTTTAGCCAGTGACTTCCCCGCAGGTGGCAGGAACAGGACGGTCTCCTAAATACTACTTTTATTGGCAAAATACAGTCTTATTGTGACCACATACTATTGGGACTTACATAGGATTATTCAGGATTTAAAATACTTTCTGTAAACTTGTTCCCAAAGAAAGCATAGTGATTTATTTAAAGAGAATTTATTATTCAGAGCTGTGGGAGAGTTCTGAACCACCAAACTTTTAGGGCTTAGCTTGACTTCTTTTTTTCCTTTTTTCATGAAAAGAAAATCAATTTTAAGTGTCATCCAGTTTCCCATTTTGTCGGTGGAAGAAGCAGTTAGCACAATAAAGAATTTTAGAGCTAAAAAGGACCCTTAGCATCATCTAGTCTAGCCTTAGAAGTCACTTGGTCCAAGGAAAGCACTCTCCCCCCCACCAACCCCACCCCCAGGACTCGGTTTTCCTACTTGAACAGCAGTCCTCAGATCCCAACTGTGTGTATGTGTGACTACCTTTCCATTCCTCCCATAGCCTCCATATTCATGCCGGTGGGCTGCAGCTGTGCGGCTTTTCTTGATTCACTGAGTCTGAATTAGTTTCAGGAAAGTATTGGCTATGATAAGCAGCAGCTTGGCCTTTAACTAGAACACCTGGCAAAGGTGAGGATGCATAATTGTGAGTTTTAGGGAGAGTTGTAGTCAGTGCTGTCACCGGTACTCTGGAAGGTCCTCTTCCATGGGCTGTGTCATGGTGACTTCAGAATGAGTAGAGCTACCCTGCAGTCAGGTAGTGACACCACCAACCGTATTGTAATGAGGCCAGCGCAGTGCTTCATGGAGAGACTGCGGGGGGGGGGGGGGGGGGGGGGGTGATGGTGGTGGTGTGTAATTGAAAGGTTTTTTATCTGTCTTCTCAGTCCTGCTTCTCATACATTGAATCAGCAGGTATTTATTTTGCATACTCTGATGGGTCTGACTACTACGGTAGAACGTAAGCTCTTGTCTTTGGCCCTAAAGATGATAAAATATGCTTGACATAGAACGATACCCTGTCACTGTCTACAGAGTAGAGAAGCTGCACTCAGCTTTTACAAGTTTGTGCTGTTCAACGACTACCCAATTGATGAACATAGGCAGCCTTACCTGGAGACAGTGAGAAACACCTGCTCTGTAACTGTTGCGAGACATCTTACATATAAGAGTTTCATAAATGTAACAGCTAAAGAAAAGACAAAGGAATAAGTAACACGGTAAGAATGAGTCTCTCGCAGATGATCGGTCACTAGATCCATGTGTAGAACTGCTCTCACAAGCTGTGTTCTAAATACAATCATCTAGCTTTTACACTGCCGGAAAAAGTGTCGATTAGCAAGAAAGACAGCACAGTATCAAATTATTTGGGGTATTCGATCAACTAAATAGAGTTAGACTACTATATATAATAATGAATTTCTGTGTCTGTAATTTTGATTAAGAATTTCATGTATTTCAGTGATTTTTAAGTATTTCTCTAACAAATTTTAAGTGCTGAAATGGTCAAAACCTAGTGCTGAACAAAACTGTAAGAAGATTCTGTGGATAGATATTTATCTATCCTGTGATTGGCCTGTCAGCATATTGGGCTCGGCTTGGTAGAGGAGGAAGAATATTGCCAATGATATATCATGCATGATCCTTTCTGATTTGACTGTATTCTCAATGTCCATTTTCTCAGAAAACTATCATATCAATTTCAGGTTCAAGCTCTAGCCAGAAAAGATGAAAGACTTATATAACGAGGCATTCCTTCCAGATGCCTTTATTGTTGTTCTCAGAGGGTGGAGCAGCACTTCTCAACCTGTGGGTCGCAAACCCCTTGGGGGGTCACATATCAGATATTTACATTACAATTCGAAACAGCAGCAAAATTGCTGTTATCAAGTAGCAACAGAATAATTTTATGGTTGGGTCACCATAACAACATATTGTCACCACACCGGTATCAAGAGGCATTATTATTAGGAAGGTTGAGAGCCACCGCTGTAGAAGACAGATTCTTAAACTGTAGGAAAAGGAAGTGATCCTTTCAAAGAGCCATCTCCTGTTCTGTGATGATGACCCACTCCTAGTTTGAGCAGTAGGACTTTCCAGTTCCAGCCGTCTCATGGCACTCTGCCAGACCAGGCCCTGGCATAAGAGAAGCAGACACTGCACTCGGGATGACTGAATGACAGTCTCTCTTTCCCCTGAATGACATAGTTTTCATCTCAGTTTTCAAAGCAACAACTTCAATCTCATTACCCTCAGAAAGAGTAGGCATATTCAAAATGTAGATGAGTGAGCATGGCAGTTCTTTGAACTATATATTAGTACAGTCATTACATGGTAAAGAGCTGCTGTTAACTCTTACCTGATGAATGGGAAGTCAGCGATATGGGGAACTTCCATATCATTCTTTTTGTTTTGTTCTCCATTGTCCTTTTATCCTTATATTTCTTCTAAAGGTAACTACTACTACGAATTTCCCCTTAGTCTTTCTATTTAAATAAAAGAGGTAGGATCTTGTAAAATCAATATCACATTTCTTGCTGTACTTCATAATAAGAGTGAGCAGTTAAGATGGGAAACCTCAGTATTTAATACTGTTTTTCCAAACTGGGTTATCAGATCCTAAGTTGCTTCCATGACTGAAGAGAGTAAGTATAATATGTAGTCAAATAGACAAAAAAAAAAAAAAGAAAAAAAAAATACTAGCTAAGCCGGTATGTTTCTTAAAGCGTAAGACTTGTGTGCATTGCATGGCAGCATATCGCTAACGTTTGCTTGAACAAGCTCCTGGTATCGTCAGGTCTGTGGACTGTTTTCACTACACTTGGATGTGAATCCTCACAAAGACACAGGCTCTCAACAGCTACCACTTACAAGCGCAATGCTGGTTTTTTTTTTGGCAGCTTATAGTTCACCTTCCTGGTTATATTTGTGACGTTCGTAAGACTGTACTAGTACGCAAAAGATGAATCTATATACGTATTTAGAGTTTGAAACAGTAGAATTGTGTGCATTTTAGAAAAATATATGGTAACTCGTGGCACTTTGAAAAAGGAGTGTGCAATTATAATGGTTTATACCACTTTGACATTGTTTTAACCCTAGAAGTACTCTTACTAGGCTTTAGAGTCAAAACCAAACCCAGTCCTAAAAGTAGTGCTTTGTTCCTTCCGTTGGCTCCTGTTTGACTGGTGATGTGGAGTGAGTCCCACAGATCATTCTCCCACTGAGTTTTCTTATGTCCTGACCTCAACACCTTCAAAGAACACCTTGAATCAGTCCAGGGATGATTAGGAAAAACAATCTACTCTTGCACTGATTTAAATATAAGCAATTTTTTTGTCAAAATACTTTTTAAGAAAAATATTCAAACATTTTAAGTACTGTTTATTCATTTAAAATAGTTTGGTAGCTATCTAGGTAGTCATAATTTATCCTAAAATCTAAATTATTTTCCCACACAACTAAGTACGTAATTGTACTTAAAACATACCCATATCCCCGCAAGACAAATAAGACATACAGTAAATGGATTTCTGTATGGGTATGGCTCCCATATAGATAAACTTCTGTTCAGTCACAGGCATTTTACTGTGATATGCCAGTGTGTTGTTGTGAGCACAGTGGGTAGAAATGCTATCATTAGAAGTTGGCATCAATACAAATTACACATAAATTTACTGCGATAGAAGGCATCTCTCTGCCTGTATCTGAATAATTTACCATTGGTTTCTCCTGCCTTCCCTACTTAAGGCTGCACAGTCATTTTCAATGAAGGAAAATAGAATCTATGAACAAAGAAGTTTTTTTTTTTTTTTAATGGCCCCATCTGGCACACTTTGGAAAATCTACCAAGTCTTTTTGAAGTTCATTGGCCACTCACAACTTCTGAGTCTTACATATAAATCACAGCATTTAAAAATCACACATTTCCCCTGCCCTTCAAAATGTATTCAGAATTGATGCAAACTCATAACTTGTAACTTCTAATGATTAAAACTTGCTATGTATACTGAAAGATTAAATGACATAAGAGCTACAAAAGATTGGTAATTAATAATGTCACCCCATAGACTATCAAACTTCTGGTAGTTCTGGGTTTCTTGTAAAGCCTTAAAATATTTTAGTGAAAAAAAAATTACCTAAAAAAAAGAAGGCACTTTATTATCTGGAGCTAACTATTTATCTGTGTAGAATTTGTCTAAAAAAAAAAAAATCCCTTAAAGTATTCTTTATCCTTTTATAAATCTATCCTATTATACATTTTTCTAAAGCCACGTAGAATATAAAGTGATAAAGCAAACTATTTTAGTTTAACAGAAAATCATGTTACATAGTATAAACAATGAATAATACAGAAATGAAAATAGAAAAGAGTATATGTGAAAATGATTTTAAAAAGTGTCTAAGTTAACATGTAGTCATTTGAAATTTCCATGTAAAATTTAAAGACTCTCAGTGAAAAAAAAAATTTAGACAGCTTTTATGTGTTAATTCTTATTTTTAATTATCTCTACTTTGTCTTGAAATAATTATCAAATAAGAGGGCAATCAGAACTATTCCCTAGCCTATCACACCTTGGTTTTGTTTCAACTGAACTCTGTTAATGAAACCATAAAGCTTAAGAAGTCATTTTGCTTCTTCTTTCCTCCAGTCATCCAGACTTGGTGACTTAGCAGATTTAAATCATTCCTGTAGACATGCTGGTATATATATATATATGCTCCCTCTTAGAGAAATGGGTAGTTGATTTATACAGTATATTTAATCAGCAGAAAAAATCATACAATTTTTTTTTACCCTTGCATGTTGATCTTTACCGTCTGCCAACGTAAAAATGATGGGCTAATACGTTCCAATTTTGTTTGTGAGCAGTAGACCCAAACAGTTTAAGAAAATGTTTTCCATGTTGTTATTTATTTTTAACTCTTTCTACACTTTAGCCCTTTTTCTCTCTCTACTTTTAAGAATTTTAATACATGTAAATGTTTCCTAGACTGAGTCATAATTTCTTGATATAGAAAAGAGTCAAGTTTATCAGGTCTTTCCTTACCAAGGAAAGGCTAAAAACAATTTTTTTTTTTTTTTTGTCAACTGTTTGGTTTCTGTCTTTGTTTCTCTTTAAAATGAGATATATTAACCCAAAGGTGTGTTGACGTCAAGGCATGAACAATCGTAAATGTAGATCTATTGAGTATTTTGTGATGCTGAATAACAGGCTTTTCTCAACCTCTGTGATGCTAAGTATTTTCCTTAGAACGTCCGTTTAATGTTAGATTGTTGTTCTGAAAGATGTTGGTCCTAGTGGGATTTTTAAAAACTTGGAAAACAAACGCATGTATGACATGTATAGCAATGGTGAATTGTAACCTTACCATACAGTACTGATACTCTGCTTTCAAACCTGTTTCACTATTAGACATAGATGACATAACATTGCTGCTGTACTGTTACTGAGTACTCTTTCCTAAAGGACCCTGTTATCACTACTCCAGATTAGATGTGGGGCAGACACATGATTGACTCCTGTGTCTGCGTAGACACTCCCAGGTATATTCTTCTCTTGGTGAGTAAAATTATATTTTCCGTGACATCAGTACATTGAGATCCGAATATACCTGTATCAATGCTAATTGCACATTTCTTATACAGTTACCTTCATTTGCCAAAATTGGCCTCGGCTAAAACTGGAGGGTTCGTTACATGTTTTCTGCCAGAAAGGTTTTCAGTTATATTAGCAGTGGGTTTGTTTGTGCTGTGCAAATAGTGAGACTCCCTTTCAAATTTCTTCTCTGCTAAATTTAAATTAATATTTTTTCTTTAGCTCACAAATTACCCTAAATCCAGAGAGAATCTCAACCTTTTTCCCTGTTGTCAGACCAAGCATAAGGAACAGCCCTAGGACACTACAAAGACAGTTGAGGAATAAGGACTAAGTCCCTTTTGTTACACTCCAGAGTAAAGGCATTTGGTGAAAGAAATGAACAGAAGTCCATCATGAACGCAAGGCTTCTGTACTTGGATTCCTGCATGGAAGGGAAAACAGGTATCGACGCCATTGGCATCATTTTCACACTGGCCTAATGTGGAAAGCCCCCTACCACACTGGAGGACTTCTGGACTCAGTCTGGTTTGCTGGGGCGGGTGGGGGGGCTGTTTCTTTAACTCTGAAGCCTTTCATTTTCCAAATAGCTATTTGCCAGTATTGAAGGAGAAGATATGTAGACTTGAAAATACTTTCTTAAGAGACCATGTAACTATATAACTCTGAATTTAAATTTTGAGGAGGGAGGATCACTTCAATCCACTGCCTCGTTATAAGAAACATTTTTTTAAAAATCTGTAACTGCTTTAGTGTTAACAGGGTACAAGGTGGTTTTGTCCTGTATTGTATTTCAAAGGTTCTCATCGGTTGTGACTGTATTGTACTGTATGAAAAGAAGTCAGAACTTGCCTTGTATTGTTTATAATGGACCATAACTCATACTAATTCAGTTTTCATGTTCCAAATTTTTCAGTGATGCATGTTCACAGTTAGGTCCTAAAATCCTGTGGTGCTAATTCCTCCATAATCCAATGGTGCTTTTTTGTGGATGCTAACTGCACACATGCTGAACAAAGCTTGAAATTCAAAAGTTCCCTCCCTTCCTCTGTTTATATGAAGTAAAATAAAATAACTTGAATTTGTCTCAAAGTATCACTGACAATCTAATAAACTGGTTTATATGTGTCATTAGTTTGGATTCTTATTTTTCAGAAGTCAACTCAGTCACGCTGGACCCCGAATGCTGGTCTTACGTGTGTTTATTTCATTATTCATTTGTGCCTGCAAATTTATGTTGTTTCAAGAAATTTAAATCCAATTGGTCTAACTTACGAGACCCTGTTTAGAATGAACCCATAAAACCAAGCCCTGTCAGACCTAAAATTAAGTATGTTGAAAAGACCAAACATGTGCCAGGATGGTCCCTTTGTCTGTTTTAGTAGTTTATTGATAACTGACCATTGGATTGAGCCAGAAGAAAACATTTGCAGGAAAAGCAAGTACGCCTTCTAAATCTTTATTTCATTCCAGACAACACTAACAAGACTCACTCCTCCAGAGCCACCCTTAAAGTTAGAGTTGTGGAATTGGCACAGAGGTTGGCAGCGGAGCTCCTGAGTAGCGTTGCACGAAGCCTTGGGTTCAATTTCTGTAACACAAAAGTCAGAAGGAATATTACATTCTTCAAGTATGAAAATCAGGACAGAAATAATCCAATTACAATTTCCCAGAACAAACTGACATCATCTATCAGAACAGATGATAGAGAGATGCGTGGTGATGGTCTCGTGAGATGGTTAAGCCTTGCCAGCTATGCCGAGATGTCGTATATGGGAAGCCGCTGATAATCTCCATGAAATCAGAGCGTTTCTCCCCAGCCAGACATAAACTTAATACTAAAGCCATGTGCGTATTTGCATTCTAATTTTGTAGCTTTCCTAACCACTGGGGACATTAAATTTTGAAAAGAAGGAAAAAAGGAAGCAAATTACTCAAGCTCCTTAACAGTCATTGACATCAAATATAAAGGACTCAAGTCTGCCCGCCTAGCCAGTGGGTCTGGCGACTGAGAGGACACTCCTGTATCACTGGGGTCCCTGTTATACATTAATTTCATCTCAAATAGCTATTGAATCTCATCTGGCTTCTGACATCAGAAACTAAAATTTGGAGAATGGAGTCAGATGCATGCTCCTCTGGCTCTTGAATAAATGCAGTGTTCCTAAATCCCAGCCTTCCCCAGAGGTGTTTCTGCCACGTGGCACCTGTTTTACAACAGCATTCCAATTGCCACAAAATAATTCCACATTACTTTAATGGAGGAAGGGTAAGTAAACACAGGAATGTTTTAGAGAATCTTTATTTCTGGTAATATCTGTCAACATGAAAGTTAATTCTACAAGAGAAAGTAGGAGAATACATTCCTTGCTTTTGTGAAGGAAATAAATGTTTCATATGAAAATATTTTCAACCTTAATTCCATATTCAACTAGATTTCAATGTTAATATTCACTACAATATCTGTACCATCAAAAGATTAAAAATGTCCTCTTTTGGGGTGCTCTAACTTAGTGAGAACACTCCTCAAAATACACGGGGTATTGCTCAGTAATGGAACATTTGCCTGCTACAGATAAGGCCCTGGGCTCAATCCTCAGAACCTCAAAAAAATTAATTGAGATAAATAAAACATCTATCTTAAATTGGAAAAGAAATGACGTCTATCTAAGTAAAACCTTGATTCAAGGATGTAAAAGTTGTACATCTATCTATACGTTTCAACAATATTTTTGGAAATTGTCTTTTCTGATCCTAAAATAATAATTTCATTATAGATCTTAAGCTCAAGATCTTTCTTTTTTCCCTCTTCTATGTCCTTGAAGGGAAGCATTTTCTAAAGAAATTCAATGTTGCCCATTAAGGAAAATCCTTTTATTAAAATTTTAACACTGAAAGCCCAGGCTCACTCATCTTTGGGAATTAATTTGTCACATCACGAGTTGTTTTGAGTCTGCAAAGAGACAGTAATTTTAAGAAACAATCAGAATAGACCTCTGGAGTTCATTTCAAATGTGTTGCCCCGTGTTCATTCCCTGCTGAAACAGTGATTTAGATTCACAGTCAGAACTAATGCTGTCTTCCGTGTTCCCTGTTTTACCCTTGGAAAGAGGAAGTAGGTGTAAAAGTAATAAATACAGTTAACTCAAAAACTGAGTGGGACTTCGTCAGGCTGCACAGAGTGCACGGTGCAGGGAGCTCAACACCACACGTAATTCTTTACAAGTTGATGTCTTGTACTTTGTGAATGGAAGACGACGATGACACTTTTTAGGACAATACATAATGTTTGATGTCATAAAAGACTTAACAAAAGACATGGCAAGAGACAATGACTTCTGAATGGAAGGATGGGCTCCAAGCCTCGTGTATTTAGAAACTCGGTTTTGTTAGTTCATTCTGGATGAATTCACAAGAAAGTCCCTCTAAACAAGGTAAGAAAGAAACTATTTTTCAGCGCCAGATATCCAGTGGAGAAATGAAGTCATTTACAACCAAAAAAAACAGTGTCACTCTTGGGGAGTTGAAAGAAGCTATGTCTACGACACAGACTTTGAGTTTTGCTTTTCTTTTTGTAAATTATTTTATAAGCCTTATTATTTTTTAATTTTAGAAATTACTTTTTAAAGGAAAGACGTTCTAGAGAGACTAGCTTACCCAGTCAACTGGTCACCATATTCTTTCTTCAGCAGGGGATTCCACTCAGATATGATGAATATCAGATGTTCCTTGGCAAACAGAAAAACAGACAAAGGAGAATGAGTAATACTCACGAGTCACACCTTGTCGCGATGTCTCCTTGAGGCAAACCTCCCAAGAAAGAAGTTCACAACAGCTCATTGGAACACTAAAAAATCCTTACGCTTTGATTTTTTTTTTTTCTAGACTCCATTGGCTTTGCATCTTTCAGTGTGGGGCTATTACAGCTTATAGAATTCAGCCACATAATTTCTTACATTCAGTGTCACTTTAGGACCATTAATGATCTGATACAATTTATAGCCATCATCAAGCATTATTATTGCTCATAAATAATCGCACATTGTTTATAGTCTTCCGTGCAGTTGCTATTCATTAAGCATCAACATTAATCATTCACAATTATTAATCATTCACTATTATTAATCATTCACCACCATTACAAAAGTTCTACATATAGTAGCTCTCTAATCATGCCCACCCATCACCTCCCTCGTGTTTGTTTCCTGGGTTTGACTGTGGGTTTGGTATTTCTGACAGCGTCTCATTTATCTCAGGCTGCCTTAATTCACTATGTAGACAGGATTGACCTTGAACTTCTGACCTTACCGGTCACCTCCTAGTGTAGACATGCAGCAGGATACCTGGTTTTATATAATGCCGGGGATCGGATCCAGGCCTTCATGCACGCTTAGCAGTCACCCTGCCCAAACTGAACCACATCCCAGCTCCTTGTTTTGTTAAAACAGGATCCCAGTCACACTGTGTAGTCTTAGCTAGCCTGGTACTTGGCAGGTAGCTCAGGGTGGTCTCAAACTCACAACAGTCCTACCTCAGCTTCCACAGTTCAGGAATTACAGACATACACTACCACACTTAGTTGTACCATTTCCCTTCATGACGGAGATCTGTGGAGCATTTCAATTCAGCAGTAGTGACCAGTGACTGATCAAGACCCTGTTCCTGCCTTCACTGTGGTTCTTCCCAGTAGACCACAGCACCTTACAGTGGACCAGATATAAGGCTAGACTACTTCTTGACACCTCTCCTGGCAGCCCCTGTTCAGTGGCCACACTCAGCATGGAAGATTGGCATATTTGCCATTCTTTCTTAGACACCCACCAGCACATGTCCAAACCATCTGTGTCAGTCCAGATACTCCAAGAGACAGATGCCAAGATGAGATTCTTTATTAAGGGAAGTGCCAGCAAGAATGAACTACCGGAAAAGCCATCAGACCATAAATCAGGTCTTCTCCTATGAAGGAAAAACATGGGGCAGAGGGAAAAGATGACAGGCATGGGTAATGTATTAAACTGCACTGCAGCTCTATGCAAATTTCATGGAGGCTTGTGGGGAGAGTTTAAGGCAAAGATCCCCTTTAGAAAAGGTCAGCATCTCACAGGTACAGCAATGCCCAGCATCACTGTCACAGTAAATCATTTCTCACCTGAGGGGAAGCACATTCCAGTGCCAACATGATGACAGCTGGGTCAGTGGGTCATTTACGTAGAGCTGCAGATCTGGACAATGCAAACAAGAGCCTGTGGTTGGTATGAAAGTCCATCCCTCAGATTTCCTTCTATAGATTGCATGATTGAACCCCGAGCTGTTTCTGCATTCTTGGAGGCTGGTTTCTGGGTGGTATCATATTTGGATTGCAGACGGAGACCACCCACCTCTTTTGCCATGAGGCAAATAGCCTTACAGGATGCCTGTCTCAGCCACGATGCTCCTGTCCGTGTGCTTGTCATGCCAATTCTGAGATAAGCAATGGTGGTGTTAGTGAGGTCAGCTGGCCAAGCCCCATCGTCTGCTTGGTTGTTCAGTGCCTCTTCCAAGATTAACCGTTAGTACATAACACAAAACTCTTCATAGTGTATTCGTGTTCCAGTATATCTCAAATTCAGGGTCCTTTCCCTTTAAGACTCCTAAGTAGATACCTGGGCCATTGGCCAGTATCTGGAAACTGTGAATACAAAAATATATGACCAGATAAATACCTTGAAGTTCTCACGTAGCCACAGGTATGAGATGAGAGTTGCTGTCGAGTCCATTGAGAGTGATGAAGTCAAGACCATTTGGGCAAACTGTTTGAGCCGCATAGTCATTGCCTCTGGCCCTACTCGGTTTTATAATTGAACGTACCAGGGTGTGATCATGGACTTCACGGCACATGTCCAACTCTGAATTTGAATGTTCAGTAGAATCCAAATCATAATGGGCAATTCTCTTCTCATAATCGAGAATCATTATCTCTGCCAGGGCTCCGTAGTATGCCCATTACTGGTTCTTCACTGCAATGGTTAGCGTGGCTTTATCCCAGAATCTCAAGGGGCTACATTGTGAGAGCTGACTCTTTCTATAGAACTTGCTATTACTCCAACTTTGCCCACTGTATCTTTTTCTACACAGAGAGCATGAAGCCCACTGGGTCTATTCATTCATATGGACCAAGCAATGTGGCTATTCTACATGCAACACAACCCTGCCCTGCTCTGAGCACTATTCAAAAACTGGCAGTTACTGTCCACTCACACAGTATATATACATCAAAACAATATTCTCATTTGTGGGATATACTGTCCTCAAACCTAAAGAGGCATCAAGTCCCCTGAAAGATTCACTGCATTGACAGGATTCTGAATGTCTATAGGGTACATTCTGGAGCTCATCTTCTTCAGCCTCCTCATCCCTTCCTCTGGCCAATATTATTCACACTTCTTCCTATTATAGAACTCTTTTCTCCTGAAAGCAACTCAGAAATCTCCACTAAGTGTTGGTCCTGGTTTTATTCAGACTTCTAAGAACTGCCATAATAGTGAGCTTTCCCTGGTCCCTGTGATATTGGATTTGGGGCCCTGAGAAAAGTGAATTCCAGGTCACTTAATAAAGCTCTCAGAAATATAGCCTAAGGAGCACTCCTTGGACTCCTGTCAGGATCATCTGGCTAATTCTTGAAAGTTAATAATTGGAATATCTTCTTCCTTCTTAACAGATTCCAGCCTGCACTCACCCAGGCTCTGCTGAGTATGGACTATGATGATCAGGGAGGAATGGGGATGAGGGGACCTGCTGCACAATACAAATGCTAGCTCTTGCCAGGAGGGAGGAGACACCTCTACAAGCCTAAAGGATTAAGTGCGGGTATGTCTGGCAAGAATCTATTTTCGAGGGCATCCATCTCCACATACTCATGACAGTTTTTAGTTTCAGGTCAGGGTTTTCCCAGGGTTCCAGAATCCCTTTGTCCCTTGACCCAACACCTGTTCCTGGATAAATGTCCCCAACCCTTGAGATGTCTGCAGTTCTAACTACTCAGTCTACAGTCTGCCCAGCCCTGGCTATTCTATCACACTATAGAAGGTAAGGAACTCTTTGAAAGCCACTCGGGAGACCCTGTGCCCACACTGTTAGTGATTAAACACTCTATCCTCTATTGGCATGAATCCAACTCGGCAGCAGTCAGCCTAACTCTGCTGCTTTGAGGATACTTTTTCACTGCATAGCTTTTAAACGCCCCGGCTTCACATCTTTCCTCCCCACCAGGATATATTCTATAGTTGCCATCAATGAAACCTTTTGCATTTGATTCACCACCTTTTGATAGGAACTATTCATTTCCCATCTATCAGTCAAGGCACCCTCCTCTTTGCCTTTGAACAGTCAGTGAATAAATGTCAAGTTATCATCTGACTGCTTGTCTTCCCAACACATTCTTGGTAGTATTTGTATACAGATCACCTGGGAAAGAAGGCCAAGGCTGACACTATGCTCTGAGTACGAAATGCCTTCACGGCATCATGTTAGATGCTTGGTCCCTGGATGGTGGCACTCTTCTGGGAGGTTTTAGAAATTTTAGGAGGTAAGTTCTAGGAGAAAGCAGATATCTTCAGAGATACATCCTGCTGAAATACCTGCTAGAAATCCCTCTTTTTGTTCTTCTTAGCAACCAGGAGTTGAACAGCTCTGCCCCACATGTTCCTGCTGCCCGGGTGTTGTGCCATACCATGAGCCCAGAATCAGTGGAGCCAGCCATGACCAACAGAAACTCTGAAACAGGGATCCAAAATAAATGTCCAAAGTTGTTTCTTTCAGATACTTAGTACAGTGATATAGAAGTAACTAATGCAGTAGGATTAGGTAGGTAATTTATTGAGATTTATTGAGGTAAAAGCTAGAGAAGAAATGGAGAAAAGACATGGAGGAGCATCAGACTCTTCTCTGCTAGGATCCACAGGTCACAGACCATGATTTATACCTTACAGTTCCAGTTCCCAGCCGTGATTTTATAAAACATATTGGTTGACTTGATACGTAAGAAGCAGGACAGAACTCAGGCCTTCAAAAAGCAACATGGCAGGAGGGCGGAGCCAACTCAGTGTCCGTGTGATAATATGGTAGCTTGGGAACCAAGAAAGATCTAGACTCTAAAACAGGAGTTCTTGATTCTGATGAAGTCATCCATGTCTGATGCCACAGTATCCCTAGCAAAACTGCTGTCGGGGATATGAATGGGGAAGACATCTAGTTTACTTGGCTGTTAGTAATAGGGTAGATCCCAATTGAGGAACAAGTATCTTGACTCTCAAAAGAGTACGTAAAGATGTGCTCACATCTGCATGTACACACATACACACTCCAAGTGAGCAAATCCAAGTGATAGATAGATGATACATACATAGATAGATAGATAGATAGATAGATAGATAGATAGATAGATAGATA
>JANHMN010000015.1:24133310-24149276 GCA_030674055.1 Rhabdomys pumilio
ATAGATAGATAGATAGATAGATAGATAGATAGATAGATAGATAGATAGATGATAGATAGATGGATGATAGGTAGGTAGATAGATAAGATTAGATAGATTAAATAGATTGGTAGATAGTAAGATAAGATTAGATAGATAGATAGATAGATAGATAGATAGATAGATAGATACCATTAGGTAGATGAGATAGATTAGATTGATAGATGATTGAGAGAGAGAGAGAGAGAGAGAGAGAGAGAGAGAGAGAGAGAGAATTAGGTAGATTTGATAGATGATAGATAGGATTAGGTAGATTAGGTAGGTAGATAGATAGATAGATAGATAGATAGATAGATAGATAGATAGATATTCCCAACTACTCAGGAGTCAGTCAGGAGAATTTCAAGTTCAAAGCTAGCCTAGCAACATAACTTATAAAATAAAACATAAGACATGATCTCCAGGTCCCAGTTCTTACTGAAGATCTATTGGCAGTGGGTAGTCACTGTGGAAGAGAATATCATTCTTTTTTGAGGCTATGGCTACAGGTAGGTTTCCCACACCCCAATGGATTGCTTCATACCCACGACTAACTAGACTTAGTTGGATGAAGCTAGGAGGAAGGCATGTTGAGGGATGGTTGGCAGATAGCCATAGGGAGAAATTAATGAATTTGTGGCTCTGCAATCATGTTTTGTTATACGTCTGTGAGATTCTCGAGAGTAAAAAATTTGAAAAAGTGGGTAAAGAGGTCAGCACTGCTTTCTCATGCGGCCACCATGGTGAGTGGCTTTCCCACCAATCTACATGCCCAGTCTCAGTTCAAGGCAGACATCTTTCAAAGCAGCCTAGACCAGGAAAGCTGGTCCTCACTGTGACTAGCAAATAAGGAAGTGCTTGTCTGACTAACACAACTACAGAAGAAAGTTGCAAAGATGCTTGAGAAGTCACCTGACTGCATCTGGAACATATTCCACTTAGAACAAGATCCCTAGGCTGTGGCCATGTGGTACCAAGAAAGACTGAGCCGTGATCTGCTGGCCTGTGAGAGTCTGCCATGAAACACCTATCCAAGGACCCCATGTTTATGCTAGTCACATAGATTAACAAGCAAAGCATCCTTGGCTCACTGGGGATGCTCACAGTGGAGAATTACCTCAGCACCATGACCTGATGAAGACGAATTTCTATATACTACATAGTCTTTTTTTGAGTGTACATCTAGAACCCAGAACTTAGGACTTCTGCAGACACCTGACTCCACAAGCACAAAGGAACTGAAAGGGGTATGGACCCTAAGTCAAGGTAAAATGGGAAGTAGGGGAAAAAATTTAAGTATACTTTTGTCTTATTTGGGGGATACCTTTAAACCTTTAATATTAAATTATATCTAAGGTACTGAAAAATATTTTTGAGAATGAAATATAAATTAATACTTTAAAAGAAATGAATTTCCTTTTTCTGCCTCCAGATGCCCATCATTAGTCAGATGGCTTAATGCACATGGTATGGGCTAGGACTGATATCCTACTGTCTCCCGAGTGAGAATCTGGCTCTTTTCCTGGGTAGAAGCTAATTGCATATTCTCTGCAGTCACTTTGGAATCTTTACTTCTATTATTTCCAGCCCTTAGTAGGCCAGAAAACCCGTTTCCATGGAAATTGTGTTGAAGTGTCAATGGTAATAAGCCTATAGCCTTCTCTCAAGCACACAAACCCCTCTCACAATACTATTTACTGATGAGCTGGACGTGGCTTTGGCAATGTTTATATGATACTAGTTGACCATGAATATATGGCATTTGTTACAGCCAGCACCAGTCTTTGAATTTATTAACCTTTCTCAAGTTATTTCATTAATAAGATCTGCTTGGATATAGTGGCACACATTTGTAATCCTGTAAAGCTCAGGGTGGAAAATGATGAGTCTGAGATACTATCAGAAAACAGTAAGAATTATAATGAATTAAGGCCCAGTAGTGTTGTTTTCTACTATTTTAATGACCGTCCTCTGGAATTTCTAGACCTACTGTGCCTCAAGATAAAACTGTTCCTTCCCTTTTGGCCTCTTCTAGAGGCCTCTCTGCAGAGCTAGATAATATGTGCTCTCGCACAGTCATTTGGCTTTATTGGTGCTTACAGCGAGCTCCACTTGATTTTTATAAGTCACAACCTTTGACACACCTATACTCCTTCTAAAATGCTGTGGGACACAGAACACAGGCTCAGGAATGACCAGCATAGCTTCATGGTCGATATTAGAGGAGCCACTTGACGTTTCTCTCTATCTCTGTGTCTCTCCCTCCCTTCTCTCATTCTCTCCCACCATCTCTGTGAAACTCTGTATCTCAGACTATCCTCAATCTCATGGCCCACTGTATCAGCTCTTCTGAGTCCTGGGATTACAGGCATATACCGTCATATGTACCTAGATGTATGTCTCTTTTTGAACAGGGAAATGATTCAAGATTTGACATTACATTCTTTGAGTACCAGATCCTGAGTCTAGGAGTATTCTAAATACTACCCCTCTCTCCTCACAATACCACAGTGCCCTCTTAACACAATGGAATATTATTTAGGCATAAAAGAACAGTCTTGTTATTTGTAACAATATAGATGGAATTACTATCGCTGTGATAAGTGAAATAATCCAGGCACAAAAAGACAAGTGCTGCATAGTCTCACTTACAAGTAGGATTTCAAGAGATGGGTCACATGGAATTGAGACCAGATCAGTGAGCAGGGATCATGGAGAATGGACATCGGATAAAAGGTGCTCAGTTACAACTGCATAGAAACGAAAAGTTCTGAACAACAACAACAACGTGCTATGGATTTCCAAAGTCTTGAAGATTTTTTTTTTAAGTTTAACATTTTTTTAAATGATGTGTTTGAAGACACAGAAGCCCTTAACTTGATTTCAAAGTTATCTAATGAGCCATATCCTCAGACCTCCTAGCTGGATATTTTTTATTGTGTTTTTAATGTTTGGCTAAAGCCGAGCATGGTAGCATACACCTGTGAAGTAAGCACTAACTAGGTAGGCTGAGGCAGGAGAACCGTGCGTTCAAGGATAACCCTGACTACACAGCTAACCCGTCTCCCAAATAGTTGAGATGCTGCACACAAAATTCTCTGTGTGATACGTGCTCTCAAGTAGTCCATGCTTGCTCGGCTCCGCAACCATCATTACAAGGTCCAGACCATTTTCATTTGCCCAGAGGAAATGCTATACCTGTTAGTAGTCAGCTCCAATTCCTACCTGCCCTTAGACTCTGCCGTCTGCTAAACCACTTTCTCTCTGACTGCATTTCCCTATTCTGGATGGGACAAAGCAGTAGACTCATGTACTATGTTGCCTGCATGTCCAGCTTCCTTCATGAGTCTTATGGTTTCAGGTTAATCCATGCTAACTAGAATACCCTAGTGCTTCATCCCAGTCCCAATCAACTATAACCCACTGTAATACAGACCATGTAAGTGTGTCATCCACTTTTCATATATCCACTTAACAGGGAGACACTTGGATTGCTTCCACACTGAGCAACTATGACTAATGCTGCTATGAACATTCATGTCCAAGTTCTTACAGAGACATATGTTTTCAACACGTACGTACGGATGTGTACCTAGAGGAGGGATTTGGAGGTGATACAATAATTTCATGTTCATTTTGGAGAAAAAAGTCAAACTGTTTTCGACAACTGCCACTTTGTACCCTGGCCAGCAAGTAAGTTACTTTTTATATTTTAAATATCTTGAATATTTTTTTTATGCTGATATTGATAGAACTGTTTTAATAGCAGTGTTTCTATTACAAAAAGACATTGGGATTCATCTAATTATTACATTAGAGGAGACAGTTTTTAGAATGCCAACCAAAGTGTAGTAAACATATTTCACATATATCTTGTTACTGGAGTTACTTGGTCAAAAGTGACGTACGTTTAAAGTATCCTTAATGTTCCACAAGTAACATTTAAAGGCCTATGTGGTTCTGGGGTACAGTTTCATAACTTTTGATTATGTAAGTGACCACAAGAACTCCATTACAATCAAATAATAAGTCTATCCATCACCTAAAGGAGTTGACTTTCAGGACTCAGGGATAACTGGAAATCCAGCATTCATGAAGCTCTGGGTTCAGTCATCTGCACTGCAATAAAAAGTCTCCTTCCCTCTCTTCTCCTCTTCTCTCTATTCTCTCCTAGCTCAAGGCATCCATCAATCTATTTTCCATTAAACGAGTTTGCACCAAATAAGTTCACATTTCCTACAACTTTATACAAATGGATTCATGTAATATATATTTTTGTCCAGTTCTTTTTACTCACTGTGATTATTTTGAGATTCAGCCATATCATCATGTGCAAAAATGAGACAGTATCTCACTTCTTTATATTTATGTCATTCCACCATATGGATGCACTGGATCTGTTTGTTTTCTTTCTTTGTGGATGGGTGCATAGGGTTGTTTCTAGTCTTTGGTATTAAAAATAAAAAACACTGTGACAAATTTGTTTCAAATAGTGTTATATTCATTTTCTATTTTTTTTCTTCTTTACTGGGTGTAGATAACTAGATCATGTGGTAGATACGTGTTTCTCTTTTAAAGAAACTGGAGGTTCAGATCAGTAAGTAGAGCCAGTCTAGCCAGCCAAATGCCTAGCACTGCCTCAGATGGGTGAAGCAATGCACCTCTGTAATCCCATTCCAGAGGCAGAAAGAGGATGGCTGACTGGGAGTTCCAAGTCATCTTCAGAGTCAGCCAGCTCCTGGTCTACCTGCACTACTGGGACAGTTAAAGAAAATGACAAACTCCTTCAAAGTCATTGTTCCATTTTCATTCCCATAAACAGTACTCCCAGTTCTTGCCACAGTGGTATCTCTTGTTGTTCATCCTAATCTAGAAAAATACATTGATATTTATATATCTTGTTTAGAATTAATTTATTGAATAGCTTGCAAATGTGTATGTGTAGTTACATATGTATATATTATTGGATTAGACATATTTGACAGAATAGTGACATTAGCTACTTGGTTTGTGGGGTAAACTTTACAGCAATGCAAAAGGCCAAACAGAAGTTCTGCAGTGACATAAGTCAAGAGTCAACATATATGGGCATGTAATCACATGCCTTTAATTCCAGCAACTACTTGGGAAGCAACAGGAAGATCTCTGTGAGTTTACAGCAATCCTAGTCTACACAGCAAGGCCACCCAATGCTACACAGTAAGTAAGACCTTGCTTTTAAAAAAAGAGGAATTACAGGGGAGAGAGAGAGAGAGAGAGAGAGAGAGAGAGAGAGAGAGAGAGAGAAAGACAGAGAGACAGAGAGAGAGACAGAGAGAGACAGAGAGAGAATATGAATTATATTCCAGGAATGAGTAGCAGAGATTCATCTATCTTTAAAGACTTTAAAAATACCAAAATTCATGGTCCATATCATAAATCTACTTCATTATTTAGTGTGGCTCCTATAAAACTTGGTTTTTTGAAAGAAGACAGCAATCTACCTCAAATTCCATTCAATTCTGCACCTGCACTCCTGGGTATGGTTTCTTTGTTTGATCAGATTAGTGCGTGATCTAGGATATGATGCATGACTGCTGAGCTGAGAAATGCCTTCTGTTATATCTCTATCCAAAAAACCGAAAAGAAATCTTCCATTCACTTGGGCTAGACTTCAGTGCATACATGTTCTGTCTTGCCCCAGAGCCCTGCAAACTATTTTACTGTCTGTCAAAATACAGCCTAAAAGAAGCTGGCTTTTCTGGGCATTTGGTTGAATATCACCTTGGCCCGATATAGTAATAACATCAGATCAATAAGCAGAAAAGGCTTATGTGTTTTTTACAGTCTTTTCACCTCCTCTTCCAAAAGATCCCTGAGCTTTGGGAGGAGGGGAATGTGGTCCAGATATCCCATTTAGGGCTGAACACTTTGCAGTCTCATTCTCTGCATGTTGACCAGTAGTGGATCTCTGTGTTAACCACCATCTAGCACATAGAAACTTCTCTGATGAATGATGAGCGAAACATTGATCTATGGGCATAATGATAAATCATTAGGAATTGATTTAATACTATGTCCACTTAACAGAGTAATTGCCGTAGGTCCTTCCTAAGTAGGGCCTATGACCTACGTCTAGCCACAGGTTCTTGATGATAATGGCGCCAGGTATAGGTTTCATCTTGTGGCGAGAGCCTTAAATCTGATCAGAAAGTGATTGGTTACACACATGATATGGGTGCCAGTATTGCAATGGGCATGTTTTGGCACACTCATTATTGTAGCTCACAACGTTCACAGTTAGTTAATATTGATGATTGCTTTTCTCCTCCAGTACCTCCCAGTACTATGAAAACTAGCTAGCAAGGATGAAGCTTCCAGGTCAGGACCAGTTTGACATCTCCATGTCCTATGACTCAACTATGCCATGTCTTCAGCAATAGGCTTTTACTGTCAAGTTCTGGACTTAACAAGAGAATTGGCAATAACCTGTAATATTTTAGGGTCTATAAATCCTCACTGGCCAACAACTATGTAAGTGGTAACCTATTCCTGTCATTAGGCTTTTTTATTTATTTTGTTAGTCTGTACTGTCTAGTAGGGGCATTATCACCCTGTTACAAGGTATTTCCATTTAACCATATATATTAATAAAACCAGAGTTGTATCTATTTCTCCCCTCACCCCCATCTCTTTGGGAAGCTTCTACAGTAGAAGGTTTTCACGTGAAGATGATTATAAGGAAACAGTGACTTATAGACATAGCAGGACAGCTAGACATATGCACTCACATCAGTTAGGATAGGAAGCACAAAAAAGATGGAAAGATCAAGCCAGACCAAATCTCAGCATGAAGAAGGTGCCTGGGCATAAGGTGCTACTGCTAGTCTGGGAGCTATTGGCAATTGACAACTGCTGGGAGAAGAAGAATCAATAACCCTGGTAAGTCACCCATGCTCCAGTAGAAATCCGCACACCCAAGAACATACTGGACACATTGGACCTGATACGTTTGTTTAAAAAATGAAACAAAGTTGAGTGGATGGGGAGCTAGGAGATGTGTGTGGAGTGGGGTTGGGTGAGTAACTATGAGCAAGACACATAAAATTCTCAAAGAACTAATAAAATTATAGATATCTTAAAAGGTGTGTGTCACAGATATCGGTAAGATACTGCACTAGTTTCTTTTATCTCATTCAGTGACAAAGATATCCTGTAGAAGCAACTGAAGGGAGGAAGGGTATAGCTTAGTTCACAGCTTCCAAACAAGAGTTCAGTCAGTGACTCCTTGGCCACATGAACTTGGGAACAGATGGTAAGATAGCTTTACTTCCTGGTAGACAGGAAACAGAGACACAGAGAAAAGGTCACTAAGAGTGTGGTGTGACCTTGAAAAATATATTCCCAGTGACACTCCTTCACTGAGGCCCCACCTCCCAAATTTTGCCACTACCTGACAACAGTACCACCAGCTGGAGACCAAGCACTCAAAACATGATTCTGAGAAAGAAGTTTGATAGCCAAACCATCACAGATGCACATTCCAAACAACAGAAAGGAAACCACCGAAGGTTCCAAGGCCAGCACAGATGTCCAGCCAATAATCTAAGGCACAACGGAATCTCACCTCTGAAGAAAGGTGTCTTGAGGCAAGACTACACAGACTCACAGACAGTGGCAAAGGGCTAGGCTGCCTGGTGGAGACCAGGAGAGGAGGGCTAGGACACTGGGGAATAAAGAAGGATGAAGAGTCCTGCAGATGGCCAAATGGAAGCAGCTAGAAGGCTGTTGAGTTTTGTCCCATTCTGAATATCTAATAGAATATCAAACAGGAGCTGGTGTGATGGCCCAGGCAGTAAAGTACTTCTGTGAAAGACTGAGGACCTGAGTTCAAGTCCCAGAATGAACATAAAGATACCAGGCTTGGTAACTTGCCTACCACTGGACAGAGACAAGAAGATCCCTGGGGTTTGCTGGCCAGCAAGAAACATATGTTTCTAGCCAATGAGAGAACCTGCCCCACAAAATAGTTGGATGACACCTGAGGAACAACATCAAATGCTGAAATCTGTCTGGCCTACACACAAACACACACACACACACACACACACACACACACACACATACACACCTATAAATACACACAAGGAAAATGTAGTCTTCTCAACCAAGAAATGGACACTAAAAACCTAAGTAGCTACAATAACCCACACAGATATTAGCTTCCCGTAGGCATTGATCTAAGACAAATAGATGATCAACAAATAGATGATCGTTTATTATTTATCTCATTATTTTCAATACCAACCCATATATTTTCCACAAATTTATAGCACTGATCACAGATTTTCAGTGATTTCTCTCCATATAATATGAATTCATTTACCCGAAAAGAAAACAAAAAAATACATTACATGCTTACATTTGTAATACACACAAAATATCCTGGAAAGGGCATACAAGACACAAATAACAATAGGTGCCTTAGGAAATAGGAACTATGTGCGACACATTCAGAAAGAGAGGGCTTCTTGAAATCAAGTACTTTATTAGTGCCTCAAAACATGACCACAACGAAAAATACAAATAAAGCAAGTCACGTACGCGGGCTCTTTGTCCTTCCCCCCCTCCCTTATCACATTTTCTTTCTCTAATGCCACACTCAGAAGACATGGCCACCAAAGTGCTCATCCATACTCCTTCAGGCAGATAAAGCAAGAACAGAGGCTTCATGCCCCCTCCTCCAGGCTGGCCTTTCCTATCTCCCAATAACGCTTTGCAGTTGCCACCACAGCTCAGTAGCATCTCCACATTCTCCGGTTTATTCATCGCCACTCATCATTATTCACTAACATGAACCAATCGGGTGTCTTCTCGAACCTCCGAGGAAAGAAGACCAGGAACACTGTAACTTTCATATATTTTCTTTCCGCATCTCCTCTTCGGCATCATTACTAATTTTAAATGCCTTCATTTGGTCAGTGATCTCCGGGGCCTAAGACAGGGCCTGACACGTTCTTGGCACCCATGATTCATCAAGTTATACATAAGAACGAAAGCAACGGACGGATTTATGATTCATTCCACCCACAGAAGGTCAGCTCGATTTATCTATTTAACCTTAAAATAAAAGCTGTCATTCTCAGATTTTAGGAAGACTACAGCCTCTAAGTCTGTTCCTCGGGACTCCCTGAACATGATTCGGAGATCTTCACCACCTCCCCCAGACCGCCATACCCCTGCAACTCTGAGCCCCTACCCCCACCTTACCCCACCCCCGCATCTGAGGAAGGTGTTGTTAGATGCTTGTCAACTCAGGATATTTCATTAAAATCCTAGGGTGTCTCGCTGTGCTTTGTGTCTTCTCTCATCTCTCGGTGTTCCATGACTGTTGCAGGTCAAAGCAATTTAGCATGGTAGTGGGCAATCGACACCCGTCTCAGATCAGCTTGAAGGCTGACGCCACTAAGTTGGAAAGTGTTATTGTCTCCCAGGACACTCTACTTCTTCATCTTCTCGATATGTGGGTCTCAAAAACAGAAGAGTGAAAATTAAAAAACCTTCTGCCAGGTCTCCCAGGAGGTTAGAGAGCAGAAGGTTAAAAACTCCAACATCCACCATGGAGCATCCTTTTCTCCTCACCAACAAAGCGCAGTTGCTAAAAAGACTCAATGATTTTTCTGCGTCCTGTCCTCTCGCCCCTGCCCCCAATAAGCAAATTGTACTCCAAGTCACAAATTGCACCCTGAATCTCTCATACAGTGAAATAATAATTATGCATTAGTGAGGGGCTTCAGGCAGAAGCCCGGTTTTTATTTAGCAGAAAACAGCTCCCCTCTATTTATTAAGAAACTACTGTATCATTTATCACATAGCCACCATATGCTAGACACTCTGTTATTTTCTTTAACATATGTGATCTCCCTTAATGTATTTCTTGGGGGCACTTATTCATTCATTTCACAACTGGAAACAAACGAAAGCTTAAAGGGGCTATCCTTTTGACTTGCCTGGTCCTCCACAAAGGGGACAGAGATTAAATGAGGCTTTGGTGTAATTGGCTTTGATTTTCTACTGATGGGACATTGTTATTTAAGTACAATTTCCTTTATGCTGCACTTCTTGGTTTTAAACAGATGACTTTGTGGCTGAGCTATATTTAGATGCAGAGCAGCAGTCACTTGCAGCCTCGAATTGCTCTCTGTGTAAGATTTAAATCACTGGCCGCTCTCCAACTCCGTCAAAGATGAGATATAAACAGTTGGGTGTCACCACGGAGTAACTGAGAGCAACCATGCAAGTCTGCTATGGCAAGACCTGTAAACACAAGTACGACATTGTGCAAATCTGCGGGACTGAGGGGAGAGTAACAGATGACTCCCAAGAGCCACAAGTTTGATTTCAGGACATGTCAGCACCTTCTCTCAGGTGCACACACTCAAAGCCACACATCTATCTGCGCTCAATCTCCATTTCTCTTCTTACTTAGCGATTCTAAACCAACACAAATCGACTTTCTATTTCATTTGACTGGTTAGTACATTTCATGTAAATGGCACCAGTGCTCATTCCTGTGATATGATAGTGTTTTTTAATATCTAAAAATCAAATAGATTCTTTATGAGGAAATGAATCAGATATACTGACAATAAACATGTAATTTGGTTATATCCCCAGATACCTTATTTTGTGTCGAGGTAAGAATCTTTCATTTGCATATTTTAATAGACAGCTGTATAATTTAAATTCAAAAACGATAATTAAGAGAAAGATGAAAATAAATAGGGTATGTTTTACACCTATAATCCAGTAGTATATTTCTCCATTTCTGTAAATTCATAGGCATCGCAGGAAGTTTGCAGATTTGATACAGTTACAAAGAAAAATCACAAGGGTTGGCGAAATGATCACTGGAAATCTCAGAAGCTACTGTGTTCTTTAATCAGATGCAGAGATCTGAAATTTTGTTTTAATATAAAACTATGCAGTCGCCGCCTGCGAGGTGTGTGGTTCTTCTGCTGTGGTAGAGGACATGACAGTCATAGGCCAGTTGTCAGCAGCCTCAGGCTGTGGGCGTTGGGCAGCAGGCAGTAATTTTTGTTCTGTAGCCCTAACTCAACTTGGTTTTACAAATGTCCCTTCGGAGCTCCACGCTTCACCAGCCCTGACTTGCAGTTGCCTTCTCTCCCTATGCTTGAATTGCTTGAATTGATCTCTTAATACCCAGTGCATCTTTCATAAAGGAAAAATAAACTAGAACTAGGCATAAAGTGTCTTACTTTTCTATCAGCCTAAGGTGACACCGACATGCCTGAAGATATTGCTGGGCCATGCAGTCAGCTTGAAAGCACCATCAATGGAGCATCTTGTAGAAAAAAAATTATTTCTCACAGTTTTGGATGCTAGAAACCCAAGAACATGCCCAGGGCCAAGTTCTGGTAGGGAGCACTCTCTGGGTGGTAACTGTTGTATCATTGTATTTTTCTCCTAATCACCAAGGGCTCCATCCTCATGACGTAATCACCTAATCACGTCAGAAAGCGTCATCTAAAACATCCTCATGTTGATAATTAGATCTTAGCACATGAATCCCACCAGCCTACTTTCAAATTTCAGATACACCTGTATATTAGTTGGGTCGCACTAGACAAAGAAATCCAGCCTTAATAGCTCATTGCATATAAAACAAAGGCAATGACATTAGGCTGTGTACAAGTAGATGATGTGAGGAAATACGCAGCTCATACCAGACGTTCAGTAGATAGCAGTGGCCATTATCATTCCCACCATCAGCATCGCAGGGCTGGTAGCTGGGAAGCCTGAATTATTATTCCACTCAATGCAAAGCAGTCATTCCCTGGATCTAGTTGATGGAAATAAATAACAGCCAATTCACCAGTCATCTATGGGGTTCCCTTATCCCCAACACACACACATACATGTATGTATGCACACACTCTTTCTTTAGCAGACTTTTTGCTGTTATAGAGGAATAATAACCAATGGGAAGGAACCTTTCTTCCCTTCTACCCAGTGTTTTCTATCTCTGAAACTGCTGCCAACCTGAATAGTCATTCAAACAGCAAGGGATGGCTCTTGCCTTTCTGGGCAGTCCTCAACCCTTCTAGGCATTATTAGCCAGCTGAATAGGTAGCTCTGGAAACAGGTCAGTATAGGAGTTTGGCATTTATGTTTGAGGCTGGCGCTCTCTCTCTCTCTCTTCCCTGTTTCCTCCCTCCCCTGGATACACTAGAAGAAATTTGAAAATAATTCATTCACTAAAAATTTTCACTTTTCCTTCAAAAATAAAGCAGGTCTGTCTTGCCCCTGGGTCTGAGCTACGGCTTTCTTACAAACCTGCAAACTGAATCATCACACCTTCATAGTCACAGAATGTCACCCTTCCTGTGGTGTCTCATAAATGATGTCCTGTGTCCAGGCAGGGAAATAAAGACCATTTTTCATGATTCTTTTGATCCCCAACCACATGCTCTGAAGGGCCTAGCTCTCTGTAGCTCCCACTTTTTTTTTTTTCAAGCCTGCTAAGGTTAGAATGACTATCATTTTTTAAGTCTGATCTTGGGTTTTTTAATTCCTCACTTCTCTGCACCTTTTTTCCCCAAAACAAAATCTCAACTTGACAAATTTCTCACTTGGAAAATGTTCATTTACAGAATTTTCAAGCTGTTTTCAGAACAAGCTTGGTGGTAGTGTCTAACAGCAACATTCTTGACACCTAAGCACATAGGTGTTTGTTACATGAAAATACGTAAATGTAGGCATTTAATTAAAAGATAACTCTCAGAGAGGGCTCTTGCACGGGTTTCTGGGAAGTAGAAAGCAGAATCTTTCCATTATTCCCCTACTTGATCAGAAATGATTGATTGGGGACAAAAGCAAGAGGAGTAGTTAGTAACCACACTAAACGCTTGACAAAATCACAAGTGATTCCTGTTTGGGGAGCTCAGCCTAATTTTGATTCTTTTAAATGATTACAACAGAAAGTTATAAAACCTTATTCTGCTATCAAATTAAAGATGTATATATCACCACACAAGTTTTAGCCTTTCGCCAAGAGAGTCTTTGTTTTCCATATTTTTATGCAGAGACAGAGAGAGAGAGAGAGAGAGAGAGAGAGAGAGAGAGAATCAGAAAACAATTTTAATAGTTGGTTTCTGTCTTTCTGTCTTTCTCCATGTCGGCCCCAGAGATTGAACTCAGGTCATCAAACTTGATAGCAATCATCTTTACCTACTCAGCCATCTTGCTGGCCTACTTTTCCCATGTTTGGTTAGATGTAACCGTCTCGACATATATGCAAAAAATTCAAGCACATAAGTTCCTATCTGCAACGGTCCTGCCTACATCAAAAAGCCAAGCATTCAGACCCTTCTCAATGCAGAAAAGCAATCAAGGAGGACCTGATTCATAGTTCTGTTACTTTTATTAAGGTTCTGTGAGACCAGGTGGAGTGAGTCACGCCTGCAATCTCATTATTCCTGAGGAAGAGGCAGGAAGATAACTCCAAGCCATTCTCAGCTATATAGTGAGTTCAGTGACATATTGAGACCCTGTCTCAAGTTTTTGAGGCTTCTTTCTGTAGCAGAAATAATTATAGAAAGCCATAACTGGGCCGGTGAGATGACTCAGCGGTTAAGAGCACCAACTGCTCTTCAGAAGGTCATGAGTTCAACTCCCAGCAACCACATGGTAGCTGACAACCATCCGTAATGAGATCTGATGCCCTTATATGGGTATCTGAAGATGGCTACAGTGTACTTTGGGCCTGAGCAAGAGGGACCTGGAACGAGCAGGGGCCAGAGTGAGTGAGACCTGAGCGAGCAGAATCAAACGAGTGGGGAGAGGTGCGGAGCGAGGCCGGAGCAAGAGGGAAAAGAGAAGGGAGTGTGGGGAAGAAAGCCATACTGAATAAAATCCAGAGAACACTGCCCCTGGGATGCGCAGAATTAATAGGTAGATTAGCATCACACCCAATGCTCAGGGAACACCACAGAAGAGGGGATGAAAAGATTCTAAGGGCCAAAGGACAAGGTATCTGCTCTAAGAGTGTGTCTTCTATATATGACAGGGAAGCTGCACCTATGAAATCTCAACATGTTTGCCTAAACAAGACCTGAATAATGACAGCACCAGTTGACATACTCCTTAGATGGGGGGAAATCTCACAAGTCCACCCCTAGATGAAGAGCTAAAGGCAATTAATGACTTTTGAGAGAGGAAGAGCCAGTCTTTCTCAGTGACAACTTTGTGACAGACCCAGACCTTAGCAACCAGCTCCATGATAGAAGTACCATTCAGGTCATAAAACTCAGAATATAGTTAGCATCATATGTTAAAAACAAAAACACCTAATCCACCCAAGTTTACAGTTCAGGGAAAGTCTCAAAAGTGCTAACATTCTTTATAGCTTCTCAAGTTCTGCTTCTCACTAACTGTTCTTGTTAATTGAAGTATATCAACCCAGGATATGGCTTTTATGCTTAAAACCTCACTCTAAGAAAGGCTAGGACCTACACTGGGATCCTGAACACCAAGAGTGGTTGCCAGCCAGCTACTAAAGACTTTCGATGGATTTAAACCCATGTCCAAGTAGTCTTCTCAGGTGGATGCCCCACAACAGACTTCCTTAATGATTTATCCAATATAAAGTTGTAAGCCCTAAATAAACATACATATGGCAAGAGTAGAAGAGCTCAGTGGGTTGTATTTACATATTAATTCATATAGACATAATGCACATATGAATATCTATGTATAAAACAATAACATGAAAACTAAAAGACAATATGAAAAATGAGGCCATGAATTCGAAAGTTGGGGGAGATGCTGAAGGAGTTGGAGGCAGGACAGAGGGGGGAGATAATGTAAGTACAGTACAAAATATATAAAATTTAGATGTTAAAAAACAAAACTAGGGCCTGGAGAGAGAGAGAGAGAGAGAGAGAGATCAGCACTGCCTGCTTTTCCAGAGGACCAAGGATTGATTCCCAACACCTAGACAATTGTTCAACTCTCTGTAACTCCAGCCCAGGGAGATGATGCCACATTCAGGTCTCAGCACTGGGCACAGATAGTGCACAGACATATATGCAGGTAAAACACTTGCACACATAAAATACATTTTTAAAAAGTTAATTACGTTTTTTTAAAGGGCAAAGTGAGGGCGTTCATTCAATGCAGTACCAGAGCTGTGACTCAGTGGTACAATGCTTGCTAAGAATAACAGAGGCCCTACGTTCAACCCATAGGATCACACACATGCACACACACACACACACACAGGCACACACATGCAGGTATACACACGTGTGCACATGCACACATGTACACATTTCAATGAGTAGAGAGAGCCCTTTCTCACATCTTGGCTAGATGCCCTTCCCCCTTATCTCCATGTAGGAGGGCTGGGATTGCAGATCTCAAGTCTTTAAGTGCTTTCTATATTATTTTTTAAATGACTCTTAAGCATAAGAACCCAACAGATGGTAGGATCAAGAGCTCAAGAGTGGGTTGACTTGCCAATGAGAATCCAAAGGCATCATCCACTTGTGTCTCTGAGTGTCAGTGTTAAACTAGCTACATTACTTAATGAAGGCTTTCCTGCATTGGGCCCTTCCTTCTACAATACTAATATTAAACTGAAAGGTATTCAGGGTACAACAAGAGTGTACCCATCCAATACGTATCTTAGAGAAATCGCTCCTTTGTGCCCGGAGGATGGATTATTTCTTTGCCCTTACAAGTATTGCTTTCATAAGTTAATTTCATATAATGGTTTTGATCCAGCATTCCAGTAATTGACTAGATCTCTTAGGAAACATTATAACGAAAAGAATTTAACTCAAATATTGCTGCTTTTTGAAAGGCTCGACTAAATAGATAGATGGTAGCAACGGATAGGTGTAACGCGCGTGGTATCCCTGCCCGCAGGAACTCACACGAACACGT
>JANHMN010000015.1:24149286-24160551 GCA_030674055.1 Rhabdomys pumilio
TTGCGATATACATGCGCAGTTCAATGGCGTGACGCCGGGAAGCAGGCGTGCCCTAAGACCCTGTGCCCACAGCGATTACGTTTGGCAAGGACGGCCCTCTACATCCGCCCCTTTTTTGTTTATTGAATGACTGGATGGCGTCTGGTGCGACTCTGAATTATCTCTCTTGTAGAGGAAGGTAGAGGTCTAGTCCCTTGTGCAGAATATTGGGATATTGTAAAGAATTTCCACCCTGGTCATTGATTCCATGAGTGTACTTTTATCTACCCATCCCCATTGCCTTTGACAGGGAGAGGATTTTGGCAATTCGACCTCTGTGCAACTAGACATGCCTTCAAGGAATCTATCTCTGAGGAACATCCTTTGTACATCACAGTGTACCTCTACCCAGAGATGTACAGAGCGCAGGCTTTTGTCTCACTGATCCAGTGCAATGGGTAGAACCCGTGGAGTGCAACAGCTGAGACCTCAAGCGCTAGTTACTTTGTAGCACAGACAGCCAGACCTTGGGGGAGAAACTTTGTTTTAAGGCAACAGGTACTTGGGCAATTATCGCCTAATTACACTTCTGTTGGGTTTTTTTGAGTTTGCAGATCAACCAAGAATGTATTTACAGCCCAGGGTTATACTAAACAGGTCTGTTCTTCTCCACACTTCCCCTGATAAAAAATCCCTTTTATCTTTATTAACAACAGGCCTATTCCCACCCAATTTTAATAGGAGAGGGCTGAAGATCTCTCAGGTTTTCCTCGAACTCTGGGATCCAGTTGTGCAGTAAAACCTAGAAAAGGGGAATCTCCGTCTCAGCTCCGCCTGTCCCGCCATCAGGAGTGACAGCAGGAGGGTCTTCATCTCTCTGGGCAGCAGGATCAGGCTGAGACTCCAAGATTCTTCGTGTCAGGCGTTCCGGCAGCCAAAATGGGTTGTCTTCCTCCTGTGGAAACACACAAACAGCTCCCCGGGACCGTATTAAGATAGGATCCGGGCCTTTCCATTGTCCAGTTAGAGCATCCTTCCACTTGACCATCTCTTTTGGTCTGTTAGGTTCTAAACAATGACGGTCAGCTGCCGTGTGGCCTTGGCTGTCCAGATTTAAAAAATTAAGGGTGAAAAGTATTATAGAAACGGTGACTCGTGGCACTGAGGGTAGAGCTTCCTCAACTCCCCCTTTTTGCTTTATTAAATAGGACTTAAAGGTGTAATGAGTCCACTCTATAATACCTTGTAATCTTATATTAACACAATTACAATTTTATAATAGGATGTTTTAAACTTTACTTGTAGATGTAAAAGGATGAATCCACATTAATGGTTTCTTTTGTCAAAGGGCTGCTATGGGCATATGAGTAGTAATAACACAAACATCCAACAATCTATCAGTTTATATAATTGATCTGTTGTTAACTAACAGTTTACTCTACTTTCAATAAAGCTATCTCTCGTTTATAGTCAATTGTCAAGGGGAATTAGGACTTGTATCTCTTGAAAAATATCAAACAGAGGGTTAAATCCTCCTATGGTAAGCTTAAGATGAGGTTTTAGCCAATTAATATCTCTTAACAGCCTTTAAAATTCATCATCTGTGAATTAAAATTAAAAGCAGACCATTTTTTTTTGTATGTACACTTGTAAGTCAGAAGATGGCGCTAGACACCACCAGCAATGGTTGTGAGCCACCACGTGGTTGCTGGGAATTCAGTCTTTATATTTTTATAAGTCTAGCCTTTAACGGCTGAGCCATCTCTCTAGTCCCAACTATCTATTTTTATTATAACTTTCTATGTCACAACCTGTTTAGGATATAACTGAGGTTTCAAATATTGAAAAGATATTGCCTTTGAATTCTTTTGGAGTAGCAATTACTCTAAGGTCTTTTAAAGCTCGTTATTTTGGAGCAAAGGCTTGTAGAAAAACTCCTTTAGAGGAAACCGCTAATAAAGTATCACACAATGAATACACACTAAAAGATTTAAATTCTTAATTTTTAGTATCAAGGTAACAACAATATTTATATGTAAAGCAATTAACCATTCTTTAGGGCAAATATTTCTAATGATATCACTTTATGGGCTCTTAAAATTTACGAATTTACCAAATGTAAACCTCTCACCTTTACCTGAAAAGTAAAGAAATGGTATAAAAACATCTTTAATATCTATAGTAATTCTATATGTTTTTACTGGAATGGCAACTGGAGTAAGCAAGTTAGGCTGTACTGCCCCATTAATTTCATAAATCTTAAGTTTGAACTTTCTTTTGGATTAATTTGATAGCCAATCTTTTTTAGTTGAGTGAGAGTATCAGATAAAAGCCAATCTTGTCCTCTAAATATTGTTATATATATTGGAGGAGCCCAAACCTCTCATTTTTAACAACTTTGGAAGAAGCAGATGTAAAAGGAATTGAAACAAACTGAACAATTTTTATTAGTAGGTACATTTATAACTCCTGGAGGGAAATAGGCATAATTTTAATGTCTCCAGTATTATCATAACTCTTTGCCCACAGACTGTTCTAAAAGTCTTTGGCTCTTAGATTTATCCCTCTTCTAGCGAGAAACAAACAAGGCAAAAGACGAATTTCGTGCCCATTTCTAGGATCTGGTCGTGAAGACCCAGGACCCAGGACAAAAGAAATGTAAATGTTCTTAACCTCTGGCCTATTTTCTGAGGCCTAGCCTTTTGTCGGCCGGAATTGCACTGTAAATTTTTTCTTTTAAACTTAGATTTAAACCTTAAAAGATATGCGTATCCTTTTTTTATAAACATGTGTAAATCAAAATTTCTCAAACTCACGATTGAACTACCAACTGTAGCCAATGGAATATTGGCAGTTTAACTATGTTTTTACGTTTCTTTTCCCACATTAGAGCATAACCATAATTTTTAAGAAACAAAACCAATTTTTAAACTATCTATTTTCTCTAAAATTAGTCTCTAAAACTAACGCTAAGAAGATTACCTTTACGTTATAAAATCTTGTTGCCAATTCTTATATATGAATGCATGATAGTGTAGCTTTTAATATCTCACTAAAAAGACATTGTTCTTAAATTTTATCTTTACACACCTGGTTTCTGAATGATTCTAACACTGAGTTACCAATCTTAAGCCAACCTTTGTTGCCAAGGTTGTAAAAAATTTTTTAATCATACTCAATAACCTATAGGCTGAAAATCTATAACCAAGACATGAAGAATATTTTTATACCTTAAAACTAATTAGAAACAAGAATGAAGGGACAACACTTCTATATATTTGGACCAAACAAATTTTCTCGCTTTTTCCAGTTGTAATTTTAAGAGAGGAGCACCTTGTTATAGCAATTCTTCTAAGACGAATTGTAGAGTGAAAATTTATGAGGACCATCTTACAAAATATACACTGGCTCACTAGTTCTAGGAAGGTGGAAATGAATGTAGGCTTTTGGGCCTTACTGCCCTATCCATTCCTTAAGCCTCAGGGAAGAGAATCCACCTGTGGGTGGGGTAGGCCCAAAGCAGGAAGACACATTTCTGGCCACAAAGAAAAACAAAAGCATGTCTAGACAAGTCTTAACTGGCCATCCTGCCACCTCTGCAAGTCACTGACACTAGAATTAACCAAACATGTGTAACCGCGCCAAACCTTTTGTCTTTCTCTACCCCTATTCATAAATGCCCCCTGCCTCTGGGGTTCGGGTTTGAAATCCCCCGTCTCCTGCGTGGGACGGGTTTTAACCCAAGGGCCCTTATTATTAAATTACCATATACAATTGTATCCTCTCAAACTCACGATTGAGTGTGCGTGGGTGAGCACCGGTCCAGACTGGAGGTAGGGTCCTTTAAAACCACTCTTAGCTTCCTTACTGACTCTAAGAACTTGTTGTTCCCTTTAAAAGCAGCTTATACCGACAATTAGCTATTAGGAAGGTTTTTTATTCAGCTTAGCTCAGCTCTAGCTACAGGTGTTAAACAAACTTATCAGCCGCTGCTCGGCATTTTAAAACTGTCTTTGAAAACCAAGTTAAACTCGAGCAAGGGTTGAATCAAGCAATTTAAACGATCTTTTGAACATTAAACATAGAACACCATAAGACATAGACCACCAATCATTCATACAATGAGACACGTGGACAAAGACACACACAGAGACACGTGGACATTGGCGCGCCAAAGACAAATATTACGGAGGATCTTTTCCGAAATGAGTAACAGCTGGTTTTAGCCTACAAGGGTCGAGATGAGCGAATGCATCTGGATACCATTTAATAATCTTTGTAGAGGATGCACCAAAATTCTTGTCTGCCGTTTTAAAAATCCTGCCTGCCTGTCGTTTTAAGAATCCTGCCTGCCTGCCGTTTTAAAAATCTTGCCTGCCTACCGTTTTAAGAATCTTGCCTGCCTGCCGTTTTAAGAATCCTGCCTGCCTGCCGTTTTAAGAATCCTGCCTGCCTGCCATTTTAAAAATCTTGTCTGCCTGCCGTTTTAAAAATCTTGTCTGCCTGCCGTTTTAAAAATCTTGTCTGCCTGCCGTTTTCCAAGTGTTGGGATTAAAGGCATGTGCTATTATCGCCCGGCGGTCTTCCTCTGAAAGGAAGGAATCTGAGCAGCTTGTCCGCGTAAGGCGGAAGAGCGCTGGGGATCGCAAGTTGGGAGGACGCAGCTGGCTGAGACGCCACGCAATTCCCGCCTTCCAACTTCTCCCGTTCTCCATCTTGTGATGCCCGCTGCTTATCTGTATGAATCTCACAAAACTCTCCCGGGGCTTTTTTTTCCCCAAATTCTCGCTTCCGCCGACCGAGGGTCTGCGGAAGGGCCTGAACTTTTGCGCGCATTTCTCCTATTCTCTTCTTGAGTGGCTAGCCTTTTCCTCAACTCTGTTTCTGACCGTCGGCCCGTTTCCACGATCTTTAAATGATTTTTTCCCTCCCATAGAGCTAAGAGGACGAGTATGGCCAATGCTACCACGGTGGCCAAGGCTATTGAAACTCCTGTCTCTTGGGGGAGGAGCTGGCTCAATTCCAGACCGAACATGTCTCTCAAGAGTTTACCTTATCACGCCACCACGATTCTGGATCCACTCGGAGCGCAGAGATCGCTCGCTCGGTGCGGTGATGTTATAATCCCGGGTTTCGGCACCAGATGTAACGCGCGTGGTATCCCTGCCCGCAGGAACTCACACGAACACGTGGGGAATCCTTTCGTGGTGATTTTATTCTTTTAACCTGAGTGGGGGAGACAGAAAGAGTAAGATAGAGGAAGAACAGAAATACAGAGAGGGTTACCCGCAAGAGACCTGCCGCATGTAACTTTTCGTCTTTTATACCCGGTGGGCGTAATCAATCATGGTTGGCTGTTCACTCAAATTCCCAGGTTCCTTTGCGATATACATGCGCAGTTCAATGGCGTGACGCCGGGAAGCAGGCCTGCCCTAAGACCCTGTGCCCACAGCGATTACGTTTGGCAAGGACGGCCCTCTACAGATAGGCAATACTGTGCGTGTACTAAGCACTGCTACGTTGTACACTTAAAAGAGTTAAGATGATAAATTTCATGTTCCATATGCTTTTATCACAATAAAAAGGCTAATCTTAAATTAAATGTAAATACACGGCCAAGTTGAGATCTGATCTGATGTCCTCTTCTGGCTTCTGTGGGAACTGCACACACATTGTACATAATACATGGAAGCAAAGAACTCATACATGTAAACTGCAATGAAAAAAAAAGGCGGGGCTGGAGAGATGGCTCAGGGGGTTAAGAGCACTGACTAATCTCCCAGAGGTCCTGAGTTCAATTCCCAGCAACCACATGGGGGCTCACAACCATCTGTAATGGGCTCTGATGCCCTCTTCCAGTGTATTTGAAGAGAGAGACATTGTACTCACGTACATAAAATAAATAAATCTTAGAAAAAAATTATTTTTTTAAAAAAAAAAAAGGTCTCATATTTTGCCAGGGCAGCAACAGAGAGCTGACCCTGAAGGCAAGAGCCTCAAGAGAGCTAACCAACACAGCTACCACCCAGGACCAGATCCAGGGCTTTGAATTGGTCCACCCCAACATCTACCCCATCTGTGAACTGCTGGAATATGTGAAGGACCAGTCTCGTGGAACCAAAGCTACAGGATCTCCATGACTCAGGGCAAGAGAAGGATATCCAAGAGAAGTACCAGTGAGGATGCAGTATTGATGGTGTAACAGAAGCCAGAGTCCTTGAACCAGACCAATAACTCATTGCAACGAACATTTTCAAGTAAAGTTGTTTGGGCAAAAGGGTGTACACTGTGAGACACACCGAAGTGGAGTTGGAGACAGGATGGCTATGACAGTATTAGAGAAGGCTGTGGTTGATGGGGTAGGTTGGTGCCCAGAGAGGTTGGCTAGATTTTGTGGGGGAGGGGAGGAGGTGGGAGTAGAAGGCAGATATGGAAGAACTGGGAAATGAGTAGGATTAGGGTGCATAATGTGAAATTCCCAAAGAATTAGTAAAAAGTTATGTTTAAAAAAGACTCATTCTTTATTTAAAAAAAAAAAAAAAAGGAGAAGGAAAAAAAAAGAAACAAAATTCTCTAACTATACCCGCTGGTATCTAAGGATAGTGTGCTCACTTGCTTACGAGTTTTGAGAGCCTCTATTCTTTCATGGCTGCCATTCTCCTGCTTCTTTTTCCTTCCTGGCTAAGAGTCTTCAAGGAGTAATGCACCCTTGTGGTTTCCATTTATATTCATGTTCTTTTCATGTACTCCTGAATGTACCCTGGCCCCCTGTCTTAGTTAGGGTTTTACTGCTGTGAACAGACACCATGACCAAGGCAAGTCTTATAAAAGACAACATTTAATTGGGGCTGGCTGACAGGTTCAGAGGTTCAGTCCATAATCATCAAAGAGAGAGCATGGCAGCATCCAGGCAGGCATAGTACAGGAGGAGCTGAGAGTTCTACATCTTCATCTGAAGGCTGCTAGCAGAATACTGACTTCCAGGCAGCTGGAATGAGGGTTTTAAAGCACATGCCCACAGTGACACACCTACTCCAACAAGGCCACACCTACTCCAACAAGGCCACACCTACTCCAACAAGGCCACACCTCCAAATAATGCCACTCCCTGAGCCAAGCATAGACAAACCACCACACCCTCACACATGCTACACAAGTGCTATACACTGAGTTATATCCTCTATTCTGGAATTGTTTTCTGCTGCACAAACCTTCACTCCCTTTCCTCTTCCCCCACCAGCGACAGCTAATATAATGGTATACCAAACATGAAAACATTCAGTGTCACGTTATAGATTGAGTCTATGTCTTTGGCCCTATATGCCATTGTTTTCCCCAGCTGTTTACATGGTTAAGGAGGAAGTTGCCTTTCAGCGGTTAGAATTGCTAAATCGTTTTGTTGTTGTTATTGATCCTTTGGGCTTTGTTCATGCTAGCTCCCTCCCACATCCCTGCCTGCTCCTACTGCTGCATCTTTCATGATGCTTTGTTCACCTCAGAGGACGGCTTATCAAGTCAAGCAAATGGATCATCAACTCTCAGTTTTTCCCCACTATTATTCCATTGCTGCATTGACTCTGGAGCGTTCTAAATGCTACCAGGGAGCCATGCACAAGGTGAAGCGGTCAGGGGCTTGTCATTAACAGTCTACTAACCTAAAGGAAAATCCATCTCCCCTTCACTTTGAACATCAGAACAGCACACGACATTTTATGGTTACAGAACAAGAGTGGTAAGTCTTAGAAGACCAGAGTCATTGCAGAAGAACATTCTTGTGAGAGCACTGGACCAGGGATGGAGACACTATATGAATTATGTCACAGGGAAGCCTCTGACAGTGGAGTATCGGGTTGAAAATGGAAAAAACAGGCAAAGTGATACGAAAAAAGAACATAGATTTTTGAGTCAGTTTAAGAGAGAAGTCTGAACCCAAATCAGCTCCAGAAATAGCGATGAGGTGGAAAAATAATTGAAACATAACTGAAGCAGGGTTGTTACACAGGATGAATCCGCCCTTCCTGGCTGCACACCCCGGCCTAACACAGATGCTGGGATTCAATGAGAGAAGCAAGCTGGCTAGGGAATCACCACTTCAATCAAACCTGGTTGGAGAAGAAAAAACAAAAAACATCAATACAATGTGTTATTCCACCTCAAGTTCACTTACAAGTTTCTCTGCATTTCTCCTCATATTGTAACCTGTTTGAAACGGATCTGACTTACAAAGAGGATGATGTGGAGAATATCATAATCAAAACATACACTTCAGAGAACTTGCCCCATCTGACAAAGCATCCACTATATCATAACGTTGAATAATTGAATGTTGTAGCAGATGTATCAGGGCCTTGATCTTACCCTCTGCCTGCACTCTGAGGTTCACGAGTAGTTCTAGATGTGAGTTGTCTGTATTAGCACAGGCTTCCTAGAATGCCGGGGGGCAGGGGGCTTCCTATGCTTCCAGGAGCTGTTCTGATTGAGCACAGAGTAGACTGGTGTGTCATAAAAGCTATGCTCATCTGAAGAGCAGAAATTAGTAAATAAAAAAAAAAATGCCCTCTCACCAGGCATGGTCCAGCACACCTGTAACACTAGTAGTGGTGGGGCTGAAAGAGGAGGGTCACTAGTTGGAGGCCAAGATGAGCTGCAGTGTCCCTGGCCAGTACCAACTAGGTAGCAAGACCTTGTCTCAAAACAAATAAATCTTATGTAAAGAAAAACAAACAGGCAAAAAAAAAATCACTTCAACTCTTTTGTCCCTGAGGAGACAGGTCTGGAGTATATTCTACATAGTTTCACAGAAAGAAGGACCAAAGTGATAAAGACCATGTCCCACAGCTACAATCTATGTAATAATCATTTATGAAATTTCTTATTTCCTGTAAATTCTGTTAGCATGTTTCTTAAACAAACTGCATGCCCCAAAATCTTTATTATTACTAGTATGTATGTATGTATGTATGTATGTATGTATGTATGTATGTATTGAGTAGATATGAGTATGTGGTTCATATCAACTTCAAATTACTGGGCTCACATACTTGTGATTTTTTTTTAAAAGGCTCCCAGACCTTAGTACAACCGACTCCATGATAGAAATGCCATTCAAGTTGCAAAACTCAGCACATAGACATCTCCATCTGCCAAGACAGAAACAAAGACCTAATTCATCAAAGTCCATAGTTCTAGAAAAGTCTCTAAATATACTAACCTTGCTTTTAGCTTCTGAGGTTCTGCTATGGCTAACAGTTCTTGCTAATTGAGGTGTATCAACCCAGGTTATGGTTTTGTACTTAAAAACTTACCCTGAGGAAAGCTCAGGGCTACACTGGGATCTATAACACCCAGAATGGTTGCCGGCTGGCTGATAAAGACTTTCTATTGGCTTAAACACATGTCTGAGTAGTCTTCTCTGGTGAATAGCTCACAATGCTTCTGGAGGTTCCACCAGGATTTCCAGAGCGGGGAAGAGTTTGGTCGGTGGTCAAGGGGCTTCTAGGGAATTTACAACCTGAAATACTCCAAGGTCCCAGGACTTGCTTTCATCAATCCCCTGACATCCACCTCAAAAGGGAAAAAATTAGAAAGTCTCCTGGTCTGTCGCCTCTGGAGGTAAGTCTGGTTAAGATGCCTTCTGTTTAGGATACAAAACAAAACAAAACAAAACAAAAAAAGTCAGTCTTGGCTGCTGATCCAGAGTCCAAGATCCTTCTGAGACTCCCCAGATCTATTGAGGAGTATGAATGTGTGGTGGCTACCCCTGGATGACTTTGCTATTGGTGTGTGTGTGTGTGTGTGTGTGTGTGTGTGTGTGTGTATGATCTGTGTATCTGTGTGTGTTTCTGTCACTTGGTTGGAGAAACAGATCTAAAATAAAAGGAACTACGAGCTGTCCTGGGACCACAGCCACCCACGGTTGCCCCTGGAATGACTGCAGAGGCTCACAGTGGTCCTGCTGCGCTGTGTCCCACTTTCAGCATCGCTGCTGCTGCTGCTGCTGCTGCTGCTGCTGCTATGATGATCCTAGCATCTATGGTAAGCATCAGCTGCCATGGCCCAAAGGAGAGTTTTACAGAATAATACCAGATATGATATCTGTTCCTCAAACAGAAAAACTCTGGATCTTCCGTGAAATCAATTGATCCTCTTTTGGACTTGGGTATCTAAAACACGAAACCCCACACAACCTCAACAATTCACCCAACACATACATTGTATTGATCAGTGGCTTTCACCTCCATTCTCCCAGCTGAAGACCTATGCTCTCTTGCTGCAGACCCAAATCCTTTTGGTCCTGCCAGGTCACCCAGAGAAACCCAAAAACCTCTACCTGGTATTAACCCAGGCACTTCACTGGAAGAAAGACTGTACATACAGACAGTTGGTAGGTATTTGCCACAGCTGGTGTCTCTGGTACACTCTATAAGGAGGGAGAAGTTTCTTACTGTGGTCCCTGAGCAGTGCACCACAAAAGCCACTGCACCACAAAAAACATTAAAGCGGCGACAGGCCCCTCCCTCTCATGGCGGCAGGCTCCTCCTTCCTGTGGTGACTGGCCAAGTGCAGAAAAATGTCCCAGGGAAGCCGTACAAAATGATGGTTCCTGTCAAATGGCATCACGACATCTCCTCAGCCATCCCAGGAACTATCCGCGTGGTGAGTCACCTTTTCCACCTCAGCAGGAGCTTCCCCTCAAGAGCTATTCACAGTGGCGATGCCTTTCCTGTCTCAGCTTACTGCCTTCAAGAGGAGCTGCCCACGGTGGTGACACCTCCTCTCCTGCCTCCCCAACCGTAGAAGCCCCATAGAGATGGCGCCTCAGCAAAAGCTGGCTGCAGCAGAGAAGGATTTCCCACCCTAACCCAAGGGCCTTATTTAGGGAAAGGGGGGGAGGGGAGATGGTTAAAAAAAAAAAAAGCTACCAATCCCTAAGTAGGAAAACCCACCAATCCCTGAGCTCCCCAAGCTCAGGACTAGAAATCCTACCAATCCTCAATCTGGAAATCTCTGCCCTCAGAAAGCCTATCTAAGCCGCGTCCTTTGTCCAATTCCTTGCTGTCCGCTCCTAGGAGCAATTTATCCCTCCACACCCTGGACCCTCCAATAAATCTCTTTCATGAGATTTTTCTACCTGGTGTGACTCTTATCATCGAAGAAGCCAAGGTAAAAATGAAGCAATGAAGAAAAGGAGCAGGGCTGAGGCTCCTCAACGCCTCAGCTCCACTGGGATACTCTTCCCTGGGAGCTAAGGAGATTCCTCTCAGAGCTATGTGGTTCCTGGGCCCC
>JANHMN010000015.1:24160561-24175491 GCA_030674055.1 Rhabdomys pumilio
ACAGGAGACAAATGGGTGATGGTCTTGCCAGGTGAGAGACTGGTACTTCTTGTTGTTATCAGAAGACAGGTGGTCTCCAAGCTCCACTAGGCCACATATCTGGAGGCAACCAAAACTGCTGAGTTACTCAATCCCAAAAAACATTCCTAGATTTGGGTTAGCCCTTTCCCTGGGGTCCAACAGTGGTCCGGCCCTCATGGCCATAGTTCTTCTAAATTTGACAAAAACTCTAAATGCTGATTAAAAACCCCTTTATGCCTGTAGACCACAAAGCACACACACACACACACAGATTAAATAATAAACCTTTAAAAGTATGTCCTTGAAACATCAAAAATTGGGCAAATCTCTACCTTTTACCAGACTAAGGGCGTCATATCAAGAATTACTTGTAGTGAGAAATCTGGTTTCTTTTAAAACATAAAGATGTTCTAAGAATGTGTTTTTGTTTGAGTCCCAGGTGTGGGATACGGAGCTGCTTCAGATTGTCCTCAGGAGCAGACTGTGATGTGCCTCCTATTCTGGCAAGATCGTGATTTTGCCAGCTGCAGATAATTTCTGCAAGCGTTTTGGAATACTGAGGACTCTTGAGAGAGTATAAAAGTGCCAGAACCCTGAGAGGGGTGGTATCTGGTTGCTGGTTGCTGGAGATATCCTAATGACAAAGATCAACATTGCCCCAAAGAACTCCACTCCCTTAATCAGCAAGAAGGGGTCTATCAAGATCAACACCCCCTTTCTCCTCTAGCCTTCTCTCTCTCCTGCCTAGTGTTGAGCGGTTAGGGTAGAGAAGGACAGAAGGGAAAGAAACCCAAAACGTAGCCAAAAGCCCAGTTACAACTTCTATTCCTTCTTCAAGTCCTGCAACTAATAAGACTATTCATTAGACAGTTAGCCCTTGCCTATGTCCAGGCCTTCCAAGTTCCAGCCTTGGAAACCTTGGGTGGATAAACAGAATCTCAATCCAAAATAGCAATGATGGTCACTGATGTCACCCTGTGGGCCTACCACACCCAGCTGAAAAAGGCCAGAGAGGATGATAACAGATGGGCCATCACCATGCCCTTTGGTCCCCTAAAGATGAGATGTGTTAGTTTGTCTTTTTTTTTTTTTCTCCCATAAGCCAGAATTAAAATGAGCAGACCCAGGGAACTCATAGCCAACCTATCCACTGAGACTCAACCCACCTTCCAGATAGAGTTCTGTCAAATATGACATCCAGAGGCTCCTGGGGAATGGATGGTTCACTCACTCCCAGAGAGGAGCACACCCCTGGGGCTGTGAGTTCATCATTAAAAAGTAAGGGCTCTGGTTTATCCAGTACAATGCCTGCCTGGCTGATGCCCCTCCCGACACTCTGAACAGCAAGGAGCCAAGCAAATATCATTGTGCCCAGAGAGATTACAAAACGAAGTCCTCCTAAGAGCACACTGATTTCTTTATAGCACCTGTCTGTGGTCATAGACAATGCAATTCAATATCCATAAAGGTTAGGGTCTGGCAGGAAGCTAAAGATCATTATTGGGAAACCATTAGAATCTGAGGAATCTGGGGCTGGAGAGATGGCTCAGCGGTTAAGAGCACTGACTGCTCTTCCAGAGGTCTTGAGTTCAATTCCCAGCAACCACATGGTGGCTCACAACCATCTGCAATGCAATCTGATGCCCTCTTCTGGTGTGTCTGAAGACAGCTATACATATACATAAAATAAACAAATAAATCTTTTTTTAAAAAGTTTAAAAAAAAAATAGCCTGAGGAGTCAGGTTATGCCTAAGTGATTCAGATCCAGGTAGCAAATTTACTATCCAAAAGAAACCTACACCATTGGCCCAAACCTATCAATACAAGATGGTAGGCCTCAAAACTCCAACTTCCCCAGGAATTCCTTCAGGAACCAACCTTCAAGGATAAAGGTCCAGGATGCAACAGAAACCAACCCATCAGTGGTCAGGATGCTAAAAATAGTGTATCGTTTCCATAACAGTTCTCGATCAGACACAAGTCAGGACGGCTAGCTGTGCCTAGACCCAAAGCTGTCATATCATGTTGGGATTGAAGCTAATCAAACAATAAACTCCACTTCCAACCCTAATAGCTGTAAAAGGGAGAAGTCTAAGCTCACAGTGGGGCAGGGGGACCTCCAAGGTAAGAGTGACTGTTTAATGTCTCCGAGATGTCCCCTGGATAGTTCTCCCTATGCAGATTCCTGTTGCCATACACAGCAGGCCAATCTCAGAAATGGCAATAAAATGTATTTCCAGGTTCCAGAGTCTACCTGGCTTGCTTGCACTAACAGCTTGACAAAGTGTGCATTTCTGAATTGTTTATACAGGAGGAGAACGCACTCTTTTGCATCTGTGTGCATGTTATGTCACAGGTACTCCTCTTACATAATGGAAAAGAGGGCAGGGCCCACCTCAATCTAGATTCTGGGCTTCCCCATGTACAATGAGCCATCCCCAATCTCATTCCCCTACTGATGGGGCTATCATGTGGAGTCCAGGTATCGTGGACTCCACTGCAGCTGGAACTTCAGACGTAGTTATGGGAGATTAAAACTTTAAGGCATTCAGTGTTCAAGTAGACATAGACCCAGACCATCTAGAAAATTCTGCTCCCCATCTGGAACCCCAGTTAGATTCTTTAGCCAAGACTGTTCTTCAGAACTGAAAAGGATTGGACCACATCTTTATGTGAGACAAGGACATCTCTGTATGGCACTGGGAGAACCGTGTTGCTTCCACGCCAGCCAGCCAGAGATAGTTTATCGTGGTCAAAAATAACCTAAAAAATAAAGATGTCAAGAATCTAACAACTAGTACTAATCTTTGTTCTCCTGGCGCTCCCCCACCCCTACCCCTGTTAACTAGTCTACTTACAGCCATGGCTAGGCCATTAATCTTTTTACTCCTATCTCTAATTATAGAACCCTGCTTGCTCAAAGGCCTACTTATCTACGTAAGATAGAAATCCTAATGCTAAAAAGACAATATAGCCCCTGCCCCCAGATTTCACAGTTTGATGAATAGAACCCATAGAACCAGTGGGGAATATAACAGACACCGAGGCCTTCGTAGGCCTCCAGATCTTAGCACAACTGAGTCCATGACGAAACAACCATTCAGGCTGTAAAACTCAGCATAGAGACAGTACCACCTGCCAAAAGGAAAACAAAGACCTAAGCCATCAAAGACCACAGTTCTGGGAAAGTCCCTAAATATACTAACCTGGCTCTGTTTGCTTCTGTAATTCAGCTTCCCACTAGATGTTTGTGCTAATTGAGGTATGTCAACCCAGGATGCGGTTTTGTGTTTAAAAACCCACCTTGGGGAAAAGCTTGAGGCTACACTGGGATCCCGAACACCCAGTGTAGACACCAGTCAGCTAACAAAGACTTTCTATTGGCTTAAGCTAGAGCATAAGTAGTCTTTTCCAGTGGATACCCCACAACACTTTGAACTACAGATAGCTGGGGTTACAGGCTCACACTACCGCCCTTACTCTAAATCCTTAAAGATGGCTTCTGGGAGTTCAGAAGCTAAAACTTGCTGTTCATCATGGATTTAAGTTGAGAGCCTTTCTTTCAGTATTGCCCTGATCTCATAATTCTTTTTTAGAGTCTGTGACTCCTGGGCTCTAAAGTTAATAGTCAGAAATAGAACTTGAAATTCCATGACATAAATTGGGTTATTTGTCATTCAGGTTGACTAAAACTTGAATAATAATCAGAGTCTGTTGGTTATAAAGCCAAAGTGAGGTGGTAATTTACTAAAAAATTCTGAGGTATCTGAGTACCAATCTGTGTTGAACCAATCATTCATAACTCATTTCCAAGAGAACTGAATTAATACCACTGTTAATCCCTCCATAGGTTCATCCAATGCTCACCCAAATCACTTGGCCCCTCTCAGTGGCTCCTTCCCCCCACCCCACCCCCCCACCCCGTATTTGTGAAATGGGAATAATCTTGTGCCCTGGCTCCTTCACAAGGCTGTTGGGAGGATTAATGAGTTAGTGCTGGAAAGTACATTTGTGCCTTAGATGAATGTCGCTATATAAATGCAAATTCTTACATTATGGCTGGGCTTACAAGTAAAAATGCAAAGACGTTTAGATCCTCAATTCTTTCATAATACTGAGAGGTAATTCTAATTTGAAGATAGATAGCTTCCTCAATCTTCTGTCTGCGAGAGAAGGCACTCACTGTAAAGAATGAGCAAGCAAGGCAGCTCAACCCTGACAAGTTTTCTCCTGGCATTTTGCCTTGGCTCCTAATTTGCTCCACAGCTATGTGGATGCTCTCTCCTGATGTCATCCCTGCATCACCTCTTGCTGTTAGCTCAAGCAAGCTCCATGTGAGTACACAGAAGCAAGAAGCCATCTTTGAAGGGAAGAGCCCTCCTTAGATTCCAAACCTGTCAGTTAATCAGCTGGCTCTTTGAGCTGGTTAACTTGTCAGCCTGATTCAATTGATACAGGCATGGGGGAGCAGTAAAGCACACTTGTGAGTATATCTGTGAGGATGTTTCCAGAGACTGTAGAATCATGAGGGTTCTAACCTAAATGGATGATTTGATCAAAAGATGAATTAAAATGTGAGTCAACTCTTTGGAAATGGTAAGACTTCCTGTCTGGTTAGGGGAGGCAGGTCACCAGGGGAATGTTCTTGCAGGGGGAGGTCTTCCTTCCCCAGCCCTTCTTGTTGCAGCTCTCCACATCCTGTCTGCCAAGAGGTAAACAGCTTTGCTGATAACACTGCCCTGTTAGCATGATGCTCGACACAACTGCATGGGGCCATAGGACTGTGAGCTAAGACCTCTGAAGTCCTGAACTAAAATAATTGCTCCCTCTGGTTGTTCTCACTGGCGTTTTGGTCAAGCTACTGTGAGCCAAGGCTCCTGAAGAGAACAACTCTTTTCACAACACATTCTGTCATTACGGTGAGCTGATTAGAACTTCAGTGATGTGGTTGAATGTGACAAGTCCACTGCTGGTCTATCTTAGGGCATTTGTAGCTTCTTAATGTTGATGTCTTGTCCCCAGCCTAACATTTTTGCCACAGAAAGTCCACTAGTTTAAAGGGTTAAGTATGCTGTTGACAACATACGGAGCCTATCACAGAGTATCTTAGTCAGGGCTTCTATTCCTGCACAAATATCATGATCAAGAAGCAAGATGGGGAGAGTTTGAACAGCAAGGAGAAGCTGCATGCTCCGAACTTTCCCAGTGGTTTTGGTGACCAGAACTGTGTTTGGAGAGCTGCCCTCGGGAAGAGGGACAGTGGAGAAGTTCCAGCTTCAGTTAGACCAGCTGAGTGTGGACATCGTCTCCTGGGGTGCACGATCACAGCTCTGCAGGTCAAAGACAGGCAGGGGAAAGCCTCAGATGTGGTGCTTGGCTTTGCCGAGTTGGAAGGTTACCTCCAGAAGCAGCCTTACTTTGGAGCAGTGGTTGGGAGGGTAGCCAACCAAATTGCCAAAGGAAGGTTAGCAGTTGATGGGAAGGAATACCACCTGCCCATTAACAGAGAGCCCGACAGTCTCCATGGTGGATTCACAGGGTTTGATAAGGTCCTCTGGACCCCTCAGGTGTTGTCCAATGGTGTCCAGTTCTCTTGAGTCAGTCCAGATGGTGAGGAAGGCTACCCTGGAGAGCTGAAAGTATGAGTGACATATATCCTGGATGGTGGAGAGCTTGTAATTATCTACAGAGCACAGGTCAGTCAGACCACTCTAGTTAATCTGACCAACCATTCTTATTTCAACCTAGCAGGCCAAGGCTCCCAAATATATATGACCATGAAGTCACCATTGCAGTGGATGCATATTTGCCTGTGGATGAGACTCTGATTCCAACAGCTACAAGAAACCCACTCAGATCTACCTCTCATGGACCAAATAGGCTCCATCCAGATAAGTACATCTTCCTAAAGTTCCCACTTACTACCTATTCCAAAGGGTGAGATTCCTCTGGGTTTCAAATGTACATCTTAGAAAAATTCTTCTTTCTCCCAAATGTACTTAATCTTATTCTCTACATCTTATCAAGTCCAGGCTCATCCAAACAGCTCCAGAGAAGCAACCTCCAGATGTTCCATCTCCTGTCACACACACAGCTGCTTCTACGGCACCTGTTCCTTCTGACCTATCCTCAGATGGTTCCATAGACCCTGGACAGCAGGAAACAGCCAACTCTCCTAAGACCAGACAAACATCCCCCATACCCATTCTTCTGAGTTTTCCCCTAGAGACACATTGCCCCCAATGCCAGCAGGAAGTAGGCAGCTATCACGTCCCTATTCCTGCTTCACCGTCACCTCTTTCTAATTTTTCTTTTTTTTAATTAAACCAAAACGGGGGAATGTTAGTATTTTGTCTAAACTCCACCTCCACAGTTACCTGGCAACAGCCAGGTAGGCCTGGTCCACTATAAAAGGGGCTGCTTGCCCCCTCCTCTCTCTCTTAATCTCTTATTCTCTTGATCTCTTGCCTTGAGCTCCTCTCTGTCCCCTCTCTCAACATGGGCGTGGCCAGCCTCTACTTCTTCCTCTCTTCTTCTTCTTCTTCTTCTTCTTCTTCTTCTTCTTCTTCTTCTTCTTCCATCTTCCTCCCCCCCACCTTTGCCCTATCTCCTGAATAAACCTCCCCCCTCCCCGGAAAAAAAAAGAAGAAGTTGGGTTTATTCAGCTTACATTTCCACATTGCTGTTCATCACTAAAGGACTGGAACTCAAGCAGGTCAGGAAGCAGGAGCTGATACAGGGGCCATGGACTTGCTTCCCCTGCCTTGCTCAGCTTGCTTTCTTATAGAACCCAAGACTACCAACCCAGGGATGGCACCACCCATAATGGGCCCTCCCCACTTGATCACTAATTGAGAAAATGCCTTACAGTTGGATCTCATGGAGGCATTTCCTCAAGGGAGGCTCCTCTCTCTGTGATAACTTCAGCTTGTGTCAAGTTGACACACAAAACCAGCCAGTACACAGAGGTTTCCTTGCTTCGTTTGTTGTTTGTCTCACTATGTAGCCCTGCTGGCCTGGAACTCTCGATGTAAAGCAGACTAGCCTCAAACTCACAGAGCCACCAGTCTCTGTCTTCTGACTGCTGAAATGGGTACACACTGTAAAACTCTGACGAGCCTCAGTTTACCAGGGACCCCCTGAATGAAGAACGGGGAGCCCGTGCAGCTTGTTCAGCGGACATTTATACAGTCTCCTGGGGTAGCATAGAGAAACAGCAGCTAGGCATAATATGATTGGCAGAACAATGTGACTTTTAAACTGATTGGTCTTTAGGGAATGAGGTGGCAGAGACTTCCCATGTCTGTGGGTGGCCAAAGGTCTGGTCTGTTGCCCAAGTGCTCTGCACCCTCCCTAGGTTGGTCCCCACCCCCTGTGGTCTGAGGAATATTAATTAGCCTTTTCCTTCTGCAGGGGAGGGGTGCCTTGCCTAAGTGTTCTGTGACCTTTCTCTTCCAGAAGGGGAGGGGTCTGGTGGAATTTTCCAAAGTTCCTGAGCTGACCTCTTCAACACCACACCCGGTTCCCCACCTACCTAAACTTTCCACCAGTGGCATTTTAAAAGTGACTTTATCTGTGACTTTCTTTGATCTATTACAATAAAAACATCAAACTATTACCACATTGAAACCTGGAATTCGGGGTACTCTGACTCTGTGTCTCCAGGCTATAGTCACTGATATTTGACTCAGAACAAACTTTTACCTCTATGAAGTGAGAGTTGTGCTTCTGAAAGACCCCCGAGGGGACCCTACCTCCAGTCTGGACCGGCGCTCACCCACAGACACACGAGAGACCTCCTTGATGCATTTGCATAAGGTAATTTAATAGCAAGGGCCCTTGGGTTGAAACCCGTCCCACGCAGGAGACAAGGGATTTCGACCCCAACCCCAGAGGCGGGAGCTATTTATGGGTAGGGGTAGGGAAAGGCGGGAAAGTTTGGCGCGGTTACACACAATTGGTTATTTCAAATATCAGCAACTTGCAGAGGCAGCAGGATGGCTAGTCAGGACTTGTCTGGGCATGCCTTTTTATTTTTCTTTGTGGCCAGGAATGTGTCTTCCTGCTTTGGGCCTACCCCACCCACAGGTGGATTTTCTTCCCTGAGGCTTGAGGAATGTATGGGGCAGTGAAGGCCCGAAATCCTACATTCAGTTCTGCCTTCCTGGAACTAATGAGCCTGTATATATTTTATAAAATGGTCTTTATAATTTTTCACTCTACACTTCTACATTGACAGGACATAAAAATGAGTAATAGGACTTTCCTAGGCTCCAGAAATGTAAAGCCTAAGTTTCTGTTTATAAATTCTCTGGTTTGCTGTATTTGTTTAGAGCAGTCCCTTTTCTTGACTAACCCCTTAGAAGCATGACTGGGGAGATGCTAGGCAGTGGTCCCAGAGAAGAGTAATGGCTCTCCTCTTTGATCCCTCCCTTCCAGAGACTTGGGTAACCCTTTTTGGTCTGTGTAACAATGTTCACCTAACCCAGACTGGCAGTCCCTCCCTCTCCCTAGTATCTGATACTGTAGGAATTTCAGGTCTCAGTTTAAACTTAAAATTAAAAGAATCTCAGGTTTCAGTTTAAACTCAAAAATTAATTGCTCCAGGACAAATCCTGGGAGGAGCATATTCCAAAGACTGACACACACATTCCAGGAAAAGGGCCCAAGATAAGAGGTAATCAGGAAGCTGGGCCCTTAACATAATAAACCTGGGTAAACAGAAGCCACTTAGCTAACTAACACCCATTGTCATAAAGATAATGTGCAAATCTAGTTACCTGGTAACTTTGATATCAGCCTTTGTGGCTATTGTTTAAGAGGTAATTGTATAACTGCCCTCGTGAACTCTGTGAAAATGGTATAAAAACTGCCCTTAGCTTCGGCTTGGTGTTCCTCTTGCCTGCATTCAAGAGAACCCCAGTGTACTGGTTATCAGTTTAATAAACCTCTTGTCATTGCATCAAATCGGCTATCTGTGAGTGTTTCTGCATCCCCTGGTTTGGATCTTAGGGTCCAAGAATACAAAAAGACACTCCTTTCTTTTATCTACCCTTGTCTGGTGAGACAAGGAACAGGGACCTAGATTTCACTCTTTTTTCCTGTATTATCAGTTTTAGATGGGGATTGTTATAATCTTATACTCTTTATGAAATTGGGGACATTCCTCTGGATTTCTTATGATATTTAAAATAGCTCAGATAGACTCTGACTGATCTTTTACAAACAAATCTAATTGTTTAATTCTCTATTTTAGAAACGTTCAATATTTCTCACATCTGTTAGGGAAATAAAGATAGCATTCTCCCTGTATCCGTTCCCTCTTCCTTCTCTGTTCTAAGGACATGGATGGCTTTTATTTCTTCTCAGTGGTCTTCTGTGACACTCAAGACAAACCATAGCTTCCCTACCATGTATTCTTCAAGTATCCTATTTATCCTACATTACAAAAATAAGGTAGGAGAAATGTCTGTTATGGTCATTTGTTATAACTGGGCAAATATATTAAAATGTGTGATAAATGAACCTACAAAGTTAGACTAATTATAAGTGACCTCCTGGTATTACCAAGATAAGCTCTAATATGTAACTGCTTTCTGACATATTATACAAATGAAATATATCAATACTTTCACCTAACTCAGGATTTTTTATTCGATATTTTATTTATTTACATTTCAGATGTTATCCCCTTTCCCCACCCACCCACCCCTCATTAATCCCCCTAACCTATCCCTCTTCCTCCTCCTTTTTTTTTTTTTTTTTTTTGCTTTTATGCCCTTTAAATTACAAGCAAGGATTAAGGTCAGTTCTAGGTTGAAGACCTAGCAATACAATAGATGCAAAAAGTCAAGAACAAGCAAGACAATAAACCCAGATAGTCAAAGAATAAGCAAGGCAATAAACAGAGTCCCGTGAACACTCCCATGACCACTTGTCTCTAAGGGCTTATCAGTATGTCCAAAATATCTGAGCCTACTTCCCTGTCCTAGCCCAAAGTCATTTTCAAGCCTGAAGCCTACTTCTTTGTACAAGCTTAAAATTTAGATTCCTGCCTGTAATTACTTCTTTGTTCTAGCCTAAGATTTTGGTTTTGGTTTTTTCCTTCAATCTTACACGTGGTCTTTCTCGATGCCAACTAGCATCCACCTTTACTGTAATTCACTGTGCTCTAGCCACTTGGACAATTAATTTTTCTTTTTATTAAAAAAAAATAAATTAAAGCTTCTCTTTTTAGAAGTCAAGTAGTTTTTAAAACGTAAAATAAGTGAAGCGTGGGTGCACATCTATAGTCTCAGCATGATTGAGGCTGAGGCAGAAAGATTCCAGGAGTCTGGTCAGACTAGGCTACACAGTGAGACTCTGCCTTTAACAAGCAAAACCCCATAAAAGAGTTCTCAACTTCACCTACCATCCTATTTACTTTTATATAGTGTGCCTAGGTAACGAATCCTAGAGTGCCTGGTGGCGGGGACCCGAGTAGCCAACGGCCTGTGGAGCATCATGGGTAAGTTTTAATGTGACTACTGTGATACGTATCTTACCCACGATTCTCCGTCTGTGAGGAAGACACACTGCAGTGGTCGGAAACACAAAGAGAATGTGAAAGACTATTACCAGAAATGGATGGAAGAGCAGGCCCAGAGCCTGACTGACAAAACAAAGACTGCATTTCAACAAGGAAAGATCCCTCTGGTTCCATTCTCTGCTCCTCCCCCTTCGGGGGCCATGATCCCACCTCCCCCCAGTCTCCCAGGTCCTCCTCAGCCTGGCATGCCTGCACCGCATATGGAAGGCCCTCCTCCTATGATGCCAAAGATGAGTCCCCTTCCTCCTGGGATGATGCCTGTAGGACCAGCTCCTGGGATGACACCACCCACGGGAGGCCACGGGCCTCCAATGATGAGACCTACCGCCCTCGCTATGATGGCGCCCAAACGGCCTGGCATGACTCTGCCAGACAGATAAAAGCAGAAGCGCACGTTTTTATATTTCTTGTTCTGTTTCACCAGGAGATGTTGGTGCTGAGCCTGAGTGTTTACTAGATGCATGACAAGGAACTTCCCTTCCAAACAGAAGAATATTTTTGGAGGGAGAATTGATACAAAAAAGTGTTGTTTTCACTTATATTGTGAAATGTAAAAATAAAATGGTTAGTTGTTTTAGTTTTAAAAAAAAAAAGAATCCTAGGGATAAAAATACATTCCTTAAGGTTTAAAGATATTCCATCTTTGTATTAATTGTTCCAAGGAGTATGAGTTCTCCAAAAAGAATTAAGAGATTTTTGTCATTATTCCAATGAAGAGCGTTTGGAGAGGCAGTGGAAGATTTGTATAATCCCAAGTCCCCACCGGAGAACAGGGTAATTAAAGAGCAAAACCAGAGGAAGATAACAAGACACGCCGCAGACCACAAAATGCACCAGCTGAGGACAAAGTCAAAGCAGCTTTGAAACCTACATAGTGTTTAAATTTGTACAAAAGAAAAGCGAAGGGAAGCAACAGGAGCCTGGAACTTCCCAACAGAAGCCTCTATAGCAATCAGGTGCTCCTTAGAAAGCACAGTGGGTCAACTCCTCAGCAGCAGCTAGAATTGGGAAAGGGTCTATTCCACCCTGGCAGCAGGCACAAACAAGGGCCCTTTCCCCTGCAGAGCAATCTCAACAAGTATTAAAATTCGTAATTCAAGAAACCTTATCGAAGACATGTTAGAGAGATGCCTTAGCAGTTAACACTTGCTGGTCCTGCACAGGACCCAGATTCAGGAAGTAGCATCTGTGCAGTGGCTCACAGCCACCTGTGACTCCAGTTCCGAGGGATGCAATGTTTTCTCTGGCCTCCGTGGGCATCAGACAGGCGCACGATGCACATGCATACACGCAGGCAGCCACTCATATACATAAAAATGAATATAAATCAATCTTTTTAAAAAGAAAAAACTGTTACACCACTATGTTCTACCTCCCTCACCATGACTCCTTAATAACTTCCTGACCTCTATAGATATTCGAAGAGAAACACCTGTATCTGAAGAGTCAAAGCTAACATCTCAAAATGAGAGAAAAGTCTGATGTTTGTCTTTCTGAGTCTGAGTTTCCTCACCCAGGATGATTTTTGTTTCTAGTTCCATTGATTCACCTAAACATTTCATGATTTCATTCTTTTAACATCTGAATAATATCCCACTGTGAAAATGGACCATATTTTTTTAGGCATTCATTACTTGATGAACACCTAGGGTGCTTCTGTTTCCTGGCTATCATGAATAGAGCAACCGTGAACATGGATGAGCAGGTGCCTCTGTAATAGTGTAGACAGCCCTTTAGGATTGAGAGTAGTTATACCTGAATCACGGTGGACCTATTTCTAGCTTTCTGAGGAAACACCACACTGACTTCTACAATGCTTGTACCAGTGTACACTCCCACCGGCCCCAAATAAACCAAAGAAGAAAAATATCCAACCGAGAATTACTCATTGAAAGAGAATTCAGCAAGCCTAGCTATGTATCAACCATACTTCAAGGAGAAGGGCAAACTTCGATGAAGACAAATGGGCACCTAAACAAAATAGCAAGTTAAATAAAGAAAATTAAATAAACATCATCTTTGTCACGAAGGGCGTATTCCAGAGGAGAATTAAGTAATTAATATGCTCAAGAAAATGTGAGTGAAGCATTATACATCCATTTTTTACTGGCTTTCAGGTGTAAAGGAGAAAAGACTGTGAGTGAAGCTCAGAGAGCACGGTACTTGCCTGGCATGTACAGAACCTCAGGCTGGATTCCCAGCACTCAGTAAAAGGCGAGTGATGGCGTAGGTCCACATAGGCACTGAAAGGTAAATGAAAGCAAGAGGATTAGAAGTTCAAGGTCATTTGCTCCACACAGAAAGTTTGAAGCTAGTCTGAAATCATGAGACCCTGGCAAAAAAATAAAATAAAATAAAATAAAAAATAAATAAATAAAACAACAACAAAAATCTATTATTAACACACAGAAATTTGTCTGAGGTTGTATTAGCTACTTTTCAATTGCTGGGACAAAAACATCATAACTAAGCTAACATAAAATAAAGCGTTTCATTGGGCTTACAGTTTCAGAGGACTCAAGTCCAGACAGCAAAAGCATATGAGCTGAGAGCTCACATCTTGCTCTACAAGCAAGAAGGCAGAGAGAATGCTCGGAATGGTATGGGTTTTTGAAATCTCAAAGCCTACCCCCTGTGACACACCTCCTCCATCCAGGCCACACCTCCTAATTCTTCTAAACAATTTCACCAACTGGTAACCAAGCACTCAAATAGATGAGCCAAGGGGGGCTGTTCTCACTGAAACCACCACAGGGAGCTGGTTTGTTTGTTTGTTTGTTTGTTTGTTGTTTTTTTAAATGGTACTTGCAGTAGGTATATGGGTACCTACTGCAGAATCTACCAGATAACAATCTTCAAACCGCCAGAGTGACTAGAAAGCCATAAATATAATATTTGTTAGTCTTGATGCTCTGTTTGTAGTTTAGATCTTAAATGTCCCGCCCCCAATGATCATATGTTAAAAGGCTTGGTTGCCAGGTTATATGACTGAGAGATGGGGAAACCAAACATATAGAGCCTTATGAGACTAAATAGGTTACTAGAAGCAGGTTCTTAATGGGGAATTGTCAGAACACAGACCAAGAATGGAGTCTTATGAGAATTCTGAGAGCTTGTGAGAAAACTCCAAGAGAAGAGTCTTGTCACCTTGGTGTCTTCAAAACACAGAATCTTTCTTGGAATGAGTGTCTGTGCTCCTCTCAGGTATAGTGGATATTAGTTTACTTCAGCTGTCACTCATCTGCCTCTACAGAAAAGCATCTTTTTGTCATGTATGGCTTTCCCTTGTGACTGAACACTTAGGCAACTCTTCTTAACCCTCAGAGTATAAATTGGCTGATGTTACTAATAAAGTTGTCTATTGCATGCAACAGACATATTAGTCTGCCTCATTATTTGGCCACATTCTCCTAGGTTCACAGCACCAACTAGACAGTAAATTTGGATCTTAGTCTCTTCTTCTGCCTTTGTACACTGGCCACCATGAAGGGAGCAGCTTTTCTCCACCACATGCCTCAACCCTTGATGTTCTGTTCCCCACACAAACTAAGAAACCCAACCAATCACTAACACCTTGGGAGGCCATAAGCCATGACAAACCTTTCATCTTTTAAAATTGACTTTCTCAGGTACTTTGTCACAGCAACAGAAAGCTGACTGACTAACATGCTATGCTTTGCTCTGGCAAGATCTTTTCCTTTGTTTTTTGTTTGTTTGTTTGTTTTGTTTTGTTTTGTTTGTATGTTTGTTTCTTTTTTATTTTTTGTCTGTCTCAAGGATCCAGGAATGATTTCAAAACACAGAATCTTTCCTGGAATGTGTTTCTGTGCTCCTCCCAGGTGTAGCGGATAGGAGTTTACTTCTGTTGTCACTCATCCGCCTCTACAGAAAAGCGACTTTTTGCCCTACTGTTAACCTTGAACACCTGATCCTCCTGCCTATACCTCCAAGGGCTAGAATTATAAGCATAAATCAAATCCCAGCTTTGAGTGTGCTTTTTTTTCAATTAATTTAATTTTTTGAACATAAGCTAGGACTTTGGCTCGAAACACTTTGTGATAGAATGTTTGCCTTGCCCTAGGTTCAATCCCTAGTCATTTGAAAAATAAAGACGAGGGACTGGGGCAATGACTCAAAAGCGCTGAGCAACTGCTGCTCTTTGTAGAGACTGTAGCTTTGTTTCCCAGCATACACCTGGTGACTCACCACCACCTATAACTCCAGTTCCAGGGGATCAGACACCTCTTCAGGCACTCACACATGTGTGTGTGTGTATATATATATATATATATATATATATATATATATATATATATATAT
>JANHMN010000015.1:24183214-24220454 GCA_030674055.1 Rhabdomys pumilio
GTGCAAGGATCCTTTGAAATGATGGTGGGGTCTTTACTGCCCAGATGCCATGATGGCACTGTTCTCTTCATGACAATGGAGATAATGGTTTTATGAAATGGCTAAGGAAAGATGATGCCTCTTAATGGTCAGAGACACGGTGAACTTAATTTCTATAATGGCTCATGGAGGACCATCTCAACAAAAGGAGCCATAGATAGATTTGGCTCGTCTACAGTCCCATGAGGAGTAGTCCTGGAAAATAGTGGTGAGGGGAAGCTCTCCCAGGAATCTGAAGTTCACTAATAGATCAGAACATCTACTTGGTGTTCAGAGGGGTAATATTGGGTAAGGTCATCAAGACCTGGTGGTTGTGACACAGCAAGTCAGAGTGGATGTTCATACTTGCCCCAGCCCACGGGGATTTGATGAGACCTTAGGGAAGGGAGCGAAAGAATGAAAGGACAAGAGACACAAAGAATGAGAGCAAGTCTGGGGTTCTGATCAAGCTCTGAAACTTTAATTTTGGGGGCAGGATATAAAAACACAGCAAACCAGGAAGTTTGGATGAGGGTCATTGCTTAGGGCTATCCCACTATGGAATCCTTATTGTCTAAGACCAGTCCACTGTCATATCCTTATTGCCCTAGACCATCCCACTGTCATAACCGGCTCCAAGGAAATGCCAGACATTCTTTAAGTTCCTGGGACCTGAGACCTGTGAATGTCCTTTCTTAACCTTGTACTGACTAGACTTTCTAGAACAGCAGGTAATTTCCTGAGTTTGGCTCCCAGCACATACTAGCTTAAAAAAAAATAGGCTAACACTTGATACCGTTTAAAATTGCCACTACACAGTCATAACAAAAATCAGACTGACTTGTGGGTAATTTTTAATATTGTTCATAAATTCTGTACAAATGGTATGTGTCCTTCCTGCCTGTGTGGGGATATACCAGTCCCCTAACTCATTTGTTACTTTTCCTTTGCTGTGATAAAACACCATGACCAATGCAGTTTGACAAAGGAAAAGTTTATTTTGGCTTCCAGTCCTAGAGGGGCATAAGAATCCATCACCATCACTGCAGGAAAGTGTGAGAGCTAGAACAGCCAACTGTGAGCTTACATCTTATACTGCAAACACAAAGCAGGATGGGTGAATTACAAATGATGGTGTATGGCTTTGGAAAACCTAAAAGCCCACTCCCATCAACTTACTTCCTCCAGCAAGGCCACAAGTCCTAAATATACCCAAACAGCACCACTCATTGGGAACCAAGTATCTAAATGTCCAAGACTGTTGGGGACATCTCCTACAAACCATAACAACCAACATCTGCTTGGGTCATAGATTGTGGTAAACTGTTGAGTTCACTGATCAGAAATCTAGAAGACTAAAGACTTGACAGACTCCAGCCCTGTAGGAGTGGGGGTCAAACTGTGAAGACCTTTGTGTCCACAGCAAATGCTCACCAGAATTGATCCATTTCAGAAGAGGCAAACAATAAAGGACACGCCCAGACAGTTTCTGTCACTGGCAACCCAAGCCTGGATAAAGATGGCCAAGAAAGAGGCTGCTATATTTTGGACAAACTTTGTGGGAATCTGGGTCCATGGTGTGGCAATGTTAAAAGGTACTAGAACCTCAAAAATGTGTGGCCTAACGGGAATTCATTACAGCAGTAGAAGAACATTGCCCTTGGAAGGAATTAAAACACTTCTCACGGGGCTTCTGGTTAGTTCTTATGAGTGGATTGTCATAAAAGACAGGCTCTATCTGGTTCTCCTCTTAGCGTTCTGTCTTTTCATGCTGCCGCCAGGATTCCATTCACTCTGTGACATAATCAAAGGAACACTCTCCAGAGCTAGCACAATGTTAGACTTTCACACTGCAAGGCAAACAAACTTGTTTTCCTCACGATTCAGCCTCCAGTATTTTGTTATAGCAATGGAAAATGGATTGATAATAAGTTATGTAGGGCTCACTACATAATCCCCTATTTATGAACACTGACTTAGCTACTGTTGCTAGATGTCTCATCAGGTAAAGCAGACTGAGCTTGGTTTAGTACTTCCTCTCAAGGAGACCCATCAGCGTGATGGTGGCAAGTTGATCATATCTGATAGATCTCATCTCTCCCCCACTGTAAAGGGTGAGAATAGACTTTTTTTTTTTTTTTTTTACAAAGATAGGCATGTTCTACAGGAATAAATTCCTTGTTCACAACACTTTGGGATCCTGCCCTGAAAAAAGGACTCACCAAACAGCCAAAGAGTCATATTATCAGCCCGTGTCCACAGGATCTATGGACTGTTCCACAGGCTGTATCATTTGGACAATTAGTCTGAAGAGATGCTGAATGCCCTCACAGATACTGATGTTGGGTAATCACCAGAGAAGATTGCTCACACACGGGTTTAATGCAATAGAATGTCTTTATTATCAGGCTGACAACCACACTCGGTGGTCAGGACCCCAGTGGAGCACTGGGCGTTTCCCAGGCTGAGCTTATAAGCACAGACACCATGCTCTAGGTTGACATAATTCAGTTAACAAGAACAGTTAGCCAGAAGTAGAAGTGCAGAAGCTAAAAAGGAATGCTCTTACATCTTGAGAGGTTCCCAGAACTACAGGAACTGTGATGGATTAGCCCCTGTTTTAGTTTAAGCAGGTGGTATTGTCTACGGTGCTGAGTTTTACAGCCTGAACGGGACTTCCATTGTGAAGACAGTTGTGTTTAAGTCTAGGATCCGACTAAGTCTGGAGCCCTGTTATAGTATAGCTATTGAAGAGGGAGTGATTATTTTTTATTCTTATATGTGCACCAGATAGTCAAATCATTACCTTATGTTACAATGACCTACTAGAAATTATTGCCTAAAATCTACTGGGCTACGCAGAAGCAAAATGAATTACAATTTTACTTCAGTGTGTTGATTTCCACACACTTGCTAAAACTCCTTCCTCAAATCTTATGAAGACAAACCTGTAGGGAGCGGAACTCAAGATGGCACCTGGCTAAATGCCAGATGCCCCTAGAATGTTGGCTCACCATTTTAGAAAGCCTGGGTGGCACGTAGGTTAGGCTTTACTGTGCATGCATTCTGCTTGTTCATCGTTACATAAGATCGGGCCATGTGATGTATGCGCTCAGCACCAATCAAGAATGACTTCGTGGCAGGTTCTGATTGGAGAGAACACAGAGATTTAAGGGCTGGGAGCTAGAGCTCGTGGGCCTTTCGCTGTACTTCAAGGTTCCTGAATAAACCGTGGTGGGAAGAAGAACCCGTGTCCGTTGTCTTCTGTCTGCTGGTCGGTGCAGGAGGCGACACAAACCCCAGCAAGAAACTGCCCTAAGGAATGTTAACCACAGGCCCCTGGTTAAAAGTCATGTTGTAGATCCTGTTTGCTAAGAAAGAAACTTTTTTTTTTTTTTTTTTTTTTGCTATCTGCAAAACATCTACCTACAAATGTTTGTTCCTATAAACATATCTGTGACCAAAATTCCTTTTGGTGGCCATGGGACTCAGAGACTACCCTCAGGTGGCCACACTGTTGCCTGACCTATAAAAGCTCTAAGAAATTATTTGAGGTGGCCAGATCTAGTAGCCTGGCTCCTGCCTCTGAGTTCTCCTATCTCTCTGAGTGCACAGCTGAGTCTTTGCCGGTTGGAATTTCCAGATTATGAGCTTATAGAAGCATGGTTAAGGGTGGCTGCTATGATGCTTATTTTTGCATTGTTGTGCTGTGGCAGAAAAAACTTTAAGAAAGAAAGCTTTGCTCTGATCCACCATATCAAGGGGATGTCAGCCTATTGTGGAAGGGAGATGTTCCAATGTTCATCTCCTGTGCCTCTCATTATTATCTATGGGGACTTTCCTTGTTTAGGTCTCTTTCTGCCTCCTGCTTGCTTGTGGATCAGATATAAGCTCTCAGCTACTTCTCCAGTTCCATCCCAGCCTGCCTGTTGTCATGCATCCTACTGTGATGGTCAAGGCCTCACCTTCTGACACTACAAGCAAGCTCCCAATTAAATACTTGCTTTTATAAGTTGCCTTTGTCATGGCGACTCTACACAGTAATAGAAGAAAAAATAAGACAGAAGTTGGTACCAGGAATGGGGTATTGTTGTGACAGTCCTGATCCTGTTGCTTGTTAGTGGAATATAAACTTTGGGACTTTGGATTAGGAAGGCAGTTGAACACTATAAACAGGGTTTATTGGGTCATCCAAGTGGAAGCGTAGAAGACGACAGTAGTGCTGAGAGCAATGTGAGCTATGGAGGCCCAGCTCAAGGGGTTTCAGGAGGAACCTATATTAGTGACTGGCCTAAAGACCACTCATGTGATGTTTTGACAAAAATAAATAAATAAATGGCTACTTTTGCCATAAGAATCCGCTGAAGGCTAAATTAAAGAATCTTGGAACTAATTTCATTAGCAGAAAACATTTCAAGACAAGCCACTATTGACTGTGTCACATGGCTATCAGTGATCACTCTGATTAAGATTTACATTGAAAAGGAGCAAGCAGGGCAAAAAAAAAAAAAAAAAAAATACAAAATATATGGTCTGAGAAAAAGATACCAGCGTTGGAGACAAGTTCTGTTTCCTGCTAGAGCTTGGAACCTGGCACCTCCTTGAACCCTATTTGCATAACCTTTGACTTGCTGATGATTTTTTAGGTGGAAGTTTTCATCTCCCCGGAAGCAGGATGAGCTGAATGGATCTCACTATGAGGATGCCACTCCCTTGATTCTTTTTAGCCTCACAAAGTTTATATTATTTTAAAGAAAAGGAACTTCTCAGTTCCTCCCTACCTCCAGGCCACTCCAGACCCGCTCCCTTTTTGTCTGTCCTCAGAAAAGAACTGGCTTCTAAGAGATAACAACCAAACACGACAAAATAAAACATAGTAAGATGAAGCAAAAACTATCATATTGAAGTTGAACATGGCAACCCAACAGGAGGAGAAGAGTCCCAAGAGCAGGCACAAGATTCAGAACCCCACTTGTTCTCACAGTCAGGAGTCTCATAAAAATCCGAAGCTATAGGTATAACATATACGCACAGGAGCTGGTGCAGACCCATGGAAGCCCTGTGCTTGCTGCTTCAGTCTCTGTGAGCTCCTCTGCACCTTGCGCAGTTGATTCAGAGGGTCTTGTCCTCCAGGTGTCTTACATCCCCTCTGGTTCTTACTAATCTTTCTGCCTCCTCTTCAGCAAAAATTCCAGACTTCTGAGTAACAGAAAGGATTTAATAAAGACCTCCCATTTAGACTCGCTGTCCACATGATGTCTGGCTGTGGGTCTCTGCAGATGGGAAAATCTACTGATGAAGGAAGCCTCCCTGGTGACGGCTGGATAAGACTCTGATCTAGGAGTGTAGCACCGTATCATTAGGAATCGTTTTATTGATTTTTTTTTTTTTTTAGATGAGTAGTGTTTGGGTTTTACACTAGGTGTCTAACCCTGTGGTTCTTGCTTACCCAAGCACTGTCAAGTTTGAGTTCCTTCTTGTGGAGTGGCTGTACAATGCCTCTCTTGCTCTTGTGTCCCTCCTTTATCTTCTGTTTTTAATGCCTTGAACCTGCCACTTTCTTCATGTGACTACTATCTAGGAACCTCTAATCATTTCACAGAGTCCAGTGTGCTTTGGATCTTGTACCCACTGAGGAGTTTGATCACCGACTGGGGAGAAGACATGAAAGTCAAGATGCCTTACCTCAAACTCTTACAATTTGTGTGGCGTAATATCTACTCCAGAACTTCCAATGAGATCCCACTGAAGGCTGAAATGTGTCTATCATTTCTAGGCAGAATTTTAAGAGGGCAGCCATCTCCCACCTTTGGGTACATACAGGAGCTGTATTTAAAAAAAAAAAAAAAATTTACTCTAACTATTGCATTGCATCATCTGGGAAAAGTGAGAAGATTCTGCACATACCGCTATGGTCTCTAATCAGCTGATTTTGATTCTTAAAAAAAAAAAGGAGATTAGCTGGGGGGTTGGGGTGTCGAGTCTGACCTAGTAAGTAAAACTTTAAAAGAGAACTTACATCTTTTCTAATACCAAAAAGATAAGGGCTGGACATACCCTGCCGTACAGGGTATGTAGCAGATGTACAGCTTGGTCTTTATGTTGGATTCCCCAACAACTAGATTGGGGGCTATTCCTAAAGTTATTACCTGTCTGTGGAATATGCTCCCCTAACTGGGCTGCCGTGTCTGGCCTCAGTGAGAGAGGATACACCTAGCCCTTCAGAGACTTGATATGCCAGGGTGGGCCAACACTGTCTCAGAGGAGAAGGGGAAAGGGGTTTGGGGAAAGACTGTTTGAGGAGGGACCAGGAGCGGGTACAGCAATTGGAAGTAAAGTGAATAAATAAATTCATTAATAAATGTGTTTAAAGACATCACACTATCTACTTTGAAGAAACAAGCCATCATGAATTCTACAGCCACAGGAAAATGAATACTACCAAAAACTGTGAGTGTGGTCTCAGGTAGTCCACAGCTCCAAATGAGACCCTTAACAGAGGGACCAGTTTCCTGTGACTGAACTTGTGGCTTTTCAAAAACTGTGAGATGATAAAGCCATTGTCACCAGTCTGTGGTACAGCAATAAGCAATAACTGTGGTGCCAAATCCTTCACACTGCTCATCCTCTTTCTTTCTTTGTCCCACAGCCCCTATTCTCTCGACAGTTTCTCTTGGAAGTGCTTCTTTAATAAATGACTTACACAAGAATCCATGAAGCAAAGTCCGCTTCCAGGAACTCAACCCTATGACAGTCGTCTCTCTTTCCAAGTATATCTTCAGCCACTGTTCAAAAATAGCTTCATCTCATTTTCCTCGCTCCATTTCTATAATTCAATTTTTGTCCTCAAATGCTCTCTTCTTGAAAAGTAGCTTTAGAAGAAGCATGGTTAGCTCAGGTCACTTCTGGCCCCATTTAAAATCTCCACAAAAGACAGGCGCCATAGTAGAGAACTCTGTCCAGCCTTCCCTCCTCAGCAGTAAGGCTGAATTAAAACAGCCCATCTAGTGTGTCCCATGAGACACAAGGGAAGTCCCCATGGATAATAATGAGAGGCACAGGAGATGAACATCAGAACTGTGTCCAGGGAGCTCTTCAAGCTTGGACAGTGTTCCGTATTGGGAATGAGACATCAAATGGGCTAATGCTTGAACTCTGTGGTACAGCGCTTGCCTAGATGCATGCTGTCCTAGATTCCATCCTCAAAACTGGAAAAGTAAATAAGATAAGAAATCAAATCAGTGACACACAAGCCAGCAATCAGAACCCAAGGAAGTCAGCAGAAGGAAGACAGAAGTTGCTGACTTCCAGGATGGGGGAAACACTAAGTCAAATCTGGCCTAGCAGGAAGGCAGTGACCTGACTGTATTTTACTTGTAGCAGAGGTTATGTGAGAAGCTACTTAACCCCAACTCCTGGTTCATCCTAGGAGTAAAGGGAGTGGGAGGGTAGCTCAGTCTAGCTGCATAAAGTCCTGAGTTTGGTCTGATCTCCAGTACCACATATTTGGCTACAAAATGAGGTTAAAGCCAGCCTGGGATAAGACAGATCTCATCTGGAAGGAGAGAGGGAGGAGGGATAAAAGTGAGAACTCAGCGTGTCTCCCTAGTTTAATCTCCTACTTACCATAAGAACTCCTTCACCTGCATACCTCGAAGATCTTAGACAACTCCTGGATTCCAGACAGAGCCAGTCTGTCTGGTCAGAAACCCAGCCAATATTGAGTTGTGGTTATCCAGAAATCCTGGGTAGAATGTTCTGCTGACCTCTCTCAGTATCAAGTTCTTTCTCTTAAAAAACACTACTGTGTTAACCCAGATCACCTAGAGTATACTAACACACATGTGTAAGGTGCGTCTACATACTTTCCCTTAGGGACTTAATGAGGCTGCACCTTTTCTCCATCCTCTCTATGTTCATAGAGTTTTGTTCATAGGTTCTACAATTTGGAATGTTCTAGCATGCCATGCAGCTTGGACTGAGTTATGACATATGAGTGAGAGAATGTTAGAACTTAAGAGAATTTTAAAAGTCATGTCCTATGGTTCTCAACTTTTCCTGTGAACCATCCAAGGGAAAACAGGGTCTGGGGAAACTCTTTTTTTTTTTTTTTTTTAATAGGCAAGAAACAAACTCAGAAGCTAAGAGCTTTCTGATGGTATAAGTTGCCACTAAAAACTAATTACTTCCCATGTAATATAGCATTTCACGTACCATTAATAATTAGAACCCATCTGGGTCTTTTACACTGGACTTGTTGACTATCTATGAGAATGTTGAGAATTAATTTGTATGCGATTAAAATAAACAACATTCACAGATATCACCATGTGAGGTACTGAAACCAAAGATACTTCAGACAGAATCCTTAAGAGGTTTACAAACAAGAATAGCTTCCTTTAACACCTTTGTTCCAATAGATATAGTAGCACCAGTAAGCTGGTAAGGAAGGTTTTTCAAATAAGTTCATATGTATAAATATAAAGGAAATAATCCAAATGTGTGCAGAAATAAAGGTACTGGCAAGGTGGCTCTAAATCAGGGTTGTAAAGTGTGTTTGTGTGTTTTGGGGGGGTGTCTGTCAGTTTCTTATTAATGTGACAAATGTGGCACTAATGACAGAAGAAGGATTTGTTTCTGATTCATGATGTTAAGATGTTTCTGTCCACAGCTGGGCAGCCCCATTGTTTCTGAGCCTTAGTGAGGCAAACACCAGAAGGGTGTGGCAGAGCAAAGTGGTTCATCTTAAAGGGACCAGAAAGTAAAGAGAACAAGAAAAGGCATCTGGAATAGGATATCTTTTAAAGTTATGTCTCCAATGACCTACTTCTGAGTCAAGACTCACCTATTAACATTTCAACCACCTCCCCTAAATAGTTCAAACCAGCTAGATACCAAGACTTTAACTTGTGAACCTGCAGGGATCCTTTTATATTATAATCATGACACTTAGTCTCTCCAAAGAAGAAAGGTCACATGGTGCTACACTTTTTCTCATTTGTTTAAAAATGTCACAAACACTTATTTGTTGGTGCTAGAGGTCAAACCAGGATTTTTCACATACTAACCAAAACATTCTACACGGAGTTAGATCCCTAATCTCACAAGATTTTACTAATTAAAGCTGCCAATTAAACAATGACCAGAAATAATTAAGACAGAGCAAACGAGTCCAAAAGAAGGGGTGTGAGATTAAGAAGTTTTAAGCAGAATATTTGGAAAAGATTATAAAAGATCCCAGGGCTTCTGTATGGTCAGCTCAGGCTCTATGGTGGTTTACACCAACTGCCATCCTGAGAACATCTACAATCACATTGAAGACAAATCTCTGGCCAAGTGTGGGAGGTATTTTGTAGATTGGGTTAATTAAAGAGGTAAGACACATCCTATCTGCTAGAACAAAGGGGAAGAAGATTGCCTGAGTACTGACATCCATAGCTCTTTGCTTCCCGACTGTAGATGCGATGTGATCAATTGTCTTGAGTTCCTATCAAAGCAACTTCTCATCATGAGGGAGTGTGTCCTCCAGACTGTGAGCCAAAATAAATTACTGTTTCTTTATTGCTTTGTCAAGTGTTTTGTTTGTTTGTTTGTTTGTTTTTGTTGTTGTTGTTTTTGGGGGGGGAGAGGGTTGTTTTTTGATTTTTGGGTTTTTTTTTTTTTTTTTACCACAATGAGACAAGTAACAAATGCAGGTTACTATAACAAGACACCACTGAGGGGAGGTTAAAGTGACTGAACTCTATTTCCTCACAGACTGAAGACTGTAGCTCTAAGATAAAGGTAGTTTCTCGATGGTTCCTGGTGAAACCTCTCTTCCTGACTTCAACTAACCACCTTATTCTGTGTCCTTCTAAGAGCTTTTGGGCACTGCTTGCAAACAGAGTCCTCGAGTGTCTCTTCCTCTTATTTTTAGAAAAGCAATTCTAGTCGGGCAGTGGTGGCGCATGCCTTTAATCCCAGCACTTGAGAGGCAGAGGCAGGCAGATTTCTGAGTTCGAGGCCAGCCTGGTCTACAGAGTGAGTTCCAGGATAGCCAGGGCTACATAGAGAAACCCTGTCTCGAAAAACCAAAAAAAAAAAAAAAAAAAATAGAAAAGCAATTCTATCAAAATAGAGTATGATTGATTGAATATGCTTGGCCCCAGGAGTGGCACTATTAGGAGATATGGCCTTGTTGGAGTAGGTGTGGCTTTTTTAAAGGAAATGTGTCACTGTGTGGGTGGGCCATGAGACCCTTCTCATAACCACGTGGGAGCCAGTCTTCTCTTAGCAGGCTTCAGATCAGGATGTAGAACTCTCAGCTCCTCCTGCACCACGCCTGCCAGGATGCTGCCATGCTCCTGCCTTGATAATGGACTTAACCTCTGAATCTGTAAGCCAGCCCCAATTAAATGTCCTTCTAAGACTTGCCTTAGTCATAGTGTCTGTTCACAGCAGTAAAACCCTAAGACAGAGTTTCATCCTTATGAAGTTGTTTGCTATTTACTCTTAGTTACTTTCTACAAGGTTTTATTCTCAAATATAGTCACACTGAGAGTTACAGAGATACACCATATGAGTGGGGGCAGCACATGACTCATCCATAACTGGCACTGCCCTAAGTTGATTTATTTATTTTTCTATGTTATGCACTACTGTATTTCTCCTTTTGTAAATCGTTTCATTGGCTCACAAAGAAAGAGTAAAAGAATCAGTGGTCGTGAAGGTAACAGCTGCACCACTGTGATTCAATGCATACTGCACAAGTAGTAGGTTTAGCACTGAAAGGACATCAAGGACCCCATTTGTCTCCATTTAAGGACCCCATTTATCTCATTTAAGACCAGGCTTGATTTCAAAAAAAGGTCATAAGATACCAGGTTCCAGGGACAGACCATAAAATCCAGAACAAGATCATAAAACGCTCTCCTAAAGAACAGCCTGGGGATAATCAAAAAAAAAAAAAAAAAAAAAAAGAGGAAATATTTCAGAATGGGCCATCTATCTATCTCATCCTATGGTTAAACACTCATGACATAGAAATGCAAACCACTGACCATCTGTGACCACCTTGACCCCCTAGCACCCACCAATGAAATTTTAGATTACCTAATCCCTCTAGAGAGTTCCCCAGGTTGTCTATAAGAAGACCTGCATGCCTTTGTCTAGGGTTGTTATTTGAAAGAATGGTTGACCCCTGCATGCTGGTTGTTTCTGCAGAATAAGCACTCTTTGTCTTTTCATCCTAACTTGAATCTGGGGTTTTCTCTCAGTGAGTTTTGGACCCTTACAGAACTCTTTGCAGCTGGCATCCACTGTCTTAATTTATCTCTTTTTCCATATAAAATGCAATAAACAGTATTTGGCTGTTCTTCATCTTCCCCTGACAATTCTGAATTGAATAAGTCAGTTATTAACAACTTCCAACCTTAAATTATAATTCTATTCAGACCCTTTGAACGATATTTCAAGTTTTCTATAGCATTTATATTAAAACTAGATTGATGAACTGATTGATACCTGATATAAAATAAAAATTTTTAAATAGCATGAAAGACACTCTATAAATGCCAGATTAATATCTCCTCTGAACACACGGTTAATAGTCATAATCGTTCTCATCAATATTTGTTAATTTTCATTTCTTTTCATTAAAATCTTAAGTTTTTATGGGAAGAGCTGGGAAGATAACTCAGTTAGCAAAGCTTTTAGCTGTGTAAGCACGAGGATCTGAATTAGGATTCCTAGCACCCATATAAGAGCTGGCCATAGCAGCATACACTCAAAACCCAGTGCTGGGGAAGCAGAGACAGGCAGCTCATTTGGAATCCCTGGCCAGACAGCTTAGCTAGACTGGTGAATAAAGGTTAACCAAGAGATCTTATCTCAAAAATTAAAGAAAGCACCTGATATTGACTCTGGCCTACACACAGGGACACACACACACACAAACACACACACACACACACACACACACACACACACACACACACACGTCCCATCCACACACACTGGGAGTGTGGAGATGACTCACAGTCCCAAGAATTTCAAAAGAACATAGAGATTAAGAGAATAAGCAGAAAAAATAAACATTTCTGTATTTCATAAGGAGCAGAGACTAGCTTCAAACATCTAATAAAAACACAAAACAGCTGGACATGCTGTCTTTAACGCCTTTAATCCAGTGCTTGGGATACAGAGGTAGGCAGATCTCAAGGCCAGCCTGGTCTATCTACATAGCAAGTTCCAGGACAGTCAGGAAGTCATAGAGAGACCCTGGCCCAAAATAAAAAACAAAACAAAACTTACAGAGAGAAAGAACAGAGGAAGGAGAAAGGGGACACACATGACATACATGGAAGAGGACACACATGACATATATGAAGGGGGCACACATGAAGGGAACATACATGACATACATAAAGGGAGCCACACGTGACATACATGCATGAAAATATCATCATTAAGCCTCTCTTTTTTTTCCTTTTTGAGATGAGGTTTCTCTGTGTAACCTTGGCCATCTTAAAAGTATTAAACTAGACCTGAAGGTGCACACCTGTCATACCAAGACCCAGGAGTCTACGACAGGAGGATGATGAGTTCAAGGTCAGCCCAACTATAGAACAAAATTCTATCTTAAAAAACAAAACAAAAATATACTGAATTAAGAATATCTAGTCCTGTGGGCTGGTACTCCTGTGCCAGAACGTACCCCAAGGTCATGCGAGGTGCTATATCAGGAGGGGCAGCTGCTTAGCTTACCTTTGCGGGGTCTAGTTTGTTCTGATCCCAGCAACAGCGTTCCTGTTTCCATGGCTACACGACCTCAGGGGAAAGAACAGACTATAAAGAAACAAGTGCATGGTGGGCACTGTTTGTTTTTCAAGTGTGAGGACCTGAGTACCATTCCTAGAACACAAGTGGAAAGAAAGGGAAAAGAAATCTACTCGATGTGGCAGAGCGTGCTTATAATCCCAGCTCTAGGGTGGTAGAGACAGCCGGGTCCCTGGGGCTCCCTTGTCAGCCAGCCATCTTAGCTGACAAGTTCCAGGTGAGTGACAGATACTGTCTCCAAAACAAAAATCAAGACGGACAATGCCTGAGAAATAACAACTGTGTTGTCCCTAGCCTCCACACGACATAAATAGGCATATGCATGCTTCCACACATACATCTATAGGTATATATAGGTACATACATGCCTCCACACATACGTGTATAGGCATATAAATGCCTTCACACATACATGTTTAGGTGTATACATGCAGACACACATACATGTATAGGCAGACATACAGAGACACTAACACAGAAGAATATAAAGAAATAAGGTAAAATACAGATACTATAAGATCACAGGGAAAAAATTCTTCTTATGTTCTCTTTGGCTGCTATAGGCCTGCTGGAGACTTCCCGTCAAGGTGATGGAGGAATTCAGTCATTTCACCATGGAGGTAAGAATGACAGAGAAAACACAAGGTAAACAACTGAACCTAAATCTGTAACAAGCAGTGTTCACAACATAAACAACAGCACAACCCTATCTGCTGTTGGCTGGCTGACAAAGGTGTTGATTGCTAAATCTGATGGCCCGACTTGACATGTACCGCCTCAAACACCGAAGGGCTTAAGAATTGCAGGCAGGGCTGGTGAGTACAGAAGGTCAAATCTGCTTCAAAAGTTCTGTGAAGAAATGAGAGGGGTTGTCACTCTCCCAGTGACATGCTCTTTTCCACAGCTGAGATGTGTGCTTACTACCACCACCTACCTATCTTGTCACACTACCCTCATCCTTCTCTTGCAACCACAGTTCCCAGGCTAGCTCCCACCACCCCACACCCCGCAACTAGGCCTGTGACAGGGCCATGGAAATTCTTCAAGAAAGAAGAGTGTTTTCTTAGCTTGTGCTCCTGGGGCTGCAGTACCTCAGAGTCCCCATGGTGGGGGCTGCTTCTAGAAGAGCGCCCAGCAGCTAAGGACTGGAGCTAAGCATCCTCACCAGTCTGCCTGCTCGCCTGCTGTGTCACTCTTGAGGGATCTTCCAGACCAAGGTCCTGCCAACACATCCCAACAGGGACCACAGCTCCCCGAGAAATGTTAACTATGATGACTTTAAATGGATCGAGATTTTTCCTGTCTTGGCTCTCAGAATCTTGTTGTTTCTGGAACCGATTCCCCCCCCACCCCCCACCCCCTCGTGTCCGGATTGTCACAGGGTTTGAGGGGATGCAGGCATTTTCAAGTCACAGCAAAGTCAACACGACACCTTTCTCTAGTAGATGAGAAACCTGTTTGACTTCCAGCTACGAGTCTCTCTCAATGACTCTTCTCCATCACTTGCTATACGGAAAAGATACCAGAAGACTCAAATCAGCAGCTTCTTTGTCGATAAACAAACAGCCACTCTGTTGAAGATTATCATTTATTTGGATTGAATCCAACGGTGTTTAGGGAACAGCACTGTCTATGCACCCATAACTATCTTGATGTTACTTTGACTTTGGTTTATGAAGGTTATAATAACACAGCTAATATCTTAAAACTTCCAACAAACTATAGTTGTTGAGCTTTTAAAAAAAAAAAAAATTACCTGGGGGCTGGAGAGATGGCTCAGTGTTTGAGAGCACTGATTGCTCTTCCAGAGGTCCTGAATTCAATTCTCTGCAACCACATGGTAACTTATAACCATCTGTAATGGGATCTGACACCCTCTTCTAATGTGTGTGAAGACAGCTACAGTATACTCATATATAAAATAAATAAATAAATCTTTTTAAAAAAATTACCTTTTTCTCAAAATTTTTACTTAGGTACAAGAGTGGAGGGATGGGTTTTAGACTTGATCTCTGCAGATTTGAGTTCTCCTTTCACACGTTATATGTGCATGTTTTAAAAAATTACTTCACCTGTACCTCAGACTCTTCAACAGAGGGAGAGAGAGAGACGGAGACAGAGACAGAATGACAGGAGGGGGAGGGGAGAGGGAGAGATGTCACTTTGGGAGGACAGTTGTGAAGCTTAAATAAGGTAGCATGGTGTAGGGGGCATTTGCCTGATAGCATACACTAAGTACTGATATCATATACTAAGTACTGATGTCCCCTGCAAAATATGAAACCCTAAAGGCCAGGATGCAGCAAGTTTGTGATTTCAGCAAAGGCCAGAAGGTCAGAGTCAGAGGGAAGCCAGTGAGACCCTGACAAACAACACAAATCCTTACAGAGCAAGAATTTTTTTTCATTAGAAAATCATTTTGCTCTAAGCTTTCCAAAGCATGTAAACCAGTTTTTATCTAAACTGTAAGGAAGAAGAGCAGGGAGAGAGGATAAGAAATGGAAACAGAGACAATAGAGCAGTGTTTCTTGTAAGGATGTCCTGAATTATAGCCCAGTAAGAAAACAAATAGTGAGATTTACCTAGGACCTGACACTCATCTTGCTATGTCATTTCAAGTTGAAAACAGTCTCATTTGAAACAGATGCAAAGCAGAGAGAATAAAGGGATGGGAGTCTTAACAGGAAGAAAAAATGTTATAACAAATATAAATATTTACTTAAGTAATAGCTATGTGACTTTGGGCAAGTTTTAAAAAAAAATCTTTGGACCTTAATTTCCAAACTCTGAGGATCTTGTCAAATATAAATGTGACTTTTTACTGTCTGGTTTAGGGTTCACCATGACCTTGACTAAATTCTTGCAATGACTGCTAATGCTACAAACCTTAGATTAAAAATTCCATCTTATATTGCTTTCGTCTGAAAGCTACTCACACCTAGAGGAAGGAATCAGAGTTAATTTTGGAAATTATTTTTAAGGTACCATAATTAAAGTAAAAATAGAATTTCATAATAGAACCTGATTTTCCCCATTAAGACTGAAGATAGAAGGCTTGAAGGTGATTCAGTCAGTAAGAGCTTGCTGTGCCAACGGGAGGAACTGAATGCGGCTCCTGAACGTAAAGTCCAGGCATGGTGGCACATACCTTTGTCCTGGGGGCTGGTAGAGAAACGAACAGCTCCCTGGATTTCTCTGACCTAATTTTGATAAAACAGTAAGCTCAAGGCTCAGGGTTCAAGATTGATACAAAACCTTGACTCAAAAAAATAATATGGATAGTGAATGATTAAAAACAACTTCTGACCTTTGAATAAACGCACATGCATGAGCACTGCACACGCATGCGCACACACATATACGTTACTGTAGGCTTTGATTTTTTTAAAACCTACTTTTAACAAGGGTTCTCAAACTCGTTAACCCCACTTGTAGTTCACCATCCAAAGTGGGGGAGAAAAGATGGTAAACAGGACAAGGGGGTGTGGACCTGTTTGGGGCAATTCCGATCTCTGTCAGGATACCAGCATTCCAGTTCAAAAGTGTCGGGATACCAAACATGAGTCAGTGGCAGAAACAGCCAGGCCTTTCCCGAATTGGAGCAAGTCAGTGGGAGCAACCAGGACCAGCCCTGTCACCAGTAGAATTCTGCTGTGCTTCTTCTCAGCGAAGTGAAGAGGGCAAAGACTAAGACAAAAATGAGAGACCAACAAAGCGTTGCAAGGCTAGCTATGCAAGCCCACCATCACTGTCACAGTCTGTCGGTTCCTATTTATATGCTCTCAAAACACCCCGGTGCCCTCCCACTGGGTCTTGCCTCAGCAAAACACCACGTGAGTCTGTGTCACGTGACACATCCAGAAACTCCCACTTCACACTGCATGCCTACACGTGCAGACAAACACACAAAGATGAAAGGAATAGAGGAAGAAAAAGTCTTTGCTAAAGACATGTGACTGTCATCTCAACAATACAGGAAGAAGAATAGACCGATAGGGTTGAAAGATCATCCAGCCAGAGAAGATCGCATTTTCTTACTTTTTGTTCTTTCTACGTTTTCTAAGAAAAGGTTTTTGCTGTGTGTTCCAGGCTGATTTCAAATTTGCAATCCTCCTGGCTCTGTGCCCAACTCATCACAGATGCGATTTCACAGCGTGGCGCTTTTCTTATACTGTTGAAGAAAGCAGTAGCAAAGGGCCGGATGCATCCTTTTTGCTGAGCTAAGAAAGCATCTAGATGCTCACCATTAAGTATGATGCTGGCTCTACGGTTTTGGTTTAAAATGTTAAGGCTGAGAGATGAAAAGATGGTTCAGCAATTAAGAGCACTTTGTTCATCCAAAGGACCAGAGGAAGGACCAGAGTACTGCTCCCAGGACCCCTCTCTGACTCATTCCTGTGGATAACTCCAGCTCTAGGGGACTCAATGTCCTTTCCTGGCTTCTTGGGCACCCACATGTATGTGGCATACATTTACACAGACACATACACCTAAATAAACATAACAAGAGTAAATCTTTTGCTCTGTTTTAATGTTAAGGCCATAGTGCTAAGATGGCTCAGCAGTTAAGAGCGCATGCTACTATTGCAAAGGACCTGAGTACCCAGTTCCCAGGTATGCCTGTATGCCAAATGCCGGCAACTCTTAACTCCAGGGGATCTGGTGCCTCCTTCTGCCTTTTGTGGGCACCTGCACACCTCATGGTGAACATAAACTCCCTAGGACAAACACCTATACATAGAATTAAGTCTTTATCTCTAAAAAATGTTAAGGTTCTGAAAAGAATAGAACAAGGCCAAGGAAGTGTTCTAGGTTTGCTAAAGACATGTGACTGCAAACTTGTGCATGGCTACAGATGGAATCTTCATTAGAAAATGAAGACTACTGGGGCTGGGTGGTGGCGGCACACGCCCTTAATCACAGCAATCCAGAGACAGAGACGGGCAGATCCTGGAGTTCCAGGACAGCTGGGGCTACGCAGAACCCTGGGTGGGTGGGTGGGTGGGTGGGAAAGTGGGGGAGTGGGAGAGAAAGCAACCGAGCAAGGAGAGGGAGAGAGAGAGAGAAAGAGAGAGAGAGAGGGAGGGAGAGAGAAAGAGAAGAGAGGAGGGAGGGAGGGAGGGAGGGAGGGAGGGAGGGAGGGAGGAGAGAAAATGGTTTAAACATATTGGGGCAACAGTCAACTGCAACTATGGATCTTATGAAATTCAGTATTATTTATGTGGTCGATACAGAGTCCTGCATGACGTGGGTAAATTATAACTTACTCGTCCATAATTCCCACATGAGTGATGGTACTGTGTGGGAATGAAGCAGTCCCTAAAATGGCTCATGCATGGAAGGCTCGATCCCCAGTTGGATCCACTTTTATAGGAGGTTCTGGGAACTCAGGAGCTACAGCCTAATTGGAAGAAGCAGGTGGGGGGGGGGGGGCATGCCATGTCCCAGGCCCTTCTCATGTTCATTTTCTCTCTCCCTCCCTACCTTCTTCTCTCTTCATTTCCCCTCTCTTCCCTTCCTCCCTCCTCTCTTCCCCCATTGTCTGCCTGACTGCTGTGATAGTAACAGCATTCTCCATTGTATGTCCTCATCATGATGGCCTGAAACCTTGAAGATCATGAGCTAAAATAAATCCTTCCTGGTTTGGGTTGCTTTTGCCAGATGCTTTATAATGTAAAGATCCAAGATTCACAGAAAAATGATACCCCAGACTCAAATACTATGCAAAAGCAAAGAACATTTATTCTGCAGAGCACCAGCAGGCAGGGGTCTACCATGCATCAGGATGGACGACAGAGGTGTGGACTTTGCAGAGTAGGAGTGGGTGACTTTTACCTCTTTTCCCCTTGATTGGTAGGCTCTATTTCCAGGGGTATGGGTGTCTTTGTGATTGGTTAGGGCTCTGGGAACTTTTCAGGGTGGCAAGACATCCTCAGATTGGCTGCCCATAGCTGTGGTTGGGTGACCACAGGTTCCCTGATCCAAGTTCTCATTTCTGGGAAACAGAAACTTAGGCAGAGTCTCCCAGACTGCCAGTTTGTAGCCTGTCATGGGGTCAGCCTGGCTCTGGCTAACTAAGTCCTCTCAATAATAGCAATGGGGAAAAAATACTAACACAATAATAAATACAAAGATTTTAACTGGTATTCTTGTAAAGCAGATGTGTCAAAATGTTAACAGTGAGTCAGGATAAGAGCACATGGAAATTAGCAGTATTGTGTAGAGTCTCTCAGTTTCAGAAAACACCTTTCAAAACAGAAATTTCAAAATAAAGTAGTGAATCAGGATGTGCAGAAACAATCTGAAAAGATCCCACACACTGTAGAGAAAAAGAACAAAAGGAGGGGGTTGACAAAGGAGAAAGACAAAACCCCCACATTTTTTACAGCTGTTTTCCTGAGTGAATAGGCATCTTTGTGATGGATATAACATGTCTGCAAATATATGTCTGCTCTAGAATGAAGGGTTGCTGAGTGCAGAAGAGTTCTGGGTGCACAGACTAGATCACCCTTACCCAGACACGTAACAAAGACACTGAGGCTGTAACTGAACATTTAAAACGATGTAAACACAGAATTAATTTCAAACCGCAGTTCTGACCATAATTAAAGACTGAATACAATAATAGCTATTTTAAAAGGAGAAATAATTTCAATAAAAGTAATTTAAATAAAAAGCATAGAACTAAAATTCCAGGTGATATTAACAAATGTAACGAAAATTAGGTTAATTTCTTTAAGTAAAGGACTGGGAAGTTAACAGACACTATTTTCATTTGTGTCTATGTAGAGTATGTTTTAGTATTATTTAGTTAACAAATATATTTATGGATATTAGTCCTCTAAAGAAAAACAAAATATAGCATATATATCAAGGAAATAGGAAATATATTTCAGTTAACATAAATTTAGCTAATACACCAAGACTATAGGTTGCTCTCCACAAACTGATACCAAGGCAGCATTGCTGAAGACAACACTCACACAACTCACTCAGAGCCCACATCAGGTAGCTCACAGCCCCCTGTAGCTCCATCTTCGGGGATCTAAAGCTCTCTTCTGATCACACCAATACTCACATTATGTACACATGGGCACAAAGCACTCCCATGCAGGCACACACTAAATCTTTAAAATCTTATAGCATACTGATGAATATTACTTCCCTACTAAAGGGAATCATCATTCTGATATCCGTGGAAATCATACGTCAGCCATGTTTATTACAAATTTCAAGACATAATTTTATGTTTGCCTATTTTAAAGCTGTGTATAACCAGAAACTCAGGATATATGTTCTCTCTGACTTCCTCTCAATATTATTTTGTGAAATTCATGCTTATTTTTGCATCTAACTACCTTCTGTTTACATTACTCTCAAGTATTTCAGTAGATGAACAAGCCATGGTTTTTGTAGGTGGACATTTGAATCATTTTCAGTATATGGCCATTATGTATATATATATATTAATGGCATTTCTATGAAATTCTTATTCAAGTGTGGTAGTTTGAATGAAAATAGCTCCATAGGCTCACTGGGAAGGGCACTATTAGGAGGTGTGGCCTTGATGAAGGAAATGCGTCATTGTTGGTGAGCTTTAAGGTTTCAGAAGCTCAAGCCAGGCCCAGTGTCACTCTCTCTTCCTGCTGCTTGCTTATCCAGATGTAGAACTCTCAGCTACCTCTCCAGCACCGTGTCTGCTTGCACACCACAATGCTTCCTGCCATAGCAATAACAGACTAAACCTCTGAACCTGTAAGTCAGTCCCAATTAAATGTTCTCCTTTATAAAAGTTGCCATGGTTATGGTATCTCTTCACAGCAAAAGAACTTTAAGACACCAGATAAATATGCTAAAAATTTCTAAGACTGCTAACTGCTCAGTACCCTAATTCTTGGGATTAAAATGAGGAATAATAGCCAATACAGAAGAAAATGTGAAATAAATTTGAACTTTTATTTATTATCAAAAATAAATGATCAAAGACAAATAAATATTATCCATTTTGGTTTTAGTATCCAAATAGATCATTAGCATCAACAATAGAATTATATAGAGTTAAGGCTGGAGCTTAAAATAATGTTTAGAGATAACAAAATTTATAGGCTTACAAATATAATAGCTCTTAGTCTTTGTTTGGAAAGGTGTTAAGATCTGATGAAAGTTATGCCTCTTCACTCAACTGGACCTAGAGTCAAAAAAGCAAATATTTCCATTTTCATAAAGTTAGCTGTCCTTACATAGCTGAAACTTTCAGAAAAGATAAGGTGAAACCCTTGTATAGACCAAAATGTTAATGACACCAGCTCATGCCACATACTTTAATTTTGTTTTATAATAAATAATTGTTGGAAGATGCCACAGTATATCTTTTGAGGCCCTTGTCTTGAGTTTTCTACCTGAGTATAGTGCAGTAATTCTCAGGCTTACAACTGTAAAGTTAAATCTAAACGGCTTGACCAGAGGACCTGGACTCTGTGACTCACAAGAGTCTCCAGCCAGGCCAGAAGGTAAAAGAAAATTTCTGAAGGCAAGGAGTCTTTTTAAAATATCGTTGTTTCAGATCCCTGAAACACAAATGCATTTTCTGGCTATGGGCTTAGGCTTTATCAAGGAATTCTGCTCTCCTAGAGGACCTAGTTCAGTTCCCAGCACCCATTTCAGGCAGCTCAAAACCACCAGGAGCTCCATCCTCAGGGGATCCAAAGCCAGCTAAGTTTTGTCACAAAATTGGGCCCTGCAGCCCAATTTCCCTTCCAACTCATCTCTTTTATTAAAATAATATCAGAAACCAGTGGTAACAATTCCCTGCAGGCCTAATATGTGCAGAGGGCAGACACACTAAGCACATTGTTTACCTCAGCCTGCTGAGAACAAGCGTCTTCCCGCCAGCCCCTGCGCAAGCTTGCGGGGGGGGGGGGGTCCAGTCCAACAACTGCGCAAGCGCAGAGCCCCTGGCTCCACCTCCTGCACGTGAGTGCGTGGAAGTATATAAGAGTCGGCAGCAGGTGGTTCCTGAAGCTTCCAGAAAAGCCAGAGGAGCTTGCTGGTTCTCTGTTCCAGCTAAGCACTGAGTTCTGAGGCGCCAGAGGGATGAAGGAACTCCAGGTCTGTGGGAAAATGTGGTGGATGAGGATGGGAGGGAGGTAAAACTAGCAGGTTTCAGCTAGTTGTGGAAGAGGTATTTATTATTATTATTACTATTATTAATAATTTGAGGAGTGGGAGTTCTAGCTGTGGGCCAGGCTGGACTCGAACTCCAGATTTCCTCCACTGCTTCGAGTTCTGGGCCCGCCGCCCTGGCGCTGTGTGAAGGTGTGAGGCAGCGTTCCTGCGCTCGCTCGGTGCTCGCTCCCTCGGCATAGGGTTTGCGGGCTCCAAGGGCGGCGCCCGGGAGTCTCCATACCTGCGCGTGCGCAGAGCGTGGCAAGATGGGGGGTGGGCTGTCTGGCTCCCCGGGGCCGCGCCAAAGAGTCCCGAGGTGGGCGTGGCTCACAAAGGCTCCGCCCCCTCATGCTGCCACCTGGGACTCGCCCGCGAAGCGGCTCTGGAGGCAGGCGCGGAGGCTAACCTTCGCCGCGCGTCCCCTGTCTAGCTCGGAGGATGTCCTTGGGCTCCGGCTGACGGCGACCTCGTTGCAAGAGCCGGTGGACGCGGACCCTCCCGGGTAGGGGAGGGGCTCGAGGCCATTGAGGCCAGTCTCCTGCGGCAGACTCTGCTCCTGAGGTGCCAGGGCTAAGTGGAAGTTTTGTGAGTGGGCTCGCCTTGGTGGTCCTTGATGCTTTGAGTCCATTCTTTGGATACTAACATATTGTCACCTGAGGGTCCTGTAGTGGTGTGGATGTGAAAGAGTCGACATCTCAGGTAAATTAAATTCAAGCCACTTGTCCCATTAGGACCCAGATCATCTAAGACAATTTCCTCTGATTGAGTTTTTGCCGTATGGGGTGTGGGGACGTGGGGGAGTCTTTAGGCAGTGATGGTCCAAAAAAGCAGAAAGTCTGGCGTTATTGGCAACTCGGATGCTTTAAGGATGCCACAGTGCCCTCCGGTTGTGAAGTGTGAGCCGCAAGTGCAGTGTGAAACTGGACAGTGTGTGCAGTTGAGGGGAGACAGGTGAATATGGTACCTCCTCAGGGTATAACGTACAGTACCCATCGCCTGCTTGCAACTTGGAATTTTCTTTTTCAGACTGTGTAGGGAATAAAAGTAGTACACGTTTGAAGAACTGTTACTCAGTTCACGTTTCGAAAATTAAGGGTTTTTTGGGGGGAGGGGGCTATGTTTAAAAGCCCTCAGGTTTCACATGAAGTTAAGGGAGAGGAAAAATGATCAAAATATGTTGTATGCACAAAATAAGTAAATTATGCAACAGGGACCGAAAAAGTTCTTTTTTCCTCAACCCTCCCCCCCTTTTTTTTCCACTTAAAAATATATCTTTAAAGCCAGCAAGCTTGGGCATAGTGGCACAGCACTCGGGAAGCAGAGACAAACAGATCTCAGAGTTGGAGGTGTACAGAGGGAGTTTCAGGTCAGCCCGAGCTATACAGTGAGACACATCTCTCAAGAGAGAGGGGGGAGAGAAAACCATTGCTGTTTGGAGGAGAGAGCGTTTTTAACAGTTAGCAGTTGAGTTTAAGGTAACTGGGGAGTAGTTAGTGAGCCAGCATTTATTTATTTATTTATTTATTTATTTATTTATTTTTGCAATTCCTGTCCTTGATAACCTCAAAAGCTTTGATTCAAAGCAAAAGCCTGTTTTTAACTGTTTCCCAGACATTTTAGAAACCTGAACCTTCTATGATCATAAAGATAGTCACATTTGCTGAGAAAGTGTTTAAACGCCTTGGGTACCTGTGTGAATTCTTTGTTAGGAAATGGTTAAAGAAGAGTTCATTAACAAGTAATTCATTTTCTTTTTCCCAACTGTTTAACCCTAGCACTTGCACCTTAATGTGGACTGTATATCTTTCCATATTTTACTCTTACAGCGTGCTAAAACATTTTTACACCTTTACTCAAGTGATTCTTGGGTCTTTTGAAATTTTTTTGTCCTTATACTAACTTGGGGCATTTTTCAAGTATAAAGATGTATTTTATTATACTAAAGGATAAGGAATGGTACCTGGACTATGGTTTCTTTAAATGGGGGTGAGTGGCCAGTTTCACAATACTGGAAGAATGGTGTTAGAAAGTTGGTAGGGTTTGGTATTTTTGTTTTCTTTTTGGTAAGTGTGCTCATTCAGTATGCTTTTGCTGTGTTCCAATTTCTTTTCACCTTCAGAATGCTTGCCTTTTTGAAGGATGATTTAGTCTTTTGAAGTGCCTGAATGTTCTCTGTTAGGTATAAAGAAATCTGATCATCTCTCCCATCCCTGAATGTTCTGTGTTAGTGATTAGTTTTGCTTGAAATCCGGAAAGTACTATATATTAAAGACAAAAATGACCTCCTTATTTTGATTAAAAATGGACTTCTTGTTCAGCAGGTATTTCTAGAACACCAGTATTTTATTTGTTGAGTTGATGTGTTTAAAGTGCTTTCCTGAGAGGACTTTGCTTTGTAATACCTAGCTTTGTCAAGTTTGTTTATACTGTGTTAGCTTGCTAGAAATTAATGTAATAGAGACAGTTATATTTTGGTAGAGTGGAATTGGGAAAAGGACTAAGGGAAAGTCAAACAATTAAAACCATATGCATAAGTAAATAAGCAACTTTGCCTATGTAGAAAGTCCCCTATAATGTGGTAGCAATTCTATATTCTTGGAATGTGTCGTCTAAGTCTGTAAAGCCTTTGTAATCACTACCCTTTGAAATTAATGCTAGCTGCTGCTGAGGGGGTCTGTTACTCCAGCTGCCAGTCTTTGACTAAGCTGGAGTGACTGCTGTCACTAGTATAACTTAATTGATGCAGACAAATCCTTATCCAAACAAACTTAGTTTTCATTTTGGAGAGCTTTGTTCAGTGCCTTTTAGCCACAAGATAGACAAAAATATGTTTATTCTCTGTCTTTCTGGGAGGTGTAGCTTACCATACCTCCAATTGAAGACTTTAAGAAACCGTGATTGAATGCTAAGTAGCTTGTCAGGTTACAAATCTGAAACTGCATACACTCATTCACTCTCTAACATGCCTCAGGAGGGCGGGGTGGGGAAATTACCTTTTGCCAGTGAACTTAAAACTTTATTTCTTTTATAAGTTTGTTAGCACTAGTGGTTTTCTAGACTGGGCATCAAGACTAAAATGAGAATGACTGACCGTTTTATATTAAGTCCTCGGGAACCGTTGTCTTCCTAGATCTTTAGGTTGAGGAAAGTGGACATCTGTGGTGGTTCTTTTGCAGAGGGAACACTTTTCCTCACCAATTGGACTTAATCATCCAATTAAGCATTGTGATGCTGTAATGACCCGTTTTGTTATGTTTTTTAAGAGAGATTAACCAGGCAGAATCAAAGTTTTACATTACAAAGGGCCGGGGAAAGTCTTAATCATAATCAGTTGTAATGACATAATGACCTAGGGTATGGTGTGTGGTAGTCTTGGTCACCAGGAAAGCCTAGCAGAGCCTGTTTGTCTGGGGATAAGGGTCTTTAAAGAAGAGAGAGAGTGACTGTCTTACCTATGGCTTGCTTTGGGAGACTGGATTTAAGTCATAGGGAAGATGGACTGGTTTCAGTGAACTGCTTCCTTAGAAGAAAGGATGGGAGACAGGTCCTGTGAAAAGGTCAAAGACGTTCAGGAAGAAACTTCCCTTTTGAAGCCTTTCAGTCTCAGGTTCAGAGTACTCAAAGTCAGGGTGCCATACAGTGGGGTATCATTTCCTCAGCCCCAACACTTGGAAGGCCTCTAATTAAGATAATGTGTTGGGGTTTGTCAAGGTAAAAATCCGAACTGGTTCTCAACCTGTGGGTCACCACCCCTTTGGCAAACCTCTATCTCCAAAAACATTATGATTCATAACAGCAGCAAAATTACAGTTATGAAGCAGCAACGAAATAATTTTATGTTGGGGCAGGGGTTCACCACAACACAAGGAACTGTATTAAGAGGTTAGCATTAGGAAGGCTGAGAACCACCCCCTCTACCACCAAAAACAAATTGAAGAGCAATAGAAGCAAAAGAGGTTGTTTTTAGAAGGCATTTCAGTTTAGCTAGCTAGTGTCCGGATTAAATTTCATAACTAGGCTGTGACTGCCAATTTGTGGCTGTTCCCTTTAGTCCACTCTTAGCTACTGAGATTGCCTGTTGACTGGGGCAGTATTCTCTACTCTCTGCGGCTGGCAGGGAAAACCTTAATGAAAAAGACATTTCAGGTTCACGAAACTTTAATGTAAGATCTTAGCAAGAACAATGAGTGAAAACTACATACAGAAAAGATAGAAGCAACTATTTCTCAGTAGATATAGAAGGCTACTATAATTTTGTGTCATTCATTGATCAAAACAAAGATAGCTCTCATAAAGTTAAAAACAAAATCTTTGCTTGTGTAAGCAAAGTTAAAGGAGAATAACGGTGAGAGAAGTCTTAGCCCAGTGACCCACCAATGGTGTTTTTATTTATTTAAATTGTTCGTCCTGAGCAGGATTACACAGTCACAGAATGGGAAGCAGTTTAGGTTAACAGCAGAAGGACATACTTAGATAAAGTTTTAAAGATCATCATGCCTATCCCAGTTAGACCTGTAATCTTTCTGTGCCTCCGTTTTATTAACTGTGAAATGGAGTCAGGCAGAATCTTAAGGCAAATGCATCTTACACTATTCTGGGCCACCTAATTTCTAGGGCTTTGACTAAGTAGTCAAAAAAGACGCAGATAAATGAAGTACATTATTATTGTTGATGTGAAGAAAGATCGGTAAATGGTGGGCTGATACCTTTTCAAATTTAAATTCACTTAAAAATAATTTAAGTGACCATTCTGCCTTATTCACAAGAAAGATAGAATTTAATAAGGAAATATAATTGTGTTAGTGATTTTTCTAAGCATTGATTCATTACAAAATTAAATACTATTTTTTTTTGCACAGGTGTGGGGAGTGAGGTGTCATAGGCAAACTTAGGGGGTATACATCTGTAATTTCAAAACTCAAAAGACTAAGGCAGAAAGATTGACAGCTTGGACCTCCTAGGGAGATCCCTTTTGAGAGAAACAGGGTGTGGAAGGTTGCCTCTCACCATGATGTTCTGAGTTAAGCCATTTAAGTGTTTTTCAGCTGACTGAAAGGTGAGAAAGCTAGCTTCCTGTTTAAAAAAGAGAACTGTCCTGAGCTGCAAGAGCTACTCTGTATACAGGGCTTGCTAACTACTTAATCAAAGCCCTAGAAATTAGGTGGCCCAGAGTAGTGTAAGACATGAAGTTTGTTGTGCTGCCTGGCTGTGAAGGATGGAAAAGTGATCAGCTAGTCACCACAGTCCAAGCAGTCTGCTCTCTGCTCAGCACATTAAAATTATATTTAAAAGGAGTTGGGAATTAATTGTAAAGGCACCTATGTGATGAGATTAGTGGGTAATTCCTCACATTTAAGACACTTTTTAGAAGGCATTGGGGAAATACAAAGAACTAAGGAGATGATTAAAGATGAGCATTAAAGGCAAACTAAGGAGTACGTTTAACCAGAAAGCAGAGGGTGGTGGAAAGGTCACCTCCTGGTTGGTCAACTCTCATTAGAAGCTTGTCACCTGTGTAGTTATTTTTCTACACTGATTAACAATGACGATGGGATTCTTAGATGTGACAGATTTCAGAGATAATTTTGTTGTGGAGGGAAATACCTGATACACTTTCTACAAAGATTAAATAAACTTGTCTTGTTACTGTTCTTTTCTTCCAGGAGTTTTATATTATTCCCTTGAAAATTCAGTCATTGTCTTTAATCATCTGATATTTCTTTGTATTTCCCAAATGTCTTCTAAAAAGTGTCATAACCATGAGGAATTAGCCACTAATCTTATCCCCATGCCTTTACAATAATTCCCAATTCCTTTCCAGTATAATTTGCATCTAGTGAGCAAAGAATGTACTTAGTTTGGGCTCTGATGGTTATCTGGTCATCTTTCCACCCTTCACGGCCGGGCAGCACAGCAGACCTTCACTTGTATACTCTTCTAGACCGTGTGATGTCTAGGACCTTGACCAAGTAGCCAGCTCTGCTTTGATCTGTGGGAAAGAGAGGGAAAGACATGACATTCCAAGGCCCTCGTTTATTTGTTATTCTTTGTGTTCTTAACCCAGTACCTTAGAGGAACACATCTGCTGTCATTAATACTTGGGCTCAGAATAAAAATAGTGTTAATATATAAAAGGGAGGTAGCATAGGTAATCATTCTTGTTTTGGAACTGGTTGTATTTCAGTTGAGCTCGGTGGATTTACCTATTCAGTATGGTTGGAGGAGAAGTAGAGGATTGCTTGATGAACTTAGCTGTTTTCTCACCTTTCTCTGAAGCCTGGGTGACTTCTAGGTTTGTGGAACTTGATCTGTTTTTACCAAAGGTTGCAAACTCCAAAGGGAAAGAAAGTTAGGGAGTCCTACTCCTTGGGGGCCCCTTAACAGTAGTTACTCCCCTGATGAAAAGCAGCCGGACTGAAAGTAAGATTTCCCTTGGCCTAGGCTCTTGGGACAGATTTTAAGCATGCAAATTACTTTTAACTTTATTCTCACTTGACCTGTATAATTAGGTGCTTATCCCTGAAGGAGGGATTGCCCTATAAATTCTAAGGGAAATTCATCCATATAGTATTAAACATTAAAACAAAGTTGAAACATTTTAATCACTACAAATTATGGAAATGACTGAGGATGGAGCACAAATTTATTGTGTTAGTAGTCGGTCACGTTAGTATAAGGAGCTCTCTACCCACGTGTTCTGTACGTACATAACGTGTGACGTGAATAAGCAGTTAAGATGTGTAGATGCACTTCTTTTCCAAATTGGGTACAAATAGTTGCTCGATAATAGTGAACTGAACTGAAGGCCTTCTCCCTGTCCTCACTTCTTGCTTTGTTTTGTTTCTTTCTCCAGTAGGGTTGCACCCAAAAGTGAAGTTTGTTTTCTGCTGTAACACTAACTAAAAGATAGCACTGACATGGTGTGGGGCTCTCATTAGGTGTCTTGATGCTTTCTTCAGAACTTTTTCAGACTGGCAGATCTGAACATTGGGTCACCATCACCAGGAGTTTTCAGAACACAGACTGCTGGATCCATCCTGTAAGTTCAGGAGGTTTGCTTTAGAGTCACAGTACAGAAAAGTTCCCAGGTGATGCTGATGCTGCCACCCAGGGATCACTGAAAACAGCTGCCCTTACTAATCTACACCTACCACAGATGATTGCCCTGATACAGGAGATTTCATTAATTAAGGTGTTTCTTAGGTCCCAGTGCTTACATAACCAGTGACTACAGATTGCAGTTACATATCTTGCAAGATCACCTTTTGTTAAATAGTGCTGGAAATTGAACTTTGGTCTTCACATATGCTAGGCAAACACTCTGCCACTGAGTTACATTCCTGACCCCCAGATATCATTTTCCTCTAATTTTGTGTCTTTGTAGATTTAAAAGTTGTAAAAGTAACTTTTATTCACTTGATTCAACTGTCCTCTGGGACAGTCCTGGAAACTCCCTACAATCTATCTAGGCCTCTGAGACTTACTGCTGAATAAGCTCACTCTTTTCTACTTCTTTCTGATCTCTTGACTGGCTGGTCAACTCAACTATTTGGCTCAAAATCCTCTCCAAGATGACTGAATTCAATCTGGCTTCTCTCTTGGCTTCTCTTGAATTGCTCTGCTTGGTCTCAAACTGTCTCTGTCAAGCTGTTCTGATCTAGCTCCTCGCTCTCTAGTCTTTACCTGTATCTCTGTTCTCTGCACAACTGTCCCAGGAAAACTGCCTCCTTTCTCCTTCCTCATTCTCTGTGCTGCTCCCTCAAGTAGCTTCTCTTTCCTCTCTCTTCTGAGAGTTGGGCATATCCTATTCTGTCAAATATTTTTCAGATTTGTCATTTTCTTTGCCACATGGCTGCTTCCTTCTTTTTTTTTTTTTTTTTTTTTTTTTTTTTGTTTTTTTTGTTGGGGGGTTTTTTTTTGGTTTTTTCGAGACAGGGTTTCTCTGTGTAGCCCTGGCTGTCCTGGCACTCACTCTGTAGACCGGGCTGGCCTCGAACTCAGAAATCCACCTGCCTCTGCCTCCCAAGTGCTGGGATTAACTATAAACTAATTTTTCATTCATTGTTTGGGATTAAGCGTATATACTAAGGGCAAGTGTGTATTCCAGCCAGAAGGATTAAAGGTCTGTGCTAAAGGTTAAGCCACACCACAACTAGAAACAAAGTTTTTCAGTAAATAACAATCTCTAGGGTTCACAGTGTGATCAGATATCCTGCAGCAAAAGGTATCTGTTAATGCGGTTTCCATAGGAGACTTCTTTAAAAGCTGATTTGCATCTAATTGACCTGAATAGTTGCATCTAAATGGAATCTGCTCTGCACTTTATATTTACCATGGTGACTGCCTTCTCCACTTTTCCTCTTCTCATCTTATACTTAATTTTCCCTGTGTAATTTCATGCTTAAATATATGTCTATGCTATATTACTGTGTTTCTCTTCTTGTCTACAATTTGCAGAAGGAATGGGAAATAGTAAAGGGAAAGGGCATTGCTGGATTTAGGGTGTTTTACCCAGTGGTAAGTTTTGTTTATTTTGAAATAGCTCAGGCTTGCTTGGCGCTCACATTCCTAGTGCCTTGGCCTCTGAAGAGTGTTGAGATAGTAGCTGTGCATCACCACCCTCAGCGGATGTCCATTGTCTGCTCTTTAGAAGACAGGATAAATGCCACAAATCTGTGGATAGAGTAAACCAAACCAGAACTTCTTTGTTCCAATCTGTAGTTGATGTCACTCTGGGCAGTGTCCTGGTAGGTAACTGCTCTTTCTTGTCTAGGGGTTCTGTTTGCCATTCTTCTGCCATTGCAGGTTGACAACTTTGTATGACCTTTGGCTAGTTCTTGCCCTGTACGGTTTTGAAAGTGGTTTCTAGTCTACAGATTACCCAAAGTGTAATAGCCATTTGTGATTCTGGCTCCTCGTTACATTTTCTGTACAATAGCACACAATCTAGTGTGGGTTAGGTCCGGACCTTTGTGTTATCTTTGCACATATCTGGAAAATCTTTTTTCCTTGGTGGCAAATTTTCAGATCTCTTTGAAGGGTAAATGGGCATGCTTCTTGAAGCCCACTCCTTTGATGTATTTGTGAATGATGTGATAAGAATATTCTTGGGTCACCATCTCACTGGGGACAGGGAGACACTTTTCTTTGTGGTAGTAACTTTTCCAGGCTCAAGTTGGAAATGGAGAATGTAAAAGATTGTGGAAAATGGAAAGCCATCAAACTATAGTTATATATGACAATTAATTATTTCAGACCATTATTGTTATTCTTTGTGAGTGATAGTGGGGCCTGACTATTCCTAATTTGCTCAGTACTTTTAATTCCCAAATTCTTTGGCACTGTGTTACTATTTTTTTGCTGTCTTTTTTTAAGACAGGGTCTTGTGTAGCCTAGGCTGTCCTTGCTTGAGCTTGGCATATAGCTAAGGATGGCCTTGAAATTCTGATCATCTTGGTTCCACCTCCCCAGAACTGCAAACAGACATGTGCGATGGTGTCTACCCTGGCATTTTACTCTCATGTGCCATCTCTTACTCGAGTAAGACATAGGCAACATAGTAAAGCAGGCTAAAATATGTAACAATATTTTCCTTTTAAAATTGATTTACATGTGGTTTAAATATCTTTCAATTTTCTTGAATGGTTTGAGTTGGAGAGAAAGGAAACTAGAATTTTCAGTAAGTCTTAAAGTTTGTTAGTTATTTCACTAATAAAAATAGATTTCCTTTTTAGTAATAATAATAGACCAATATGTAGTTGGTCCTTAACGTCAAAATTGCCTTATTTCACAATAGCACAGAGCTAGTTGTGATAGGTCTTAATCACAGCTGTTTAATGTTTCCATGATACAGTTAATCTAAATTAATTTTGTATTCTATTGGATAATATGTAGGGCCTGGGTTGGGATGGTGCATTGACTTTAGAATCCAGATTAAGGCAGCATGCTTGGACCTGAAAATGAACTTGCCAGTTGTTGAGTAAAGCAGGTTCTTTTAGCTTTCTTGGTCCTTGTTTTGACTTCCTGATAAATGAGAAGGTAAAATGAAGCATTAATATATATAAAGTACATTCACTGTGCATAGCATGCATAGTAACTGTTTGCTATGAATTTGGTACAAAAGTAACAGTACTTAGTGTTTAGTGGATTTGTTGTATGTAAAAACACTAAAGCAAGCCTGTCTACTGTCATAATGTCATTTTATTTCATTTGAAGGTACATATGTAATTGGTGAGCTGACAGTAGATTCTCACCAGCAGATGACACTGTACGGAGGAAAGAGAAAAAAGAGATTTGTGATATGATATGCAAAACACAAAATGAGTTGGAGGCAGAAATCAGAGGGGAAAAAACTGAATGCCATGGACTGTAGAGAGGTTCTTAGCAGGGAGCTTCTACCATGATTTTTTACACTCTATCTCTTTCTCTTTAAATAGATGTTCCGTTACTGTTTTTCATGTATGGACTGAATCCTGATCATATCTCTATGACACTAGATACCATTGAAGAATGGTAAGTATTTCAAGTAATAATTTTGTTTCTATAACTTACAGTTCTGTGATTTTTTAAAAATTCTTTAGGTGATTGGTTCTAATTTATGGATAATTTTTTAATGGTTGGTGTTGGTTGTAGGTAGTAGAGAGAAGGTCACTAAGATGCTAAGCCTTCATTTTCCGAAGGAGCAGAGGGTTTCAGCCTCTTTTCTTGGAAAAAAGATTGAGCCTCCGACTAGCTCACTCCAGTTACTTTTATTCAATCATCATACAACAATTAATTGGGCCTGGGAAAGGTTCTAAACACCAAAGTTATCTTCCCCTTGCTGCATGTGAGAGCAGACATTCCACACAAATCTCAGGCCCTTTTGACCATGGCTAGCCATAATCAAAAAAGGAGTGTCTTAGGACCAAGGTTTGTATAGCTGAAAGCTCTCACGTAGAACCAAATGCAGACTGTCCAGGGAGACAACATTTCTTCAAGGTTCAAATAGTCTCAAAACAATCCTCAGCCTCTGCTGATTAAACCAAGTAGCAGAAGCTTTGCTGAAACATTTCACTCAAAGCCAGACACAAAGGCGTCACTTTATATATCACTTCAGTTTTTCAATAGAGGAAGATACATGTGGAGTGTATCTTATCACATAGACTACTTTCAGAGTATGTGAATATCTGTCATGATGATAAATATAATGTTTAAGCTGCTGTAATATCCCATAAACTCTGTAACCCATAACCAACAGAAATGTATTTCTCAGCCATTCATGGTAGTATATATTCATAACTATGTTATTCAAGAGGCTGAAGCAGGAGATCTTGAGTTCAAGGCCATTCTTAGTTACATAAAGAGACTCTGTCTTTAAATACATACCTGACAGGTCAGATAACTGGAAACCCAGAGTTAAAGCAACAACTGATTGCTTGTCTGATCAACCTCTGCTTTCTCATAAATGACATTTCACTCTATCCTCGCCTAGCGGAACAAACTTCCCTAGCTCCCTTAGATGTCTTTTTAAATAGCATTAATCTGGGACTAGTATGATAGCTCATTGGTTATTGCTCTTCCAGAGAGAGAGGACATGAGTTTGATTCCCAGCACAGCTGTGAATCTCCAGTTCCGGGGGATGTGATACCATCAGACATCCACACAAATGTACACACATAACTAAAGTCTTTTGAAAAGGATAACAGATCTCATAGAAACTACTTCTTACTGCTGTTACATCAATGATTAGGCTTCAACATATGAATTTAGGTAGATACATTAGACCACGGTACATAATTTCATGAGGAACCGTATTTTGTATGGAAGATAAAAATTTGTTTTGGGTTTGGGTTTTTTTTTGTTGTTGTTTGGTTTTTTTGTGGGTTTGGTTCAATTTGTTTTGAGACCCATTGAGTTTAACCAAACCATAATCATCTGTGTGACCTGTGTTTGAAACTGTCCATTGGAGTCTTCAGTGGGTACACAATTAAAGACAGTGACTGCCCCTCCCCCAGAATCCATCAGTAGCTCATAGTACAGATTGGAAGGACAGTGCTTCATGGGCCCCTCCCTGATCCTTGATTATTGTGATATGTCCAGCCTATTATAACCTGTTGAATGGAGCCACAGCTTTATACATCAAGCTTTCTGGGAAAATCATGATAAGGATACTGATTTTAAGTATACAATGGGTTTTCTTTCAATCTTTTAAATATAAATAAATCAAGTATTAACAAAACAGCCTTCTCAGGAGTTACACTTACTTATCTTTTAATTTTTTGTATTACTGTGGGTTTGGTGCACATGGTGTGCATGTTTGGTCATGCATGCTACAGCACATGTGTGGCGATCAGAGGAAAACTTTGGAGTCTGTTCTCTCCATTACCTTTCTGTGAGTTCTAGGCATAGAACTCAAATCATTAGGCTAGCACAGCAAGCCCAATGTTCAGTGATCTACCTCTCCAACCTCATGTTGACTTTTCTTTTTAATCCTTTGTTTTTAGAATAGTGAGTCAACTACTGGAATTATTGTGTTCTTCTGTAAGCCTTTGTCTCTGGGCCACAGTAAAGCCTCCCAGAGAAGTAGAACTTAACAGGTTTGTTTCTCCAAGGACATTATCTTCACGTGGTACTTTTCAAAAAGTTCCTGATATATTAGCAAAGTAAACAAGACAGTGGGGAAATGAAAACTAGTCTGATAGATTCTGTTGGCCATTTAAGTAAAAATTGAAAGCATAGTAAGTCTAAGCATTAGGTCATTATTGTTCTACATTTAGACATTGAAGATATCCTTTCTACCCAAGTTCCATGTCATACATGGTCAAATCTTACTATAAGATTTGAAAGAGAATAAAGGATAGACTCATAAGTTGCCAAAAAATGATTGAACTTCATTTAAATGTGTATACAGGTGTTGATATAACTCCTAGAATAACTTTTACATTTACAGTAATACTTACATTGTAAGGTGGCATGTAATCCTAGCTGTGTACATGTTGGATCTGATGTTCATCCAGGTACTCCTGCTTGAACTGACCAAGTAAGATCAGAGTTAACTAAGAGTATTATTAACAGAGGCACTTGCTGATAGCAATGCAGGGTCCTATTCTGGACCCTGGAGAAAGCTTGGTTTCGGGCTTCCGTCACTGAAGCAGTGTACTGCCTACCTCTCTGAGCCCTCCCATCACTGGCGGAACCAAAACTTGGTGGTCAGTAATCAGTTATGTTAGCCTAAAGCACTGTGTTTTAGACACATTTTCGAATGAGCCGTTTTGTGATCCTTTTGATTGTAGACTTCCTAACAAGGGTCACCTGTCCACGAGAGATCTTCTAAAAGCCCCTGCTTCTGCTTTAGTGCATCTTGGCTGCTTTAATGAAATACCACATATGGGGCAACTCTAAATGAACAAAGGTTTGCTCTTTATAGGTGGGAAGTTAGAGAAGTTCCTAACTACTCAAGCTGCTGGTAGAACAGTGTGTGATGAGGGACACGGCCTCATTCACGTTGTGTCCTTGTGGTGAAAGGTTAACGGAAGTCTGTGAGATCATTTTTCTAGGGGCACTAATCACACACACACACACACACACACACACACACACAGTTTAAAAAATACGTATATTTTTGCATTTAAAGAAATACAGTGTTAGAATGCAGAGATAATATTTTTTAACTATTGGAGAAAAAAAAACACAAATTAATGCAGCTATATTGGAAATGATCAGATTGAGTGAAACAAGGTCGTCTTCTGTAGACCAGGCAGTGTTGAAATTCACATTATCCTGTGTACATGCTCACACACCCTGTGTCTCCTCTTGGATTTCCCAGCTTGGTGGAATACAGATTTCTAAAGTCTGTCTGTAGGGGCCTCAGGATTTTCTCTGTCTGTTATGAACCCCCTTTCATTTCAGATTTGTTCATTTGGATAGTCTTCTTGTGTTTTAATTTGTGTAAGGGTTTGTCAATCTTAATGATTTTTTTTTCTCAAAGAACATATTCTGTTTTATTGCTTCTTTGTATTGTTTTTGTTTGTTTCTATTTTATTGGTTTTATTTCTTGCCCTCTACTTATTGTGGATGTGATTTCTGTGATTTCTTTCTAGAGCTTTTTGATGTGCTGTTAAGATACTTGTGTGAGCTGGGTGGTGGTGGTACATACCTTTAATCCCAGCACTTGGGAGGCAGAGGCAGGCAGATTTCTGAGTTCCGAGGACAGCCTGGTCTACCGAGTGAGTTCCAGGACAGCTAGGGCTATACAGAGAAACCCTGTTTCGAAAAATCAAAAAAAAAAAAAAAAAAACAACAAAAAAAAAGATACTTGTGTGAGATCACGCCTTTTTTTTTTAAAATGTAGACACTTAGTACTATGAACTTGCTTTTCTAAGAACATCCTGTTATGTCCCATAAGCTTGAATATGTTATGTATTCATTTACATTTAATTCTAGGAAGTCTTTAATTTCTTAATTTCTGTTGACCTATTTTTTGTTCAGTAGTGAGTTAGTTTCCATGAGTTTGCAAGCTTTCTATTGTTGATACCCATCTTTAATCTGTGGTGTCTGATAGATGTAGGGAGTTAATTCAGTTTTCTTGTTTCTGTTGAGACTTGCATTGTGTCTGAGTATGTGGTCAGTTTTGGAGAAAGTTCTATATGGTGCTGAGAAGTAGATATATTTTTTGTGGGTGAAGTGTTAATGTAAAAGTCTGTTAGGTCCATTTATTATGTAATGCCATTTAGCGCTAGCGTTTCTCTGTACTTTTTATTGTCAGTTGGCAAGAGTTGGGTATTAAAATCTCTATCAGTGTGTGAGGGTTAATATATGATTTAAGCTGTCTTAGTGGTTCATTTTTAAATATGGATGCCCTTATGCTTGGTGCATAGATGTCAAGAATTGAAATGTCCTCTTAGTGGATTTTTCTTTGAATATGTAGTGTCCTTCCCTATCCTGATTAGTTTTGGGTTTAAGTTTGCTTTTTCATATATTTTCATGGGTGCACCAGTTTGCTTCTTAGATACATTTGCTTGGAGTATCTTTTTCAGTCCTTTTACCCTGAGAAGATTTCTATCTTTGATGTCAAGGTGTGCTTCTTGGATGCAGCAGCAGAAGAATGGATCCTGAATTCACATCCGTTGTTAGTCTCTGTCTTTTTATTGAGGAATTGAGATCATTGATGTAGAGAGATACTAAAGAGCTGTGTTTGTTGGTTCCTGTTATTTGTGTGTGTGTGTGTGTGTGTGTGTGTGTGTGTGTGTGTGTGTGTGTGTGT
>JANHMN010000015.1:24224883-24235153 GCA_030674055.1 Rhabdomys pumilio
ATAAAAATACGCATACACAGAAAATAATAAAGTAAAAAAATTTTTTAAAGAAAGCTTAAAAATAAACAATCAGGATTCTGACTGGAGGAGGAGGAGGACAGATGAAGGGAGTGTCTTCATTGTTAGTAGCCTGAGTTGTGTTGTCATCTGTCTTGTGGAACAACAAGCAGTTAAACAATGTGCCTTGTTAGCTCTCACCTAAGTGTAGGGATAGTCATCAATAAGCAATGGTAGATTCTCCTAAAGCCAGGAATTGTGAGTTAAAGAAAATATAAGTATGGTAAGATTGTGTGTAGAAAGACGAACTTTTACAGAATAGAAAAATGTAGCAAGAGTTTTGCAATCTTTATAAAAAGTATTGGTGGAAATGTTTAAACTTTTCAGAAGTATAGAAGCTTTGGCTGCTCATTTGTAATTCAGTAAATTACAAGGGAGTGGTCTGTTGGAAACTTGAAAAAGTTATATACAGAATATATTTTGAATTTACTCATTTTTTCTATTTGGGGTAAGCTGGCAAATTGCAATTGAAACTTGTTGATAGTGTGGCTCAGATTGTATTGTTACTCTGCTTTCTTTGAGGATGTTGAGATTACTACCACACTGTACGGCAGTACAAAGGTAAGAAGCGAGTTTAATGATTGTAACTTGATAATTTGGGTTGATTTTAGACCTCCAGCAACATGGAAATGAACGAGAATGATAAGTACAAGAGCCCAGACAGCGAATCTTTGTGGACTACGGACACAGAAGCCAGTGCTGGGAAGAAATTCACTATTCCAAAGATAAGGAAGACGACTGAGAAAGGTGTCGTTTTTATAGAAGAGACTTTTTAGAAAAATTGTTTCTCTGGCTCGTTTATGTTTATTCTGACCCAGTATTAAACTAGGTTAAGTTAAATCTTTGGCTCCTCCAATGCACATGTGCCTCTCACAAAATGGAGTAGACAAAGTTTCATAGTCTTCCCAGAAATTACACTAAAACCCCTGGATTTTACATGCAAAGCAGATGCACGATAAGGTCCGAATGTAGAAAGTAAGAAGAGAACCATGAGGCTAGAGAAGAGTTGACAGTATGTCTTCAGACTCTGTGTTTGCTCCAATGTGTTTACCTACCACCTGGAAATACCAGTTGCCACAGGCTTCTCCTGCAAGAAATAAAATAAAAATCTTACTTTCCTCGTCATGGGACTAAAGTGGGGCAGCTTAATCGATGGGAGCTATTACGTATTTAGATGAAACTTCAGGAATTTGAATAATGGCATGACCACTACACACCTTTGTCAGTAGAGAAGGTGCCCTTGCCACCAAATGTGGTGTCAGAAGTAGGAAGTCTAGATTACAGCTAGGTTACCATTTTCTTACCTTGTACCACTAGTGACCAAGTATGGATCCTGGACTGTTCATCTCTTCCATCCTTTGCCCTGCAGCATCAGGAGACTCCATACCCCCCAAACTCTTGCTTTTGTGACAATGAGTTGCCCCTTCTCTCGAGGGTAGCAGTGCTGAAAGCAAAGTACAGTGCTTACTCTTTTACCACATCCAGGCATGCATCCCTGCACAAAGCAGTGGAGGCTGAATAGGTGTGTTGTGTGTGCTTTCCTGCTTGCAATAGCAGCGGGACGCACCCCCAGAGAACTGGTGTAAGCCCTAAGAGAACAAGGACTTCAGGTCTGCCTTGTGGGGCTCACTGTTCACTTTGATTGCCAGCAGTTTCCCCAAGTGGCATAGTTTTAGTAGACGTGCTAAAATCAAGGTAGATAGGATCCAGAGTCTCATAATGCCCAAGCCAATACAATCTTTTAATTTTACCACCATTCAGGAAAACCTCAACGTGACCGAGTAAAACTGCTCTGTAACAGTCAGTACTGCAGTACCACGGTGACACACATGTTAGGATTATTTGGAAACACTAATTATTTTTTATTTTTTTCACGTAATGTATTTTGAGCATATTCTCCCTCCCCCGAGTCCTCACAGATCCCCTTTACCTCCCTACCCACTAAACCTCATGTTGTTTTTCCCCAAAAGAAAAGAGAAGATAAACTAAAGAAACCAAAAAAAGACAGAAAGCACTAAACCTTAACAAAAAAGCTCACAAAAAACATGGAGTCCATTTTGTGTTGGGCAGCTTTACTCCTGAGCATGAGGCCTGCCCTGTGGCATGGTTGAGATACCCAGATTCATTCTTTTGAAGACAATTTATTTTCTCTCTCCTAGAAGATAACTTTTTTTAAAGAAGCCATCATAAATATGCTTCAATAAGCAATTATAATCTTGAGACAAACTAAAAACTAGAAAATTACTTTTAAAGAAAAGAAGTAGGTAATGAAGAGCCGAGTGGAAAGCAGACATGTTGATGCTCTCAGGGTCCTAACAGTCATGAAGTTCTCCACAGGTTCAAAACCTTCCTCTCTTCAAAGTGACTGAAACAACAACAAAAAACTCAAACAAAATCTCATAAAACTGCAAGGAGAAATAGATAAATCCACTATCATATTTCAAATTCAACACTCCTTTATCAGAAATGGACACATTTAGCAGACCAGCAAAAGCATAGCACACATTCTATTTAAGTTCACACACATACACATCTGTGCCTTAAAACATACCTCATACAAAGCCTGCTCTTGGATCAGAATAAAATTTAAAAGTTGAAATAGCAAAAAAGTTGCCTGGAAAAATCCCCAAATATTTGAAGATTAAACAAAGACTTGTTTAAAAAAGTAGTTCAAAGACTACATAACTGCTGGGGGGCCACCCCCGGCTTGGGTGAGAGGGGAGAAGCAGCTTCTTCTTTCTTCTCCTCCTCGTCCACTTCTTCTTGAGGCAGCCCTATGCTACTGTAGCTGACCTGTGGCCAGAAACTGCCCTTTCTGGCACTTGCATCCCAGCCCTAAAGCCAGCAAGGGGTTAAGTAAATAGCCTTATACTATCCTAAAAACTTCTTCTGAGGGTAAGAGACTGCAGGCTTAGGTGATTAATACCTGTAGCCTAACAGCAGAGGATTAGGCAATGTGGTCTTTGTTCTATCTCAGCAGGAACTGCTGGGATCTAACTTCTGGGTTCTGCCTGCTAGTCTGAGGTCGCAGGAAGAAAAGACACTTAGAAAAGTTGCTATAGAATTTATTAAGTGTAAAAAGTATCCTGTGAAAGCTGTCTGAGGGGAAAGGTGGAAAGGTCCTAAGTGGGGAAAAGGAGAAAACTTCTATTTGGGAAAAGGGAAAAACTCTATTCTATCTCTATTCAATCTTCTATTCTAATTCTCTATTCTAACTCTATTTTATATCTAACTATTCTAACTCTTCTATCAACTCACTATTCTAACTAACTCTCATCTCTTTGTCCTCAGAACTTATACATCTTTCAGAGCACATGGTCACATGTTACAAGGTTCATCACAAGTTCACACCAAAATTCAAATTATAAATTGAAATAGAAGTTTACAACACAGAATGTTTACATGCGTATCCATTAGGAGTAATTATCTAGCTAGATATTCATCAACTGTCTAGCTCTACAGGTTCGCTGAAAGTTTGAAACTACAACTTAAGAAATTAGTGAAGTTTTGTATAGATAAACCCAGGCAATATTTTCTCTTTTACCCTGGTACCTATAATAAATCATTAATTCCCTTTTAATGACCCTTGGTTAATTGTTTTACAGCTTCTTGGAATGTGCTCTGAGCAGGAGAAAGTCTGGTTACTATCTCTCTTGGGGCAATTAACTGATAACATTTGAGAGACTGGCAGAGTTCTCATTGCAGTTTTGACTATGCCTGAGGGATCTAATAGCAGTCCCGTTACAAAAGAGCTTAATAATCATTGATATAATTTTAGGAATTCTTATAGGATCATCATTAAGACTTAAGTCATCTATTTGTCTATATAGTATCACTACAAGACAGTACGTCTTCGTGGTTCTGCAGAGATCTGCTCCAAAGGGGTATGCTGTTGCTTAGTGATTGTTACATATGTTTAATATAATAATAGGAGAAGCATATTAATAGCAGAAATCTTTCCTAAAATTACGTCCACCACAGCCTTGCTAATGGAGCACACTTGTCGCAGATTATATAATAATCCAAGGCAAGCATTTCAGGATGATCATCTGCTAATTATTAGCTTGTCCCATTATGGCTCCTGACACATAACAAGGGGATTTTTAAGGCACCTTGAACAAAGTGAAAATGAAAACACAAGATTTAGGGGACACAAAAAAAGCAGTGCTTAGGAAAATGCACAGTGTTCAACGCATTATTAGAAGAGAAACATCCAAGATCAACAGCCTAGGTTGTACCTTAGGAAACCAGAGGATGGGTACAGATCAGCAACCAGAAAAATTAATTTGAAAAGGAGAACTATTAGGCGTTTAAAAACAAAACAAAATTAGGTTCTTTGAAAAGATAATGCTAATAAGCCTCCACCTAAAGTAACTAAGATGGGTGGAGGGGAGGAGAGAATGCAGATTGTCAATGTTAAAAATTAGAAGCATCACTATAGGTCTAATGGACATTATCCGATTACTTAATATATTACTAACTCAGCCAGGCAGTGGTGTGCCTTTAATCCCAATCCCAGCACTTGGGAGACAGAGGCAGGCGGATTTCTGAGTTTGAGGCCAGCCTGCTCTACAGAGTGAGTTCCAGGACAGCCAGGTTTACACAGAGAAGCCCTGCCCCAAAAAAACAAAAAACAAAAAAATTTACTAACTTTACCCACAGGTTTATATCCTGATTGAAATGTACAATTTCTTACATATACACACAGAAATGGGCAAGGCCAGTGCAATGGCCTTTAACCCACTGGGTCAAAGGACTTGCTGCACAAGCTTGACAACTTTAGTTTGGTTCTCACACTCTGTAGTGAGAGAGACAGAAGCAAAACTACTTAGTTGTCTTCTGACCTCCACATACAGGCATATACTCAGATAGAAACATCATAAAGTCAAAGGAGAAAATAGACCATTTGCGAATACATCTCTGTTAAGGAAATCAAATTAACAGCTATTCATCTACACTGACAGCACAAGGACTAAAATAGATTCACTGGTGAATATTCTTATACATATAGGGAATGAATTATACCAGTTCTCAGATAGAATCAAGCCAGGTGCATGCCTTAATATCAGCCATGTTAACGTGGAAAGAGAAATTTTTTGAGGGATCCCACTCTTAGACAAAGAACTATAAGCAACTAATGACAGCTGGGAGAAGGAATTAGGGATGATTCCTTCTTTCTGCTTGTCAGTTGAAACCTGAAACTACACAAAACAAAAATGAACTCAGCTGGCTGTATTTCTCTCTGTGTGTCTGTGTACATACTATATAAAAATAATGAAAAGATGCTGCTATCATTGAGAGCACAGGGCATGGAAAGGTCTTGGAAGAGGAATGGGAAGGAGGAAAGTGATGTAATTGTACTTCAGTTAGTAACACTAAAAAAGGAAGATAGAGTTAAGGGGCATGCATCCTAAGTCTGTGAGTCCGTCGTCACCCTAATACCAAAACAACAAAAACATCACTGACCTGGTCTTCATTTTTATGTAAGCCATCATTCAAATACATGCAAAACCCTCAGAATGTTAAAAAGTTAAATACAACAGTGTGTATGACGAATTTTAGGGCAAATGAGATACCTCTGTGAAGAAAAGCATTTGCCACCAAATCTGATAACTTGAGTTCAGTCCCAGACCCACATAGTAAAAAGAGAGACCTGACAAGTATAATCATCTTTTGACTTCTCACAAATCAACAAACAAATGATTGACTTTTACCTTATTGTCACTTGGAATGTATCTTCCAGAGATCTAGGGCTAGTTCAACATTAGAAAATGGTTTATACACTCAGTATGTAAAAGAAAAACAATTTTAGCAATAGGTACAAGCTAGCATTTGGAAAACCAGTTTGGCACTTGCGTGTGCCCTGTTTTATGATACAAGTTTAGTATTTCTCAGCTGAGGTTCTGAAATCTGAAGTGACTTGATAACCAACCTGTTATAAAATCCACAACTTTACATTGGATGCTTTAACAGGAAACATGAAGTACCTGTTCTCGACCAGTTAGTTAGATTAAGGAATAGTCAACATACATTTGTAAAAAGCCTACAGCTAATGAATTTAAAATGGTAAAAAACTTGAAACATAATTTAAACCCTACGATCAAATCACAAATATCTATTTTATCCTTTTTTATCTCAATACAGAAAGTCAAAGAATTGGACAGAAAGAAGTAAAACTATCCTTGTTCATAGATAACATGATTACTGATGTAGAAAATCCAAAAGAACATTTGATGCACATAAGCAATTTTAGAGACAACTGAACATAAACAACAAAACATACAGCTGCTGGGCGCTTTTATCTCAGCATGCAGGAGGCAGACAGGTAGATCTCTGATTTTGAGGCTGCCCTAGTTTACATACTTTCAGGACAGCCAGACTGACAGTGTGACCCTGTCTCAGAACAAAACCTCAGATAGCTAACATAAGAGAAATCTAGATAGCCTTAGATTTAACAGTAACGCAGTTACAGTGCCAAAGGCATGAGCTGAGAAAGTCTTGACTTAGCTGAACGTACTAACATTGGAAACGTGTGCTCTGAACTACGTTGCCACTAGAACAAAGCTGAGCTTTACAGGTAGTCCTGGTGCTGGCCTCATGATACAATGAATGTGATCCTAGTCGGGTTCCAAAACGGAAAGCTACCTGATTATTCATTGCCATTTTGCTAATAGATATGGAAATGTGAAATTGTGAGGGGCTTTTGCATGGAGCATAATGGTGAACATTTATCAGCATGTGGAACAGATTCCAGTGGTGGTATATCTGTTGAAAAGTATGACAGAGTTTTACTGTTTTTGAAATCAATGACACAGGACAAGCTTATCCTGAGGAGCTCATAATGGAACCAGGACACGCCCTGCTACACTCCATAGCGTTTGGTTGTGGATAATTGCTTTTCTAGTACCATTCTTAGAGATGTTTTTGTTCTTTTTTGTACAAAGTTGATCTGAAAAGAGCAATCTGCTATATTGCTCCCTTATCATTCATAATTACTTGCAATTGCCATCAGACATTTGCCAAGGATTCTAATCAAGTCATCAGACAACAACTGGTGGGCACATAAAATTGACCACCATTTCCCTTAGGATTACAAAACCGCCACTACTCATAGCAAAACCTTACAAAGCTCGGGAAGTTCACTGGAGTAGAGGCTTTTTAAAAAACGAAAATATTGTTATCTGAATAATGACCTTTTAGATAAAGCTTGAGATGTGGTACTACAGAATCTGCTGTTGATTTCAGCTTTTGGAAGTCAGACCCTAATTTGCAGTCTCTAGAAACTTAAATACTTCAACTCATTTCCTTTGCATACCACAGTAGTGATTCAAAAGTTGTCTGGGGAGGAGTCCATGTGAACAAGTTCATCCTGTTAGCTAATAAGGGAGAATCTAGCGATGATCATAAAGTTCAAATTTTATACAAAAAAAAAAAATTAGAAGCAAAGCTGCAGACTTTGAGAACCTATTTGTAAACCTCTAAAGGACAGTTAAGTCAGGTATGCAAAGAACCCTTGAATGCAACAGTGAGAAAATAAACTAAAAACCGCATCAGACACCATAAGAGAAACTTCACCAAAGCTGATAGATAGAAAGCAGTTTATAAAAAGGTGATTTGCATCTTTTGTGGTTGGAATATGAAAGTTAAAAACACTTAGATACCATTACACACCTATTAGAAATGGCCAAAATTAGGCTACCGAGCACATGTGACAAGTGCTGGGAAAGGTGCTGAGCAGCAGAACCACGTTCACTGCTGATGGGGACACAAAATGCTGTAGCCGTTCTGAAACAGTTTGCAGTTGAGCCATATTGTCAACATACACTTTACCTTTACATGGGAAATACCAAGAAGGGTTAACAGAAGCCACCAGATTGGTGTAATCACTCGTTAGTCACTATATGATTTAAGTTCTAGGTCTATCTTATGCCTGTTGTTAATGAGCTTTCCAAGCCGTCAGCTATGCTGTTTGTCGTTGCTGTGCAGCTGGACAATGCAATTTTAAACACAAATGACTGTTCCTCTTCTTTACCTTCAGTTTTCTTGTCGCCTTGTTACACCAACACTAGAGAGTATGGTCTCATACACAGCAATCTGAAGCAGTGCAGGCTTGATATAAGCTGCGACCTGCAAGTCACATGGCAGTTTGGGGATACAAAACTGGTTCGCAATGAATATCTGGAAAAACAGTTCACTGCTAAGAGGTAAGTTGGTGTGACCGAAGCATGCTTGGGGTTGTTTTTAACCGTGGAGTCATGCTAATTAACTTCTGTCAATTGAAACTGCTAAGAAAGAAAGTGTAGATTATTTAAGAATTACTGAGAAAGGCCTAGGGAGAAGGGTAAAGTACAGGTAGAGTGCCTGCAGTGCAAGCATTCGGATCTGAGTCTGACTTCCAGCACCCTTGTAAGTTAGGCAGGCACAGCAGAGGAGACCACGTTCCTAACACCAGCTCCGCGTGGTGGTAGGGACACAGGATCCCTAGGGCACATTGACAACCAGCCTTTTCAAATGGATGAACTTCAGGTTCCGTGAGTGGAGCTACCTTTAAAACAGCTATTCTCAACCTGTAAATCACCACCCCTTTCACAAACAGTCCTTTAAGAGGACCTGAAACCATCAGAAAATAGAGTATTTATGATTTATAACAGCAGCAAAATTACAGTTATGAAGTAACAGTGAAAATAACTTTATGATTGGGGTCACCATAACATGAGGAGCTATACTGAAGGGGCACAGCATTAGGAATGTTGGGGACTACTGCTCTAAAAGTAAGGTGGAGAGCAATCAAGGAAGCTGCCTGATGTCAGCCTCAGACATCTACAGATGTGCACATGAATATATGTGTATGCCCCACATAGAGATACACACTACGATTGACTAAAAAATGCAGATTTCTTTCTTTCTCATAATCTCTTATAAAAATTTTAAATGATGTTCATCTTATGCAATAAGGTGGTCAGTGAATTGGTGGTGTACATATAGAAAACATGAAAGCTGTAGTGTCGAGATGTGTCCCACAATAACCACCCCCCCTCTCACCACCATCCTCCCCTCCAAAAATCTTCACTGCAATGATGTAGTGGGTCATTGGTCTGGTTAGAGGTCTGTGGCATATGTGACACCACCAATATTGGCTCCTAACTAAGACCAATTACTTGGTTTTCATGTTGTTATCCTGTGTCATGGATATCCTGCAGCTTCAGGTCAGTAGGACCAGCCCTCTCGTGCACCCTAAAGGTTCAAAATTATGTAGATTTGAGGGCAGGTCTATTCAAAGCCCTAGATCTGGGCTTGGTTGGTAGCTGAGCTTGTCAGGCTGCTGACTCTCCTGGATCCTCACCACTAGGGTGAGCTCTCCAACACTGCTCCAGCTAGGACACCCAATGCTGCAGGATCAGCTCTCCCACTGTGAGCTCATTTATAAAGCATCAGTTTTGTGGTTAGATATGCTTACAAAAGTGAAGTCACAAAGAAAGCATAAAGCAACAGTTTTGACCCAACTATTAGTTGGTGTTTGAGGCAGGATTTCACAACCTCAGCCTGGCATCCAGCTTGCTGTTAATAGGAGGGTGACCTTGAACTCCTGCTTCATGGACGATTGCATTAGCTAGAGAGGAAAAACAACATTGAAGGCAAGCTGTAAACCTCAGCCATTGCTAGTAGGAGAGAGAAAAACATTGCATTTGAGTTAGGAGTCTAAGAAAGTAGGCACCTTCAGCAACAGGTCAGGAAGCAGCTGTGTGGGATAGAGCTGGGTGCTCTTGAGAGAAAAAGTGAGACTTCAGAGTGTCCAACTTTGGCCATTTTGCCCAGAATAGATGTAAGGAGAAGGTGAAGTTATTCTGTGAGTTGGAATTCAGGAAAGTGGCAAACCCTGCACGGAGATCTGGAGCTACTTGAAGAGCAGTTTGAACAGAGGTTAACTTTACCACCCACTCTTCTTTCATGTGGTGTTTTGAGACAGTTTTGTTTCTTACAGCCAGTTTTGTTTCTTGTTTGGCTCTCCACCCCACCCCCAATCCCCCAAAATGGAGCAGCTACTTAGTGGTGTAAGACATTTTAAAGCATTTCTAATGGCAAACAGTTGTGGGATTTATTTTCTTAGGTACTTGCCCAGTTAAACAAAAACCAATTTCCCATAGAACTTCACAGAACTTAGCATGGTGTGTGTGTGTGTGTGTGTGTGTGTGTGTGTGTGTGTGTGTGTGTG
>JANHMN010000015.1:24235163-24434618 GCA_030674055.1 Rhabdomys pumilio
GTGTGTGTGTGTGTGTGTGTGTGTGTGTGTGTGTGTGTGTGTGTGTGTGTCTGTCTGTCTGTCTGTCTGTCTGTCTGTCTGTCCGTCCGTCCCCTCTACTATGGTGGGAGTTTTTTTTTATCTTTTCTGTATTTCCATAGTGTAAGATTGAGTGGGGCCACAAAGTTGATGCCTAAACTCATTTTTAAAAATTGGTGATGCTGGGGCTGGTGAGATAGCTCGGCGGTTAAGAGCATCTATAGGGAAATCTGATGCCCTCTTAAGCAGGTGGATGTATATGCAGCAGAGCACTCATGTATTAAATAAATAAAATTTGAGAAAAAAATCCATAATGCTGGGCAACAATCTAAAGCTTGAAGCCATGGGTAGAAAGGAGAACTGAAAAGAGTGCTTCGCAGAAGAGAGTTACAGAGTGGGAGATGAAAGGAAATTAGTGACTGCCTTTCCCTTTCTTTTCAACCTCTCCTCTTAGAGAACAGTTTATAATCTGTATTCTTAAGTCAAACAGGTGGCTCCAACAAGATGACAGTCCACATTCTTACCTCCGTAGTGGCTATGCTTTGTAGGTGTTAAATTAGTAAAAACATGTGAATACCCTTAAAAACTTGTGAGTTTCAACACTCATTAGGCATTGTACCAAATATAACATTTCATACATAGATGTGTGAATAAAGTTTTATTCACATGAAGGGTTTAATTGACTTTTACCCTTTAAAGCTTAAGTTATAATAAACAATATGTCTGGGTAGATATAAATAGTATATTATACAAAGGTAGAGGTGCTCAAATCAGGAGTTGACCTAGGAACCTTAGAAGTATTTTGTTTGAAAAGGTTTAGAAACTTAATTCTTAAGTTTGCTCAAATGTGTATCACCTATGAAACTCCCTAAATAACTTCTTTTCCATATTTTCTTCCTGATAAATGAACTCAGATTTATACAGTTAAGAATTTTGCTAGACACACACCTTTGATCCCCGCAGAGGCAACCAGGGCTGTTGCATAGAGAAACCTGTCACAGAGGGGTGGGGGGTGGGGGAGAAGGAACTGTTACATGGAGTTGGAGAAATGGCTTATTTGGTAGTGTACTTTCTACACAAATATAAAGACCCAGGCTACCCCCAGCAAGCTATATTAAAATCAGAGCATGGCAGTACATCTGTAGAGTGTGTGTGAGAGAGAGAGAGAGAGAAAGAGAGAGAGAGAGAGAGAGAGAGAGAGAGAGAGTGTGTGTGTGTGTGTGTGTGTGTGTGTGTGTGTGTGTGTGTGTGTCTCGCGCGCCACACGAGACATTTTTAATGCAAGGAGAGAAGAGTAATGCAGCTCCAAATTAACACCCAGGTAAAGGTCATTATATATTCAAATTTATGTGATTAAAAGAAAGTTTCAGAGACTTGTTACCAGGAAACAGAAATTCTTAGTCTCAACTATTGTCTGAAGTTCTCTTGCTATGGTTACCAGCCTCAGGCAAGAAATCTGACCTAGTTAGGAGGATATAATGAGGCCCATATGACACTGGCCCTTGCTGTACCATTCTTTTTAATTGGCTCTCTGATTTTTTTTTTTTTTTAACCACAGTTGTATTTTGGTTGTAGGTAATTGAACTCTTACTAATGTGCTTCTTGAGTGGATGTGTAGACTGGATTTGTATCCACACCTGTCTGAAAGGAAGACATCCCACACTGCATGGGTGTGGGGTGAGGTGTAGAAAATGGAAGTTTGGGTGGTTCTCTGTGTGGGCTGATTAGAGAACGGGGGTGTATTGCAGAATCATTGGAAAGAATTTGTGTTGAGAGTTGCTTACAAGAAAGGGCAGCTGGCTGGAGAGACTAGTAATTTGTAATCCCAGCTCATCCTGCATAACACACACCTCCTCCTTGTACATAACCTGCCTCACTCCCCTGTCGTTACTGTCTCACTGATGTGCTAGTTAAGACAGGTCAGCCATGGCACACCATGTGCGGCTGGCTTGAAAATCCTCGGTTGATGAGAAATGTTATCACCTGGTAGCTGATGCAGGCATATAGGCCGGTATATGTTGCCGGTACGCTCTGATGACCATAAGAGGCATCTGATGTGGGAAAGATGGCATGGGGAAAAGGGACTTCCTAATACTTTTGAAAAGTCAAACTCAGAATTTGTCCATAGTACGGCTTATATGGAGCTGGGCAGATGGCTCAGTCCTTACTGCTCTTAGAGGACACAGATTTGATTCTTAGTACCACATAGTGGATCACAACCATCCATAATATCAGTTACAGGGAACCCAACACCCTCTTCTGGCTTCCATGGACACCAGTTACACAGGTTGTACATATATGCATTCAGGCAAAACACCTATATATATATATACAATAAAAACATCTTAAAGAAGCTCATATACTGTCCCAAAGACATCCCCAATACCTATGAGTTACCCCGCATAGCAAAAAAAAAAAAAAAAAAAAAAAAAGTTTGCTAGTATAACTGAGTTTATAGACCTTAAGATGTGGGGGTATCTCATCATTAAATGGATATGGCTTAATTACATGAGTTCTTTTCAGATGGAATACAGTACTATAGATAAGAGAGAGGAGATGGCGATAAAGGAGTTGGGAAAAGACAGGTTCTGAAAGGGATTTAGCCTGCCTTTGCTGACACTGAAGATGAAGAAAATGGATTATAAGCCAAGGAATTGTAGAAAGAGGCTGGAAAAGGCTTTGGATCAGTAACTAGCAAGGAAACAGGGTGTCGTTCCTACCAATACTGCTGAATTCTACCAATAAGCAAAGGGGATCTTCCTGTAGAATCTTAGGAATAAACAGGCCAGACAGTTTGATTTTACCCTGATGAAACCTGTATTGGACAAAATAGCTACATAAACTGCTGTGTGAGTTTGTTACAGAAGTAACAGAAAACAAAAATACTGCTTAATCTCATGGGAAGTAGCAAATTTGTTTTCTTAATTGAACTTTTGAGTCCTAGTTCTCTGTTATATTCATGTACAGCTGAATTTATGGTTTTGTTTCCACAGCCACTATGATCCAAGCCTACCTAACACAAAATTCCAAAATTAAATTATTTATAATTCTAACCTGCATATTGCTTCATTACTGTGAAATCTCACAGTGTACTGTTCCATCCTGCCTGGGATTTGATAATTCTTTTGCCCATGTATTCACATGTTATACATTAGCCACCCATAGTCAGTTCATAGTTGTCTCAGATATCAGAGCAAGTATGTTATCATAGTGATCTTCCCCAGTGGGCAACAGTGGTGGTGCTGGTAATTCAGATACTCCAGAGAAAAGCCATAATACTCTTCCAAGAGGTAAACTTAGAAAAAAAAGTTTTGTTTTCAGGATCCATATATGATACACATTGTATATCCATGAATTATAAACATGGAAACAATGGTTTTGCTGTCACACCTCAGACTACAAATACAGTAGCCAGTCTGATTAAGGTGGGGGGTGGTGGTGGTGGTGGTTGTTTAAGTATAGAATAGAGTTTATTCAGGGCATGGGGAAGGGGAGTTAAGAGGGTAGTAGAGACAGACAGGGAGGGGAGAGAAGTAGAGGAGAAGAACAGAGGCTGGGCATGAGCACGTGGAGAGAAGTGGGAGAGGGGAAGAGAGAAGCAAGAGACAAGAGAGCAGGAGACCAAGTAAACAAGAGACCTGATTAAGTTCTTAAGATAGGGCATTAAGTTATGCTGCCAGGGCATGAAGGTTCCTCAGTGATTATAAAGCTATTGCAGTACAAATGTGAAGATTGTGAAGTTCCCCAAAAATGTCAGGTGTGTGTGGTAGCCTGCCTATAATTCCATCCTGGGAATCCCCAAAGTAAGCTGGCTAGCCATGACCTTGAGTTCTGGGTTTGATTGAGAGACACTGCCAAATGAGTAAGATGGGCAAGTGCTGGAGGATTACCCCTGATGATCAGCTTTGGGCCTCCGTATGCATGTGCACATGTGTGCATGCATACCTACACACATGCAAACATGTGTACATGCACATACAGCAACAGTGGGGGAAAATCAGAGTTTGAAACTAATTGTACTTTGAGACAGCGGAGATTTCCTGGCATATTTCCCAAGGCTTGCAGCAGAGATACTATATTACACTTTGAGCTGGCTGGACCTGAAGGATTTGAGAATTACTGATTTCTCTGTCAAGCTTTCCAAAGAACTTCATTTCATCCTGAAAGAGCTATGTTGTTTTTCATTTAAACACTTAAAAGCCATTGTAAAACTCTGAGCTGGTCTAATTTAAGTTGTAGTTTTTCTCAGGAATAGGGAGGCCTGGGAAGGGGAGAATGGCCAATCTACAGAATATTCAGAAGAGGTGTGTGTGTGTATGTGTGTGTTATGTGTACACACACACACACATACATATGCATATACATATATACATTGTATATTTACATAAAGAACACCATTTTATGTAGTAGTTATGGTGCATGACATCCCTCCAAATTCTGAAAAATAATACCCTTAAGTCACTTGACACAGTTCATCATAGAAATAATTAAAGAATATGTTTACAATATTAACTGAATTAGTGAGATATGGTAAGAGATACAACGAAGTGAGTAGTATATGCTTTTGGAGGACATAAGCCATGGGGCTTAGTAAAATGAGATCCCACCCTGTCACTGCCACTCTAGCTAAAGCATAAGGTAGCTCAGTGTTCATAACAATAAAAATGGTTAGATATTTGAGAACAAAACTCATGTAATAAATTTTAAGATTGTGAACTGGCTGCATTGGAAATGTTCGGTAAATGTTAATTGTTTACCGACAGCTCCTTCAGGATACCCATAAATCTTGAACGTGTAACCTTGAACTTGGTCTTCGGTGGTTTTCAGTCCTGACTCACCACCATCCTAGTGGAAGCTCGTACCTCTGATTATTGCCAGTAGTTTGTAATTTCTTTGATAAGATGAAAGTTTAACTGTATGTATGTCATTGTTTTTATGTAGGTCAGAGTTGCGTGAGAGTGGAAGACATGGCAGAGAGCTGGAAGAACACTTCTGCTTTCTGGCACTTCCTCAGAGCGATGTGGTGGACATTTACCAGAATGGGCTAAGTGTCAGAGCATCCACACTGCGGATACTTGGGAATCCTCTTCTTGGAGTGTATCTCTTTAGACATGTTGATATTGCCCTGAATTATGCTCACAGTAGAAGCACGGCTGTAGAAAGTATTATGATATTTAAGGTAGGTGGTAGGACATCCGTTTATTTATTTATTTATTTAGATTTCTTTTATGTGGTTGGCTGTTTTGCCTGTGTTTAATGTAAGTGTACCAAATGTGTGCCTGCCTATAGAGGGCGAGAGAGGGCGTTGGCTCCTCTTGAGCTAGAGTGACCATTGGTTGGTAGCCCACCATGTGAGTGCTAGGAAGTAAACCTGGGTTCTCTTCAAGAGCAGCAAGTGCCTTCTTTTAACCACAAAGCCATTTCTCCAGCTTCTACAATGCAGTTTTCTTAAAGCCTTACGTAAATGTTTATGTAGTCATTTGATTTAAAATATTAAATGGATCAAGCATTCCTGTAATCCAAGCATGTTGGAAGATTTGAGGCAGGAGGATTTTGAGTTCAAGACCCCCTTGGGCTGCACAGGGTGTTTAAGGGTTAACTGAACATACCAAAACGCTGTTTTAGAAGCTTGGCGCACATACATTGTTGGTGATTATCAACATGTCAGATATAGATTAATAAGTAAAGGCATGTATTAGGAAGATGGCCCAGTGGGAATTTCTCTTACTACAGAAGCATGGGAACACAAGATACTGATTCCCAGCAGCCAAATGTGAAGCTGGATATGGATGTAACCCCAGGGATATCTGAGTTCAAGGCCAGCCTTTTCTACCGAGTGAGTTGTAGGACAGCCAGGGCTACACAGACAAACCCTGTTTCCTAATAAAGAAAATAGGAAATGGAGGCAAAAAAAGGAAAAGAAAACAGAAAATTTTAGAAAGACTTGAACTCAACTGTTAGTAATAAAATTTGGGTTGGTGTGTGCTTCAGTAATAAGAGTGTTTTCCCACCATGCATACATTAGTTCCTAGCATGTGTATGAGAACACTGTAAGTGCCTAAGTGTTATACAAACTTGATTATTTTAGTAAAATACAATAAAATATACTCTGAGCAGATTTTAAATACAATCCATTAGCTGTAGAAATCTATTGCCTTCAGAACTCATTGCTTCTTCACACCAAAATACTGCATATATTAAACCATAAATGCCAAACCTTCTCCCTCCAGAACTTGAAAGCTAGCATTCTGTTTCTGCTTACAATAGAGTTTGACTGTTGTGTGTACCTCATATGAATGAAGTCACTGTTACTGTCACATCACTTAGGCTGTGGTCATCCCTCTTGTCAGCTTTTTCTTCTTAGAAGTTATATGCACTATATTTGCATTCTCAGTCATCTTGACTATTTAAACTAGTGGCTCTATGACAATAGGTATACAAACACTCCTTAATGGTCCTTCTTTGGGTGCTGGGCAATGCCTCTGTCATTCACATGTTTGCTATGCAAATGTTAGGTACTGAGTCTGGATCTCTAGCATTCATGTAAAAGAGAGATGTAGATCACATATAATCCAGGCTTTGGGGAGCTGGAATAGAACTGGAGGATCCCTTGGGCTTGCTGGTCAGCCAGTCTAGCCAACTCAGTGACTCCATGTTCAGTGAGAAACCCTGTTTCAAAAAATAATGAGAGGAATTGACAAAGACACTGGCATCTACACCCCTGTCCTATACATGCACACACATGTACACACGCATGTGCACACAGGCACGTGCCACAGACAAAAAAAAAAGTCCTGTATTTAAATTTCTTCTTTATTATATCCATGTATTTACCTATAGTAGTCAGAGGACAACTTGTGGGGGTTGATTATCTACTTCCATACTGTGAATCCTATGAAGGCCATTAGACTTGGCAGCAAGTACCTTTATTGATGGGCCATCTCATTGGTCCTTAGATTTTTGTAATATACACAGAAATAGTATTTATGGATTGTATGGTAATTCTAATTTAATTTCGATGAATTACCTTGTAATGTTTTCTAACAGCATCAGAATGATATTTAACTAATAGGCAGTTACAGGACCAAGCATAAAAATTTGAACAGTCTTATAGAGAGAATAAACAACTTCTAATTCAGACTAGTTCTGAACAAGTATACAAGACCTGAAAATGAGCTAACTAGAGAGAAGATAGAAGATGGTACGGTAGAGCAGACTAGGTAGATACAGCCCTAAGACCCCAGACCTTGTGCACAATTTCCTGCAACAGTGCTTAATGGTTCCAGTTCCTTACATCCTCTCCAACAGTTCTGTTAGTTGAGGCCTTGAAGACTGACTTGGCGAATGTGTCCTCTTGAGTTACTGAGAAAGCGAAGTGATGTTGTGGCCCTATAAGACAGCTCTGTACCATTGCATGTAGCTCGCCAGCTGCCTGTCTCTACAGGCTGATATGAGACTAGCTCTGGTCCTCATGATAAGAATAGCTACCAAAATACTACTCAGAATGTCTTTACCTTGAAAGGGTATGGTAAGGCTGTTCACACCTTGACCCCTGTTAGGCAAGAATTGGTTTATTCTTAGATTCAAATTTTACATCAGAGACATGTGCACTGTTACATGTACTGCTGTGTAATGCCCAGTTGTCCTGAGAAGGGCACCATTGCTAGTTCTTTCTCTCCACATATATCTACTGCTTTTCTCACATCCTTCGAAAACCTTTGTCAGACCCCTAAATGTTCTCTTCCAGTCTCGTAAATAATCTCGATGTGGTTGTTCCTGAGTTCAAACTTTGTTACATAATGTATGTTGATGATTTACAGTTAATGAATTGCCTGCTAGTAACCCTGGCCACTCCTTTGAGGATTTTCCTTTGTATTTGCTCAATTAGTGAACCGTATCTTGACCAAAGCATTACTTAAGAATTAGTCTAATCTAACATTTGTGTTTTTGTTTTTTGTTTGTTTGTTTTCCAAGACAAGATTTCTCCTTATAGCCCTAGATGTCCTGGAACTCAGGCTGGCCTCGAACTTAGAAATCCGCCTCCCTCTGCCTCCCAAGTGCTGGGATTAAAGGCATGTGCCACCACCACCCAGCTGTGTTTTTATTTTAAATAAGCTTTATCTGAGAATAATTTTCAATTTAGAGAAAGGTTACAAAACACAAAATTGAGAGTGTTTCTGTGTGTAGTTCAGCCAGACTTGCCTCTTCTTTTTTTACTATTATTTATTTTTATTTTATGTACATTGGTGTTTCGACTGCATGTGTCTCTATGGTGGTGTTGGGTCCCCTGGAACAAGAGTTACAGATAGTTGTGAACTGCCATGTGCCATCTCTCCATCCCCCCCTTTTATTAATTTTTATTTTATCTGACTTGGCTGTTCTTATCTCCAAACATTTTCTAAAACTGTAACAATCTGGTCAGAAGTGAGAGCTAAGAGTGGTACAGGACTCTTGAGTAACGCAGATTTTAGTCATTTTTGCTAGGTTTCTTAAGGTTCCTTCAATTTCAGGGAATTATCTAGGATACCAGTGTTTCAGAGGTATGACTTTGAAATATCAGAGGTACTACATTTGGATAAATGGATTCGCTAATTGAAAACACTGGAAAAAAATACATTCTACTTCATAGATTGGTCTTAGCCTGTAATGTATGTGTGTGTTTATGTAAACAGCTGTAAGTGTGAGTATAGAATAACATTAGACAGGAGACTGGGGAGGGTAACATAAGATATGAGGAAGGACAGGATGCAGGGATGGACATGGGAGTCAGGAAAAAGGACACGAAGCTAATTATTCTCCTAGTTTCAACTCTGTTGCTGGTTATTTTGATTTTGGAGGTGTGTATGTGTGTGTGTAAAACCTGAGCCTTAAGAATGTCTTCTCTAAGTTCCCTAAAATGCATAGAGTTTGCAACTGGACTGTGATATTTTTACTTGGGTCTTTAAAATAAAATAGTCTTTTATTTTAAAAAATGAATATGATTACAGAATTTATATGTTTTCTTTTGCGATATTTTTTGTACTTAAGCCCACCTTTCTTCACTCATTCTCGATTTAGACCATTTAGAATCATATACTTAACTTGGGTTTTGGTGTGGCAAACTTTTTTAAACTGTTCCATAGTGAAACCTGCATGGTTTGGGGTTATCAGTTCATGGCCACTGTTCTTCAAAAAGAGTTTTCTCTGTGGTGTTAGCGACTGGTTTTCTTGTATTTCATCTGTCATCTTTTCATTCTACTTTCACTACTTGAGTGTTAGGCTGTGTAGCGTCTAGTTCCGTTTATACACTTTTTTACTAGGACTTTTGTTTTTCAGTTGTCCTCTTTGTGGATAATCTCCCTCACTTTGTTCAAGTGGTACTTTTAATCACACATATGTTGGTCCTGCATCCCAGCACTTGTGTGGTAGAGATAGGAAAGCTATTACAAGTTTGAGGGCAGCCTTGCCTACATAGTCCATTTTGAGCTAACCAGAGCTTTACATCATAAAAACTGAATGGAAAAAAAAAACTATTTTACCATCTAGATTATGTCACTCTTTCTTTTCCCATCCTTCTGTGTTAATTTCTAACTTAAATATTTGTAGTCTTTTATATACACTTGCCCAGTAAACTCACTTCTAGAAATAAAAAATTTCACTTCCGAAGCTTTTTTATTACAAGTAGTTCTAATCTTAGAGTTTAATTGGAAAATAAGTGGTGTGGTTACCTTAGTAAAACATCCCATTCGTTCAGCATGGATTTATTAATTCATCACTATTAAAAGCAGGAGGCTTTAAAATATTTGGGTGTTGTCTTTTGCTTTTTAGGTTCTCTTTGGGAGAGTAAAGAAAATTCAACCTTCTATAGATAAAAACAAAGTTTGTCTGGATCCTTCTCCTAACTTTGATTGCCATATGTCAAGAAATATGCCTTCTCTGAAAGAAACCATTGAGCTACAAGCCTACAACTCAATGGTATGTTAATTCTGGGTTCAATTGGTGACTTGAAAGACATGCATAGTACAGAACTATTTAGATGACATAGACTTACCCCTAAATTGGCTGTCATCTTCTCATTTGAACAAGGCTTCACGGTAGCATCACAACCAATCACTTATATTTCAAATTGCTGAAAGTAAATTTCAGATGTTTCATCATTAAAAATGTGATGTAAGATTAACTCAGTTCTGTTCTGATATAATCCAAAATATTATATATATCAAAACATCATTCTAAGGGCTGGGGAGGAACTTTATGAATAAAGTGCTTGTCTTGCAAGCATTAAAGACCTGAGTTCCATCCCCAGAACCCATACCAAAGACAAAAACAAACAAACAAACAACAAAAAAACAAGATATCTCTACCTGTAATCTTTGAACTAGAGAGTCAGAGGAGGAGGGTTTCTAGGGCACTTTGGCCAACCAGCTTGGTAAATTCTAATCCTTTGAGATACCCTGTATCCAAACAAAATAAAAATGGCTGTACTGAGGAATGAGAGCCAAGGTTGACCTCTGGCCTTAACATGTACACGTTACCAAACATACATACGCACATATAACAAAAAATTCACACTTAGCTCTATAAATATGTTCAGTCGTGATGTATCAATTAAAATATGTTAAAATAAGATGATTTTGATTCATTATATTGGCTTGTTATACTTGGAAGAGGAACAAAGGAAAGCTTTATGAATTGAGCAGTTTTTATATTTTTGCTTAACACTTTGGAAGTACATAGCATGTAAAGTGTATTAATGTTTTTTTTATTGTGAATGACTTGAAATAGGTTTCAGAATACATACATTTTATAGAAAAGTACTGCTTATTTTAAAACATTATTGTGCTTCTGCCAGTATTGGTAGCTTTCAAGTATAAGTATGTGGTGGGAAGAAGAACTTGTATATATCCTTAACCAGATGAGACTAAGAAGATAGAGGGATTGCCACAGTTCTTGTCTTCTCATTAGGAGACGGTTAAAGAAAAGCTTATGTATCAAAGCAAGGGGTGCACCCTAAAGAGACAGGACTGCCCTGAGCAGGGCAGCAGTGCTCTTGGGTTACATTGGGGGTGGGGGTTAGTTTTGAAGTATTTATGAGGTAAGTCCTATATTCATGGGATAAACATTTTTTTCTCTTAAATCATACTGGAACCTTTCATCAAAAATCACAGCGTAAATAGTTTGTAATGAAACCACAGTCACTCAAGACACAGACACTCTGGTAGTGCTCATGTGTGGGAAAATACCTTGGTGCCTTAGATTTTGATGTATAAGAACAACCTGTATACAGCCTTAAGGGTGTTTAACTACAAAGCAACATTCTACCTATCAAGGGGTAGAACTACCAAGATAGAAGTAATGGGTTTTTTAGCTACAGTTCCTCTAGCTCTTTTTTGAGACTGCTCAGGGTTCATGATGAATCTTAAGGGTTAAGTTATTCACATTAGTTTGATTTTTCTTCTTATGTCTTTCAGGTGTACTTCTATGAATATGATTTATTTTCAAAACCAGTAAATAAACCTAGACAATGTCTTCCATATGCAGTAGTAACAGTAAAATGTATTGGTCAAAAGGCAGGTAATGGACAACTTATGACATCGCTGAGATTCCCCTCAACAGGATTTCCTAAGAGGCTCGGTAAGATACTTTATTCAACTGTGCTGGTCTTAAATTCCTAGTGTTCTAATACATTATAAATCTAACAAAAATAGTTGTTTTACCTGTCTTCTATTTTATATGTCTAAGATCATTATGCATATAATCTTTCAACTTTGGCTTAGTATATGTACCTTTTCTGTGTTTATAGCTATAACAATAATATGTTCATTTTTATGGATGGATGGAGAGTACTGCATTGTGTTGGGGACGTTTGGGTCTCATTGCCACTTCTTATTCCACATTGGTATTTATAGAAAGGTTTCAGTGCTAGTGTGCTGGAGTTTTACTGTGGAGTCTGTATTAACACTAAGAATGTATAGCTTTAACTAGAGATGACGTCCTGTGATTTTTCTAAAGTGGTTGACTCAAGTGCATTAGGTTATGTAATCATTCTACATACTTTTTAAAAGTCTTTTTTTACTAGTCTAATGGTTAGTATATGTGGGTTCCTTGTGTATTTATTTTTTTCCTAGTTTTTAATAGTACTAGAATCTTGCCATCTTTAGGAATCGTGTTTTGTGTTGCTGTTGCAGATTACTTCTGATGTTGTCTTTTCAAATACTAACAAGATTAGGGTCTCTTGGTAGATTTATTGGATGCTTGAATTCTCATTTTGTATGTATGTGAGGTTTTTTTCTGTATGTGAGGGGTTTTTTTCTGTGTGTCTTGAGTGTGCCAGTGCCCATGCACAATAGCTGCAGACTTCAGAGCAGGATGTCCAGGGTCTTTTTTTTTTTTCCTAACTGCCTCACAGAATCTCTCAATGAACCAAAAAGTTCATTTTACCAGCAAGATTGATAATCCCTCTTGGGATCTCCTGTCTCCGCATGCTAATGCTGGGGTTATGGAAGTGCACAACCATTTTTGGATGTTAGATGTTCAAACCAGGTACACATTCTTGAAGAGTCCCAGCATCAAATAGCCACTTCTCTGGCATTTCTGGTCCAATCTTTTACCCACATATTTCAGTTGAACTGGGTTTTTTAATTGAGTTGTGAGAGCTGCATTATATGTCAGCTCTTGGATCATATGTAAGCATTAAAACTATTGTCTCTGACCTGATAGTTTTGTCTTGTACTTTTTATTGGTGTTTGATGGACAAGAATGTGTCATATGTGTATCCTCAGTCTCTCTTCAGCCACGATTAGTCGGGAGCTCTGTCATTTATAGGTAGCCTGGAACACACAATGATCTCTCTATCCTCCCAGATTGCTGAAATTAGAGGTGTGAGCCATCACACCTGATGTGACATTTCAAGAGATACATCATTATATATGAAGATAATTGAGGTTAAATCTGTCTTATATATGAGTGTTTTTCTAAGTAAATGAAGTTTTTTAAATTGACTCTTATTATGGAGTACCTTTATGCGTGCGTGCGTGCATATGTGCATGTTATACACTGAGTAGTCAATGGATGTTTTATTGTTTTCAACTTTGGGCAGAATGTGTAATACTGTAATTGTGTACAAGTTTTCAAATAAACATGTTTTCATTTGTCTTTGACATACTATACATAGGCATTGAATTAATGGGCCATATTATACATCTGTAAGTTGAGGAAGGAGCTCTCCACACTTTTTTAAAATGGTTGTATCATCTGTATTAATACTAGTTTGAGGCCAGCAATGTCTGAGTGTTAAAATTTTTCCACATCCTTGTTAAAACTTATTTTCTGACTTTTTGATTTTAACTATCTTAGAAGATATATAGTGTTCAAGATTTACTTTATAGTTTTATTAAGGTTATTAAGTAACTTGTTCATTTGGATACTAGCATAAATACAATTTTTACTTTTCATTCTGTGTTAGTCACTACAAGTAGAACTATGATCAGTTTTGCATAATGATCTCATTTTCTGCAGCTTGGCTGAGTTTATTGTTAGTTTCCTTAGCATTTTAGTGTATTCCTTGGATTTTCTATATATAAGGTCAACCATCAGCCAATAAGGATAGTTTTTCTTATCTGGATGTCTTTTTGGATTTTGCTTGGTTGCTGGGTTGGGGTTGGGGTTTGGTTTGTTTTAGGGGGTTTTGCTTGGTTGGTTGAGTTTTGTTTCTGCTTATCTAGTATCAACAAGTTGAATGTTTGAAAAGGGTGAGAACAGATATCTTTGTTCTTAAATTTGGGGTTGGGGGAGGAGCTGGAGGGATGACTCAGTGGTGAAGAGCAGTGACTGTTCTTCCAGAGGTCCTGAGTTCAACTCACAGCACCTAGATGATCCAATGCCTTCTTCTGATGTGTAAATGGACATACAGACAAAACACACACACACACACACACATATATGTGTGCATATGCATTTAATATATATATATAATGCATACGCATACATACATATACATACATATACCTTAAAAATAAAAAAAATAAACAAAATTTAGGGGAAAATCCAGTCTTTTATCAATAAATCTGATGTCAGTTGTGACTTTTTTGTAGATACCCTTTATCATATTAAAGTTCTTTTTTCTTCCTAGTTTAATCAGTTAAAAGTTACATTTTGTCAAATGTTTTTTATCTCTTAAATTTGACATGTGAATAATACCATTTGGTCCATTTTATATCTTAGGTGGTCTTGACTCTGCTTGCTACTATTCTGTTAACAAATTTCATCTTTGTATTCATAAGAGATAGCAATGCGTAGTTTCCTTGAGATGTTTATGTGTGGTTTTAATATTAGAGTAGTATGATCTTATAGGATGAATTGAGAAGTATACTATATTTTTAAGTTGGTGCTGAATTGGTGATAATTTTTCAAATATTTACCTCACTTGTGAAGCCATCAAGTCTTGAGTTTTTAAGTAGTATCTTATTTAATACTTTAATTACCTGTGGATCAGTGTCACAGCTTCTTAAACTATGAATCATGAACCCACGTGGGGTCATGTAATCAAATGTGAGATTTGTGAAAATTTTGGGAACAATAAAAAGCTTATGAACATGAAACACCAAAAAATTAATTACAAATCAAACCTGTGAAGAGGTGTGTCTTATTAATACTTTTCCGTGCTTCTCTGGGGTGTAACCTTCCTGCTGCTTTGAACATATGGTATGTGCCTTGTGTACTAGATACATCACAGAGTGCAGCGCCAACACATGCTGCCTGAGCCTTTGCCTGAGATTTAGAAGCATAATAATATCTCAGTTCCAGAAAGAGAAAATTTTACAGTTTTTCTCCTGTCATTCTCAGCATGTATCAAATTGGTCTCTTTAGATTCTGTTATGCTAGAAAGTGTCGATTTTAAGATTGTTATATAAGTTGCTGATGACTTTTAAATTAATTTAGCTTGTAATTAAGACAATTTCCAAAAATTTCAGAAATGGCTGTCAATATCGTAGTCCCATTTTGAACTACATAGGTTTTTTTTGTTTTTGTTTTTTTGGTTTTTCGAGACAGGGTTTCTCTGTGTAGCCCTGGCTATCCTGGAACTCACTTGGTAGACCAGGCTGGCCTCGAACTCAGAAATCCGCCTGCCTCTGCCTCTCAAGTGCTGGGATTAAAGGCGTGCGCCACCACCGCCGGCTAGGTTTTTTTTTTTTTTTTAAACCTTTCTCATGACTGAGGATTATAAAATTAAAATATCAATTAACTCTTAAAGACATTGAAAGTGCTCTATGTCTTAGTGTACCAGACATTCAGTCAACATTTAATTTTCATGTAAAAATAAGCCCATTCTTAATTGTATACAAATTTTCTTTTATATAAATTTAATATATATATGTGTCAAAGAACTTTTTTAGAGTAATTTTGTCTGGAGTCAAGTAAAACTTTTTCTGGCAAAAAGATCACAATTACTTCTTAAGCTTTTGGCTAAGATAAAGTAGAATGTTATTACCAGTTTCATATCTGATACATCTTCTATATGAGGAGGGTTGGCAATTGGATAGGAAGAGCAATGAGGAAGTAATGTGTGGGTGAAAATAATTAAAATTATTATTTATGAAACTTTCAAACAGAAAAATGGAAAAACACAAATGGTCACAAATGTATAAATCTTTTTCTGTACTTTTTTTTGTTTATATAGGAACTTGTTCATCTCATTTTTCTTATATAATATATTAACATACAGTTGTTTGTAATACTAGAGTCTTGTTTTTTGAGACAGAGTTTCTCTGTAGCCCTGGCTGTTTGGAGCTCACTCTGTAGACCAGGCTGGCTTCAAATAAACTGGTCTCACAGACATCCACCTGCCTCTGTCACCTGCCTCGGTGAGTTCTAGGATTACCACTGCCTGATCTATAGAATGTTTTTACTTCAGTAAGAGCAGAAGTGAATAATTTCTAAGTCAACTGATTTGGGCCTTTTTCTCAAGTGTTTTCTTTTGATATTCCATGTTGCCTTGTAACCTTAGTTGGTCTGGTACTTGCTATGTAACCCAGGCTAGCCATTCTACTTCCTTGGTCTGTCAAGTGATGAAATTACAAACATGAGCCACCACACCCAATTTTACTTTCAAAACTGTCCTAAAATACATGTGGCTAAAGGATGTTCAGTCTTTATTACTTCCAAGGGTACTTACTATGCTATGGCTAGAGAGACAGATACAGAATTTATAGGATTCTTTCTCCCTACTTTGATTTTTTTAAATATATTTTATTTACATGGATGTGCATGTGTTGTCATGCTATGACACATACTTCAAAGTCAGAGGACAACTTTCTCTTTTTTTTTTTTTTTTTTTTTTGGTTTTTCGAGACAGGGTTTCTCTGTGTAGCCCTGGTTGTCCTGGAACTCACTCTGTAGACCAGGCTGGCCTCGAACTCAGAAATCTGCCTGCCTCTGCCTCCCAAGTGCTGGGATTAAAGGCGTGCACCACCACGCCCGGCAGAGGACAACTTTCAAGAGGTGGTTTTTTTCATCAACTGTGTACTGGGGCTCAAACTCACCAAACTCAGCTCATGAAGCTTGGCACCAAGCATTTTTACCTATCGAACCATCTCACCAGCCTCTCCAACTTTCTATTGTAATTTTTCTATTTTTTATTTATCAGAATTCACTTACCAAATAGGCTATTTTTTTAAGTTATGTTGCTAGAATAGTTTACACTGCAATATTTTGCTACTTGTCTCTTAACCTCTCCTCTTTTGTGCTGAGATGATCATCATTGGATTATTAAATGAACTTTGAGCTACATGACATACCTTTTTGTTTGTTTCCACAGAGAGAGAATGTTCTTTGAATAACTGTACAATTGCGAAAAGAATTGGAAAAGGAAAAGATGCTACAGTCATCTTTGAGCACTTCAGGAAACCTGTTGATCCATTTGTTCAAGAAAATTGTCCATGTAAAGCACTAAATTCAGAGATTGGTCCTTCCAGCTCAGATACTTCGAATTCTTATGGAAATGTACAAAATGCAAACAGTTCTGTTCTTGAAGCATATAACAGACAGACAGAAAATTCATCAAAACTTAGAGATGCTTCTCAAGTGTACACATACAGTTCAGGTTTTTCTTTCATTCCCACTGATAACACAGCAAGTGGTGATGGTGACCTGCTCAGTGTGACATATCTTAGAAGTGTTTTAAGTAGTATTTCTGCTGCTTTTCCCTCTCACAACAATACTGGCTCAAGTACAGTTATTACTTCAAAACTCATTAAGGACCCAAGACTGATGAAGAGAGAACAGAGCTTGAGAAACGAAAATAATACTGCAGGTTTGAGTGATGTTTTGCCATTTGATAAGAGTTTGGGTCATGGTGATTCACAAATAAAGCTGACATGTATGCCAGCTAGTTCCATCTCTTCATCCAAAGTCCCTGCTGATCATACCATTACTAGTTGCTTGGATGCCTTCAAATCCTCTTCAGAAAGTTCACACTGTCAGACTCACAGTATCGGCTCAAAGGACTATGATTGTATAGCAGCCAGTAGAATTGCCATTACAGAACAATTTAAAGAGCAACACAGTTCTTCCTTCCTCAGTTCTTTATCAAATGCATTTTCAGATGTTGGGAAACAAAAATACAGTGAAGAACAGGTCCAGAGAGCTCAAATGAGAAGCAACATCCCACTTTTAACAGTTTCGAGCAGTGAGCCACAGAACTCGTATGAATCAGAGAATACTTGTAGCAAAGACTCTCAGGATCATTTCTCTCAAGAGTCAAAGTCTTCTGATATAAACACTGTATATAAGGTTGGGCACCATATGTCTACAGTCTTCCCAGTCCAGAAGAAAGGAAACCTATGTGAATACATGCAAAATACTGGAATGATGAGAACCCTCATCAGCCCAGAAATCAACACTAAGGATGAAGTAAACCAAACTTGGTGCAAAGAAACTGTTTTTACTAATGAAACTATCAGTAGCCCGAATGATAATTCCAATCCATCATACCAGAAACACAAAGAAGGTATAAATCTTAATTCTTTAAGTGGAAATTGTGCAAAAATAGCAGTTACTCATAAGTTACAAATGCCCAAATTTCCCGTGTCTTCCACAGGGGATAAAAATGAACCGGATCATGCAGCATCGGAATTAGAGTGTTATCTGACTCCAAATACAGAGTGTCTTTCACAGAAGTACCCTCAGCAACTTTTGGAGCGTGAAGACAATATTAATACAGATTTTGCCATGACTCAAGGGCTAATAGAATTAAAAACAGTACAAAATAATCAGAACTTTGGTAACATTTTGTCTGATGCTTTTCAGGAAGCAAAAACTGTTCCCCTGACCAGTGAAAAGCTCATAGGTAGAGTTATTTCATCATCTGCCATTGACATATCTCTTGACAGTTCAGTTTGCAGCGTAATTGGAGAATATACATGTGTCCAGAGCAAAAATGAAAATAAGGCAGTGTCACCACCTACCCATCACAGAGAGGATGCTCCTCATGTTGAAGATGGTGTGCTGGGTCACCGCCTGTCTTATGATGCAGAGTTGAGCTGTGATCCAAACTTGAAAACTAATTTGCAAGAACAGAGAGATGATGAAAATCCAAATGAGGCTTCTTTGTCTCCAGAACACAATACAGATAACATAAATGGAAGTGAGAAGCAAGATTGTCATGCAAATGACCTTTTCACCAATATAGTTGAAATGAGGGAAATTAAGAGTAACGCCAAAGTAGAAATTCTGAATTCTGAAGAATATTTCACATTTAATTCATTTTGGGGAAAGAAAGGTAAACCAGCAGAAGCATCATCATCAGAGAGAAAAGCTGTAGAACAAAAGCATGCACCAAATGATGGGATAGCCCTAGAGCACTTGTTGTCCACATTTCCAGAAATAGAAGGTTCTTCAGTGTGTATAGCCTCAGATGCTACAAAACAAGTAGTTGGCACTACTGTCCTTACAGTAAGCACAAGTCTTGAGGATCATCAAAAAGACCAGTTAAAAGAAACTTGTTCCTCTGAGAGTTCAGATTTGGGTTTAGTAAAACCTAGCATTTCTGAATGTGAAATTGATACTGATAAAGATAAATTACAAGACTGTCATCAGTTGGTAAATGGGAATTTAGCTCTTAAAACTTCTGAATTGGAAAGTGAAATTGAGGTAGATCTTGAAGAATGTGATAACGCTTCAGTATTTCAACAAAATATGCGTAGCCATGGAAGTGATCTTTGTGAAGAATTTGAGTTATATCAGTTTCTAAAGTCTCGGATTGATTGGGAAGGACTATTTGGAAGCAGTTATGAAGAAATGGAAACCTCAAGTTTTGCAAGAAGGGAGGGTACTGATCAGCATCGGTCTACAGAATGTAATTGTGTTTCTTTCTGTTCACAACAAGACAGAAGAGGTCTCCACAACCCAATTTTTCTTCCAGATCTACAAGTTACAATTACAAACTTACTTAGTCTAAGAGTCAGTCCCGCTGATGAATCTTTAGAGTTGAAAGATAATTTTTACAAACACGTAACTGAATCTACAGAACCAGAGGCAAATAAGGAAGGAAATGCATCTGGATTTGGCATTTGCTCCCAACCTTCTGGAGGAAATTCAAGTTTTTCATATGAAAATAAGTTTGGTGATTCGGTGCAAGAATCAGGAGATGCGAGCAAGTCCGGAAGTTTCCGTTCTTCCAACTCAAGTCATAATACACATGTGGAACAAGGATCTGGAAAACCAAACAGTGACTCTTTGTCTACTGAACCATCTAATGTCACAGTAATGAATGATAAGAGTAAATGTCCCACAAAATCAAAAGCTGACTTTAATGATACTAGAAATAAAAAGGACATGGAATCAAGAAGTAGCAAAAGAAACCTGCATGCATCTTCCAGGGATCAGAACATAGCCCATAAAGACTTAAGGGAGCATAAAACTCACAAAAAGAGGAGGACGCCAACAAGCCATGACTCATCTGACCATTTTTCTTCCTTATCCCAAGGACGAATTAAAACATTTTCACAGTCAGAGAGGCACATTAGGAATGTACTGAATATTCTAAATAATGAAGCATCTTTATGTAAAAGCAAACATCTGTCCAGAAAATTGAACAAAGCTGTTGTTCACTTAAAAAAAGCCCATAGAAGAATTCATACATCTCTGCAGCTTATATCTAAAGTGGGACAAAAGAGGAAAGGCCCATTACCGAAAGCATATGCAGTAATACGCAATAATTTCTGGGAAAGTTGTGATCTTCAAGGTGATTGTTTGATGTCTGAAAGAAGATATTCTAAGCATTTTTCGTCCAAAAGAAAATATGATAAACGGGGAGATAAAAGATTTTTAAGATTTAACATTGAGGAGTCATTGGCTCCTGTATCAAAGCACAGATCATCATATAGGACAAACAGAGAGAGGCTTGCTGAGTGCCTTTCTAGTGAAATCATGTCTGGGCATGCTTCCAATAGTCTTGGTGCTTTCCACGTGAGAGAATTTTGTGATGAACAACTTCCAGAATCACAGTTACCTCTAGCTTATACATCCCAGAGTATAAGTCAGTCAGAATACGCTAATAGTGTCGTGGGAAATGCAAGCTCTTTTGAGCTTGAGCATTTTTCTGAAACAAGTGGGAATATGCTTGACCCAAAAGAAACACTAACTGAAAAAGAATATCAGACAGATACACAGTTATGTAATAGTGACTCTGCAAAACTTGAAAACCATTCAACATATACTATTAGGGATATAGCAAAGGAATATAATTCTGAGGCTAAAACAGTTGTATGTGAAAGCAATTCAGTGTCTTTAAGTTTCATAAAAGAAAACACAAATCCTAGTCCAGATAAAAATTATACAACTTGTAATGCTAACACTGACAGATATATTTCAGTTTTAGACTCAACGAAAAAGCATGTTTTAAGTGTTGATATTTATGAACAAGATAACTGTTTATCTGATGGTGCTAAAAATGGAGAAGCAATTTTTCCTCTAGAAAAGTGTACAGTTCCTATGGAGACCATATCAAGCATTCCTACAGAAAACATAGCAAGCAGAAGTCACACTATTCCTCCGGTCTCATCAATTCTAGTGACAGCTGAAAAGGAAGAATCTTCTGTAGGGGAAAATGGACTCTTTGATATAAATGAGAATGAGATGACTATTACTAAGCATTCTAAACTAGATCTAACATCAGTAACTGAAGAAAGTAAAATTTGTAAGCAAAATATGAAACTATCTTGCAATGATAGTTCTATGCTCTCAAAAGAGAATATAACAGGTCCTTCTAAAAGATATATGGCTAAATACATTGAGGAAGAAAAAATTAGGAAAATTGAGCAAGCTGTTTACAAAAAAATTATTACAGAAGGATCAGCTATTAGTTTTAAGTACAAAAGTCAAAATAAGATCCTAAAAGAAGAATCATTTCATGTTAACAAGAAAATAATTACAAACAACTTGACTGATTCTCATCTAAGCATTAAAAATTCTACTGCAGACACAGTTGCTTTGAAAGACATTCCTAATCAGCTTAAAGGAAGGAAGGAAACAGGGCAAATTAAAGTTAGTAACAACTCTCACTCTGACTGTCTCTCCAAACCAGCCATTGCAGAAACTAATCATAAGCCTGTTTCACATAAGAACCCTAAAGTTACTGCTCTTCAGAAAGAATTAAAAGAACATTGCTCAGCTAATTACACATCTCATGTAACAGAACTGTCTCAAATTTTACAAAGAGCAGATGAAGCAGTATCTCTACAGATTTTAGAAGAAGAGACTAAGCTTTGTCAAAATATTCTCCCTTTGTTTGTTGAAGCTTTTGAAAGACAGCAAGAATGTTCAGTTGAGCAAATCCTGATTTCAAGAAAGCTATTAGTAGAACAAAACTTGTGGAATAATTGTAGACTTAAATTGAAACCATGTGCTGTGGATACTTGGGTAGAACTTCAAATGGCAATGGAAACTGTTCAGTTTATTGAAAACAAAAAAAGATTCTTAGAAGGCAAACCAACATTCCGAAGCTTGCTTTGGTATGATGAGAGCTTGTACAGTGAACTGCTTCAAAGGCCACGTGGATATCAACAGCAATCCAATTTCTATCCTGGTTTTCAAGGACGACTAAAATACAATGCGTTCTGTGAGTTACAGAATTACCATAATCAGTTAGTTGAATTCTTAACAAAAACAAAAAGAGAAAATAATTCATATTATGCATTCTTAAAATACAAACGGCAAATTAATGAATGTGAAGCCATAATGAAGCACTATTCTGATTGCTTTGACTTTTGTCTTTCTGTTCCATTTGCCTGTGGAGTTAACTTTGGAGATAGTTTAGGAGACCTGGAAACCTTAAGAAAAAGCACTCTGAAACTGATCAGCGTACATGGGGGCTCTCCTAAAGTCCATTCCTATCCAGGAAAGAAAGATCATTTGTGGATTATTATAGAAATAGTCTCCTCAAAGGTTAGTTTTATCAAGAGCAATGAAGAAATAAGTATCAAAATCTGTCTTTATGGTCTGGAGCATATATATTTTGATGCTGCAAAGAGTCTTGTATGGAAAGAAAAATGCTGCTCTTTACCCAAAAGGCATTCAGAAAAGAATAGAGAAATGGAGGAAATAAATGAGTGTGCTTTTTATAAGTTGAAGAAGATCTATGATGTCATGTCTAAAAGTTTAAACAATGAACCCACTAGTATTGGGCTTGAAGAAGATGCTGTGATTGCTTCTGAACAATCAGCTCTAGGTAGCCTACCAAACTGTAGGCTGAATAAAGCATGGCTTTCATATCCAGATATTTCTTGTGTTGGTGAGATACTAGATCAAGCTAAATCTGCAGACCTAGAGAAGTTACAGGACCTCACTCTCAGGTGTACAGATCACTTAGAAATTTTAAAAAAGTACTTTCAGATGCTGCAAGAAGATAACATAGATAATATTTTTATCATGGAAGAAAATGTTTTGGATATGCTAAACAACCACAACCCTAGAGCTGTCATTTTAAAGCCTGAAGCTATTGAGATCTATATTGAAATTGTCATGATCTCAGAAACAATTCACTACCTTAAAAATTTAGTAGCAAAGAAACTAAACAACCAGAGGTTTCGAGGTATGCTCTGGTTCGATTGGTCTCTTCTTCCTGAGCTTATTGGCTGCCAAGAAGAAGTGGTTTCCTTTTCCGTTGGTAACAACCAAACACATTGCCTTTGGAAACTGATAGAAACTGCTATTTCTGTCCTTAAGAAAGAGCTGGCTGTTATCTATGAATATGGTGAAGCTTCTAACTGTTCCTATGCCCTACATTTATTCTACAGAGAACTTAAGGAGCTTACAGGAGTTAAAAGACTTCTGAATAACTCTAAGTATTCAGTTTCCACATATGTTGACTTGGTGCCACACACTGCAACTGTAAACTTTGGAAACACTGTGGCAGAATTAGAACATAACTACAAGCAGTTTTTTCTGTTACTCAAAAATGTGATGTCTGTCCCTCAGAAAGATTTTGGAAAAATGGTTCATATTATAAAAGTTATGAAGACAATTGAACATATGAAGGTGCTAAGTTCTAAAGATAATAAATTGTCCACTCATCTTCTCTTTCTGCAAATGCTGCGCAACAGAAGGAATGCTTTGCAGCAAAACAGACAAGAAGAGATGGAGACAACCATTACAGAACCCGAGGAGAACAGCAGTAAACCTGGGGTTTCTGAGCAGACACCTGCAGTTGCAGAGTGCACAATAAAAAACATTTCAGGTTCCTCTAAAAAACGACCTGTGACTGCAGACACATGTGAAGTCTCTCAGGGAAAAGGAAATACAGACACTGTTTCCAGTTGGAAAAAGCAAAAGGTACAAATGCTTTAAAGTCAGTCTTGCAAATATTCATGAAAAAAGCTTTCTCTAACCAGAAAAGTAGCTTACAGGATAGAAAACTTGATGTTTTCAATTCTGCCTGTTAACTATTGGTATTAGGTTAAATGACTCATTACAGGCTTGTGTGATTAAGGTACCTTACAAGTAGTACATAATTTTCAGTTTTTTAATTTAGAAAATATTGAAAGAATAAATTTTAATAGCTAATAAGGGGGCAAGTTCATTATTGTGGTTGTGAGTTATACCAGTGACTGACCAGTTTTATTCTTGGGTAGTTTCTTTGGCCAGTGTACTGAACATTTAAAATTGACTAAATCTTGTTTGAATAATAGGTCAAATAAATAAACTCCTTATTTATTTTTATAATATTGAGATTTAAACCCATACTCTGTATATGCTTTGCAAGTGGTCTATCCCTAGAACTGTGCTTCCAGCTAATTTAAGTTGGTGCCGAGAAAAATGAGACAAAACTTCAAGGAAGTTGTTTCAGACCTAAGAGTGTAGCACAGACCTTAGCAGGCTCCAGGTCCAGAGTTGGGGAGGTGTCCAGGTCTTAAGTATAGGCCTTAAGTATAGGCCTTAAATATAGGCCTATATAAGGAATTTAAACTTTATCTTTTTTGCATACTAAAATATAATGTCATGTGAAATATGTTGGTTATAGGGATTTTATTTATTTTTATTTTGGTGGTTTAAATGGTAATGGATTTTTTTTTTTTTTGGTTTTTCGAGACAGTTTCTCTGTGTAGCTCTGGCTGTCCTGGAACTCACTCTGTAGACCAGGCTGGCCTCAAACTCAGAAATCTGCCTGCCTACCTCTGCCTCCCAAGTTTTGGGATTAAAGGCGTGCGCCACCACCACCCAGCTAGTAATGGAATTCTGAGTAAATTCAGAAGTGGTAAATCAGCCAAGACTAGAAAATGGTGCTGTGTTTTAGTGGAAGAATGGAAGATACAGGCTAGTTGACAGCGTTAATCCAAAATACTTATGAGTACAAGTGTTTCAGATTTTGGCAATTTCCAGATTTAGTTATATTTGCATATATATAGTCAGATATCTTGGGAATGGAACCAATGTCTAGACATGAAATTCATTTCTGTTTCATTCACAATGCCCAAAGGTAACTTTCTAATAATTTTAATTTCTTTCTGGAACAAAAAAGGTTCCTATAGACATTTCCACAGCTCTGTGTCAGCTCAGAGCACTGCAATTTGAAGGCTTTTAGTTTGGGGTTTGGAGATATGCTTAGAGAATTTAAAGTTATAGAGAAGAAGAATGTTACAAATTTATGTTTTTAAAGCAATTGCTGAAAACCTGTGAAATGCTGTAAGTCTAGCAGTGTCACTGTTTTGAACGAGTAAATAGATTGATGTTATAATGTAGCTTGTTGTCACTAATGTAAAACTTCAGTTTTTATTTTTCTATTTTATTATATTTTAATTTATTATATTTTTCTCTTATTTAGGTTACCATGAAAAATGTTGAAAACAGACAGACAATATCTAACCATCCAAGGTAGGAGTTGCCACCAATCCTCTTTGCATAAAAACTAAGTAAGAATGGGCAACTAATAAGGAAAAGTAAAGGAGCTTATAGTTATGTATAGGTTATGTGTAGACTGTTGAGTCATACATGTAGCTTAGAGGACAAGCATGAGAGACATGGAAGCTTGTTAAGTAAGGCCTAATGATCTTGAACTTCACTCTAAATATTGAAGGCAAATGCCATGTAAGATTATTATTATTAAGTTAGCTGGAGCTTATAAAGGGATGATTGTTAAATCAAGAAAGAAAAATTTATATTAATAGGCATTGCCTAACAAACTTGTATAGAAGTACATAAAATAGGACAAGTGATTAATTTTTAAGTTGTAGATCAACTAAAGTTCAAAATTGGCTAAAGAGAAATTGTCTTCTTATATCGATGGCGCATTAGTAGAACATTGTGTGTATATTTTACAGACATAATACATTGTATTTCATAGAAGGATGTTTTAACAGTGTAAAGTAGGAAGAATATGGTCTCAAAGACTGTTTTTTTAAACTCAGTAAGTTAACTATAGAAAGTTCACTACATTGCTTACATTTTTATCATTTTGTGCTAATTCATTCACCTCAGTAAAATTTTGGATTTCTTACTATCCATTTTTTTCCATTTTACGAAGGATAAGTAACAAAATATAAAAAGGAAGAACTAACAGCTTTATTTATTGATTGATTTTCCTTTTTAAAAATAATACATTTCTAGAATTTTTTCATAGCATATATGACTCTGAATTATTACAAAGTGGCATATAAAAACCCAAAATACTAGAGGGTAACATACACCAGCATAATTATCTTAGGGTTGATAACTTAAGTATTTGTTGCTTAAAGAGTTAAACGGCTACAAGATTGATGCAGAGGGCTGATTTGAAAGAACTGAAGATCCTCTGAAGGCACAGAGGTCATCTAGGCAGCTGCGAGTCTACACAGAAAGTCATCTCTGGAAATAAGATACAGACAAATTACCTGTTCTGGAACTCACTTTATATAGCATTAGAAGACAATGTAGGTTATCATTAAAATGCCTTTTAAGGTTATATTGTTAAAACATGGGCCTTTTGAGCTGGGCATGGTGGTGCACACCTTTAATCTCAGCACTTGGGAGGAAGAGGCAGGAGGAACTCTGTGTCAGCCTGGTCTGCAAAGAGAGTTCCAAGACAGCCATGGGTGTAAGAGAAACCCTGCCCTAGAAAACCAAAGTAAAATTAAAAACCATGGACCTTTTGATTTTTCTTAGAAGGGTATAGAGAATCTAGGCTAAAGATGAATTCCTCCCAGGAGAAACACTACTGCCTTTTCTGTCTCAGCACATGTTGGCTCTTGATACTTCCAAAATTGCCTGGTTAAGACTTTAAGCTTAGTAAGAATGTCATGGATATTAAATTGCAAGAATTCTAAACAAAAGAACATTTGTTTTAACAAGAAAAGGAGATGCATTCGGTGGTTAGGGACTCAAAACTAGTAGTTACGCTGAAAGAGATGGGGACAGGGGAAAGATAGCTACTCATGAGTAATGAGCTTCTCAGTGGGCTGGAAGTATATGAACTAGAGACTGTACTGAACTTTTGAATAATGATCGTTTCCTAATTTTAGAGACTTTTATTAGAAGATTTTCAAATAACTCGGCCTTCTAACACAGTATTGGAAATGTTTTCAAATGTGGAGTATATCGTCTTCAGCAAGAACCATATCTAAATTCAAGCCAAGGGAGTAAAACTGAAAAATGTTTTACTTATATACTCCCAGCCCAGTAAAATGAGAAAATGTCAGTCTTATGAATTCTTGTATTAAATAAAAATATCCAATGTTTATTATCTGTTACAATGTTGTGACTATGTCTTTAAAGTTGCTTGTATTTATATTGCACTCAATAGCACTACAGAATCTCCTCCCAACAATGAAAACAAAGTAGAATCAAATTCTTCTGACAGTCTGAAAAGCAACTCTGCATCTCCAGAAGTGGTCAAAAGGCAGAGCTCAGTGCCTGGCGCAGTGTCACCTGCTGAAAGTGGACAAGACACTTGGACACCAAAGTCAGAAAGCAAAATGGAGGCAACAGACAGCTCACCTGATGCTTTATCATCTCTCACTGAACAGCAGGAAAACTCAGATGACATAAAGAAAACAAATGTGAATTTTAGTGCCGCTGAAACAAATGATAAGGAAGACTGTCTCTTGGTAACTTGTAACCAAAAGGATATAGATGCCTTTTGCTCACCTGACCACACACCTGTACAGAAGTCCCATAAAACCCCTGTAGATCACACACAGATCTCACCTCCAATCCTAACAGCAGGAAATGATGGCCCTCTTGTGACTGATGCGTCTCTGCTCTCAGTGTCTGCTTCCCAGTGTGAGAAGGACAGTCATAGCAGTCTTGAAATGAGTGGCACAGACTTTCAACATGAAAATAACGAAATACTAGATTTGTCTACTAAAGATTGTACATGCACCAGCTCTCCAGAACCTGTGTGTATCCAGGACAAAATTCCTGTCCTGCAAGTAGAGAAAACACAGCCTATAAAAAGTGAAAAAGAAAAAGAAACAAGTGCACCAAATCCCAACACTGCACCGTTTGGCTCATATAGGAACTCAGCCCGTAATGTGAATGGAACAGTGCAGCACACTCGTTCTGAACAGATTCCTAAAGTCCTGACTCAGAGAGTTGGCACATCCAGGAATAAACCTCCACAGTCTGCATATTCTGCAGTGTATAATCGGTCTGAGCACTCATTTGGAGCTTCATATCCCTACTACTCTTGGTGTTTTTATCAGTACAGCAGCAGGAATGGCACTGCTGTGACTCAGACATACCAAGGGATGACAGCCTATGAGATACAGCAGCCTCCTCCTCCAATGCTGACTACAGTTACAAGTACTGTCCAGACCACGCATTTCAATCGTTCATACTCTCAACATTTCACTTACGCTGCTGGACAGCCACAAGCAAATTCCTTTATCCCGGGAAATGGGTATTTTCCATCTCACAGCCCCGTTTCTTACAGTTACCAACAACCAGTTTATTCACAGTTTGCTTCTAGTCAACTCGTCCCACAGGCTGCCTATCCTTATCCGCCTAACCCAGGTGCACCTCCACAAGTTCCTTGGACCTACAGTGAGTTGCAAGTTTCAGTGATTGATTCATCTTTATTTTGAGCTTATAATTTATGTAAAGGAATTTGCAAGTGATGAGACATATAGCTGGGGTTTATTTATTTATTTATTTATTTTGTAGACTTGTAGAATTGCTCTACAAGTGCTCTAAACTGAGCAAAGTGGAATTTTGTTTTAGCTTGCAAATCTAGTGTCAGAAAACAAAAGAAAATGGATGATGTTACTGATCATCCTTCAATAACTATCTTTAGGGAGTCAGCTAAATCAATTACAGTGAAGTTCATGCAGTGGTGACACTATTAGAATTTGTCATACAGGTTTTTAATGACATGACAGTCTTTTAAAACAAACCTCACGTGTGAAAAAAAATAAAAGAGCAAAACAATTAAACCACTCCAACATTTCAGTCATCCACTCTTCAGTAGTAATCGCAGGGTATGACTTTCTAGTCTTTTTCTGTGTAATCTGGATTTCCTATTAGGAAGCTTCATTTTGATAAGAAAAAATACAAAGATGGGAAAAGGAAAACCATCAGTTATTTAAATCAACATTTTCCTTCTCTTGGTTCTGATATCTTCATAGACGTGAATGCCGTTGTCTGAAAGTAAGTAGTTTAAAAACTTGGTGGTTTGCCTCTTGAACTTAAAATGCTTTTTGTTCTAGAAAGCACCTAGCTATATAATACCATGTTAAAGTCAGGCAGTGGTGGCATATGCCTTTAATCCCAGCACTAGGCAGGCCAGCCTGGTCTGAGTGAGTTCCAGGATAGTCAAAGCTACACAGACAACCCTGTCATCAAAAGAAAACAAAACAAAAATCACATTAATACAAGTTGGAAGGAAGGGTTTACTTTGGCTCACAGTTTATAGAGTGTAGTCCATTTTTTGTGAAAGGAAGATGTAACAGCAGGAGCGGAGACAAGCTGCTCTTACTGTCCCCAGGCTGGAAGCAGAAAGAATGCTGCTGCCCCAGAATGCAAGTGTGGGTTACATGAATCTCAGCAAAATTTTAAACTAATTACTTTACTGAAACTAGTTACACAAAAGCACCCAAATATTCTCTTAACAGAGACAGAATATCCTCCAAACTAAAACGTCAGTGTTAGTATCTTAGAGAAACACAAATATCTTTTAAGCATTTGTTTTCAACCCCTTACTAATCCTAAAAATGAATAAGTATAAAGCTTACTTGAGGTGTTACTTGTCTCAGTTAGAATGGAAATACGTTTTTAGTAATTCTGTTGCAGCACCTTAAAAATCCTTGACTCGTGTTCTTTCCCTGAGCTACATGCCAACCCAATTTAATTCTCTGTCATTTAGAAACCTTAGCCAGGAGTGATGATTCATGCCTGTAGTCTGAGCACTTGGGAAGTAGAGGCAGAAGAGTTCAGATTTCTGGGTCAGACTTGGCTGTATAGTGAGATTGAAGCATACCTTGGCCACATGAAACACTCTTGAGAAGAGAGGCAGTGGGGGATGAGAGAGACCTGATCGTATCAGCACTGCTACATTAAAGTTAAATTCTGACTGATTCTTTCTAAATTATGGAAATGTTAGAGCCCAAGTGAGTTATAGACAACCACACATAACAAGGCCATATTAGAATCCTTATAGCTGGCAGCGAGTAGCAGGCTTTCCACCAAAGACCTCTAGGCACCAAAACTCAGGAAGGAGTACAGCATTTATACAGTAAAACCCACAGTGACATCATTATTAGGTACAAGTCAGGAGAACCTTCTAGCATTTGTTTTGGCAGAACACATCAGTTGTTCATCTGGGCCCTGGCCTGTGTCTTGGAAAGTCCCAAATGTGTTGCCAAGGAGGATGTGACTCTTCAGGGGGATGGGGTTGGAGAGTGCCTGAGTAGAGTAAGATGAGGAGGACAGGAAGGCCTTAGCTACCTCAGACACCAGAATAACAATGGAGTTCCCACCACTGCTGCCTCCACATTCAGGGCTCACTGAAGCCGATGCTGTTGTGCTGGACAGTGCCCCTGGAATAGCAGTGATACTGTTTACATTCTTCTCTCACAGATAACGCTGTATGAGGCGATAGACAATCTAGGTACCTTTCCCTTCCCTCCCTGCCCCGACAAATGAGTTTGGACAGGACTTGGTGGTTTGCCGGAGAAGAAGCCTAGAGAGGAGAAGAGGCTGGAAGTGCTGCTGTGCTTTTCTCTTCTGGTTGATGTCATCCATCGGTGATGCCATCAGGTCAACACCAAACATATTAGATATGGCAGATTCATAATGTTAAACACATATCAAACCATTTGTGCTAGTAAGAAAAAGTCACTTTCAGGATCAAGCCCAGCTGTGACTCACAAATCTTATGTATTGCTTTCTTGGTCCACTGAAAAAGAAAAGAAAGAATTAAATACTAAAATAATCAGAAATCACACTTTAAAAGCAGGAGACAATTGCAGTATTCAAGCTCATCTTTTAGTTTTCTATAAAGCGGTGCACAGAAATCACCTATCACAGTGAGTGCATATGAAAAGATTCAAACATCTCCTTAGCACCTTTATTGCTTACCATGCCTATATTTTACACCAAAAATGAAACTGCAAGAAAATACTTAAAACGTGTGTGCCAAACGTAGTATGTCCCTTATGTTTAATTCTCCGGAATACCCAAGATAGAGATGAAAAAAATACCACTCAGAGAATCTTAAGCAGCCTCCTCAGGATCCTTGCCAGATGAATGACCTTTGGCTTTAACTTAGTCTAAGACTCTTTCTACTATACTTCTTCTCAGTATTAATAAACCTCAAATCTTTGTTTTGTTTTCTTCCAGGTCCATGGCAACAGAATCCATTTCCACAAAGGCATTAAAAATAAATCTCTTCATACTGAAATAAATGCAACTTAAGTTTACTCAAGTATTTTTGCCTACATGTTTTTTTTTACGCCTGCATATTTTCTTACTTTAGTATTTATAATAATTTTAAATGTATGTAAGTATTGTAATAAGATAATTCTTATATAATTATAATAGTGTATCACATAAAATAATAGGACATTCATTTTTAACATCAAAAATAAGCAAAGTAACTTCCATTTAGTTATAAAGAGGCTATTTTCAATGTTTAGTATTATCAGCATTGAGCAGCAATGGCAGAAATCTTTAAAACCAGTTTTTCTTTCTGTTTTCAGTGCACTATGATTTACCATTTTATTGGGCTTAAAAAGAATAAAAATTTTTGGGTCAGTCGTCAGACCAGTAATTTGATAATTTTTGATGCTCTATTTATATAATTTATAATCAACGCCACATTATGGTGAGCTCTTTTATTTATATAATTTTTAATTCAGAAAGTTTATGAACAAAAAAAAATAGTTTGTATATTTTCACTGTTTCCTTAAGGTGAAGTTAGAACTCAAAGACATTTTCCACAAGACACACTCTCAAGATTATTTCTTGAATATTTAAATAGTAGTTCTGATTTTTTAATACTTTATCTGCTTTAACCCATAATTGGAATAATTCTGCAGAAATGGGGTTTTAATGTTCTAGTTTTCCTCTTCAGTATTGTTGACATTTTGTTTAGTAGTAGTCATTATGACCAAACAAGACATGGAACCTAGTAGCCCTGAGCAGTATCTCTACACATACGTTACCTCTACTGTAGTTCAGCAACCATCTCTTGTCCCCGGTAAGGAAAATACTTCAACACTGAGTAAATCCTTGTCAGCTTGTAGTTTCCCCTGCTATACAAAATTCTAAACCAATGTAAGTAAGAGTTCCTGTGTTTCTTCAGACTTTTTGTTAAACTTTGTATTGCACAAGCCTCCAAAGATCATGTATTTCTTCCTTGTTTGATAAAGAGTAACTCAAGTTTCAATTCACAAAGACTTCTGAGACTCCCTGAGAAAAAGCCTCAGTAGGGGCATTAAGCCGATAGGATGGAAGTTGTGTCAACTGCAAACTTCAAAGAACACTGTCAGGACAGAACCATAACTGCAAGAGGTAGGAAATCTGAAAGGGTGACAGTAACTACAGTAAAGTAACATCTTTATAGCTGTCCTATTTTAAAACAGTATTAGAGCCAGAACTCAAGACCATATGTGAAAGCCATACATTAGCTGTTAATCAAGAAATAACTTTTGTCAGGCAGTGGTGGCGCACGCCTTTAATCCCAGCACTTGGGAGGCAGAGGCAGGCGGATTTCTGAGTTCGAGGCCAACCTGGTCTACAGAGTGAGTTCCAGGACAGCCAGGGCTATACAGAGAAACCCTGTCTCGAAAAAACCAAAAAAAAAAAAAAAAAAAAAAAAAAAAAAAAAAAAAAAAAAAAAAAACAAAAAAAAAAAAAAAAAAAAAAAAAAAAAAAAAAAAAAAAAAAAAAAACCAAACAAAAAAAAACTTTTCCCAATCCATGCATATCTAGCTTTGATAAAATGATTATGACACTTGTTATTAGAAACAACTTTGTTAGATGAGTGTGGTGACACTTAATCCCAGCCATTGAGAGTTGGAGGCATTTGGATCACAAAGTTCCAGACCATCCATAACTCCAACCTGTAAAGGCTAGCCTGTGGTACATTAAATCCTGTCTCAGAAACTTGTTAGGTAAGCCAAAAGCAAGTATTTCAGTTAAATATTCCTTTAAACAGCTTGCAGATTCTATTAATACTATCCTTGTGGAAGCTTTATTTGTTTTAATTTCTCAAAAAAAACATGGCTGAGGATACCGCTCAGTTGGTAGCATGTTTTCCTGGCATGCACAGAGCTCTTGGTTTGATCCTCAGCAGCACATAAACTTGGTGACACATGGCTGCAGCACTCAGGAGGTAGGACCAGGAGGACATTTAAGGCCATCCTCAGCTTCGTAACAAATCTGAGGCCAGCCTGAGGTAATAAAACCCTGTCTGGAGAGGGGAAAAAACTACCTGAATATTAAGTTACATTTGAAAATCTGGTGGTTGTTGTTTTGTTTCTTTTTTTAATTAAACAGGATGTCTTTAAAAGTGAAAATTAGAACAAACTAAAATTGCTTTAAAAATTATAAGCAAAGCTGGGCAGCGGTGGCACACGCCTTTAATTCCAGCACTTGGGAGGCAGAGGCAGGAGGATTTCTGAGTTTGAGGCCAGCCTGGTCTACAGAGTGAGTTCCAGGACAGCCAGGGCTACACAGAGAAACCCTGTCTCGAAAAAAAAAAAAAAAAATTTTTTTTTTACATCAGGGAGAAGTGATACGCCGGAAAAAACACCTAAGGCCCAAGTGATGCAATAGAGCGTTACTAGATTATCCATCAGTTGCGAGGCTCAGGAAAGGCCTCTTTGAGGAGGTAATTAACCACCTATAAATTTAGCCAAATGTAAGACTCTGTCTCTATTTTCCAAATGAGAAGTTTCCTCTAAAATAGTATTGGTAAACTGACGGATAAATATGAGATAGCTAAATGTAGTCATATATTACATAAAAATACTTTAGTTCATGCAAAATATTGGTATGAAAGACAGCGGATAGAGTTCTATCCGCTGTCTTTGATACCAATGTCTTGAGATCATTAGAGCCCTGAGCCTTCATATTTACATTTTGTATATATCCTTGCTTCTCAGTTTTACTAGGACATGTTATTTCAAGTTTGTCTACACATTTGTCTACTGTTAAATGAGATCAGTTCAAGATTGTGTCTTTTCTACAGCATTACTTAGTATGATATGAGTTAAGACTTGAAAACAAGAGTAAAGGTTCATACTCTGTGCAGTGAAATAATTGGGCCACAATTCAACTATATAAGATGTTTGAAATATTTTTTATAATCAAGAGTTTTCAGTTCAGACAATAATACCACTTATTGAATAATGTAAATTCCTGTTGTATTGTGGGTTTGAATATAGAACTGTGATTGGGAACGGTAATACAACATGGTTGCTAATACCAGCACTTGGGGAAGCCAAGGCAGGAGATTGACAAGATCAAGGCTAACCTGGACTACAGAGACCTTGTATCCACTGGTGGTATAAGACCAACATTTGAAGATACATTCTTAATAGAATTTTAAGAGCAATAACTAGAGAGAATCCTACTTAATAATTGCTTACTAATAAAAACTGATTGCTAACGTGGTACAAAATGTTTCCGAGGTTATAACTATTCAAATTTTGGTTATATAAATTCTGTTCTTTGCTATTACTGTTGTGGGCAGAGGTCCTTGTACTCACAGAGAAACACTAAGAGGAATGTCAATCACACAGGTGTGCCTGCTCAGTGAAAGAGACATCAAATGCCAGTGTTCCATCCAGAAAGCTGAGAGTAGAGGTTGTTAAGTGACCTTTTTGCTATCTGAGGAGACCTTACCTACCCTCCAGGTCTTCATTCTTAGCTCTTCTCAGGGTTTCCTTCCCCGTATGATGCCTTCATGGACCCCCTCGTATTACCATCCTAATTTTTTTTATTTTAAGCCAAAAAATCTGTTACTTTCTCTCCTGGACTATCTCAAAACCATTCATCTCAATACTGCCTTCAAATGTTGTCACAAAGAACTACCTTCAGATTTTAAACTCATTTTTAGTCTATTCCTTTGTTAAATAACTTTATTGACTATATATATCTCCATCCTGTCTTGCTCTTTAGTAGCCAACTGAACATGGTTTTTTTAATCTCTTGATTTGGGCTAAAAGTTTTCTTTTTTGTTTGTGATTACAACAACCAATCTTTATATAAACTCTATAAACAATTATGTAATAGCATGGTTCACTCAAAGTATTCTTGAACCTCAAATCATTGAATACCAGTAATTTGGGGTATCATTGACTTTGAAAGAATAACAGATTTAAATCCCTTCCCCTTGACATGTCTTTTTAAGTTGTAGATATAATTTTGTGTATGGATATATAACATCTATGCTTAAAGTTTGAAATTCAAGCTTAGGGCTGCACTAAAGTAGTAGTATGCTCTCATAGTGTGTGCAAGGCCTTGGGTTTTGTCCCCAACAGAAAGACAATGAAAAATAAAAGTTGAATATAAGAGGTTTTAATTCTTCGTGTCTACATAAATTAGAGTTGTCTACATGCATAGATATCTAGTCTTTGCTTAAGACCATTTTGATTAAACTTAAGTGAATGTAAGGGCTGGAGAAATGATTCAATTTTAAAGTACTTGACTGCAAGAAGAATGAGGACCAATGTTTAGATCCTTGATTTCAGGTAAAATGTCAAGTCTGGTGACACAGCAATAATCCAGTGAGGTGGACCCATGGGTAAAGGCACTGGTTGTCAAGCCTGACAGTTTGATACCTGTGGTTCTCGTTTGACAGGAGAGAACCTTCAAGTTGCCCTGTCAAGTTGAGTGACATCCACACCCATGCTTACACAGTTTGGAAAAGTAAAAATTTAAAAGACTCCAGAAAAGATTCTAACATGAGGATTAACAGTAGTTTGCTTGATTAAAAAATGAAAACTTAACATTCCGTGTAATCTGCTTTCATGTTGGGAAGAAGTATCTATTTAGAACTTTCTACTCAGCAATACAATGGGCATTTGGCACAACCAATAAAACACTTCTGAGTTTAAATGTACCTGCAATCTGTGAAGTGGGGCAGGCATGCAAAATCAACCATTCCAGTGACATAGTATGGTGTGGCTATGGCTTTTTGTCATGGGCCATATGGGCAGAACTGAAACTTCATCATGGTGGACATGGGAATACTTCTAAGAATGAAACCAACCTAAGCTGAATCTTGAAACATGATATGAGTTACACGAACAGAAGGTATTTACATAGTATCTTAGTTTGGGTTTTATTTCTAAGAGGCTCTTATCAAGGAAAACATGTTTTGGGGACTGGCTTACGGTTTCAGAGGTTCAGTCCTGGCAGCATGACAGCATGGCAGCAGACAAGCAGACGTGGTGATGAGGGAGCTGAGAGTTCCACATCTTGATCCACTGGCAGCCAGAAGACTGACTCCTGCACTGGGTGGAGCTTGAGCACTAGGAACCCTCAAAGCCCACCTACACAGTGACACAATTCCTCCAACAAGGCCACACATAGAGAAGGGTCTCTTGAGCAGTGTTTTGTAGTTAAAAGCATTTTGGGAATGTACTTTCTCTGAGTAACATCCCTGGCTGTCCTCAAACTCGCTTTGTAAACCAGGCTGGTCTCAATCTCACAGATCCACCTACCTCTGCCTCCTGAGTACTGGGATTTAAGGCATGTCTGAATAAGTCTTCTGCTCTGTCCTTTCCCCGTGGTTTCCTGCAAGGAGGATAAAGGTGGGTTAAAGCACTAAGACCAACAGGCAGAGTGCTGGGGGCCTTCCATTATTCCTCTTCAGTGTAGAGTTCTCTGCATTGGGTTTCCCTGCTTTCGAATGCACTCAGAAGAAAATACTTCAACTTCCATGTTCTCTTCCCCACAGACCACTGGGGAGCCTCTAGCCTGAGTGGCAGCCTGCCTAGCCTATAGGCTACAAAGCACACTGGGCCAGCAGGAAGACTAAGTGATCTCTGATGTAACGTACTTTGGCCAGTCCTGCTTTCCAGCCCACATACAGCATGGACAGGAGGAACAGAGAGGAACTACAGACATCCATGTACAAACTACTATCACCAACCCAAAACTGGGGGCATGAGGATTAAACCAGGAAGAGACTTTGTGATTTGTGTTCTCTTTTCTCTCCCTTTCCCCTTCATGTTCTTCATCTCAAATTTTTAATATTTCTTAACATATTCATTTTTATTGCTCATCAAGTATTTTTTTGTTTTGTAATCAGATTTTATCTCTTGTTCTTTTCCTCTTGCTCACAGTTTTTTCTTTTATTGACTCTGGACTCTTGCATTTTCCTTTCCTTACCACCGCATTTACTTTATCCTGTTATTATTTTTACCTTTATTAATTTTTAATGTCATATTTCCTTTATACCTTTTTATAGTTATGGGGATATGTCAGTCTATTTTACTGCATTTTTTATACCCCATTTGTAAACCACACCAGATTATGTTTTATAGAAGAAAAGCAGAGGCTGGAGAGATGGCCCCACTGTTAAGAGCATTGGCTGTTCTTGAAGAGGACCCAGGTTCAATTCCCAGCACCCACACAACAGCTCACAACTGTGTGCAACTCCAGTTCCAGGGCATCTGGCACCCTCATACAGAAGTACATGCAGGGGAAACATCAATAAATCTTTAAAAATAAAAAAGCAATAGGAAGCAAAAGGGAAGGATAAGGAGCAAGGGATAGGAAAAGACAATGTAGGGTAAGAACAGAGCAAGGCAAAGCTAGCCCGCCAAAAAGACCTTACAAGTTAAAGATGAGATAGAGGAGCGAGCTAAATGGAGCTGAGATATGAAACCTAACAAGTCTGAGTTGTTGATTCTTGTCTGGAGTCTACCTAAGTCCTTCCCTACCCTCTGTTGTTTCTGTACCCTTCTCTGGTGGTTCTTTGATTCTTCAGATTACCAGGCGATGGACAGTGCTTTTCAGATTTCCCTAGATTATATTTTTCTGGTTGGGTGGGATTTGTTCGTTTTTAATTTTATTTAAGTGTTTGCCTGAAAGTGTATATGTTTACCACATGTGTGGCTGGTGTTCTGAGGCAGCCAGAAGAGGCTATCAGATCCCCTGGCACCAGAATTACAGATGGTTGTGTACCACTGTGTGGTTCTGGTAACTAAACAAAAGTCAGGTCCTTTGCAAGAACAAGTGCTCTTAACTGCAGAGCCATTTTCTTCAGTCACATATACAACATATTTAGATCATACCGAGCTACCACTACCTCCTTCCAATTCCCCTTACAACATGTTGCTCCCATTTTTATGTCTTTTTCTCCTTTGGTTTATAATCCAAATTCAGGACTGAACCACCCATTGATTATGACTCACTTATAAACCATGTTTCCAAAAGAGTAAGTCTCCTTTCCTTTGTAGCTATCAACTCTTCTGCTAAGGGTGAAGCCTTAGCAGCCCAACCCCAGCCATGCTGGAATTTTGATTGGCTCAATCTTATGCAGAGTACTCAGCAAGTAATCACAGCTGCTGTGAGTTGATGTGTGTGACAACCATGTTATGTCCAGAAGTCAACATTTCACGGCTCTTCTCCCAATCTGCCAACTCTTACATTCTTCCCAGTCCATCTTCTGTGTTGAGGCTAGTACAGATTTGTCTACCACTGAGCATTCACAATTATACTCATAATTTTGATCGGTTATGATACTATCAAAAGTAGCCACTGCAAAAAGACTCTAACTGAAGTTAAGAGCAATACAAATTTACGTGTATAAACATTGGGTATAAAGCATTTAAAAGGCAGTTTAATGGCATGACCATTTAGCAAACAAGAGTAGGTTCCCCTCTAAGGTGAATGATCTCCCCAGCCATTAGCTTTTTACAAGTCATTACCACGGGCCTTATATCAAATCAGAAAGTTGTTTATCTCTTTAGCCATCATACCACTATTGCACTGCTGGGTGTGTGCACCTTGCCAAAAAAATTGTTACTGTAGAATACAGAGTCCAATGATAGATAAGGCCATTAATGTCTTTTCTTCCCCCACTAACTTACATTGTGCCTTCCAGCACTACTAACCTGGAGAGTTTTCTGGTCTGATTTCTCTAAGTCCAAAGTGAGTGGTATCTTCTCCAGTACAGTCTTTTCTATAGTTATGGTGGACAACTGTTGTAGCTTCATTCCATTGCAGTGATAAAAACACTGACCAAAATAAGCTTGGGGGAAGATTTGGCTTACACTTTGATGACACACCACTGAGGGAAGTGAGGGAAAGAACTCAAGCAAGACCTTGCAGCAAGCACCATGAAGTAGAACTGCTTGCTGGCTGACTCACTCACAAACCCATGCTCCACTAACTTTCTTATTACAACCTAGGACCACCTGCCATGTACATGTGTACAGTGACATGCCATGTACAGTGGCATGCCATGTATAGTGAGCCCTGTACATCAATTAATAATTGAGACAATCCTCATACCTGGGTATGCTTATTTCTTTGTCCCCTATTCAAGTCCATTGTTCTATGTGTGTGTTTCTGTGCCAGTACTATGCTGTCATTGTTAGTACAGACCTGTAATATAGTTTGAAGTCAAGTACTACGATATTTACAGCAATATTATTTCCGTGATTTTTTTTCCATATGATCTTTTGGATTTTTTTTCCAGCTCTATGAAGAAGTTCATAATTTTGATGGGTATTATGTTGGGTCTGTAGGTCACCTTGGTAATTTAGCCATTTCACAGTATGGATTTTGTCAATTCAGTAGCATAGAAAATCTTTACATTGTCTTGTATCTTCTGTGTGGTTTGAACATGCTTGTCCCAGAGAGTGGCATTATTAGTAGGCTTTTGGTATTTCTTGGTCCAGTATTTCCTTACCATGACTTTTTGGAATAGTAGTAAATATCCTGCATGATATGATGTTGGAAGTATGTAATCTGCTTTTATTATTTTGGTTTCTTAAGGGATGCAGTTTAGAGATTGCATGAATCTTAGAAGAGACTTTCAGCTTTGGACTTTTAACATTTTGAGACTGTTATAGACTATGGGACTTTTGAGTTGAACTAAATGTATTTTGCATTATGTTCTGCCTTGGTATGGCCCTCATAGACTCATGTGTTTGAACAAGTCTATGAGGGCCAAGGAGTAGAATGGGGTGGTTTGAACACGCTTGGCCCAGGGAGTATCACCATTAGGAGTTGTAGCCTTGTTGGAGGAGATGTGGCCTTGTTGGAGAAAGTGTATCACTGTCTAGATGGACTTTGAGAACCTCCTCCTACCTGCCTGAGGACTGTCTGCGCCTAGCTTCTTTTGGATGAAAATGTAGAACTCTCAGCTCCTCTAGCAACATGTCTGCCTGGACACTGCTGTGCTTCCTGCCATGATGATAATGAGCTGAAATTCTGAACCTGTAAGCCATCCCCAGTTAAATGTTGTCCTTTATAAAAGTTGCCTTAGTCATGGTGTTTGTTCACAGCAGTAAAACCCAAACTAATATACTTCTCTGTATTTGGTGTGCCAAAGTTTACATTGCAGAGGTTTCACTTCCTTGGTTAGGGTTCTCCCTTTTTTATTCTTCCTCAAGCTATTATGAATAGTATTTTGTTTCTACTTTTTTTTCAGATAGTATATTGGTCTATATGGAGACTACTGATTTTTTTTTGTTTTGTTTTGTTTTTGGTTTTTTGAGACAGGGTTTCTCTGTGTAGCCCTGGCTGTCCTGGAACTCAGTAGACCAAGCTGGCCTTGAATTCAGAAATCCGCCTGCCTCTGTCTCCCAAGTGCTGGGATTAAAGGTGTGCACCACCACCACCCGGCTACTGATTTATTTTTGTACATTGATTTTGTATTCTAAAACTTTACTGAAAATGTTTACTAAATCGAAGAACTTTCTAGTAGAGTCTGTAGAATCTTTTAAGTATAAAATCTTGCCATCTGTAAATGGAGCTAATTAGACTTCTTTCTTTCCTTTGTTTATGTATTTTATATTTTTTCCTATCTTAATACTATAGCAAAGACTTTGAGTACTATATTTAGTGAGTGGAGAGAATGGTTATCCTTGTCTTGTTCTGGATTTAGGAGGAAATACTCTCATTTCCCCTCATTTAGTATAATGTTAACTATAAGTTTGTTGTGTACAGTTTTTCTTGTTTTGAGATACAGTCTAGCTATTCCTAATTTTTCCAGATGTTTTATCATGAAAGAATTGTGTTACTTAGGGTCTCTATTGCTATGATAAAAGCCATGTCCAAAATCAAATTGGGAAGTAAAGGGTTTATTTCATTTTACAAATTGAAGTCCATTATCCAGGGAAATCAGGGCAAGAATCTGAGTTTAGGAACGGAGGCAGGAGCTATGGAGGAGTGCTGCTTACTGGCTGACTCCCTACAACTTACACAGCTTGCTTTCTTATGGTTCCCAGGACCACCAACCCAAGGTGTCACACACATAACATAGTGAGCCATGCCCCCAAACACACATCAATCATCTGTCATGAAAATGTACCAAAGGCCAATCTGATGTAGGCATTTAATCAGCTAAAGTTTCCTCTTCTCTAATGGCTGTAGCTTGTGTCAAGTTGACATAAAACTTACCAGCAGAGACATGTTGAACTTTATCAAATAAGCGCCTTTTCTGCAACGATAGAAACGATTATGGATTTCTATCCATAAGTTCATTTTACATGGATTATTACACTTCTTGATTTGATCCTGATGAACCAACCTTGTGTCCTTAGGATGAACCCCTCCTGGTTGTAAGATCTTAATATATTCGTGAAGATGATTTGCAAGTATTTTGCTGAGAAATTTTTTTCATACAAACTATTCTGTTCATGTTTTTTCCCTTCCCCAACTCCTCCCAGATCCTCTATGTTCGTGAGGGAAATTGGTCAGTAGTTTTTGGTGTGTCTTTTTCTGATTTTGCTTCATAAACCTGGTTTGGCAGTGTCCCTTCCCTTTCTATTTTGTAGAATATCGCAGGGCTTTAAGGGTCCCGCTTGCAGTTTAATAATAAGGGTGCAGAGATATTTATACAGTTTAAGGCTGTTGGCTTTGTTGCTGGGGTAGTCTCTGAGCTAGCTTCTTCTTTCTCCCCCCAGCCCCCCCATCTCCCTCGGGCCCAAAGGGTTTTTGTTGTTGTTGTTGTTGTTGTTTTATTATTACTACTAGTAGTAGTAGTAGTAGTGAGTACACTGTAGCTGTCTTCACACACCCCATAAGAGGGTATCAGATCTCATTACAGATGGTTGGGTGTGAGCCACCGTGTGGTTGCTGGGGTTTGAACTCATGACCTCCAGAAGAGCAATCAGTGCTCTTAACCGCTGAGTTATCTCACCAGCCCTCTCACCTAGCTTCTAACTCAACACAACTTAAAACCCCATGCAGCTTTCACTCCCTGCTTATTCTGGCCCATGCTTCTGTTCCTCTGGGTTGGGCTCTCTGCCAGCTGTTCAGCCCCTGCTCCAGCTGTCAGCCATTTATTTCTCAAAACCCACATTCCTTTCTCATACAAAAAAAAAAAAAAAAAAGATACTAGCATCGTGGGAAGGATTCCACAGTTCACGCATTCTGAGTGGGTCAGCAGCAGGACTACACCCAGTAACAATTGAGAACACAGGAACATACTTTACTGCGTGTGGGGAGGTGGGTGGATTATCCCAACAGTAGAATAGTAGTTTGAGAAGTATCAGTGTTAAAAGTTTGTTAGGGGCAGCCTGGTGTGTTAGTGCACACCTTTAATCCTAGCACTCGGGAGAAGGCAGAGGCCAGCGGATCTCTGGGTTCCAGGTAAACCAGATATACATAGTTCTAGGAGAAACCCTGTCTCCAAAACAAAAGAAGTTTGTTAAAGGCATGCCATGCGAGCATGCAAACTGGAGAAGGTAGAGGGCTCCAGGTGCACTGCACCCACAGGAATCTTCTCCCATTCTGTGCACTCCTGCTGAAAGAGTTGGAGGACTTGAGACTGACTCAGCTCCCAGCACATGGAGACTCTCTGCCCCTCCCAGGTTTACATCTCCTGTAACCCTACCCACTAACTGCTGAAGTTAGAAGACGCAGGACCCCCACCCTTGGTGTACATTTCCACTGCCTAGCACATCCCCAAGCTGGTGAAACACTGGAACAAAATCTCTTGCTCCTTCCTCAAACTCCTTTTGCCTATTCAATGAATGGTGCTGGACAACCAATATCTACCAGCAGAAAAGATTCATATCTTTCACTTTGAACAAAAATCAATTCAAAATGGATTGAAGACCTTAGTTTAAAGTATAAAACATTCAAACTTTAGAAGAAGCATAGGGAGACATTAGGATAAGCAAGACTTTCTAAACATAAAACCAGTAGCGTGGGAACTTGATATGGTCTGATGTAACTGCAGCCATTTTGCATGTAGCCTCCAGGTTGTTCATAAGGTGAAGTCAGGTTCATCCAATTTTTAGGAGTTATCACTCTAATTGACACTAAAGAATGCTACTTGTTTGGTTTTGCACCGGGAGAAAAGGGACTGAGATGCATATTTTACATACTAAAGCAGACCTGGTCTCTAGGTTCTCCCAGCATCCCTCAGTCCCTACCTGGCATGCCCTGCCCCCAACCTTGAACTTTCCAGCCTGTTGCTCCAGCTGCAGGAGATCCAGCACTTTGGGGCCTCTGTGAATGTCTGTATTTACATACACATACCTACATACAGATCCTGTAATTAAAGTATTTTCTTAAAGAAATCTGACAAATATTGGCGATGTAAAGAAAGAGGAGCCGTTATTCACTGTTTGGGGGGAGACACAAATTGATACAGAAATTATAGAAGCCAGTTGAGAGGTTCCTCAAAAGAATTACAACCACTGTATGATGCCTGTGAACCTGTAGAGTGAAAAATTATAAAGACCATTTTATAAAATATATACAGGCTCATTAGTTCAGGAAGGCGGAACTGAATGTAGGATTTCGGGCCTTCACTGCCCCATACATTCCTCAAGCCTCAGGGAAGAAAATCCACCTGTGGGTGGGGTAGGCCCAAAGCAGGAAGACACATTCCTGGCCACAAAGAAAAATAAAAAGGCATGCCCAGACAAGTCCTAACTAGCCATCCTGCCGCCTCTGCAAGTTGCTGATATTTGAAATAACCAATCATGTGTAACTGCGCGAAAATTCCTTCCTTTCCCTACCCCCTACTATAAAAGGTTCCTTAGCCTACCACGCGGGGTCAAACTGTACTCTTGCACCAGTGTGCAGTTTGAACGCTGGCTGCCAGCTCTCTTCCCTAATAAACCTCTGCTAATTGCATCCAGGTACGGTGTCTTGGAGTTTGTGGGTGTTCGTGACTTCCTGAGACTTGAGTAAGAGTCTCCCGAATTTGGGAGTCTTCAAACCGATCCTGGGCACTTACACAGAGAACTTCCGCTATACAGATATGTGCACACTCATGTTGATTGCTTCTCTTTTGTTTTTTTTTTTTTTTTTTTTTTTTTTTTTTTGGATATTTTATTTACATTTCAGATGCCAATCCCTTTCCCCATTTCCCCTCCCTAGAAAACCCCTATCCCGTGCCCCCCCCCTTTTCCATTTGGCTTTTATACAATTTTTTTTAAATGTTAATCAAGGGCTTTATAAGTATGGTAATGCTCAATCAGAAGTGTAACCTAATACCCAACCTAGCTATGTAAACTATCTTTGACTAGTGGAGACACGTGAACTTCTGCCTCCATGCCCCCTCTCTCTTTCTCTCTCTTTTTCTCTCTCATTACCGAGCTTCTCATCTACTTCATCTTCTCCTCTCCTTACTCCATCTTTTCCTCTCAGTGCTCCTTCCCCCTTAGCTCCTCCTACATATTACCCTTCCTGTTAAAATAAAGCTTTTCTCTCAGAATATAATTAGAGCATAATTATTCCTATTTGTACCAGTGAGGTACAAGATAGTCTTAATACCCAGTCCATCCTTTTGTTGACTAGCCAGAACCTCTGTCGTCTCTCTTGACTAGAACACTTAGTTTTGAACCTGGCTTTTTCTTGACTTTAGAATGAATGTCAGCTGAAAACCCTCCACTCAGATCTTTTCTCTCACGGTAAATAGCCAGGATTGGCTATGCTGCTCTGTTTTCTATAGCGAGGAAATGGAACCAATATAATTATCCAACAGGTAATGAAAACCTGGTACATAAAAATGGTGTGCATAAAAATATAATTGTTAGTAAAAGTGTAAAATCCACAGCTTCAGAATGGCTGGGTTTTGTTTGTTTGTTTGTTTGTTTGTTTTGAAACAAGGTTTCTCTGTGTAACAGCCCTGGCTGTCTCTGAACTCACTTTGTAGACCAGGCTGGCCTCAAATTCTCAGAGATCTCACTGCCTCCGCCTCCTGAGTGCTGGCACTAAAGGCATGCACCACCATGCGCGGCGGCTGTTTTAACTGTGTGGAGGTTCGTTGAGATGAATAAACTTCATCTGGAAAACCTCACAGCATGTTTTTTTTTGTATTTGCAAGGTCTTACAATAAAGATTTGATAAGATAAAATAATTCAGTGTGTGAAAAACTAAAAACAAATCAAAGCAGTCTGTAAATCTAAGGAAATGAAAAATAATGTAAGGTGTTATAAGCCACTTGCACTCATTTTAATTACTGTCTATTCATTAATAGCATTGATGTCTTTCATATAATTTTCCCTTTATGTTTTCTTTTTTTGTTTTTGTTTTGTTTTTTTCCAAGATAGGATTTCTCTGTATAACCCTGGCTGTCCTGCAAGTGTCTCTGTAGACCAGGCCGGGGTCTTGAATTCAGAGAACCACCTGTCTCTGTCTCCCAAAGCCTGGGATTAAACTCATAACTTTTGTATGTACCAGTTCTTTACAATAAAGTTTTAATTAATAAGATCAAATAATACAGTATGAAATACTAGAAACATAAGGCAGTCTGTATGTCTAAGGAAGTGAAAAATACTGTGTTGTTATTTGTTGGCCATTTACACTCATTTGAATTACTATCTAGTCATTAGCTTGACTAATGTCATATTCATACCATTTGCCCGGTTTTTTAAAGATTTATTTATGTATATGAGTACACTGTCACTTTCTTCAGACACACCAGAAGAGGGTGTCAGATCCCATTACAGATGGTTGTGAGCCACCATGTGATTGCTGGGAATTGATCTCAGGATCTCTGGAAGAACAGCCAGTGCTCTTAACCACTGAGCCATCTCTCAGCTCCCATTTGCCTATTGCCTATTTTTGATGGAATTGTTTATTTAGTTCAATATATATATTGATAACTAGGAATATATATTATATTTAATATAATATATATATATTATATTAAAGTTATCAATCTTTTTTCAGATATATGAATGTGGGGTACGTGTGTCGTTTTGGGGATCAAACACAATGCTCCAAATATTAGCCCCACACTGAGAAGGCTAGGCTGACTCCATGACAGGGTTCAAATTGGCAGTTCAGAACTGGACAAGTCCAGCTAAGTCTAGGCCTCAGAACCTGCCCCCCTCACCTGGCCTGAGGCAAGGACAATGGGTCAGCAGCAGTTTCCAGACTTCCCCAGCTACTTCCTCAGCAACAGTTTCCAGCCCCTATGCCCCAGTAATGACTCACTTGGTTGTCCCTCTATCTTGGTAATGGGACACCCCAGCATGCTGGACTTCTGTAAAATAAAATACTCTTTCCACTTACATGCTGTTTGAGTCAGAGTGTCATTCCTTGGTGACTCATGGACCCTTACAATGCCACACCACATCCCATGCTTGTACCTGCGTCTTTCCTCATCTGTCAGATAGAGGTAGTATTTACTCTATGGGTCTATTAGAACTCGTAGAATGTAGAAAGTACTCTAAAAAATGTCTTGGTTTTCTAGATGCCATGTGCAATCAGTCCCAACACTGTGAGGCAAGAGAGGCACTTGAGCTCAAGTGAGGGCAGCCAGGAGAGCAGAGGATGCCATGCTAATTATTTGTACAGGGCCATGAACCCTAAGGCCCAGAGTCTTTGGCAGTTTCTCTGGAACCCACTGATCACCAGTTCTTGGGAAAGCTTTCCCTCTTTTTTTTTTTTTTTTTTTTTTTTTTTTTTTTTTTTAAAACAGACTATATCTTCTTCCCTACCCTCTGAACATTCTTTTCCACTCTCCACTCCTACCACCTTGCAGCTCCGCTGTGGAACACACCTGCTTTCTTAGGCCTTACCCCAAAAGGCTGGATTTTCTTTCTTCCTCTTCATCTCCTTGGTCAAAATTGCCAAGATCTGAAGCCCACCTCCTGCCTGTTGTGCTCTGAAACTGACAAACAGGTCCTTGTGCTTTCTTCTGTTTACAAATTCTTTCATTAATAAGACAAAGAACCCACTGAAGGGAACTCTGAGTTCCCTAGCAATAGCCACACTTCACAAGGCAGGCATGGGTGTGGAGGGCATGCTGGTAATCTCAACACTCCCAAAGCTGAGGCAGGACACTACAGACTCCAGTACAGTTTGTGAAACACAGTGAGAGTGTCTTGGGGTGGCACGGTATTCCTACCTCCTCTACAGCATTACCTAATAAAACACTTCAGTCTTTCCTCCGTACTGGCAGCATTCACTCATGACTTATAAAGCCAACTCAAAACCCTTGACTTATATTCAAAGAGCTCCTTCTCTAACCTCCATCTGTTTTCCATTTCTCCTCAGGTCACATTTTCTGATCTCAAGGAAACAGTTCTCATTTCATTCTGAGCTTTTTGGAATTAGGCAATCCTTCTTGTGAGATCTAACCTCCTCAGAGATGGTTCTCCTTCTTACTTCTCCCACTCTCCCCCACCCCTTTCTCTCTCCCCCTCTCCTTCTTTTCCCTTTTTTCAGGCAACTTCAAAGAGGAGAAAGTTTAGAGTTCAGTTCAGATGATGTCCTTTTGACACATTCTGATTTCATCCTCTAAAAGGAATAAGGAAACTAATGTGTTGCTGTACTACTGAGAAGCTGCTTTCCCACATCGTCATTGAGAGAGGTGTGGTAGGTAGCAGGTACCTGTAATCCCAGAATTTGGGAGGTGGAGACGGGGGGATTCAGAGTTCAAAATCATCCTCGGCTACAGAGCAAGTAGCCAGCCTGGAATAAAAGAAACCTTATCTTAAAATAAACAAGGACTGCAGAGATGGTTGGGAGACAGGGTACTTGCCTACAAGTCTTGCAACCTGAGTATGATGCCCAGAGCCCACGTAAAGCTGGAGAGAACCCACTTCACAAATAATATTAAATAGAAATTCTATGTACTCGACACAACTAACAGAGTTTGTGTTTATTTATTTCAACTGATGACAAATCTGCAGCTAGAGGCAGTTTGGGGGTTGCTCGACGCTGAGAAATTGACGAAACCAACACAGGAACCCGTCCCTTCTGATGCAGGGTGCTGTTGAACACTTGAGAACAGCAGCGAACATGTTTCAGACCGAGGAAATAAGGTCGGTTAACACAGCTTTACACAGTATCTAGCCCCTGTTGTATAAAGATCACTAACTATAGCCAAGGTATCATAGTAGTCCCAACAATGAATGTTTAAGCTGGAATGGCCACAGATAATTTTAAAAATAAGTTCATGGGTTAAAGAGATTAGCTGAGGTTAGGTTAAACATAACGTTGGTGGTGGCACACACATTTAATCCCAGGACTAGGGAAGCAGAGGCAGGTCGATCTCTAAGTTGGAGGCCAGCCCGGTATACACCGCGAGTTCCAGAACAGCCAGGACTACACCGAAAAACCCTGTGTCGAAAACCGAAAAGCAAAGAATGTTTACTACTCTTAAAGATGCCCTAAATTTGGTTCCTAGCACCATAAACCACCAACTCCAGCTCCAGGGAATCCAACACTCTATTCTGTCCTCCCAAGGCACTTGCACACACGTAACATAACTATAAATACATCCTATGTTAAAAGCTATCTTTCTGATGAAGACAGAAAAGGTCCGAAATTTAGGACCTCGCAACTAATTACTAGTAAGAGTAGAAATTTACTCAATAAATATTTAGTGCATATTCTAGGTTAATGAAAGGTTGAGGAAAAATCACAACCTCCCAATTCCTTGTGCGGAGAGAGGTCCAAGGCGAGAACCTGCTTCCCAGAGGGCAGGGTGGGCAGGAAGCACCAAGGGAAGGATGCTGGCCCCGGGCCCCTTGGACCGTTTCTCCGCCGAGCCGCGCGAGGGCGCTGCTCCCCTCCTCGTGCGCCGAGCCCGGCGGCACCGCCCACTCGCCTTTTCCCGGCGGAAATGCCGGGGCGATGACGGAAACCCGGAGGGAGGGAAGAGAAAGAGCGAGAGGACCGCGGCCAGAGCGCGGAGAGGCCTGCGGGTGGCGGCGGCAGCGGGCGGGCGGGCGCCGTCGGGCCGGAGCCTTCCCCGAGCCGCGCCGCGCTCGGCGCTCTGAGCCCTGAGCCCTTCGCCGCGCCCCGGGCGCGTGGCCGGGGCCGGGCGGGGCGGGCGCTCCCGGAGGCCGGGGCCCGCGGCTGCCCGCTGGGCTTGGGCGGGGCGCGGGCTGCGCGCTCCGCGGCTCGGTGGTCCCGCCGGGGGCCGGCGGCGGGGGAGGCGGCGGGGACGCGCGGCTCGCCGCCATGGACGACAAGGCGTTCACCAAGGAGCTGGACCAGTGGGTGGAACAGCTGAACGAGTGTAAGCAGCTGAACGAGAACCAAGTGCGGACGCTGTGCGAGAAGGTAGGCGGCCCGCCGCGGAGGCGCGCGCGGGGGAAACGGGCCCTGGCCCCGCCTGGAGTGCGGGACGGGATGCGGGACCCCACCCCCACCCCCGAAAACCAGGCTGCTGCAGTCCCCCGGGTCCACGGACAACCGCCCTGAAAGTCGTTGACACCGAGACTTGGTGAGCGTGGGGTCGTTCGCAGGTGAACGGGGCCCTTCGAAAACCGCGGAGTGCATGGAGCTTTTGTTTGCAGACCAGTGGGCGTGATGGCAGGCAGGGCTTTCTCCCAGGCTGAGTTTGGTGGAGGCAGGTGAAGGCTGGCCCAGGCGGCCGAGAGGTTCTTGAGAGTGATTTTCTTTTTCAGGAAGAAAGGCAGCAGGTGTTGAGTTTGGAAACAGTGTTTACTGGCAACCAGAACTGGGATAGGTGCTATTTATAAGCGGCCACGTTACAGAAAGTTACTTCCATTTTTACCCCGTGTATTCCCCCTCCCCATTCCCCCCACACACACTATAGCTTGCAGGTGATGGATTGTGCAAACCCTTTTTGATGTGTCTTCTCAGCTTTCAGAGATGTGTATCTCTTGGTTTATTAACCACTGTTTTTTTGTAAGTTTATATCACCTTGTTTAAAGTCAATTTTTTTCATTCCTCTTTTATATTATGGAGTAAGTTGTTTCCTTGTATCTTGATGTTAAAGAGTCCTGCGAAAGAGCAAAAGAGTAAAATACTCAAGTCAGAGTCTACATTTTTTTCTAGAAGTTAGGATACTATCAAAGGATTTTGTCCATCTGATTTACAGGCACTCCTTACTTGGGGTTGGGGAGTGATGGCCCTTGGTGTGGTTTTCAAGTTGACCAAGGTCTTTAATGTGTTGAATAACTACTTAACACAGGAGAGTTTCTTTCTTCAAATAAAACTGAAGAAAATGGTGTTTTCCCCCAGAGAAACTGCTTGTGTATCATCTCAGTTAACTTTTATTTATCTTGTATGGTAACCTGTAATTTCATTAAGTCTTTTTTTTTGTTTGTTTTTGGTTTTTTTTTGTTTTTTTGTTTTTTGTTTTTTGTTTTTTGTTTTTTTCGAGACAGGGTTTCTCTGTGTAGTTCTGGCTGTCCTGGCACTCACTCTGTAGACCAGGCTGGCCTCGAACTCAGAAATCCGCCTGCCTCTGCCTCCCAAGTGCTGGGATTAAAGGCATGCGCCACCACCGCCCAGCCCTTTAAGTCTTAAAGGTAACCCTTTAGATGATGTCTCTCAGGCTGGAGCACCACTGAACTGTCCAGTTTGGACATCGAGTCAGTCAACCTTACTGTGATTTGTCATCCGTACCTGAAGGTACACACCAAGAGGTGGCTGAATGCGTTTAGTGTTTCCATTTGGCTTCCTAATAATTTTAGGAGACACTCCTACAGAAGGTTGTGCCACGGCTGTGAAGTATCACACTGGAGTCTTAAACTCTTAGGAAGATTTATGAGTCTTTTAAAGATTTTTTTTTTTTAACTCAGCTTCTAAATAAACTGGATTACCAGTTAGTAGCAACATACAGTGTTTTTGAGCTACGTCTTAGGCCGTGGTTCTCTTTACTTTCCGTATCTCCATCAGTTCAGAGTGTCACCCTCCACTTGTCCTCTAGCCTGTAGGATGGAGTTGCCAGTGGGAGAAATAGTTGGCTTCAGCTCATGACTCTGGTGTGCCTTCGTGGGTATATGCCTGTGTGTACATGTGTTCCTATGTTTTCTTCCTCCTGGTGGTTTCGTCCCATTTTATAATAGGTTTAAAGATTTAGTCATTTTTTTACTTTTTTTAAGATTTATTTATTTTTATTTATATGAGTACACTGTAGCTGTCTTCACACACCAGAAGAAGGCATCACATTACAGATGGCTGTGAGCCACCATGTGTTTGCTGGGAATTGAACTCAGGACCTCTGGAAGAGCAGTCAATGCTCTTAACCATTGAGCCATTTCTCCAGCCCGAGTTATCCATTTTTAATTGTGTGTCTGTGTGCTTAGAGTTGAAACCCGAGGAAGCCAGAGGTATCAAATTCCCTGGAGCTGTCTGTATAAGTGGCAGTGAGCCACCTGATGTGGGGTCTGGTCACTTGTAAGAGTAGTATAGGTTCTTAACTGCTGAGCCATCACCATCCCCCTATTTAAGTTCAGCCAATCAGAATTCACTGCTGCCCCACAGAGAGCTAGCTGCCAGGCTCTGCACAGCTGATGATTGTCTGTGAGACAGGGGTGACACTTAACAGTCTTCTGGGTGGAAAGTATCAAGAGCTGCTCACATACAATGCTGACAGGAAGCAAGCACTCAGTGAATGTTAAATGAGAAAGGAAGTCTTGTTTCAGGAGTCACTTTTGCTTTAGTGAGACTTCTGGTGATTGTAATTCAATGGAGAATCTGTGTATTTCCTGTTACCTTCAGCAATGCTGTAAAATGGACAACCTTACTTCTCGATTGGTCTTGTGAATACTCTGCCCTTCCTAACAAGAAAGCCTAGTAGGAAGGTTGGAACACAGAGACAAGCGTTATACAAGCCATCTGCTATTCATTCCTTTTAACTAGTTTCTTAAAGGTTTTGTTTTTAATTTATTTGTATGTGTGTGCACGCATATGTGTGTTCAAGCATATTCACGTGTGTACATGCATGATGTATGATGTGTTTGTGAGTGCACATAGGGAGGTCAAAAACAGCTTGTGGAGAATGCCACTTTTATGTGGGCTCTGAGGACCTCATTTTAGTCTTCAGGTTTGAGCACTCCCTGGAACTTTGTAGATCAGGTTGACCCCAGACTCTTACTGCCTCTGCCTCCGGGGTCTGAGATTAAAGGCGTGTTCCACCAGGCTTAGCCCTCCCAATGTTTTAATGATGTGACTTTCAGATTTTGTTTGTCATACCCTCTATAGAAAACAACATTGTAAGGAGATGGTTTTCCCCAGACATTAAATTCCTATTCTGATGTAGCTTGGCAACTGAGGCAGCTGAAATCAAGGTGAGAGTGGTTGTGGTCGAGGCCCTGTCCTGGGTTCATGGCAGTAAACCTCATTGGTGTCAGATGGTGAATGACTGCCAGAGTTCCTGCACAAAAGACATGTCTGGCTTCTGAAGTGAATTTATGTCACTGTGGAATTATTGGCCTAGAACTGTGAAGCCTGCCTTCTGAGACCACAGGCTCAATGCACTTACCTCTGTTAGCATCCAGATTCAAAGCTAATTGTGATCTGGCTCCTTTGAGCATAAATACACTTCTAGGACTGCTTCCTGCGATGGCAGCGTTGTGTGCACGACAGCTTTTAAAGATGGTGTGCCGGCCCACACTGCCTGTCTGGCCCTGTCCAGGACATTCTGTGACTAGAACTATATTTATCTCTCGTCTTGGGAAAACTTAAAAAAAAAAAGATTTGACCTGTTAAGATTTTATTCTCTAACTGAAGACTGTTTGTAATGGTGACCCATGGGGTGAGGGAGGGGGGCTTGGGATGTAGGGGTTAGGCTACTGTCTGTGTTGACAGATACCTATTTTAGTCTTTAATCAGAAAATCTGGGGCCTGTGTAGAAATATGTGCAAATTCTAGGACTGAAGAAAGATGGCTCAGCCATTAAAGGCTAGGCTCACAATAAAGACCATAAGAAATAGGTATTAATTCTCCAATGAACTGACGGGTATGTCTCATGACTCTGGCTTTGAAGTTTTGGTATAAGCAGGCAGTTAAGGTTTTACTTCACAGTGTGAAAGAGCATATTTTTGACTTGTGAAGCAAAATTATGTTGTTGAAGATTAGATCGTAGAATTAGAACTTGTGAATTGAGATAATTGATTATTCTCCGTGGTAGATGCAACTTTTAAAAAACTAAAAGTAGTTTTAGCGGGTTGTGGTGCGAATTTTTTTAATGCCAGCGCTCTAGAGGCAGAGGCGAGGGAGCTCTGAGTAGAGGTCAGCTTCATCTGTTTAGTGGGTTCCAAGGTAGCTTGGGCTACACGAAAGATACCTTGTCTCCAAAAAGAAAAAGGAAAGGTAGTTTTAACTGCTAAACATCCTGACTACATAGCAAGTTCCAGGACAGCCAGCACAACACAGTAAAACCCTGTCTCAAGAAACAAAAACAAAAGAGGCACACAAACAGAAAGCCTAACTGGTATGTTCATTTTCTTTCAGTTTTTAATTGGGTCAGGGTCTCACTACAAAGTTCTGGCTGGCCTCGACATGGCTGACAGATTAATCTCAAACTTTTGAAGTCCCACCTGCCTGTGCCTCCCTCAGCACGCAGATTTTGAGTGTGTGACACTGCCCTGGTGGTAAAGTTATTTTAAAAACTTTTATTTGAACAGAGTTAATGGCAACTTAGGTGGTCCATTGATAAAGAGATGTAGAAATACAGAGATGTAGAAAATATTTCTGACCGTTCCAAAGAGTGGTGTGGTTATAGTGGACTTTGAAGTTAAGACCCAGTCTACTGACTAAACAATCACTGTTTTTCAGTCCATCTGAACACTCTGTCCTTAAACTAACAGGTAAAGAAATTAAACGAGAGAATATCATAAACTAGTGACCAGAAAGTGGACATTGTTAAATTGGGTAATTTCTTGACTTTATATATGATATGCAAAAATATACCTATGTAGGGAAAACAATCTATGCTTTTATAGGTAGTTAAAAATGTTTACTTGTTTTCATTGAATGGTTTTATATGCAGCATATAACTTTTGTTCTAATTTCAACGTCTTCCAGTAAATTTTCTTTAGGTTTTTGTTGATTGTTTGGGGTGGTATTGGTCCTGGTTGGCTTTGCAGTGCCAGGGATCAGATAGACTAGATAGATAGCCCGTCACTGAGCTGTGTCACTATGACAGACTTGGTAAGTTCAGCCACAGAGCCAGAAAGAGAATAATAGCAGAATTACAAAATATTTTCATCTGTGTTACCGAGGGATTTTTAGTTGTTTTGAATTGATTTTCTTTTCCATTCTTAAGTAACTGTGATAGTAAATGTCTAGATTGTCAAAAGCAACTTCTATCAGGACTGAGAGGTGGTCAGCAGGTGTGAGTACTTGTTGCTCTTGCAGAGGAGACCTGGGTTTATTCCCAAAACCCACATGACAGCTCACAGCTATGACTCTGGTTCCAGGAGACCCGGTGCCTTCTGTGACACACAGACAGACTTGCAGACTAGTGCATAAACATAAGACATCTAAAAAACACTTTTGGAGTAACATATGAAAACACCTTTTTTTCTCCTACTATTACTAGTATTTAAATGTTACCTTTTCCTGAACATTACTTTTCAAGTTTGATTTTTTTAATGGTCATATTAGCCTTGGGAAGGAGGTCTGTATAGTATAGATTGTTCCTTCCTAAGGAGAGCTCAAGGTTGGACTTGATTTGAAAACAGTATTCGTTGACCATTCACAGACTTTAAAAGAAGTGATAGCATGTCACTAATCGTGATGAAAACCCGTGTTCACATAATTTACAGACTAGCAGTAAAAAATGTATTCCAGTTGCTCACGAAATACTGATAGGGATCTGGTAAAGTACTTGTTGTGAGGACCTGAGTTAGGACCCCAGCACCCGTGTAAAACGCTAGATGTGGACCTGGAGACAGAGCCCTAGGGGCTTGCCTGTCCAGCCAGGCTAGCCTGATAGGTGGGCTCCAGGTTCAGTGAGAGACTTTGTTTCAAAAACTAACATGAAGACCAGTAAGGACACCTGATGGTACCCTCTTCCAAATGTGCAGTTTAGTGGTTTTGAGTAGTCATTTCAAGGTTTATCTTTATGCACGTATGCCATTCCTTTTTATGGCAGGATAAAAATCCATTGTGTGGATATAGGAGGTTGCTTACATAGTTACTACTTTTCCAAATCTGTTTTTGAAGCCTTTTAAATGTTACCTTTTTAGGCACACCTATACCTTTGCACCCAGAAGACTGAGACAGGACTATGAGTTTAAAGTCAGTCCGGGATACATGATGAAACTGTCTCAACAGAAGCAAAGAAGACAGTGTTTTCAGATTGAAGACATTGGTCCATAACTTGCTTTTAGAAATGTCAGCCATGGGCTGGAGAGGTAGCTTAGCCGTTAAGAGCAGTGCCCGTTCTTCTAGACCTAGGTTCAGTCTCCAGCACCCACCTAGCAGCTCTGCTCTCTGGAACTCCGGTTCCAGGGCATCCTGTTCCCTCATCTTTATTCCTTGGGTACCAGGAACACGGACAAATACTCAGACAGAACAACGCTGCGCATTGCAGACAGGTAGCTGTTGAAGCTATCCCTTCCCCCTTTGGTTTTATACACAAGCTTGGGAAGTGTGTTGCACTGTGAACCCCAAGATTGTGCTATTTACTGGAAAAACCTGTTTCTAGCTGGGATGTGACTCAGCCTTAGCACACACCTTTAATCCAAGAGCTTTCTGTTTATTGTAAACTGGACTAAATAAAGTCAACCATAGGTCAAGCGGCCAACAAGCAACTAACTAGTTGATGGGGAATGAATATAAGAAAAAACAGTAAGGAAGTCAGGACAGAGACACACAGGAAGTAGAAGGGAGGGACATTCGGTTTAAGGAGTCCATGGAGAAAGAGAGCTTTTTCCTGAAGAGTAAGGTCACCTGGGTGCTTTCTCTGCCTCTCTGAGCTAGCAAGCTTTCACCCCAGCATCTGGCTCCTGAGCCTTCATTGGGATTTTGTTAAAAACGACAAAGATGGAGCTGGAGAGATGGCTCAGCAGTGAAGATCGCTGGCTGCTCTTCCAGAGGTCCTGGGTTCAGTTCCCAGCAACCACATGATGGCTCACAACCATCTATACTGGGATCTGACGCCTTCTTCTGGCATGCAGGGGCACATGCAGATATACATATACATGAGAGCACTCATATACTTAAAATGTCTAAGAAAAATAGCAAATATATGAGAAAGATAGCGTACATTTTATTTTGGACACAGTTTTCCTTAACAACCACTAACTTTCCTTGTTTGTGGTTTGTTTGTGAGTTAAGATCTCACAAGGTAGATCTTAAAACTCACCATACAAGCTAGGCTGGTCTCCTGAGTGCTGGGAATGTGGGCATGTGCAACCATGCCTTGCTTTAAAGCCATCTGTGTATGATACTGCAAGCCTTGATGTGGAATGATGGGGTGTTTGTGGTGCTTTGTTTACATTAAAGCATCCTAGCATTAGCATCCTAAAACATTTTAAATTTATCTTGGTCAGTGTACACATCCATCACTTGACTTTTTAAGCAGCATGTTGCTTGGCATTTAGACACTTGCTGTTGTTAAACTCAGGGTTCATTTCCTTGTTTGAAGGTGGGGTGGGGGTGGACTAGAGCTACAGCTCAGTTGGTAGAGTGCTTACCTTGCAAGCATGGGCCCTGGGCTCAGTCTCCAGCACCTCATGTTGGAGGCAGAAGGATCAGAAGCTTTAAGGTGCCAGGCGGTGGTGGCGCACGCCTTTAATCCCAGCTCTTGGGAGGCAGAGGCAGGCGGATTTCTGAGTTCCAGGACAGCCAGGGCTACACAGAGAAACCCTGTCTCGAAAAAACAAGCAAACAAACAAACAAAAAAGAAATACCTCTCTTTAGAAAATGGAACCATGCACCAAACAGTTGTTCACTCCTGTATCCTGTCAGCCCTTTGGAAGTGTAGGCACGGGGCTCAGAAAGGAGTTTAAGGCCATCCTCCACTACACAGTGAGAGCACACCTGGTAGCCATTTACTGTCACTTCTAATCACTTACTAGTCCTTTCTGATTGCCAGCTGTCTTGCGAGAGTTAGGTTGCTCTTGGTAGGCCTCTGCTGATTGTTTTCCATTCTTACTGCACTGTGCTAGACTGCTCAGCCTCTCCCCTGCCTCCCATGCTTTGTGCTTGCAGACACATGTGCCTTGGCTGCATGCTTTGTTCTGGAACGGATGGCAGCAGTTTAGTGATAGACATGCCACAGCAAGATGGTATAGACATTAGTTACTAGTCAGTGCGCCTCCTGCAGCACACTCAGTGACGTTATTATTTTGTTTTTAAGCCTTTTTTTTTTTTTTTCCAATTAAACAGATCGTGTGGGTTTGTGACTTGGCTTTTCCCTCATATATCAAAGACACTTGAGTAATATCATTAAAGATCTAGTATTCCATTCTCTGGACAGACTATGTTTATTTTCATAAGAATCTAGAAGTTGCCCTTTTTCAGTAGTGTTGTATTACATCAGCTCATGGCTAATGGGCATTTGGATAATTTGTGCTTTTCTCAGCACCTGCTGTACCTCCAGGGGCCCTGAGTTGAGTTCCCAGTGCTCATGTCAGGTACGCACAACCACCTGGAACTGTAGCTCCGGGGGATCAGATGCCCTCTTCTGCTTCCACAGGCACAGATAAAAACAAAGTGAAAACAAGTCCTTTAAGCAAAAGAATAACGCGGCCATGGATAGTTGAAACAAATTTCATTTTGATTCCTACCAGCATCGCATACAGGTTCCAAGTTCTCTGCATCTTTGTAGATATGCCATTTCCAGTCTTTGCTATTATAGCTATAAGTTGACCTATCTCTTTCTAAGGTCGTGGTTTATTTTATACTTCCAAGTGGTTTTCTTCCAGGTTTTATTTTTTTTTTTCAGCAGATAAAAAATGTTGTTAAATTTGTTTTTTATTTTCCTTTTCTTAACAGGCTAAGGAAATTTTAACGAAAGAATCAAATGTACAAGAGGTCCGCTGTCCTGTTACCGTCTGTGGAGATGTGCATGGCCAATTCCATGACCTTATGGAACTCTTCAGAATTGGTGGAAAATCACCAGATACAAACTATCTATTCATGGGTGACTACGTAGACAGGGGATATTATTCTGTGGAGACTGTGACTCTTCTTGTAGCATTAAAGGTATGATTGATGACTATAGGTGGGGGTGAACTTGAAAGGAGGCCAGAGGCAATAGGATGTCAGTGCTGCATGTATCAGCTTCAGTTTCATGGTGTGCTTAGCCATAAATAACAGTTGGCCTCACATCTTTTACAGAAAGATTAAGATCCATGCCTTAAAATATCTGGCCATTTCTGATAAATGTATAACTCATGGTTGCCCATAACTGAACTCTGAATTATATTTGATGTAATTACCACCCTGCATATGGAATCATGAAACAAATGTGTTTTCATCATGGTATGAGAAGCCCATTGTTCCTCCGCCTTCCTGTTTTTCCTGCCCTGGACTCCACACTTCACACTTCTGCCTTCAGGATCTGCTCCTCTCTTCCCTGCTTAGGCTGCAGGATGAATCTCAGCTCCTGTCTGTCCTGCCTTGCTACTTCCCTGTTCCCAGAGTCCTCTTTGATTCCATACAGTTGTGAGAGTCAGACTCATTAAACAAACGCTGCTGCTCTCTTGGTGTCTGACTTTACCTGCCTCTAATTCACAGCAAAAGTGTCTCCCCTCAAAGAAATTCATGCTCTAGTCTTTCTGTTTATTTCTTTCCGTTTCCCCACATGATTACTCTGGCTGCTTCTTTCTTCAGGCTCAACAAATGCTTAGGACTTTTTTGTATATTCATAATGAGATGTCTATAGTAGGGGACCCAAGTTTAAGCATAAAATCCATTTGTTTTATATGTATTGTACATATCCATTCTTAAATTTAATTTTAAAAATGGACAAAAGAACTATTTAAAGAAATGGATTTGAGGTTAAAACTAACAACATAGTACTGGAGAGACATGATTTTACCCTGGTTTCTTTTCCTTGTCTTCCAGGTGCGCTATCCAGAGCGCATCACAATCTTGCGAGGAAATCATGAAAGCCGGCAGATCACACAAGTTTATGGCTTTTATGATGAATGCCTACGGAAGTATGGAAATGCCAACGTGTGGAAATACTTCACAGACCTCTTTGATTACCTTCCGCTCACGGCTTTAGTAGATGGGCAGGTGCGTGCGTCGGACAGTGTCTTGGAGGAAGTTAAATGTCGGAAAACATTTACTATTAGGAATTCAGCATCTGTATTTACAAGTTATGTAAAAATCTCTTTGGCTTATTTTGTTTGTTTAATGCAGTGCTGGGGAGTTGAACCTACGGCCTTAGTGTCAGGTGGTAAGCAAGTATGCTACCTCTGGGCTACAGCCCCACGATTTGGTTAGTTTGGTGGCAGTGGTTGTTTTTTGGGTTTGTGTATTCCTGTTTTGGAGAGAGTCTCACCAGACTGCTCAGGCTCGGACTTAAGTGTACTCTCAGCACAGCTTGCTGCTGTAAGTCTCCCGCCTTGTGTTCCCACGGAGCTGAGCTCCTAGGCTTCAATCACCAAGCCGCTTCCCCTGGCTTTAAAGTCTTCTGGCCAAAGAGGATATGTGCCCTGATATGTGCTTTTTAAATCTAGAAAACAGTGTAAATAAATGCTTAAGTCTTAGGGTGTATGTATTATTAGTAACACAAGATGTTATTGGAAATTGTGCCCATTTTACTATGTTTTCTGGTTATCATTAGTAAGTTTTTATTCCTATTTTCATGGCAACAAGTATCGTATTGTTTATTACATCTTTTTTTTATCAAGGGGTTCTGTGTCCAGCATAGTAAGTTTTGAGGCATACGTAAGACATTCTACAGGTTTCCCGTATCGGTATTTAGAAGCTTCACAGTGAGCTGATTCAAATTCATATATAAAACAGGATAAAACTTCAGTGTCAGCGGGTCCTTAATCTCTGCACTCAAGCAGCAGAGACGGTGGATCTCTGAGTTGGAGGCCACCCTGGTCTACAGAATGAGTTCCAGGGTGACAGGGCTGTACAGAGAAACGATGAAAGCATGGCATTCTTGAAGGTGTAATAGATACTCTTTGACTTGCCAGTCGAATATAATTTAATTATAACAGTCCATATTTTCCCAGCCATGATTTTAGATACTGCAATAATTAAGATGACAACATTGCTTATACTTGCTAACTTGACTGAAAGAGTAAATTCATAAGTTGTTAAATTAAATGAAAAATTTTCAAGTAATAGTCTTTATTAGCCTTAAAGTAAAGAACAAATTGATTGAGAAAGACAGTATTAATAGTATTGGTGGTATATCTGATTTTAAAATTTGGTACATACATTGGTAGAACTCTTACGTATTTCTTATACCAGCCAGCATTCCCCAAACTCATCAGTCGTTACTGTTTTTGAAGTGTTTAGAAGAAACAAACAGCCAGCATACACACACCATTGTGACAGGTTATCGTTTATGAAATGTTTTTACTGGAAGACACGAACACGTCAGAAATCAAGTGGATAAAACAAATGGTACACAGGGTTCTGGAAGAAAATGACAAGCTTAGGTCATATATAGTGTTCAGTATATTGGTCCCTAGCAAAGCAGATCTTACTGTATGTGCACATGTGTGTAGACGAGTGTGTGGTGGCTGGAGGTGGCTGCCATAACTCAGTTGATCTACACGTTGCTTTTTGGGACAGGGTTTCTCACTGAACCTGGATCACGATTCAGTAGCCAGGCTGACCAGACACCCTTGTGTGTCTCCACTGAGCTTCCATGCAGTGCTGTCGGGCCGGGCTTTTTACGTGGATGCTGGGGCTCAAACACCTGTATGCCAAGCACTTGACAGGCTGAGCCATCTGGCACCAGATCTGCTTTGTTACTGTTTTGGTTTGGGGGATTTTTATATATTATTTACAGGGGGCGGGGGGAGGCTGGCCTGCATCACAATGAGGTGGTCAGACTGTACAGCGTGTGCCGAGCCGTCTGCCAGCTCCTTAAATATGTCTGTAGGCCAAGTCTCCTGAGCACAGATAGACATGATAAACATGCCTGTAATCCCAGCACTGAGGATTATAGAGCTTCTGTCTCCAAAACCAAAATAAAATAAAACAAAACTGAAGCCTTATGCTTAATTTACGTAAGTTCAGTAGCCAACCAAATACAGCAAGCACAGAAAGATAAAATGAAACCAATTTTTTGTGAGGAGGAGGAAGTTCTAGATCTGTGATTTAAAATTTAGTTAAGAATCGTACAGTGTTAATTTTTTTTTTTTTTTTTTTAGAAAATTTGTTAACTATCTACTTTATTAGGGAAACATTAGAAACCTCATCAAAGTCCGGAGAAAAGGCTGATCAGATAGATCATTCAGGAGCTTTTGGCAGAATTGTTGAATCCTAAGCTAGCCTGGGACTATACACATTAGCTCATACATTGACCCTGACAATGAACAAATAAACTGTTCACTAAAATAGTCATTATTCTCTTTGATTCATAGTCTAGTCCTTGAATAATCAGAGGATAGTCCTGAGAAAAAATTTTTTAAATGCTTCTATTATCCCACTTTATGTCAGAAACCCTGTAATTCACACTCTATAGTAAAAGGAACTGAAGACAACTGGGGAGGTGGCCAGGGGTGACCAACATTTTCTTCCTGATTTGTAAACACATAAAGTACTTGTTTTTGTAGTCATGAAGACTTTTAGATACCTAGCAGCCATGGAGGAATGGGATTGCCAGAGCAAGCTATCTGTCTAGCCATAGCAGCAAGCTTTGGTTTCAAATAAGAGTAATCAGACATCCAGTGCCAACCTGGGGCCTGCACATATATGTGCACCCACTAACATGGAGACCTGCATAGCCATCCAAACTACATACAGTTAGCAGGTGTGCAGGAGTGACCCAGTGAGTAAAGTGAGGAGGGAAAGAGCCCCAAAGTCGCCCCGACCTTATTAAATGTACTCTGCACATCATACAATAATGGGAAAATAAGGAATTAAAAGTGATAAGCTATATAGAGGAAGTATATTTAAATGTGGCTGTGTGCTCAGTAAATCTGAGGAAAACCAAAAAAAACTATTATAATCAATAACAGGAATCAGCAGGGTGGTAATGTTGTGAAGGAAACAAAGTTTTCTGCATCAGGAGTGTCCCAGCACACAGTGACAGGTGGTGTGCATCCTGTGGAGCAGCAGAAGGCCTTCTGCCTGATCCCGGTGCCACCAAACGGGGAGAGAACAGCACTCAGCACTGCAGCTGCTGTGGAGGCTGTTGCTGGTGATTTGACTCTGCTTTGCTCTGTATTTCACAAATCTTCCAGTTAGTGATACCATCTGGAAAAGGAAACTGCTGCCAAGGCTAACATCTGCAACCATTACTTAATACTCATTAATTTAGCAAGTATAAAAACAAAAACATTTTCTTCTCAATTTACAAACAGATATTCTGCCTCCATGGTGGCCTCTCTCCATCCATAGACACACTGGATCACATAAGAGCCCTGGATCGCTTACAAGAAGTTCCGCATGAGGTGAGTGACACTTACTTCATTTGTTCTGAGTTTAAGGGGGAAGTATGATCACATGTGGGAAGGGTGACTCAATTAAACATTGTAACTCAGTGCACATGTGTTCTTTCTCCTTGTCCAGGGCCCAATGTGTGATCTCTTATGGTCAGATCCAGATGACCGTGGTGGCTGGGGCATTTCTCCACGTGGTGCTGGCTACACATTTGGACAAGATATTTCTGAAACGTTTAACCATGCCAACGGCCTCACACTGGTGTCTCGTGCTCACCAGCTCGTAATGGAAGTATGTACTTTTCCTGCAGAATGACCTTGGTCTCATGGTATATGCATCTGTAATAATGGTTCACGACCTAAAATGTAGGAACCAGATTCCATTACCACATCCAAATCTCCACAGATCTTCTGTCTGTCTGTCGTAACCAGCGTTTCAGTCAGAGTGTTCCCATCGGTACACTCCTACTCAAACCCTTGGATCAGATGATTGTAACAGTGTTTTAAGTTTTGCAGTGTGTATAGTGACCCACAGAAGTAATTTTTCAGATTTTATGTGATCTTGACATTTTGAAATGACGAAAATTTTATATAAGAAATATCTTTCTAAATCTGAGCATGGTGGGTGCTTATAATCCCAATATTTGGGAGACTAAAGCAGGAGGTGATGAGATTCCTGATGTCTAGAATCTATAAGGAAATACTCTTAAATCAAATGCCTTCAGTAGGGGCTGGAGACACGGCTCAGCAGTTGAGAGCGCATTGCTCTTCCAGAGGACGCTTACTAGAGACTTGAGCTCAGTAGAGATGATTACTGCATGCTGCTTTGAGGTACACACTGAGGAGTGTGCTGTGCTGTGTCCTGGCTGCATCTTGCCAAAGAGGTGTGAAAGCTGTCTGTCCACTGCTGGTTATATTCAGTGGCCACTCACTTGAGGTGGCAATTGCTGGATTTCTCCTGTTGTGTTAGCGTTGTCACCACTAAAGCAATAAACAAGAACTAAGTCCCTCTAACCAGCAAGTAGTGGCTTTTAGAAGGCAGAACAAACTTCACCAGCCTAGAAGAGGCAAGGAGTGGGGGCAGGAACATGGGCACAAGCACACACGCAGTGACATTAAACTTCACTATACCGGCAAGCACAAATGGCAATGATGAGTGGATATTTTTGGAGAAAAAAAAATGACTAAGCTTTAACATTCCTAAAAGTCCTGAGACTCCAGAATTGGAAAATAACAAAATTTCAGCTATTTGAAACAAAACTGAAGTATTTAACATAACAAGTTAAAGGATGGTAATGGTGTGTGACTATCAAGTAGACTACCTAACATCACCAGTGATGTAAGGCAGAGGCTCTGACACAGGTGACCATTAGAGATTGTCAGGATTACTGGTGAGCATTGGCTCAGCTCTCTAGGAGAGCTGCTTCTAAGTTGATATTTGCCTAATAATAGCTTCAAGATTTCATAGCAAACTGTAAAAGCCTATGTCTCATCTATCATGTCTCAGCACTTGGGAGGCTGGGGCAATTGCAGGTTTGAGAACAGGGTAGCCTAAATAGCAAAATTCTTTCTCAACAAAACAAAACAGAGCTGGAGAAGATGGCTCAGTGGGTAAGAGCACTGACTGCTCTTCCAGAGGTCCTGAGTTCAATTCCCGGCAACCACATGGTGGCTCACTACCATCTGTAATGGGATCTGATGCACTCTTCTGGTGTGTCTGAAGATAGCTGCAGTGTATTCATATAAATAAGAATAAATCTTAAAAAAATAAAATAAAACAAAACAAAAAACAGTAAAATACTTAACAAAATTTATGAAGGGTAATGGGGAGGTTACTGTCCTGAGAAACTCAGTGTATGCCCTGAGATCTTAAGTGTAAGTTAAGAAAAGCTGTATGGTTACTGAGGTATACAATAGAATCTTGTATCTAATAATTATTTAATGTTCTGAGCAGTTGCATAAAACTGTTAGATTATAGAAGAAAACATAGCCACCAAAGTATTTGAGTTGAGGTCTGTGTCAACAGGATTTTATAATGAAGTGACCTTTCTCAATGCTGCAGGGATACAACTGGTGCCATGATCGGAATGTGGTCACCATCTTTAGTGCACCCAATTACTGCTACCGCTGTGGGAACCAGGCTGCTATCATGGAACTAGACGACACTTTAAAGTACTCTTTGTAAGTAACTTTACATTTTAATTGTATGTAATGACTTAGAGGAAAGGGGAAGCACTGAGAATCAGCTTAGGAGCTAGAGAGGCGGCTCCGCACTCAGCGCTTGCTGTCTTACATGACTTCCATAGACAGCTGCACACCTGAGTGTGCATGCACTCAGACCCGTGCACACACTGCATGCATGCCAGTACTCTTGTAAAGAGACATGAAAGAGCCCTGCTTTGACACGGTAGGAGAAGTGTGCAGGCCTCTTCCCTGACATTGAGCAGGAGAACTTCTGAAACGCCGGGCACGGAAACCATGGCCTCCTGCATTCCAGGTCATTGCTGTCCCACCACTCCACATCCAGCCCAGAAAAGTGGTTTTTTTGGTTTTGTTTTGTGTTTTTCAAGACAGGGTTTCTCTTTGTAGCTCTGGTTGTCCTGGAACTCACTCTGTAGACCAGGCTGTCCCTGAATTCACAGAGATCCACCTGCCTCTGCCTATACTTCATTGAAATTTTCCCAAGCGCTTACAGCTAATCTAAAAACATTTAAGAGAACCTTACTTAAGCCGGGTGTGGTGGTACAAGTCTTTAATCCTAGCACTCCAGAGGCAGAGGTGAGTTTGAGAGCAGTCTAGTGTAAGCTGTACATGAATTCCAGGACAGCCAGGACTACATAGATAAACTCTTGAAAAAACAAACAAGAACTCAGACAAAAAGAGGAACTTGCCCATTACAACGAGCAGGGGCTGGAAAGTGTGTTAGTGGTTAGAGCACAGGCAGAACTTCCACAGGAGGCCAGTTTAATTCCCAGCACTTACACTGCAGCCCATGGCCATCTATAATGTCACCTCCAAGGGATCTGATCCCTCTGACCGCTGGCACTCATGCAGGGATCCACATACACATAACTGAAAGTGACTAAAGCTTTTCTATTACTAGAGAGGATATGGCCTTATTGGTACTCAGTTTACCCTAGTATAAAGCCGTGGTTCAAGCCCAGCACTGTATAGACTGGCCATGGTGATGTGTGCCTATAATCCCAGTGCTTGGAGATGGACGCAGGTCGGTCTGAGTTCATGTCTTGAATACATGGAACCTGGTTTCAAAAACATTTGTAAAATAAAACATTTGCGATACATGGTGTCACTTGCATGTCTGTAATCCCAGTACTTACAAGGTAGAGCCAGGGAGATGAGGATTTCAGAGAGAGCCTTTACTATGTCTCAACCACAACAACAACAAATCGGAAATATGTCCCGACTGCTGTGATGTTTGCATGTGCCTATGGTTACATCCTCTCAGGTCTGCTTGGAGAAAGAAAACACAAGTGGCATTCATCCAAGACCACAGTGTTGATTCAAAATAGGAAAAAGTCAGTGCAATAAAGTTAGTCTTTTAAAAAAAAAAAAAAAAAAAAAAAAAAACAGACAAATGTGTAATTTTTCACCATGGCTGTGAAGTGGTAATAGTTTGATTGCTAGTGATGAGCTCGGGGTCATCCCAGCCACGTGGGTGCAGTGTGGCAGAAAGCTACAGGAAGGAGACTGTCTGTTGTGGCTTACTGGCTGGCTTACTTGGTCATTTTCTTTGTCGTTTTTAGTCTTCAGTTTGACCCAGCACCTCGTCGTGGAGAGCCTCACGTGACTCGGCGCACCCCAGACTACTTCCTATAAATTCCTCCCCGGGACCTGTCTTTGTATGTGGAAGTATACCTGGCTTTTTAAAAAATATATATATATATATATACATATATATTTAAAACAACAGTTATCTGTGTGTCTCTGTAACAAATTGTGATATGTCTTGACATTAAACACATCATGGACCAAAACGTGCCATACTAATGATGAGCAACCGGTTAGCAGTTTGAACTTAGTGCGCTGTTGTAGATGAGTCGGCCCAACAGCCTGCCTGCTGCACATCAGGAGCCAGTTTCCTTGACTGGTTAAGCAAAAAGGGTCACTGACTGCTTCATCTCCTTTGCGCTGACTTGGAAATGTAGTTACAAGTTTAACTGGCATGGAATATAGAGTTGGAGTTTTATTTTTTAAGAATTTACAAGCTGACTTCCACTTAAATTCATAACTCTTTATTTTATTGAAATGTATGACTAACTGAAGAAGAGATTCTTGGGAGTATGTTGTCATAACAAAACGATTTCTTTTAAAGTTTCCTAAACTAAATTACTGTTGGATGTTGATCTGCATATTTCTGTATATTTGTCATGATAGTGCTTGCATCCTATTTGATGTACTGAACAAATAAAATTTCCAATTTAGAGAAAAACATTTTAACTGTGATGTGCATTAAATGGAAGCATCTCCATTTTGAAACTTGATACAAATACTTAAAACTGTGGTGTAGGCTTTTCAGACCTTGAACCTCCTTGATTTTTCTGGCTCTCCTGAGGGAACAGGATTACAGGTATGGGGCACCTTGCCAGGTCACAGATACCTGCTGTGTGATAACAAACAGCAGTACTGACATAACTTGCATAGCGTGTTTAGGGCTGGGGAGTAACTCTGGTGGGGTGTTCATCCCAGGCCTTCTAGTCAATCCCAGGTTACGTGCACAAATATTACAGAAGTAATGTTTGCTTATGGTTTACGCTCAAAAACAGAACAAAGTCAAATACTTGCTGATAACTTTCAGGCCACTGAAAAGGCATCTTTCACAAATCTAAGCATTTCATTAGGTGGTTTGTATTAATCTGAAGAAACTTTAAAAGCTGAGCTAGGTTGTCTCCTTTAACCTAGAAACAGGAATTGACCTTTTTATTTAGTTGCAATGGTAATGATACTATTCCAAGGTCATAAAATACCAGCTCTAGGGTTTACTTAATATCTAGCTGTAGAATGATTTTAAGACATACACCAAAAGTAGACCCTTGGGTAGTTTGGGAAATTGAAAGATAGAAAGTGTGGAGGGCTGGGAAGTGGCTCAGCTGGGCTCAGCTGGTGATAGAATGTCTTCAGGGTGTGATGAAGCCCACGGGACAGTCCTGCCACTTAGGAAATGGGGGCCGAAGCTCAGGCTGGTGATCCCAGGACTTGGGAAGGGGGCAGGAGGATCAGGAGAAAGATACCTTAAGACAGACTAAAGTTCTCAACCTCTGTAAGTACTGCAACCCTTTAACACAGTTCCTCATTGTGCTGACCCCAACCATAAAAGTATTTTGTTGCTACTTTATAATTTTGCTACTGTTATGAATCATAATGTAACTCTCTCATGCAGATGGTCTTAGTTGCACCCCTGTGAAAGGGCTGTTGGAGCCCAGGGACTCCCACAGGTTGAGGTGCTTGAAGGGCATCAGTTCACACACAAACCACAGCTCGCGCTCCAAGTGCACTTAACAACAGTGGCCTTGTTTACTGCACTAGCAATACGTTCCCCAAAGTTGACGGCTCAGAACCTTCATCCCCAGGTCTAAGTCAAGATTACATAGGATCAGTTGGCTCTGGAAGGTCTTTAAATTTGTAGAAATACAATAGAGTGTACATTCCTCCTTAGATTTTGACTGAGTTGTGAAATACTATATGGTAAGGTAGACGCACGCAGAGAGCAGTTCTTAGAGAAGCTACGGTTTGGTTTGAAGATGGTCTAATTAACTCAGAAGTCCTGGGAGTCGAGGCATGTCCCCATGCCTGGCTGAGGCCTAACATCCGATGTCTGTCTTACTATACGTGCTTTCTACCTCGTTTTCACATTACAAGATGACAGAGGCCACAGACCATCACATGCAAAGCAGTCCTCATCCTCAGTGTGTGTGTGGGTGCTCCTGTGGACAAGCGGGGCTCGAGGTGCAGCGTGGCTTTAATGTGGATACCGTCCTGTTGAAGGACGACTGGTGCTTCTGACTCTCTACTGGCTGCTCCGCTCTTTCTCTTCCACGTTAAGTACAGTATCCACAGTTATTCCTATGTCCTCCAGCGACAAGCCTCCCTCCACTTCCAGAGGCCTTCTGGGAAAGGAAGTGGAAAGGCTGTACAGGGATTTGTGGTACCCAATTTTCATCATCCAGTCAAATAAGACCTAAGAGGCAAAAAAAACGTATCAGACTGTACACATGTTCCTCCAAAATCTTTATCACCACTGTGGCACTGTATAGCTCTGTCATTCTGAAATACAGTCCCTAGGAATAAAAAGTAATTTCTATATCTTTCAAAGAAATTTTTTTTTAGACTTTAAGGGAGAACAGTATGTCATGAATTTAGAGATCTGAGAACTTTAAATGTCTTTGTTCCAGAGAAAGTAAAGGCCTACTGTCCTAGTAGTAACAAAACCTAATCCATCAATGAGATGAAAAATACTTAATAAAAATTGGTGATGCATGCCTTTAATCCCAGCACTTGGGAGGCAGAGGCAGGTGGATCTCTGAATTTGAGGCCATTCTACAGAGAGTTCCAGGACAGCCAGAGCTGTTACACAGAGAAACCATGTGTTGGGAAAAAAAAAAAAAGTTGAACACAAAAAAATATTTGGGGAAAAAAATTGGATCAAAATCACCAAGAAGCTTTGTCAAAATAGACATGTTTTGGCACCCGAGACAAAGTCCAATTCACGATGGGCCATTCTTTTAATTGTCGGTAAAGATTGCTATACACTGGGTTCAAAGTCCAGCACCAATAAAAAGAAAATGACATAGTCATGATAAAAATTTTCATACCACATCCAACTGAAAACACATTTACCTCAAAACATGACATTTTAAAGCATATTTTGCTTCAAAAACAACTAAGCTGGGTGTGGTTGGTTCCATAATAAATGTAGTTCCAAAGCTACAACAGGAGGATTACTGGAATCAAGTTACTGGGTTTGGGCCCAGCCCATCAAAAAGGCAACAACAAAAGCCAGATAAATGACAGAGATGTAATGTTTCCAGGGAATCTAAATATCAAATATCTAAATCTAAATATCATCCAACTCGAGCCTTAAGTTGCCAGCCGCCAGCCAAGAATCCACTGCTGATCTGTAGAATAAATCTATACATCATTATTTAGAAGTGTTGGGAATTGAACCCTGGTTTTGTGTATTGAGCACCCACTCAGCCACTTAGTTCATAGTAAGTTTACAGTTGCTTTGAGACAAAGCCTCCCTAACTGGCTCTGAACTCACAATCTTGCCAAGTGTCAGATCCACAGCCCCTGCAGTGGAAGCATTACACTCTTATATTACACTGCAGCCCCAATTAAAACTATTTTTAAAATTATTTTTAAAATAATAAGCTGCCACGTATGGCAGCTCGTGCATGGATCCAGTTATTTGGGAGGCTACCACAGACACTGAGTTTCAGGCCTGCTTTGACTACAGGGTAAGTAGCCTCAGCAAAACCTACTATCTTACCCATCAATGTGAATGGAGTTAACAACCAAAGATACAGCTTAGAGAATGCCTGTCTGAAGACTTAGATTCTTTCCTAATATGAAAAAGGAAGAAAGAAAATTAAAGGGGAAAACAAAGTGTTTAAAGAAATTCTCAAACAGTCTGCAATAGAGAATCCTCAAATTGTCTGTGTGGTCTTGTCTCTTTCTGCATTTGAACACACTGTTGACAGATTTCATAAGACAGTATTTCCTCACCTGTGAATTCCACGACTTGACAAATCTTCTCCTCAAAACACGTCCACTTGGGCATCGAAGGGCAACAGTAACTACCTGTGGATTACAAATGTAAGCTACAATGGTCACCCAAACCTCCAATTCACACAGGACACGGAGGTAGGAAGATTGCAAATCCGAGGCCAGCCTAAGTTACAAAGCAAGACCTCATCTCAAGAACAAGACAGAAGTCCAGACAGGAACTCAAGTGTAGCCTGGGGGTGAGGCTCAGCTGGCACAAGAATGCTGAGCAGCACAGTGCCCTGGGCTCACTACCCTCCACCCCATGCACCAGTCTGTGGAGAAAATACTGCCTGTCAATTTAAAAGCCTATGGCCTATAGCTTGGGCAGGAAGTGGAAGGTGGAGCATCTGGGTAACAAAGGATTCTGGGATAGAGCCAGGCAGGAGATATCCTGGGAAGATGTAAAAAGGAAGGAAGCATGGTATCTGAATGCGGGTAACCAGTCACGTGACAGAATGTAGGTTAAAATAATTGGGTTATTTTAGCTACGATCTAGTCAGAGTAGAGCCTGGCTATATGGCCAAGGTATTTATAAATGTAGTTTGAGTCTGAGTCTTATTTCTGAGAGCACGGGCCTGGGAGGAAGAACCAGACCTAACTTTACACCACACATGGTGATACAAGCAGCTCCTAGATGCAAAGGTGGAGCCAAGAGGATCAGACACTTAAGACCATCTGCAGCCTCACAGTGAGTCTGAAGGCATCCTTGACTACATGAAAATGTACCCCAAAAAGTGTGTAAGTAGGTGGGAGATGGTTAAACACACTGGCTGCTCTCCCAGAAGACCCAAGTTCAATTTCCAGCATCTACATAGCAGCTGACAAACTAACTCCGTTCCTAGGGTTATAATGCACTCAGGACCTCTGGAAGAGCAGTCAGTGCTCTTAACCACTGAGCCATCTCTCCAGCCCCCAATAAAACTTAAGATAATGGGCATGCATGTGGTGCACAGAGAGACATACATGCAGGCAGAACACTCATACATATTGAATGATTTGGGGATATTTTATCAACTGACTAAGGAGGTGTGTCCTTGTATTCTCAATTGTTAATCGCTGCGCCATGTAGGACATGTAAATGTTTGTCACTTCCACACCTGCCAAAAAGGCAAAGCTGCAACAGGGGAGGTCACAGAGCCCTTGATTCCAAAAGGCAACAGAGAGATGGAGCAGGCATTGTCCTGCTGCTGCTTGGTTCGGACCTAATGAATAAATGTGACCTTTTGCATAATAAAGAGCTAGCTGCCTGGAGCTGGGTGGGGCAGAACCACCAGACAGAAAGAAAAGCAAGCTTACGATCAACAGAGCAGGGAGGTGCGAGCCATGCAGAGGGAGAGGTGAGGTTATCGGGTTAAGTCAGATGGGCTAGCTGAAGGACTGCCCCCAGCAAACAAGCCGACAGTATATACTGTACAGATGGCTCCATGCCTCTACTGTGAAACCACAAGTGGGACCCTTGAAAGCTCCACAATAAAAATCTAAAAGAAAAATTATTTTAAAATTTTAAAAGAGAGCATGCACTACTTCTGCAGAGGACCTGGGCTCAATTGCCAACACCCACATCAGGTGAGTCGCAATCTCCTGCAACCCCATCCTAGGGAGTCTAATGACCTCCCCTGGCCTCCACGGGCACCTGGCACTCATGTAGGACACAAGTTCTTGCAGGCACATACACACACACAAAAAAAATAAATCTTTCTCCTGGGAATTCAGTATCCGGATTGCTTTCAATTATCTGTGACTAAGTTTCAGATTTCCTAAGATATCCAAAGTAGCAATCTTAAACCTTAGAAATGTGGTAACAAGATTAAGTCTCTCTTAACTGCACATGGCTGCTTCAAAACCTGTTTTCTGAGGAGTCTAGTGGATGCTGAACTTCACAAAATGGGATACAGACAGTTCTCTTTCTAGGCATGTTGTCCAATAATTTCATGGTTCTAAAAACATGTCCCCTGCATCAGACAGTCACCCGAAACTAAGCCAGCCACTAGTAGAAAGCTGGAAAAACAGTGACAATGACAGGCAGGTGCAGAAGCTGTGTCAGCCCAGCCACAGCAAACCAGTCAGTCTTTAACTGCCCAAGCAGCTGTAGTCTTCATCTGAAGTGAGAACTACAGAGAAGCCTGGGTCAGTGCTGCTGTTAGCAGTGAGCAGGTCTGTACCCTCCCACGCAGCAGCCTGCCTCCCACGCAGCACTCAGTGGAGCATCTGATGCCATACTCAGAAGAGACCTGACTCCAAGGCAGCTGTAAGGAACCCTCTCTTCTCCCTAAGCCCATGGGGAGGCAGGACTTACCTGATGTCAAACAAAGGGAAGGAAGTCTAAGAGAAACGTACCTCTTCAGCTGTTTCTGATGGTTCTTCAGGTAAATCAGGAACCTAAAGAAATATGAAATGGAAATATGAGAGCTCTCAGGAAGAACCCTGTTTGATAGGCTACATGCATCATCTAGGGTGTAAAAGGCTTCCCAGTATATACATCTATCAGATCTTTATCAGACCTTTACAGTGAAGCTGGGCCTGGGGGTTCGATTAATGGTGCTTGCTGTCCAGTCTGACCTGGGTTTTGATTCCCAGAACCCACGTGGAGGAGAGAGAACCAACTCCTGCCCCTGCACATGCATACACACACTCACACAATAAATAACTAATGTAATTCTTATAAAAGTGATTTTTAAGTTTACAATAGAGCCTTGAGTTCCAGCACTCTGGAGGCAGAAGCAGGTAGATCTCTGTGAGTTTGAGGCCAGCCTGGTCTATAGGGTGAGTGAGTTCTAGGACAGCCAAGGCTACACAGAGAAATTCTGTCTCAGAAAACAGGAAGGAAGGCAGGAAGGAAGGCAGGAAGGAAGGCAGGAAGGAAGGAAGGCAGGAAGGCAGGAAGGCAGGAAGGCAGGAAGGCAGGAAGGAAGGAAGGAAGGAAGGAAGGAAGGAAGGAAGGAAGGAAGGAAGGAAGGAAAATTAGTTTATAATTGCAATGAAAATTCGAGGCAACTGTTTTCAGGTGTGTCTAACTTGCTTCTTGTCTTTTCCTCTCTTAACCAGAATGCTTTTAAGATCTATAAAAGAGATAGGCAGATCTGAGTCCAATGTTAGCCAGGTCTGCATAGCAAGTTCTAGGATAGCCAAAGCTACGTAGTAAGACATTATCTCAAAAATATTACATAAAGTTTATATTAAAATCTATTTGGTGAGCACGATGACTTACCAGATGTGGTTGAAGGAATGACTTACCAGATGTGGTTTGAAGGAAAGTGGCCCTCATAGACTCAAAGAGAGTAGCACTATCAGGAGGTGCGGCCTCATTGGAGGAAGTACATCACTGGGGGGTGGGCTTTGAGGTTTCAAGTGCTCAAGCAAGTCCCAATTTCTCTTCCTGCTGCTTTTGGATCCTGATATAGGCCTCTCAGCTACCTCTCCAGCACCATGTCTGCCTGCATGCCCACCACGCTTCCGCCATGACAATAATGGACTAAACCTCTGAACTGTAAGCCAGCCCCAGTTAAATGTTGTCCTTTATAAGAGTTGTCACAGTCATGGTGTCCCTTCATATCAATAGAACACTGACTAGGGCACAGGGTGACAACCTGGTTCAATCCCCAGAGAAACAGATTTCCCCAGGTAGTTCTTGGATCTTCACACTCCCATGCATTCGCATATACGCTAAGTAAGTAAATGTAATTTTTTAATGTCTCTTAATTAAAGAAGGAAGAAAAGAAGAGTGAGCACAGACTGGAAGGCGGCCCAGCAGTGCTTATGTATGTAACACGTACCAGGCCCTCTATCAATGGCCAACATGCTTTCCCTAATTTTTTTTCTTTTAAGATGTTCTAGGATTAAGAAAGAAAGAAAGATGTTCTAGGATATTGTGTAAACATGCATTATTTTGTAGTGCCATAGTGCTGTAGTCCCAGTACCTGGGTGGCAGAGGTATAATGCCACGCCATTACATACGGAATTATTTAGAGATACTGAATAAAACCATCTTCGGTTTATGTAAATAAGGGATACAGAAAATGAGTGTGTTTACACTTGAGCATTATCCCAATATCTCAATTTATACAAGAAAATATCCTAAAATCTGAGATACTTCTGATCCCAAGCACTCCAAATGAGGGCACTGAACCGGTAAAAGGCACTCACAAGACACACACAGCGGTGTCTGAAGACACCCAGTAGGAGTGCTTCCCTGCATGAGCCCTGCCCTTTTCATTCTACTATCAGATTAGCTCAATACCGTTATCTCCTAGCTTTCCTCTAACCTGGTTCAGGTTTTTGATTTTTAAGTAGGACCAATGATCCATAGAGCTGACCCCTTTACAAGGTTGTGGGAAGACACCATCCAGGCTAAAAGCATTCTCCTCTTCCCCTCGTAGCCCCCTCAAAGAACACACTCCTGCCATCAGCGATCAATTGAGTGTGAACAACGAACCTCCTTCCTCGAGCGCGGCTGAGCAGGTGGTGAAAATTCGGGTGAAAACTTAGGCAAGTTCTGTCTTCTTACCGCCTCTCCGCTAATTGTTTCAAAAGACGCCTGACTTGAATTTTCAAACTCCGAATCTTCATCCCCCTGGTCAAAAACAACCAAAAAATTCATGTTCTATTGACCAGGATCTATTCATAATGGTTACTTTTTTAGCTCTGATAGTCATTTTTAAGATCAGAAAATTAAAATATAGTCTCATTAGGCAAGAAAATGAGTCTGAATGAGTTCTAGAATCCACTTTTATCCAGGTTCTAGAGTCTTCCCCACTAAGAAAAGCCGAGAGGGTCCTGCTCGGCTCGCTTCTGTTGCTGAACAGTGCTGTTTCGTGCTTTGACACAGGATCTTACTAGGTAGCCCTGCAGGCCTGGAACTCATATGGAGTTCAGACTGGCCCTGAACATTCAGCATCTCCTGCTCTGCCTCACAAGTATCCTGTCGGACCAACCACCGAGTCTCTCCAAAGACAGAAACAAGGAAAACAGCTAATGGTATCCTATCCTCTTCACAAAGGCAGCGCATGGAGGTGATGTGCTATCAACAGCTGTGCAAACCGGAGGTGGGGATGTGCAGCTCTTTCCTCCCAGTCACCCCCACCCAGGAGGCCCAAGGCTGTCTAGGACCCAGGGAGCATTAGAATTGCAGATGCATAAAGACCCCCCCCCTCGCTGTTGCGGAAACAGGTGACGTGCAGGAAGGCCCAGGGTTACAGAGCTTTTGTGTCACTGTCACCCATGGGCTTCTGTGAGTGTCTCGGATGGCACAGTGAGTGAGTATCCCTGCACTGCACACCTGTAAATTCACTGACTCACTAGGCTAGCCATGGGTGGAGTGGTTTCCTTGGTCTGTGAAGGGGGCCTATCTGGGTGGATGGCATTTGTCTAGTCTCCCCAGGAAGTCACACAACAACATGCATACAAAGGAACGTCCCAGTAGGTGACTCCAAAACATCCATGGTATAATCATAGTCTATGGTTCTGGTAAAGGTCCAGGCTTCCCAAACCAGACTCAGCCCACATGGTGAGCAGCAGCCTCTCCAAGGCAACCATCCAGGAAGTGCAAAGGTTTTCTTTACACTCTTATCTACCACAAGGGTTCCGTTTGTCACCCAGATAAAACATCCACAAGGATGGGAAAGCCAGCCTCAGAGTGAGTCTCTGAGAGCAATTCATAAAAGGTTCTGATCCAGGGAATGGGTCCTAATGGATCCAGAATGTGATGACTTATGGGAAGTGGGGGAGATGGGGTGAGGTTGGCCTGAGGGAAGCAGTTAAGTGGACGCACGTCCTCCAGCTCAACCTGAACACGCCTTCTTCAGCGCTCAGCGGTCCACCAGGCCCTCCAGCCTCGGGGGACTAACTTCTGTGACACTGAAATTCTCTACGCTGTTCTCTAAAGCATGTGCTCACAAAGACACGAAAGCACCTCACATATCTTACCAGACTTCCTACTCAGCAAAAGAATTTAATGCTGAATTTTTTTTAATTCTTCTCTCTTACAATAAATACATGATGACCACAGTTTCCCCTCCCTCCACTATACTCAGTCCCACCCCCACCCAGCTTCCCTCTCCCCCAGGTCCACCCCCCAGTCTCTCCCCAGAAAAGAGCAGGCCTCCCAGGGACATCAAACACTAACACAGAGTTTTCTAGTACAGGCTCAGGAACTCCTTCCTTGCTCAGCTCCTAATGTTCACAGAACTGGAATATTCACCACTTGACTGGGGTTTAGTCACCCTCCTTTATCAAGAAAAAACGTGTGAGAGGAACACGGGGAACGGGAATGGAGACTCTAATACCAAGCAGTTCACTAGTCAAGCCTGGGCTACTTCACTGTAGACTGGTTGGAGTTGACAGACAGACACACCCAATTCAGCACTAACACCACGATTCTCACAGAAGCCTCGGAATGACCACGCCAACAGTCTGCCCTGGTCCTGGACAGCGTTGTCACCACTAACTTTTCTAACAGCAGTATTAATGACTAAGTCATTCTGGGACCACTGCTGAAGCCATCAGTCAGGCTAAACCCGCCTGTTGAATGGGGTAGGATGTCACACAGTGGTACCCAGCCATACACAGAACTATACACCTGTGGTCCCAGCGACTCAAGACGCTTGGGGCCAAGGAGGTAAAACCTAACCCAGGGAATGTGGCAAGACCTCATCTCAAAAGCAAAAATAAATGAAAGTAAAATCAGCCTACTTATGTCTACCATCGGAGAAACTGAATATGCTAACACGGGGGATGGGAAGACAGCTCAATGGTTTGCTCTGACACCAGAAAGGCCTAAGTTCAAATCCCCAGCACTCACATAAAAAGCTGAGCTCCCAGGAACTCAGAGGCCAGCTAGCCTAGCTACAACAGGGAGCTTCGGGTTCAGTGAGAGACAGTGAGAGAATGAGGTAAAGGCTGCAGAGGTGGCTCAGAGGTCACGAGCACTGGCTGCTCCTTCAGAAGAGGATTTGACTCAATACCCATGGCAGCTCACAACCTCTGTATTTGACTCTCCACACCCATGGCAGCTCACAACCTCTGTAACTCCGGTTCCAGGGGAGCCAGCGCCCTCTTCTGGCCTCTATGGGCACTGGCCACAAATGTAGTATATACAGACATACAAAGTAATAAAATGAAAACTACGTAAGAAGTGGCGAGTGACAGCAAGCTCATTTGACAGCCTGTGTCACACACAGAACGATGATGGCAACATAGAACAGCGGCATTGTGTGCTGCCGAGCCTTCATATCAGTGTTATTCCTACCCTTGACTGTTGTATGCTGTGTTTGCTACTGTGAAACAAGTAAGAACTGGCTCTGCAGACTATATAAAGCCACCTTTACTGGACCCTTTTCCTTACAAGACAATATAAGATGCCCTATAAGCCGGAAACACAAAACACACAAAAAGGTGGCCTTAATATAAACCTGTCACTGCTTACTCTAACCTGTAAAGCCTGGATAACCCTTTTCTCTGCACAAATACTTAAACTGTAACCCTCTACTTCCAAATGAAAACACGGGGTCGATGTCCATGATTTTAGACACAGAACCAAGCGTGATGCATCCAGTGTGAGTTTGGGGCTGGAGAGATGGCTCAGCAGTGAAGAGCACTCGCGGCTGTTACAGACAACACAGGTTGGGTTCCCAGCACACGCATGAAGGCTAACAGCCATGTGACTCGTTTCAGAGACTCTGACACCCTCTTCTGAGTACACATGAATACACGCAAGTGAAATACTCACGCACACAAAATAAAAATAAATATGTCTTAATGTGAGCTTAATACACTGGATATCTGCATAGCTTACTTAAGCAAAGATCAGAAGTTCCTCAGAACAGTATTAGTCGGTGGTCTTCTCAATGAGCACATTATCTGTCACGGGTATAAACAGTCCTTTAACCACTTCACACACAAACGCACCAAATAAAACTGATGCAGAGTCAAGCATTGTGCACGCCTGCAACCCCAGCACTTACAGCGCAGAGGCAGCAGAACTGCTACAAGCAGGTCAGTCACAGCCACAAAATGAGTTCAAGGCTGGCCTGAGTTCCACAGGGAGTCCCGGACTCAAGCCCTACCAAACACACACATGCCAATAACTCCACATACAAGGAAACATGAGCACAAATATGGGCCTTGGCAACAGATATAAAAGAAACACAGGAGCTGGGGAGATGTCTCAGCGAGAAAGCACTTGCTGCTCACAAAGAAATGAGTTTAGAATCCTCAGACCCATGGACTAAACAGGTGTGGTGATAGCAACTATAACCCCAGTGGCTGAGGTGACACTGGGGGACCTGAGCTCTACATTCAGTGGAAGAGGGTACCTCCAAAGTAGAATACAGGAAGACACCTGACACTAACTCCAGCATGTGTCTACCTGGACAAGTACACCATACACACTGGCACATTGGGCATAAAACACATGAGACAGACAGACAGACAGACAGACAGACAGACAGACACACACACACACACACACACACACACACACACACACATGCATCCCGCAGGAAACGAAGAATAAGATCCAAGTTACAAAAGCAGAGCTTTCTAACCTCAAGTCTGCGGCCGGGGGTCAGCTTCCAGCTCTCCCCTGTCATCTGATAAAACCGCTCTTCCAGTTTCCTCAACTTCATTTCCTGCTGTGGCTTTAAAACATGCTGCACATACCTGCTGGCCTGGTCATGCAAAAACGTGTGATTACTACATGTTCACGTTGTCTATAAGGTTATAAATCAAGAGCAAGGTTGAAAACTTGAGGTGATTTGAAGAGGAATGCCCCCTATACGCTCAGATATTTGAGTGCTTAGTCATTAGCGACTGGCACAATCAGAAAATTCAATCCTTCAACAAGGAAGCCTTGTTGGGGGGAGGGGAGGTTGAATTTTTCAGAAGCTCAAGCCCAGTGTCTCTCTCTCCCTGCTGCGTGTACATCAGGATGCAAAGCTCTCAGCTACCTCCCCAGCACCATGTCTGCCTGCATGCTGCCATGTGTCCCACCATAATGACAATGGACTGAACCTCTGAAACTATAAGCCGGCCCCCAATTAAATGTTTTCCTTTATAAGAGTTGCTGTGGTCACAGTGTTTCATCACAGCAATAGTGACCCTAAAACAGGCTCAACCTTAGGAGGTGTGACCTTGTTGGAGGTGGTGTGTCACCGGGGGTGGGCTTTATGGTTTCAAAAGTCCATGCCACCCCAGCATCTTTCACTCTGCCTGACACCTGAGGACCAGGAAATAAAATTCTCAGCCACTTGTACAGTATCATGCTTGCTGCCTGCGTGACGATCACAGACTCTAATTAAATGCTTTCTTTTAGAAGCGTTGAATGGTTGTGGTGTCTCTTTGCAGCAACAGAGCAGTGACTAAGACTCAGAAATAATAAAAACTATTGCACATCTAAGACAATGATGTTCTGGGAACGGTGGCACACAACTTTCATCTCAGCACTCAGGCGGCTGAACTGAGACAGGAAGATCCTGAGATTGAGGCCAATGTTGGCTACAACAGTGGCCGGGGCAAGTCCAACAGTCGCCATGCCTGAAAACCTGAGTTCAAACCCTGGGACAAAGAGAGAACCAACTCTTTCCACACACATCACACAGACACATGAATGAAGAACGAATAAAATGTGATAAATAAGGTTGATTTTATTTTAATTTTAAATTTTGAGTCATGGTAATCTTTGAGTATGGTCAACTTTGAGTATGGTAATCGAATCCCTTAGGAAGTGGAGGCAGGAAGAATGGCACCCAAGGTTATCCTCAATGACATTGTAAATTCAAGGTCATCTTACAATACAAAGAAACCTTGTCTCCAAAAGTGAGGGAAGGAACAATTTTATGCCACGTGAATTAGATAGACATCAGTGATTGTTCACACACAGACAGCAAGGAAGTGCCCTCAAGCGCTGGGCCTTACCTTCTCACCCTGGGCTTCTTGTTGCCTTTCCCTCACGAGTCTTTGTCTTTTCTCATTCTCTTTTTCTCCTTCTGAATCCAAAACAAAGAAATACTTTTTAATTCTGAAGTTTCAAAGAATCAAATGCATTTTCTCTGAGAATAAGTCTTCAGATATGAACATTCCATACTTCTCAAATAATCAGAACTTGTGCATACGAGATCTATAATAAAAGCTGTTCTGAAACAATTCACTAACGTTGCACATTATTGTAATATTACTGTATATAACAAACTTCCTTTTTTGGAGACAGGGTCTCCCTATGTAGCCCTGGCTGGCCTCAAACTGGGGATCCTCCTGTCCCCATTTCCCGAATGCTATGATTATAGCATGTGCCACGTTCCTAGCCTAACGTTTTAGCTTTGATGTTCACATGTTGCATAGCATCAGCCTTCAGTGAAGTTACGGCGAGAACCGAGGGGCAAGTGGACGGATCCAGCAGACAGAGGAGCTAGTAAGGTCGAGCGCGCCCAAACCTAATAAATCCCAGAATAGAGAACAGGAGGAATGGGGCCGGCCTACGTCTACCTCCCTACCTCCCGCTACCTGCTCTGAAACAAACTCCACTGAGAGGACAATCAGTCAGGAAGCATAAAACCCTAATAAAATCCATGTTAAGGAGGTATCTGGATAGGCCCCAAGCATTTAGCCAATATGCTTCCCTTCCTGGCCATGTCTTCCTGCAAAAGGTACTTAATCCCTGGTTCACCCAGAGTAAAAAGTGGATGCATTCTCTCATTCCCCATTAAATAAAGCAGTTTGAACAAGCACAGACCACCTCTTCATCAAGGATTTGGGGGGGAAGGGGGAGTCTCCTTGTCATAAAGAGTTACTCCTAATCTCCTGGAGAAGGCCTTCTCTCTCCCAGCCCCTCACTCGGGACCAAACTGGTTCAGACCGCCCCCCCTCCAGGGCTCTGCCTTCCCCTTCCAGCCTGGCTTGTGGATACTGAGGGGAAGTGCCAACTGCCCCCTCTCCCATTCCTAACTCCCAGAGGTACCCCAGCTGGCCTGGGTACACAGGAGACTGGGAACCATGGCAATCATCTCAGACTCTGTTTTCCTACCCTGGGAAAACACAAACTGAGGCCCTCCAGTATAGACTGGGTTTTACCTCCCCTGAATGGCTTGCCTGAGATGCTCCGGGGACCCCAACAGAGGCAGGCTGCAGCTCAGCAAAGAACCTGTCAACCCTTAAATGAGTCACATGACTCACACCCAAATAAAGCAAAGGAACAATTTACAAAGGCAGGAACCAAGCATCAGGGGCACATTTCCATATTTATAAACAGCAAGTCACAGAGGCTGGCGATGCAGTGCGAGCAGCAAGCCATCTCCTTGACAGCAACGGACTGTTACTTTTTATTAGATTTTTTTTTTTTTTTTGAGTGCTAAGGACTGAAAGCAGGGCACCAGTGCTATTCACACGTCTACACCTGAGATTCACAGCAAGCACTGGAAACACAGCCATAACAAAATTCCTAATGGAAAATCACAATGTTTTTCTTGAATATCCAAACTGACTCATTTGAAGCATGGGAGACCAAAGCAGAGAAAATCCAAGATCTTTGATTGGGAATCCCCACAGCACCCACGATATCACAGATTATTGGGCTGAGTAATCTTTTGCAATTATGGTTTTTGCACGGCTGATATGAAAGAGCTATAAGTTTACATTATCCGTTGTATTGACTTATATTTTAAAAGCAACAAATTACAGAGGCTAAGGGTGTGCCTTGGTCAGCAGAATGCTGGCCTAACACACGGAGCCTTGGGTTGGATCCCCAGAACCACAAACTACCAGCTGTGTTGGTACAGATCTGTAATCTCAGCAGGCAGGAGGTGGAGGCAGGAGGATCAGAAGTTCAAAGTCATCCTCAGCTATACAGTAAGTGACCAGCCACCCTGGGTTATTACAGAGCCTATCTTAAAACAAAACCAAGGGCTGGAGAGATGGTTCGGGAGTTAAGAGAACTGGCTGCTCTCCCAGAGGACCTAGGTTCAATCCCCAGCACCCACACGGTAGTTCACAACTGTCCTGTGAGTCCAGTTCTGGGGGATCTGACACCCTCACACAGACACAGGCAGGCAAAACACCAATGCACATAAAAAAAAACAATAATAAAAAAAAATACATTAGCCGGGCAGTGGTGGCGCACACCTTTAATCCCAGCACTTGGGAGGCAGAGGCAGGCAGATTTCTGAGTTCGAGGCCAATCTGGTCTACAGAGTGAGTTCCAGGACAGCCAGGGCTACACAGAGAAACCCTGTCTCGAAAAACCAAAATAAATAAATAAATAAATAAATAAATACAAATAAATAAATAAATACATTATTTAAAAAACCGTAATGGGAAGCTTGCTAATAACATTTAAGAATAGCTGCCAGTTTTAAAAGTAATCTGTTAGAAGGCTAAGTACAATACTGGTTTTTTGTTTTATTTTTAATTTTATATGAGTGTTCTGTCTGCATGTATGTCTCTGTACCACATGCACGCAGTGCCAATGGCGGCCAGAAGGGGGCGTTGGATCCCCAGAATCTAGTGTTACAGATGGGTGCTGGGACTAGCGCTCAGGGTGACTGGAACAGCGGTCAACTCTCTTCACCACCTCCACCTCTCTATCCAGGGCTTTTAAAGCCCCTAAGGCTGGTGAGAAAGTTCAGTGGGTAAAGACACTTGCTGCCAAACCTGTGACCTCAGTCATCCCTGGAGCCCACATGGTGGAAGGAGAGAACAGGCTCCCACTTGAAATTACACATAATAAAAGAATGATAAAACAGTTCTCACTGTAGCAGTAACAAAAGAAAAAAATTTGAGTAGAAATTTATTTTTTGAGTAAAAAAAAAAATTTTTTTAAGGTAGTACAAGTACTAAACTTACCTTTCAGATGGACTTGGGAAGACTTCAGTGAGTTAAACCAGGAGGTGGTCACGGAAATGACTAATGTGAGCAGGGCCAGCAGTAGGAATATCCGGCCACTCAGCAAAATGATATCTTTAATTCCTTATAAAGAAAAAATTTAATTAAACATTTTTCTTTAAAAGAAAACTTCTCTTTACTTGATGTAGGGGTAATATTTAGAAAACAGCACCCGGTCCGGCTTGTTCTCGGGCAGCCACCATTTTCCCGCTGCTCCAGCTCTGGACCACAGCTCCAGCCATCTAGAAATGCCGGTCCTGGCACCCACGAGATGCCAGCGTGGTGGCTGGCTCTGGCAATCCACTACACTGTCCACAATGCTCGGCTGAGCCTAGACCATTCCTGCTATGCCTGCGGTACCCGCTAGAATAAAGACTCTTAATGCTTAAACATTATCCAATAGATTTATATAATTGAAAATGCTCAATTAACAAGATGCCCACACAATTAGAATCGTTACCCAATTACCTAACCTAGACATTATAACTACCTTAGACTGCTAGAGACACGCTACATCCACAGCCATCTTCTCTTCTCCTCTCCCTCCTCCTCCTCCTCTTCTTCCTCCTCCTCGTCCACCTTACCCACCTACCTTTCATATTACCCAATGACCGAGCTTTACTGCAAATGTAGTGGGAAAATATCACACTACAACTTGATACTAATAATAAATGATGGATTGTTTGTACTAGAAAGCATAGTTAAACGCTAAATGATACAAGCCTCCTGATTGGATTCCTACATCATCTAGGGAGCTAAAATTCAACATGGTGGTCACTGCCACAACAACCTGTCAGAAAATCGTTCTAGAAGAAACATGCTGTTTTAGGAACACGCAGTGTTCGGCTGCATCATAAATAAATATTATGAGCATTAATAAATGCATAAAACTTGGTTTCCTTCAAAACAAGATTAAGAGTAATATCTTGTGAAATTCCAGTTCTATTTTAAATAGTCATTCTCATCAGAATAACATTAAAATATTTTAAAGTATTTTTTATTTGGGGCACTCGGGGTGAGACGTGGTACATCACATTATACAAGAGGTCAGAGGACAATTATCAAGAATCAACTCTCCTCCCCCTCCCTGCCCCACCCCCACCCAACCACCTGGTGGGTTCCAGGAATCCAATAGTCCCACTCCCAATAGGCCAAGCATATTCAAACCACCCAAGCCCTAACGCCTGATTCCAGAATGGTTTTTTTTTTTTTTTTAAACTTGGCAGATACAGAAAACCATCTTATCCATGTGATGGGGGTCTAGATCCAAGTAAGTGGTCCTTTAACTGAAGATCATTTAAAAAAGAAATTACAAAATTTTAGACCACCACTATCCTTTAAGCATTGCGGTATTAGCATTGCGGCTCTTGCCCCGGGAGGTATAATTTCTAAAACAGACTTAAACATTGTCAACAGACTTAAATACTGTCAACAGATTATCAAGAATCCAAGGGAGGGAAGGTACAGAGAAGTAAATTTCCACCATCTCACAGCAAAGGGTTGCAGAGTTAAGTGAAATTTTCAAACGGAAGAGAAGCAGCCAGAAGGCTGCTGCAGCCGGGCGGTGGTGGCGCAGGCCTTTAATCCCAGCACTTGGGAGGCAGAGGCAGGCGGATTTCTGAGTTCGAGGCCAGCCTGATCTACAGAGTGAGTTCCAGGACAGCCAGGACTACACAGAGAAACCCTGTCTCGAAAAAACCAAAAAAAAAAAAAAAAAAAAAAAAAAGAAGGTGCTGCATTTTCTCCAACTCTTGGCTTAAACACTGGGATCAGGCCTAGGAACATAATCACAAGTCTGACGTGGTCTGTACCCTCAAGACTTCCTGAGGGCAGTACTGAATGGAAGCAGATCTCCCACAACCCTGAGTGACAACCTCCTTGATGACTAGTGACTCAATTATTAGAGGAAAGTAGAAGATTCTCCAGGAGCAGAGCAAAGACAAGGGAGAGGGTGAGTCTTGCAATCATGAATGAGTGTGACTTCTTCTTACTGTTGTTGTTGAAATAAAAGTCGTTTTGGGCCAGCAAGAGGACTCTGGATGAAAGGGCTTGGTTCACCAGCCTGACAATCTGAGTTAGTTTTATTCCTCAGAGCCCACATGAAGGGAAATCTGACTTCCAAAAGTTGTCCTCTGAGCTCCAAGCACCCACACAGCCACATCAAAACATACACACACTAAATATTCAAAAAAAAAAACAAAAAAAAAAAAAAAAACAAGCCCAAGTTTAAAAAGTCCTTATACAGTCCAATCTAGTTTCTTTTTAACTATTTATTTTTACTTTATGTGCATTGGTGTTTTGCCTGCATGTATGTCTATGTGAGGGTGTTGTGTTTCCTCTGGAACTGGAGTTACAGACAGGTTTGAGTTGCCATATGGGTTCTGGAAACCACTGGAACAGCAGCCGGTGCTCTTAACCAGGGAGCCATCTCTCCAGCCCCTAATCTCGCTTTTCAAACAGGATTTTTATTTTCACTTCTTGTCTCGGGCATGTTTCAGGGCACCTGACTCCTTATGGAGGAGGAGAGAGGCTGGAGGAAGAACTTTAGCTTGGCCATTAGGTGATGACACATTCCTTTAATCCCAGCACTCAAGAGGCAGAGGCAGGCTGATCTCTGAGTTCCAGACCAGCCTGGTTTACAGAATAAGTTCCAGATCAGCTAGGGCTACACAGAGAAACACTATCTCAAAAAATAACACCAACACCCCCACACAGCGTGCACACACATACACACACACACACACACACACACACACACACACACAAAGAAGCATGCTTAAGGAGGGAGGCAGACATGGAGACTACCTGTCCTTGAAGTCTTTTCTCTCTGCTTCACCAAATCCAACTCTGTCCACAACTCATACTCCATCTGTTAGCCCAGCCCAAGTCACGGCCATAACCACTTACCACAGCAACACGAACTCGCCTCACTACTCTGCACTAGAGCTTCCTCCCAAAACATTCTCCACACGAACTCAGAAAGGCCCTTTAAAAACTCTGGGTTACCCAGCTGTCACCTATCCTCTCAGGACCTGTAGGCCTGAGGCAGGAGGTTTGCTTCAAGATGCAGACTAACCTAAGCTAGTTAAAGACTCAAAAGACACATATAAAAGAAAAACCATTTTGGTTATGAGCCTAGCCTTTAACAGCTGAGCCAGCCAGGCAGTGGTGGCGCACGCCTTTTAATCCCAGCACTTGGGAGGCAGAGGCAGGCAGATTTCTGAGTTTGAGGCCAGTCTGGTCTACCGAGTGAGTTCCAGGACAGTCAGGGCTACACAGAGAAACCCTGTCTCGGAAAACCAAAAAAAAAAAAAAAAAAAAAAAAAGAAAAAAAAAACCCAAAAAAAGAATAGAAGACCCAGAAATGAACCCACACACCTATGGTCACTTTATCTTTGACAAAGGAGCTAAAACCATCCAGTGGGGAAAAAAAAAAAAAAAGACAGCATTTTCACCAAATGGTGCTGGTTCAACTGGAGGTCAGCATGTAGAAGAATGCAAATCGATCCATTCTTATGCCCTTGTACAAAGCTCAAGTCCAAGCGGATCAATCAATGATCTCCACATAAAACCAGATACACTAAAACTAATAGAAGAGAAAGTGGGGGAAAGCCTCTCAAACACATGGGCACAGGGGAAAGTTTTCTGAACAGAACACCAATGGCTCATGCTCTAAGAGCAAGAATTGACAAATGGGACCTCATAAAATTGCAAAGCTTCTGTAAGGCAAAGGATACTGTCAATAGGACAAAACAGCAACAACCGATTGGGAAAAGATCATTACCAATCCTAGTCCGATAGAGGGCTAATATCCAAGATATACAAAGAACTCAAGAAATTAGACTCCAGAGAATGAAATGAACACACATGGTGTGTACTCACTGATAAGTGGATATTAGGCAAAGAGCATGGAATACCCACGATACAACTCAGGGACCACATGAAGGTCAAGAGGAAGGAAGACCAAAGATGCTTCAGTCCTACTTAGAGGGGGAACAAAATAATCAAGAGATGTAGAGGGCGGGAGGACTTGGGAGGAAGAGACGAGGGGGAGGGGAAAAGAGGGGAAGAATCGGGTATGAGAGATGTCCAGAGGACCAGGAAATTGAACAGAGGTGTGGAGCAATGGTGGATGAGGAACTGGGGGTAGCAACCAGAAAGTCCCCGATGCTAGGAAAGCAAGAGCCTCTCAAAACCCCATGGGGGTGACATTAGCTGAAATACCTCCCACAAAGGGGAGGGAGAACCTGTCGAGACCATATCCATGGTCCCCTGGCTGAGGGATGGGGCCACCCACCCATCTCCAAAATTTTAAACCAGAATTTCTCCTGTCTAAAGGAAATACAGGGACAAAGACTGGAGCAGAGACTGAAGGAAAGGCCATCCAGAGACTGCCCCACCTGGGGATCCATCCCACCTGCAGACACCAAACCCAGACACTATTTCGGATGCCAAGAAATGCTTGCTGACAGGAGCCAGAGAGGCTCTGCCAGATCCTAACCAATACAGAGGCAGATGCTGGAAGCCAACCATTGGACTGGGCACAGGGACCCAAATGGAGGAGTTAGGGGAAGGACTGAAGGGGCCTTATCTGGCATCAATGAGAGGGGAGGCCCTTGGTCCTGTGAAGGCTTGATGCCCCAGTGTAGAGGAATGCTAGGGCGGTGAGGCGGGAGTAGGTGGTTGGGGGAGCACCCTCATAGAAGCAGGGTAAGAAAGGATAGGACAGAAGGTTTGTTGAGGGAAAACCAGGAAAGGGGATAACATTTGAAATGTAAGTAAATAAAATAACCATTTAAAAAGAAAGAAAGAAAGAAACAAACAAACAAAAACCATGCAGGGCGATGGTGACCCATGCCTTTAATCCCAGCACAGGGTAGGCAGAAGCAGATGGATCTTTATGAGCTCAAGGCCAGCCTGATCTATATAAAGTGAGTTCCAGGGCAGCCACGGTTGTAACCCAGAAACACTGTGGCTCAAAACACAAATAAACACAAAGCAAAACACAAACAAGAAAAGAAAAGATCAAAACCACCTCCGATTAGTCACTGATCGTCCTCAATAGAACACAGTGCTCTCAAACGTAAACATCTTAGCAGTACTGTAAACTCAAGTACCCCCAAAGAAGCCTCCCCTTACGCAGTACGTTCTACAGAAGGTGATTAACTGTTAAGAACTTTTTAGCCTATGGAGTGGTCCAGAGCCTAATCGCGGATTTTTAAGGGCTATCTTTAGTTAGCCCCCTTAATAGCTACTCAATGGGCATCTATGCCTTTCACGTGAAACCTACGCAACATATTAACTTAGCCCACATCCTTCCACCAATCCCAAAACTTGGGAACCTTGTGAGTATCTGAGGCCTCCGGGAGAGGTTTCCCTACACGTGACTGTAACTCATCTCCCTGATGGGCCAATATATATTTGAAGTATTTTATGACATTTTTGGCTGTTACTATAAAAACTTTAAGGAACCGTGCAACTGAGAATTTGAAATAACCTGTATCCCCAGACCACGGACATTTAGATTTAATTCCAAAATAAACTCTTACCTGCTTTGAGGTAGAGAGATGTTTTTTATGCTAACAGTGCCCTATGGTAGAGTGGGGATTGGGATGCAAGCAGGGTCTGACTCAGAATAAGGATTTAATAAATGTTATTTAGGGACTCTCTTTCATCCATTCCTTAATCTTGACACAAAGGCCTTCGCCTGAAACATTCCCCTTTTCCGGGCGATGGCTCCTTGAAGAGCCATCTGAAGGCACTTAGGCTATCAGCTTATTTATTTCCGGCTCTCATCACTCTTTGAGGGGGAACAATTCCTATCTGTCCCCGCACTTCTCACTTCGGTCCCTTTCCAAGCCAACCCAAGCCAGAGCCAAGAGAACCTTTCCCGCGAAATGGAGGCGGCTCCGGAAAAGGGGGGGCGCGAAGGATTCTGGGGGTTGTAGTCAAAAAGCACGCGTAGGTCTGCAACCACTCAGATGAAAACGCCCCAGCCGTGAGCACCGAGAGGGGAAAGGCAACACTTACCGAGACTCGGGATCCCGCGCCGGAGCTCCAGACACAAGAGAGGGAGAGCAGAGAGCAAGAAAAGGCCAACGACGCCACGAGAAGCCATGGCGCGAAGGACTCGCCGGGCGCAGTGCCCGCCTCTTCCGGCCGTGCCTTCCGCGAGCTTGGAGCGGAGGTCCGCGCCGTCAGGAATGCAGGAAGGGTGTTAGGCCCTGAGGCTGGGGCGCTGGCCCGAAAGAGACAAGCCCATTGTCCTTGCTCAGACGTCGCGGGTCATCTCCTTCGGCTAGGGGGAGTCCAGGGAGGCCCTGTTCTGATGATCTGATGATGGTCGCGATGACCTGATTGTCCCACTGCAGGTCTAAAAGATGGGGCTCAGAAGACAGAAATGACTTAAAAGGGGCAGTTGACCCTGCGAGGCCCCGTGGCCTTGAGGCACTTGGGGGGTAACTGGGCTTTTGGTTCCTAGCTAACTAGTTACTAAGCATCTTCTCTCCCTACCAGGTCCTGCGGGAAGCTTAAAAGTGGGGCCTGCTGCCGAGTACCTGTTCCTGCCCCACACCCTCGTGAAGATCCCCTAGACCTGCTCCCCCTTACTGTTCTCCGTCGGTTTACCTACGCGTGTTACTGTTATGACTTAACTTTGGCCTCACAGTGACTTCACCGTCACTCCATGACTCAATTCTGGTAACTTAAGAGTTCAGGTATGGAGGGCCTCCCCACTGACAAGATTCTCAACTTTGCAAATCCTCAGCCATCACTCATCAATTTAGCTTAAGTTTCATTTATTATGTCCCACAACTTGCCTGACTTCAAGTTATTGGATTTGTCCTGAACAAACTCAGCTCTGGGATAGATGTCCTGTACAGAGACTCTATAGTGTCTGGTGTCATGATAGGAATGTGTGTATATATTGCTACAGAGCCGAATTCTGCAGTGTGGAGAAGTATTTCCTGAGGAAATAATAACGAAGGTGTGAGGAAGGTTAGGAGTTTGCACTATGTACGCTAGGAAGGCAGAGGCAGGTGCATTTCTGAGTTCAAGACCAACCTGGTCTACAGAGTGAGTTCCAAGATAGGCAGGGCTGCACAGAGAAACGCTGTCTCGAAAAAACAAGAGAAAAAGTATACAGAGGAGAGTGAGAGACCTTGGGACAGTGAGCCCTAAATGGATGTCTGTCAAATCCCTCCCCTCAGAGAACCGCAAAGGAGCAGAGGCAGAAAGAGTAAGAGCCAGAAGGGATGAAGGACACCAGGAAAGCAAGGCCCTCTAAAGCAAAAAACGTCAATAAATATGAACTCAGAGAGCTGAGGTGGCACGCACAGGGCCTGCATGGATCTCCACCAGAGAAGATCCTAGGGCGTAAAGAAATGGACACCTATCCCCATCCCTAATCCAGATGCTATCCAATTGATAACCACTTGCAAATAAATTCACTCTCCAAGGGAGTCTCACTTGAAAAACAAACGTGTAAGGGTAGACTGAATGCCCTGCCATACATGGCCAGCAGTAAATGAATTCAACTGCATCTTTAGTAGTTCCTGGTCTTGAAATGTCCTGTCAGGGTCTTTCCTTTTTTTTTTTTTTTTTTTTTTTTTCTCCTTACCTCATTTTTTATTTTATGGCTTCCAGTTTGTGTTTTTATGGAATTCCTAAGTGTGCCAACATTGGTCTTTGATTCTTAACGCTTTCCTTTGGGCTCTTCCCCTTCTGTTTGTCGTGTCCTGTTCCAATGTGTTAGGGTTTTAGAAGCCTGTTTCCTATTGAGAATCAGGAAAGGAGTGGATCCAGGTGGGATGAGAGGTGGGGAGGACTAGAGGGAGGAGAAACTGTAATCAGGATATATATAGTGTGTGAGGGCAAAAATTTATTTTATGTATAGTGTTATACCTTTGGAAGCCAGAAGAGGGCATCATCAGATCCCCTGGAACTGGAGTTACATACGGTTGTGAGCCACCAAATGGGTGCTGGGAATCAAACCTAGGACCTCTGAAAGAGCAGCCAGTGCCCTTAACCACTGAACCATCTCTAACTGCCCTCCCCCAAAAATGTAGTTTCAATAAAAGAATAAAAAAATTTAAGTGTACAACGGCAAATTGGACCTAGGGCCATTGGAAATTTCTTTATAAATAGGCTATGAATCTTTTGGCTGAGTTTGTGGCTATAACCCCAGCACTCAGGAGACAGAGGCAAGAGGATTGTGATTGGTTCATGCCCCAGTGAGACTCTGTTTAAAAGTAAATAGCAACAGAAAACTTTAGCCTCAGAAAGTTCAAACTGGGAGGGCACAGTCTCAAGTCAGTAATGAAAAGGAGGCCATTCGAGTTTTAACCGGATAAACGGATTACACAGCTATGCTGACTCATACAGATGTGCCCACTGCGGCCTGTGTTGATTCTACGTGAAGACAGAAAAGGAATTCCTTCAGTTCTCACCAGCTCCATTTTGCAATCCATTCCTTTTGTTTGCTTCCTTCTTCCTGGGTTACCAATTTAGTCTATTGGTGACACCAGTGTGTCTGATTTTAGACCATGAAATACAAATTCCAGCCTGCCAAGATAGCTCAATGGGCAGCACCCGAGCTCAATCCAGAAGCCACAGTGGAAGAAGAGCAGCAGCTCCCAAAGGTTGTTCTCTGACCTCCACACGCACGCGCGCACACACAAGAGTTCTAAGTTCCCAGCAGAGACAACCACCACTTTCTACATGTGCTGGCCGCAAACTACCATCACTCTGATTGCCACGTCCTTACTGCCACATCCTAAAAGACCACAGTGATGTTTCCACTAGTCAAGCTTCTTCATGCAGGCAAGGGTAATAGTGCTCTGACAGGATCTCATCAGTACCACCAAGAAAAAGTGAAAGGACAGACCACGTGAAGCTCATGAAGAAGGAAGACCAGGTGTGGATGCCTCAGTCCTACTTAGAAGGAGTAACAAAAATACTTAAGGGAGCAAATATGGAAACAAAGTGTGGGACAGAAACTGAAGGAGGGGCCATCTGGAGACCATTCCACCTGGGTATCCATCCCAGGTACAGTCACCAAAGGTAGGGATGACAGGAAGTGCATGCTGACAAGAGCCTGATATAGCTGTCTCCTTAGATATCTGCCAAAGGCTGACACATTCAGAGGACGATGCTCACAGCTAATCACTGATCTGATCAAGGGTTTCCCAATGGAGAAGTTAGAGAGAAGACTGAAGGAGCAGAAAGGGTTTGTGGTCCCATGAGGAAAGCAACAATACCAACCAACCAGAGCTCCCCAAGGTCTAAACCACCAGCCTGGGAGCACATAGGGAGGGACCCATGACTCCATCTGTACATGAAGGGGAGGAGGCCTCCTTGTCGGGCATAGGTGGGAGAGGAGATTCTTGGTCCCATGAAGGATGAACACCAAGTGGGGGGGAATTCGAGGGTGGGGAGGTGGGAGTGGGGGGTAGGTGGGGGCACATCCTCATAGAAGCATGAGGAGGGGGGATGGAATAGGAGGTTCCTGGGTGGTGAGGGAAAGGGGGGCTAGGAGATAAAATCTGAAATGTAAATATAATATCCAATAAAAATAAATTAAAAAAAAGAAAAAGTGAAAGGTGATTTTTAGAGTTTTGTACTCTAAGATGGAGTGGTTTAAGGTGACCTTTTCAAGATGGAGCTCTGGTGGATAATAGTTCTTGGTATAATAGTTTGATCAACAAGGTAAAGAAATAGAAATCAGATTTCCCACTCCCTTCTGGGTTGTTGGGAATTCAACCTAGGCCTGAATTATAGCCCCAGCTCTCTCAGTTTTTGATAAGAACAGGGAGTCAGGGATTTGGGCAGGTGAGTTCAGACTCTCACCTTGGAGAAGAAAGTGCTTTCTTTTTGTAAGCAACCAACCCTTGAGATAAGTGGATTTTCAGGAAGTTCCTAAGTTCACAGTGAAGATCTGTACTGATTTACAGTCTGTTTCGTAGGTAAAAATTTCCTGGAACAAATACTAAAGCTACAGTGATTAATGTACTGATCTTTAATCTTAACAGTGATAAGTTATGGGCTTATAATAAAATCTTAGGAAACGCCCTAATTCAGTATATGTGGGGAGATTCCTTTCTTCTTTTTTTTTTTTTTTTTTTCCTACTGCTGAGAAATAAACTCAGGACTTCATGAGTGTTACTCAGGCACTTCAACTTGATATGTTGGATTAAAGGCTTGTTTGTTTGTTTTTCAAGACAGGGTTTCTCTGTGTAGTCCTGGCCATCCTGGAACTCACTCTGTACAACCAGGCTGACTTGGTACTCAGAGGTTCGCTTGCCTCCTTTGGAGTTCTGGAATTAAAGGTGTATGCCACCAGCACCAGGCAAAACATTTTAAATTTACATAAATTTGATATTAAGTCAGGCCTGGTTGTGCAGAGTTACAATTCCAGCTACTCTGGAGATTGAGGCAGGAGGATTCCAAGTTCAAGACCTGCATGGGCTACAGAAATAATTCAAGACTAGACCCTGTTTCAAAAAAAAAAAAAAAAAGCCTATAATCATACTTGGGAGTTAGAAGGAGAGGTCCAGGAGGATTCAGAATTATCCTCATGCACATAGTGAATGCATAGATGCGTGCTCGCACGGGCGCGCGCACACACACACTCCTCGTTTAAGGAAGTCAGAAGACAACTTGTAGGAGTTGGTTTTCTTTTTCCACCATCTGGGGCTCAGGAATTAAACTCAGGTTGTGGAGAGTTGACAGCAGTCCCCTCTATCCACTCAGCCATTTCACCAGCCCCAATTTTACATTTTTGAATAATTTAAGATGCAATTCACGCCAAGCAGTGGTGGTACACACGTTTAATCCCAGCACTTGGGAGGCAGAGGCAGGCAGATTTCTGAGTTCGAGGCCAGCCTGATCTACAGAGTGAGTTCCAGGACAGCCAGGACTACACAGAGAAACCCTGTCTCAAAAAAAAAACAAACAAACAAACAAAAAAAAAAAGATGCAATTCAGTGGTAGAGTACTTGCTCAGAGTGTACTAAGCCCTAGGTTCAATCCATAGTACTGAAGAGAAAAAAAAAAAAACTTAAAAATGTTGAACATAGTAATTCATGTTTATAATTCTAGCTTTTACAAGACTAAGACAGGAGGATTGCCGTAGGTTCAAAGCCACCTGGGATACGAAGTCTGGTTCAGAGCAGCCTGAGGTATAGTCAGTCTATCAAAATACATGCAGACGCCAGACTTAGCAGCACATAACTCTAATCCCAGCACTGGGAAGGCAGAAGCTCTGTGGATCTGAGACGAGCCTGTACCACATACTGAATTCCCAGGCTGCCATATAGAGAGTCCTTGTCTCAGAATAAAGAAAAACCCACAAAAATTCACCAAGTTGAAAAGGGAAAAAGGGAATGGCAAGGAGTGGGTATATTCCACTCACTCTGACGATGACCGTGCAAAGTCTTCACACTGCAAGGAACTGTAAGGAAGGATGGGTTGGGGGGGAGCTAGAAGGGAGAACCAGTTGAAGGTTCATTTAAGATGCAGGGAAACCCACAAACCTCCCACTCTGAAAGTCTGCTCCAATTGACCCTCAGGAAAGAGCTCAGATTTCTTGCCTGGAAATGGAGAAACAGAGCTGTCTCAACTGAAGACCAGGGTGGAAGAGATGGCCCAGCCTTTACAGCTTAGCTAGTAAAGGCTTGCTGCCAAGCCTGATGACCTGAGTTTGACCCCCAGACAGACCGCAAGGAGGAAGGAGAAACCAACTCCCAAATGCGTCCTACTCCCACACCCCCACACATGGGTGTGCATGCGCACACTGAAAATAAAAGCAAAGCAAGAACTGAGTGCTACAAACGCAGCTAAAAGCTTGTTGGGTATAACTGGTTTTGCTGCCTCGTAGTTTCGAGTACTTCGCCTTTACAGTTCTTCCCACAACGATAAGCAGCAATCATGTACTAACTTCAACTCTGTCCTACTCTTGCCTAGGTAGAACACTGTTTACTTACCGCTGTGTTTCCAAGGCGTCAAAGAATCTCCACTGCCGTTCCGAGCCCCACCGCCCCGCCCCCCAACTTCAAGACAGGGCTTCTCTGTGTAGCCATGGCTGTATCAGAACTCAGTGCACTGACTAGGCTGGCCTCAATCTTAGAAATCCGCCTGCCTCTGCCTCCCAAGTGCTGGGTTAAAGGCATGTGCCACACCTGACGGGATCACTTGTTCTAAATGAGTAGGTGATGGGTATTTGTTGAGTGAATGTATACACCTATATTATGAAGAAACATCCTTTCCAGGAGGACAAAGGAAACGAGTGGGAGAGAGCAAGAACTCAAACCTGAAGGCTCAGTCTTTTTTTAGAGCCAACATTAATGCCACTCATGAGAACCAAGCCTGATGATACCTGTTACCACTGTTGACTTGAAGGTGGACTTGGGGGAGGGGGCATACACATTCAAACCTCACAATATAGTCATTAAAAAAGGCAGCCCACTTTATTCATATTCAATTATCTGTTCTTGGAGATGATGAAACTATGCAGTTCAAGATGACTTTGAACTTGTGACTGCAGGTGTGTGCTACCATGTCTGTCCGTGGCCTCCATTTTAACATGAAAGAAAAATTTTGAAATAGGCCCAAACTAATAAAATAGCAGGGCCCTGTGATTCCTTTTCCTAACCTAAGTAGTTAAAAAATGCCTGTCAGCAGGTTTGGGCCCAGTTAATTAGCCACAGAAAATGTGAAGTTACAAGACAAAGGCCTATTAAATCATCCAAAGAAACTGACTGACCATAAAAGATAAAAAGTACACAAGGATATCCTTAGAAGAACATTGTGCTTAGTAGTCATCACCACGGCCTATAAGAGAAACTTGATAGTTTTTTGTTATTGTTGTTGTTTTGTTTGTTTGTTTGTTTGTTTTAGTTTTTTGGGGTTTTTCGAGACAGGGTTTCTCTGTGTAGCCCTGGCTGTCCTGGAACTCACTCTGTAGACCAGGCTGGCCTCGAACTCAGAAATCCGCCTGCCTCTGCCTCCCAAGTGCTGGGATTAAAGGTGTGCACCACCATTGCCTGGCTGTTTGTTTGTTTTAATTCTTAGAACTTTAATACTTTAAAAAGATGTTGTGGGCTTGAAAGGATGGCTGTGTTTAAGAGCACTGGCTGCCCCTCCAGAGGGTGCTGGTTCAATTCCCAGCACCTATGACAGCTCACAATCTCTAACTCCCAGGAGAGTTAGTCCCAGGGGATCTGGTACCCTCTTCTAACCTCTTTCCTACCTCCGAAGGCACTGTACACATGTGGTACACAGACATTCATTCAGGAAAATCCCCAAATACATAGGACAAAAACAAAGGTTAAAAAAAAAAAAAAAAAAACTTTAAAAAGCTTCATGGCCATTTTTTTTCTTCAAAGTTGTATTCTTCTTTTTCTACTATTTTATATGTTTTTAGTAATCTATATTCAGTCTTTGTGATGGATCGAGGGGGTTCATGTCTCTTCAGAACTCCTCTGCAGAAACCTAATCCAATATGACAGTCCTTTGAGGTAGGCTGTTAGCCATAGTTAAGCTCAGAGTACTATGCCATAAAAAGGGATTAGCGCTGCTACAAGAGAGGAGCATCTTTGTTAGTCAGAGTGCCCTAGAGGAGGAGCAGACCTGATAAAGGGAGTGGATATTACTAAGGGAATTTAATGCTATTTACACAGCACAGGCTGCAAAGCCCGGCAATGGCAGGTACACACACTCACCAGCTACAAGCAAAGGCACACAGGCAGGCAAGCAGCAATGCTCTTCTCCCAGAAGCCTGCAAATCTGAACCCCACCAGAAGGTGCTACCCACTCAGAGGGAGAGTCTTTGTGCAGGTAATCCTTCCTGGAGACAACCTTATAGATCCATCTCTTCATTGATACCAAAGCCAGTCAAGTTGACAACCAAGATTAACTATAACCCTCGTCCCCACCCCACACTCTCTTCTTCAACTTCACCATGTGAGAACACAGCAACAAAATGCCATGATGGGTCTTTACTATATTTCCCTCTGTGTGTGTGTGTGTGTGTGTGTGTGAGAGAGAGAGAGAGAGAGAGAGAGAGAGAGAGAGAGAGAGACAGAGAGAGAGAGAGACAGAGACAGAGAGACAGAGAGAGAGAGAGAGAGAGACACAGAGAGAGAGAGAGAACCTCACGAATGCTAAGAGCTATCTTATTCACCACTGAGCTATCTCCCCCACACTTTTTTTGTTTGTTTGTTTTTTCGAGACAGGGTTTCTCTGTGTAGCCCTGGCTGTCCTGGAGCTCACTCTGTAGACCAGGCTAGACTTGAACTCAGAAATCCGCCTGCCTCTGCCTCCCAAGTGCTGGGATTAAAAGGTGTGCGCCATCACTGCCTGACTTCCTTGGCCCTTTTTAAAATTCAAAGAGAGTCTCATTGAGTTGTGTCTGGAGTGCAGAAAGCTCTGACTGAACAAAGGTCTGAGTGAGTTCGTGCTGTTGACAAGGCACAGCCAGGTCAAGTACCCCAAGGCCCCAGACCCATGGGAAATGGTAAAACCGTTGGGGCTCAGAGGGAAATAACAAAGCCTTCCCTTCAGGTTCATGCATGAATGTTGGCAGTGTGTGCAGAAAATGTCCACCATAGCTTCTTAACCCATATATGCATGGCCTTTGTTCTCCCCTATAAAGACTGGTTCTACTAAATTAGCTTTGACCTGTCTCCTTGGACCAACTGATTACCCTAGACCCTGCCTCCTTGTTTACATTTATATAATAACGTGGCTCCTTGTTCAGCTGTATGCAAGAATCCTGCCTCTCTGTTCAGCTCGGTATAATAAACACACTGTACTTCCAGGGTGCTGTGGTTTCTCCATCAGAGAGAATGGTCCAGCTCCCAGCTTTTCTGTGTGTGTGTGTTTATCTTTTCCTCATTCCCTCGCCTCCCCAGTCAGGTCCATCCCTGGAGGCATGCTAGACACAGCAAATTTGCTTAGGCCTGCCTTGAACCTGTTCTGTACCCAGTCATGTCTTGACTTCACTTTAAATCACAGGCATGTGCTTGTATATGTGTGTCTGTGAATCGAGGTGTGCATGTAAGTGTGGGTACTCCGGGAGGTTAGAGGTATCAGACCTCCTGGAGCTAGAGTCACAGGCAGGTGTGAGCTACCTGATGTGCCTGCTGGGAATTGAAGTCTGTCCTCATAACCACCAAGTCATCTTCCAGCCTTCTGTGGTTTCTTGAGAGAGGGTCTCACTATGTTGTGCTAGCTGATCTGGAACTTATGACCTCAAACTTAAGGAGATCTGCCTGCCTTTGCCTCCCAAATGCTGGGATTAATGATATGGGGCATTACACCTAAATGTTTATTTCTTTATTAAATTTCATTTTTATGTATATGGGTGTTTTGCCTGCCAAACATGTCTATGTGCCACTTCTGTACCGAGTGCTTTCGGAAGACAGAAAAGGATGTGGGATCCCCTAAAACATGAGGTATAGACAGTTATGCCACCTCCAGGTGGGTGCTGAAAACTCAACTCAGGTCCTCTGGAAGAGCTGTCAATGTTGTTAACCATTGAGACAGCTCTCAAGCATTTAACCAGCATTTTTTTTTTTAATGAGAAAACAAAATTCATAGCTTTGTTCAATGTTTCTATTCAGATCTTCAATAATAAGAATAGCCACATGGGCCAGGCGGTGGTGGCGAACACCTTTTAATCCCGGCACTTGGGAGGCAGAGGCAGGTGGATTTCTGAGTTCGAGGCCAGCCTGGTCTACAGAGTGAGTTCCAGGACAGCCAGGGCTACACAGAGAAACCCTGTCTCAAAAAACCAAAAAAAAAAGTCACATAGTAAGAGAAATCAAACTTCAAAAGTTGTTCTCTAATCACACATATACTTGCACATGTATGTACATTCGAGTATGCATGCATGCGTACACACAAACACACACACAAGGACACACAAACACACACTCACACACACACACACACACTAGGTAGATGTAATGTTAAAGTTTTTTTAAAATCTCTAAATGACAGATAATGGAATTAACAGATGTAACTTTAGATATGCCAATAAGGCAAAACAGTTAAGTCAGTCAGAACAAAGTATCTATGAAAGTACGATAGGGAGACATGCAGCGGTGTATGCTAGCTTTAAAATCTGTGAAAAGGCCAGGGTACGGTAGTGCACACCTCTAATCCCAGTGGATTAAAGGCAGGTCGCACAGCCCATATACCAGGGTCCAGGTTAACCAGAAGTACACAGTGGGATCCTATCTTAAAAATTCCTTTTAAGGAAAAAAAAAAAAAGGCTAAAGAGATGTCCCCTAGTAAAGAGCACTGGCTGTTGCTTTTTCCAGAGGACTTGGGTTTAATTTCCAGCACCTACATGGCAGCTCCCAACCATCTGTAACTCTGGTTCCAGGAGATCTGATAGCCTCTTCTAATCTCCATGGTTATCAGGCACATACATGATGCACAGACATACTTACAGGTAAAGCAACTGTACAAATAAAATTTAAAACAAACCCCCAAAATGGTTATATTAGAGTGCTGGGATCACTTTCTTCCTTTTTTAAAATGAGTTTGGGAAGTGTGTATGTGTGTGTGTGTATGTGTGTGTGTGTGTGTGTGTGTGTGTGTGTGTGTACACTCCTCACAGAGACAAGAGAGGGCTTCAGATCCCCTGGAACTAGAGTAGGTCCCGGGAACCAGACTTGGATCATCTGCAAGAGCAGCCAATGTTATTAACTTCTAATCCATCTCTCCAGCCTCTTCCTTTTGTGGAGACAAGAGTCTCATTATGTGGACTAGGCTGCCCTCAAACTTACAGAGATCCTCCTGCCTCTGTTCCGTGAGGCATGTGCTACATGCCTGGCCATTACTCTATTTTTGAGCTAAGATTTTTTTTTTTTTTTAAGATGCTCTGTTTTTCTTTTTTTAAGATTTATTTATTATGTGTACAATGTTCTGCCTGCATGCCAGAAGACAGCACCAGATCTCATTACAGATGGTTGTGAGCTACCATGTGGTTGCTGGGAATTGAACTTAGGACCTCTGGAAGAACAGTTGGTGTTCTTAACCACTGAGCCATCTCTTCAGCCCTGGAGGGGATGTTCTAATTCCATCATCCTTTGGATAAAAAGCATCCCATTTCATCCCATTTCATTCCATCATACTTTGAAACGGGGTCATGATGTGTAGCGTCAGACTTGTGATCTTTCCACCTCTGCCTCCAAAGAGCTGGTATTGCAAGAGTTTGCCACTGTGCCTGTCACTTTATTCTTGTTTGCTCTCTTAATTTATTTTGGTCTTAAGCTCACTTTGTAGCCAAGGATGATCTTGAACTTGGAATCTTCTATCTCTAGCACAGGTCAGCTTTCTTTTATATTAAATGTTGTAATGTACTTAAAAAAAAAAAAGGCAGAGGAGATGGCTTACTTAGTAAAGCATCTGCTACACAAGCATGGTGACCTGAGTTCAGCTCCCCAGCATCTGTCTTAATGCGTGTAGCAGCTCTGGGATCTCAGTGCTGGGGACTGAGGGAGATGGGCAGAGTCCTGGCAGCCATTGTTCAGCCAGACTAGACAAATTGATGAGATCCAGGTTCTGAGACAGAGCCTGTCTGGAAAATTAAGGTCGCAAGTGATTAAAGAAGAGACCTGACACCCAGACTCTGGCTCCATGCATGCATACACGGAGCCACCCACACATACACGTGTGCACATTCTCATTACATGCACTTTTTTTTTTTTTAAAAAGTAAATGGTTGCAAAAATAATACCGAGTATTTAGGTATTTAGATTCAGAATAGAGATGGCAGTCATTTCTAAAAATTCCACCTGTCCCTTTCAAAATGCATTGAATCAGAACTGGAGAAATGGTTGAGGGGTTAAGAACACTAGCTGTGTTTCCTCAGGACCTGGGTTCAATTCCTATCATCCACATAGCAGCTGTCTGTAATTTCAATTCCAGGGTTAAGGCCTCCGAGGGTATTGCATGCATGTGGTATATAGACATGTATGGAGGCAAAACACCCAATCATATTAAAGGAAAATAAAATACAAAATGCATTGAATTAGACATCAAACAGATGAAAGGAGTTAATAAGTACAGTGGTAATTTCCTCTGGATTCACCTTCTAGGGTGTAAGTCCCCCCTCTCTCTTCCTTCTATCTATCTATCTATCTATCTATCTATCTATCTATCTATCTATCTACCTACCTACCTACCTATCTTTCTTCCATCCAGGGTCTCTCTATTATGTAGCTCTGCCTGTCCTGGACAGACTAGGCTAACCCGAGACTCACAGAGATCTGTTTGCCTCTTCCTCCCCAAGAGCAGGAATTGAGAGCATGAGCCCCCACAGCCAATTGTAAATCAGTTTCTCAACAAAACAGCCTCGCAAACTGCCTTAAGTGTTTCTTATAGCGCTGTGTGGTTTATGCTGACTTTGCATTTAAGTCTTAGTTGTTCTCTAGTCTCTTCAGTTTTTATCCGGAGCCTTAATATCGAATGCCGAAATCATGTGATAAGTACACGGAACGCTGGGCTGCCAGACAACTGGAACTACAGAGGTTGTGAGACTGACTGACACACGGGAGCTGGGACTGGAGTGCTGCTCCTTTGGAAGAGCAGCCAGGGCTCTTAATTGCTGAGCCACCTCTTCAGCCCCTGAATTTTTTTTTTTTTTTTTTTTAAAAGCAGGACAATTGTGTAAGTGAAATCGAATACTCGTTATTGCCTCAAAACGGCGCGTTTCTCATTACTTAGCAGTATGTCATCTTGATCTTTAGGATGAAGTGGTACCAGCAGAAAAGTTGCTTTCCCTTTTTGTGATCAAGAAGGAATTTGTGTGTGTGTGTGTGTGAGCATTCTTTAATTTTCTGTTTGTGTTTATATGTAATCTTTACTTAACTCTACCTATCTGTGTAACTTTATCCCCATCAAACTTTAACCCAGCAAGCTTAACAATCATTGAAGGTTCCTAACAAAGCCGCTTTCACTGTGACTCTGCAAATGTTTCCCAGTTGTTATTCTGTCTACATTTTATTACAGGGTACTTTACCAGAAGGAAAATTTTTCCTTCTTCCTTGATGACCTTCCTTCTATCTCCAGCTCCCAAGTCATATTACTTTTTAGGCAGAAAACAAAACAAAAACAAAAAAAAGCCTTTATAAACTGTATAGCATTCTAATTCGGGACACTCCAATGGAGTGTGGTGTCTAGTGACCCTGTGCTCAGTTCTTTGGCATGGGGCTCCCTCCTAGCCTTGTGCTTGTGTGATCTGTACACGTTCTCAAAGACCCTGGCCTGGGATCTTGGCCAGTTTAGCTGGCAGCTCCATTCCAGTTTGTTCCACAGCTTCTCTGTATCAAGGCCTTTGTCTTTAAGCTTCATCTACGGAACACAAAAATCATTTCCGCCGTCCAGTTTATTATTCCAGCCGTTTTTTTACGAGTGCAATTGCCCTGGAAGAGGAAAGTGGGTTAAGGCCTGCAGGAATCGGAGAGGCTGGAGGCCGGGAAACAAAACGTGCCAGTTCTCAGTCTCGGTCCACGCGCTGCGGGGCGGGTGCCGGTGGGAGGCGGGGACAGGGCCCCTCGGGCGCCGCCCGCCGCGGGTGCTTAGTCACGGCGACGCTGCACTCGGTTCCCCCGCACGCACTTCCGCGCATGGCGCTGTTGCCCCGGGCGCTGGGCGTGGGCGCGGCCTGGAGCCTGCGGCGGGCCGCGCGCGCGCTCACCTGCGCCATGGCGAGTCCCGGCGAGCCGCAGCCCCCGGCCACCGCCGCCACTTCCTTCGACTACCTGGTGATCGGCGGCGGCTCGGGCGGGCTGGCCAGCGCGCGGCGGGCGGCGGAGCTCGGTGCCAGGGCCGCGGTGGTGGAGAGTCACAAGCTGGGTGGCACTTGCGTGAGTACCCGGGCCCTCGGGCCGCGCTGGCTGCGCGCTTTCTCCCGGCCTCTGCACGCGGCGCCCGGGCTGCTTCCCTACTCCCAGGCCCTGGTCCCAGGAGATGGAGGGAAAGAGGGTGATGCGACCAAGCCACCCACTCAGCACAGGTGCAATGCTAAAGCCAAAAAACTTGAGCCAAGTTTAGCTGCCCAGCGGTGCAACTCCATGCGGGGGAGTATCGCATCCGGCGCTGGAGCTGGGGAAACATGAGACTGCCTCTGGGAAACTTCTAGTGATGTGGGTGAGGGGGAGCAGTGGAGAATTCTGGCATGGAGGAGAGAGAGACACACACACAGGGAGAGAGAGAGGGGGGGGTGTGGGTGTGTGGTGTGGGGTCTGATCTTTTATTTCAAGGGCAAAGTGATAGGTAACAGCAGTTCTCAACTTTGGTTGCGCCATGGAACATTCCCTGGAGAGTTGAAGTTCTATGTTCCCACGCGTCCAGGGCTCCCAACGGTACCTGGAGGTGACTGGGTGTTAAGCAAGCTCAGAAACACGCACTTGATCCCAACTGCATCCAAGGCTGAGAACTTCAAGCTACCTCCAAAGAGAAACCTTAAGGGGTTTCTCAGAGCTTTATGATACCGTTTGTTGTGGTTTGTTTCGGACCAGGTTTTCCAATTACACAGAAAGAAAAAGAGAAGGGTGGTAAATCGTACAATTGAAAGACTTAGTACTTTTTAAGACTGTCTCGTACCCACATTAGTGTGGCCTTTTCCCATCACAAGATCTAGGCAGAGTTCTTGTTGGTGATTGAAAACGCTGAACCTCAAAATTCACCAGGAACTGGGGATAGGCTCTCTCGATGCCTTTGAAAGCGTTTAAATTATACTAAATTGGAAACTCCTTAGGGGCATGGGCGGGTTCCTATGTTTGTGTACTGCTTGTTACCTTAAAATACCTTGCTTTTTAACAGCTATTGGTGAACTGAATGAAGCTAGAGACAGCTGTGAGCGTGCTCAAGCACTGTTGAAAATGAACGGTGTGTGTGAAGAGAAAGGGATTGTTAATGATTGGCTTGCACTGTCATGATTTGCACTCTAATGATTTGACTCTAGTCTAGAAAGACTAGAAATCTCTGCAGAAGGCAGAGGGAACGTTTGTCCATTCTCAGCTCTGCACTTCTTGGCTTCAGTTTTCCTCCCTTCTTGTCACATCACCACAGATTTGTGACACCAACTGTCATTGTTAGTTTTCTACTGGCATTCATCAAGAAGGGGCTGGCGGGGGTTTGATAATCTGAGTTGGAAGCCAGCCTTGTTTACACAGCAAGTTCTAGGACAGCTAGGGATACACAGAGAAATCCTGTCTGGGAGTGGGGGTTAAAAAAAAAAAAAGGTGAAGACAAACTTATTTGAGAGCAAGCTAAGGACAGCACAGAGTGACATTATTTTCTACCAGTGGTCCACCTGGCCGCGTGCCCAGTTCATAATCTGCAGCAGCGGCCATTTGCTTTCAAGCATCGATGTCTTTGAGATGGCCTTTGCTGTCTTAATGGCATAACTTTGGGGACCTCCTCAAAGTAGTTTTGGGCTTTGAATGCCAAGGGTAGGGGGCGGCAGTTAGTATGAGGGGAAATGTAACCCAAAGGTCGAAGCAGGGTTAGATTTGCCCAAGAATTGTAGTACTGTGGTCTGTCCGGAGTTGGAATAGTGAACTTAATATAGGAAATAATTTCCAAGCATGAGCAGGGGAACCCGAGGCTGATCCTTTGTTCATGTTTTGGGTTCTTGGGTGAATCTAACAGAAGGAAGGGGGTATATAGAAATATGTTTCTACAGAGGCTTTCAAGGAACTTGCAATATAATGGGGAGACCAGATATAGTCAGTCAGCCAGAAAGTGGGGTTGGTCTGTCCATCTGTCTTTTTTTTTTTTTAAAAGTGTTTATTTGTGTGAGTGCTTGCATGAATGTGTGCACCACATACATGCCTGGCTCATGACTGTCTTTAATTCCTATTCCAAGGGATCCAATAGCTTCTTTTAACCTCCTCGGGCACTGGGCACACTCATGGCTCACATATATACGTGCAGGCAAAACATATACACACAGCACACACATACACACACACACACACATAAATCTTCTTAAAATTTTTGTGGTTTTTTTTGTTTGTTTGTTTGTTTGTTTGTTTGTTTTGGTTTTTTGAGACAGGGTTTCTCTGTGTAGTCCTGGCTGTCCTGGAACTCACTCTGTAGACCAGGCTGGCCTGGAACTCAGAAATCCGCCTGCCTCTGCCTCCCAAGTGCTGGGATTAAAGGCGTGCGCCACCACTGCCCCCACTAAATTTTTATTGAGTAGTTATGTATGTGTGTGTGTTGAGGGTTGGCATGCCCACGTGAGTGTAGGTGACCACAGAGGCTAGGTCAGATGCTCCTGGAGCTAGGATTACAGGCAGTTGTGAGCTGTCCATCCTGGTTTCTGGAATCTGTACTCTGGTCTTTAGCAAGAGCAGTACCTGTTCTGAACTGATGAGCCGTCTCCCCGGCAACCCCTCTTCCCCATATGTTTATAGACGCTAGAGGGGTCACTGCAACCAGCAAAAGCAGATCAAAGTCCCTGTCTTTGGGAGCGGGCGTTTTAGTTGTTACCTGTAGTTTCTAAAATTCCCATTACTATTTTTGTGATGAATACAGAAAAATAGGTTGTGGGAGCTGGTGGTGGTGGGCTTTGTTTGTTTGTTTGTGAATGTTTTGAATCATGCTCATAAAGCCCCTAAGGAGTTAACCCCTTACTGCCCAGGGCAATGCAGTTATTCCTGAGGGCAGAAGAAGCACATTGGATATGATCTTTGAATTAAGTTCAGAGACCCTCAAAAGTACAAACCAGTGTGACACTCATCCACAGGCTGAATCAGAGCTTCTGGGAGCTTTAATTCTCCCTCCACGCTGACTTCTTCCCTTGCCCTGTTGGATCCCCAGTACTTGCTGAGTGTACTGGTTCTGGGATTAGGAAGAATTAGTTCCTGTGGCATTCCATACTTCCTGCCAGGAAGCCTTGTGTGTTGTAAGGGTTGACCGATTGACTGGCAAACTTTTCTTGATTTCTAACTTACTGTGAACTGGGCTGTACATTGCTGCCAGAGAAACCCACAGGGCAGGCCTGGGAAAGGGCTGCTCGGTAGATTATGGCTCATCCGGTGAGCAAGCAATGATTTAGCAACGTGCAAATCCTACCGAGCTTGTCGACACCATGTACTTAACATTTCCCAATGTAGCTTTCTAAACAGCCCAGTTCACTTCCTCTAGTTCCGATGGGTTCCCCTTAGGAAAACAGAACATTGGCCCTCATTTGCTTCATGAATTTAGGACTTTATAAAATGAGACCAGCCTGCTCTCTTAAGTGTTCACTAAATAAGTGGTTGTAAAGAGAGGCTTGTTGGAGTTGCTAATAAATATTATTTAACTTTGACCAATTGGTTTGTTGGTTGGCTTTTTTTTTTTTTAAACAGTGGACCTACTATATTTTTAGTTTTAAAAAGAATGTTATTAGCTGGGTAATGGTGGTACACACCTTTAATCTCAGCACTCGGGAGGCAGAGGCAGGAGGATCACTGTGAGTTGGAGGCCAGCCTGGTCTACAGAGCTAGTTCCAGGACAGCCAGGGATACACAGAGAAACCCCATCTTGAAAAATGAGAACAAAAGGCTAATGTTTTTGAAGGGCAAACAAGCAAGAAATAATTGTTCAGAAATAAAGCAGCAGCTTCCTGTAGCTGGGAGGGGGCTTGAAAATGAGTTACATTTTAAATATTTGTATCATTTTTAAATGTACGTGTGAATGAGTGCAGATGACTACAGACATCACAGGTATCAGGTATCCCAGGAACCAGTTACTGGTGGTTATGAGCCATCTCTTCAGCATATTTTACATTCAATTTTCTTTTTTGAGACAGAATCACATGTAGCCCAGGCTGGCCTCAAACTCACTATGTAGTTGATGCTGGCCTTTATCTTGTGATCTTCCTACCTCCACCTCCCATTTGTTAGTATTACAGGTGGGCCGGGTACCAAAGTGTCTGGTGGGTTCAAGGCCTGGGCTGTCAGACCTAATAATGTACACGCCAGCGAGAAGAGGGAGAAAGGACTGAGCATGACCGGATGTACAGAGCTTCTTAGCGCTGGTGTCTCCAGATTTGATGGTTGTTGGCTGTACTTTATTCTTATCTGATGTCATACTGAGAGGGATGGGGCTTGATTTCCCAAACTAGAAACTCTATCTGGAAGTCTCTTCTCTGTAGTGGCCAAAACAGGACAGCGGCTATTTCAAGATGGTGGTTCTCCTTAATGTCTGTCCATGCGCTAACGAGGACACAGGGACATTGCAGTGCAGAGTCTCTGGTCTAAGAAGGTTGCAGATGGAGTCAGTCTGCCCATCTAGGCTCGTGGTCTGTGGCGTGGGTCCCTTAGATAAGCTGAGAGCTTGGGAGACTCCACAAGGTCTGGGATTAGATCCATATAGGGCATTTCCTTCCACAGCAACTGAAACAACAGGATGCTTAGTGGGTCCTGGAAATGTGTGGACAGGTCTAAGGCTTTGCTTGTTTGTTTAACATAGAAACTTAAAAATAATCCAGATAGACATTGGCGTTAGTGTACGTCTAATTTAACGGAAACATATTCCAGAATTGTTCTGTAAGATTTAAGATCTCATGTAGCCCAGGCTGGCCTGGAAATCCTGCTCCTCCTGCCTGTGTTTCGCAGATACTGGAGTTACAGCACCTTGTCCACGCACTTCTTTTAAACCAACTAAAATAGGATCTAAGTTAATTCAGACTTACTCCGTGCGCAGTCATAATGAGTTCCAGTGCTTTCTAGTGCTTAAGTCGATTTCAGGGATTACTAGGGAGCCGGAGGAAGAGGACTGGAGAATGTTTCTTTATCATCCTGAAATCATCTCCACCCTTCCGGGTGAGCTCCGTTGAGAGTGTGATCTAGATGGAACCATTAGTGACTCGTGCTGCAAACGGCAGAGAGGGAGGTGTGACTTGAAGGCTCTGAGACCCACTTTGCTCTCCCATGAAGGCAGGTCTGTGGTGAAACACCCCATCAAGGCGCTGGGCTTGGTCTTCCTCTTCCCAGAGGATGTTAGCTCTTTTCCCTGCTCTTGGCATCTGAAAAGCCTCAGTCACCCCCCTTTCTTAGGAGTGGCTCATTCTCCTGTCCCCGTGACTGTGAAGTACCCGAGTTGACGAGCAGCAGACAGAGCCTCAGCTTGGGCAGATGGAGGAGGCGCCTGGTAGACAGTCGTATGTGGCTCCAACTCTAACAGAGTCCTTCCTTGAAGAGTTCGCCCTGAAGACTGTGCCTAAAGTGCCACATAAGATTCTGGGTGTTACTGGGCTTGAATTCTGCTCACTTCTCTCATCTCCATGGGTTCCTGCTTATGTATGTATGTATGTATGTATGTATGTATGTATGCATGCACGCATGTATGTATGTATGTATGTATGTATGTATGTATGCATTTTTGTTTTTTTCAAGACAGGGTTTCTCTGTAGCCCTGGCTGTCCTGGAACTCACTGTGTAGACCAGTCTGGTCTTGACCTCAGATTCGCCTGCCTCTGTCTCCCAAGTGCTGGGTTAAAGGCATGCACCACACCACCCATCTGGAATCATTTAAAAATATAATCTCATTTTTCAAATCCGAGTACAGTCATCAAGTGTGGGTGTGGGATGGGAGAGAACAGTGCGGGGGTGGAGCAGGGATGAATGAAAGCAAAGTATAATGACGTGTATGTGTGGGAATTCCATACTGAGCTCCATCTGTTTACATGCCAAATTAAAAAAAAAAGTGTAAGATCAAAACTAGACAGGTAGTGACCCATCTCTTTCTAGAGGGAAATAAGCAAACAAAACCCTGGTAACTTGAGAGTATATGGAAGTAGCATTCATTCCTTTACTCTGTGGGTACAGGATACTAGTGAGTGGTAAGGTTATAATGAAACTTCACTAGGTAAACTTTAGCAGGTAGAATCTGGAAAATGAGAGGAATAGGAAATTAATTTCCAAAAAGACAGCCTCTTTTGAACACTGGAGAGGATAATGAGACTTGGGCAGCTTTTGAGTCCAGCATGTCACAGCAAAGGCTTCCCAGACAGATTTGGTCCAGGCTCCACACACAAAGATGTGTAGAAAGAATCCTAAGAACTAGCCCAGTATTCTTGTGATGTGTGGGAAACCAAGTAGATGCATTATGGTTGTGACCAGCAGAGCTATAAGCCCCAAAGCCCTGATACACCCATGTTCACATACACACACACACACACACACACACACACACCTGGGGGCCTGGACTTATAGTGTTAGTAATTCTTGTGGGGGTGACTGAGGACAAGACTTCAAGTACCCAGGTTCTAAGCTGGGTAACCTGTGCTGAGACAAGAAGGTCACTGGAGCGTGTTAATTTCTAACCTAAGAAAATGTGAACCTTGTGATCAGTGAGAAAACTGCCTCACAGGAAGGGGGAGGGTGGTAATGGAGAACACCAGACACCTTCTTCGGGTCTCTGTGTACACATCGTAGGTACACGTGCACTCCCCCGCATGCAGATAAACACGAAAGAATAAACCAGCCACATTGAAGACAACAACTGTATTGTAACAGGGCATGGTGGTGTCCACCTATAATTTCGGCATTTGGAAAGCTGAGGCAGGAGGATAGGTAGTTCAGAGCCAGTATAGGATACACATAGTCCTGTCTCACACAATAACAAAGTATGAAACTAAATAAAATACTCACACAAGAGAAAAATGAGCCATTCTAGAAAGCACAAAGAGCAAAACAAGGCTACTTTCTCCCTTTCCAGAAAATGGCATTGCATGCTTGGAGTCTGTCCACAGACAGGGAGCTACTGAGGATGTGTTTTGCGGAACGTGGGGCTCCAGCCTCACCTGGAAATGTCTTAGGGGACCACCATTGCATGCTTGGTTCACTGTTGAACAGACTCCTCGGTGGAGTGGATGAGTGCATGTGTGCACACATCCTGTCATTTCACACGGGGCTGTGGGGTAACTATTGTTATACAGCTTTCTGTTTGTCTCACAGGATTACTTATCCCCCTCATCCGCTGCTCTGCTCTCTGCAGAGGCCGTGCACCTGCGGTCACTGGAGGGAAATTTGAAAGACCAGTTCACATAACTTTTATCACAGATGTTATCATTTTATTGTTCTATTTCATTATCAGTTAGTGCGTCGACACCTGATTCTTTTTTCTGAACTGAACTCTTACCACAGGTGAGAATATACGGGGAAGAGCATTGTAGAGGGTGTGCCCTGTCCGCAGTTTGAATATTCTGGCTGACTTGGAACATATCCTCCCTCAGAAAGGATGAGCTACCGGACGTTAGAATTCAATTTGTAACGGCACGTAGGAATTTGCTTTGTTGTTTTAAATAGCTGAAAAGTAAGCATTGGATAGATAGTCTCAGTATACAGTAATGGGCTGCTTTGCCACTGATGGATGTGAATACATTTCCTTTATACATTAAGACTAGGCTTTGGGGACATCCTTCTTTATGCATGTCTGCAGAGTGTGTGTGTGTGTGTGTGTGTGTGTGTGTGTGTGTGCGCGCGCGCGCGTGTGCATACTATATACATGTCTGTGTAGCATGGATGGACCAAATGGGATGTGCTTGCTAATGTTGACTGGATAAGTCTTGAAAGTTTCTTAGCAGTCTGGTAGATGGAAAGCATTTTAGTAGATGACCTTCTCTGTGTGTGTGTGTTTATGTGTGTGTTTGTGTGTGTGTTTGCTTCACTACACGTGTGTGAAAGCCTGAGAGTCAACCTCAGGTGTTCCTCAGCTGCTGTCCCCTTTGCTTTTTAAACAGGCCTTTGGCTGGTACTGCGGTTTTCCAGTTAGGATGGGTTGTGCGGCCAGCAATCCCAGGACCTGACTCTCCCCTCCTCCCAGCTCTGGTATCAAGCAGAATTGATTGTCCCCACCCACTCCTGGCTTTTTTTGTGTGGGTTCTAGGGATTGAACTTAGGTCTCCCTGATCTCCAGGACAAGTATTGACTGAGCTGTTTCTCCAGCTCCGCATTACCTTTTATCTCTCTTCTGCCGGGCAGTGGTGGTGCACGCCTTTAATCTCAGCACTTGGGAGGCAGAGGCAGGCGGATTTCTGAGTTTGAGGCCAGCCTGGTCTACAGAGTGAGTTCCAGGACAGCCAGGGCTATACAGAGAAACCCTCTCAAAAAACAAACAAACAAAAAAAAACCCCCCCAAAAAAAAACATGCTTTCTGTTGAGTTGCTTTCATTGTGTATTTTCCTATGTACTGATATCATGATGGAAATGTTTATAACTCCGTGCTTATAGGAAGCACAGTGATTTCTGGGCATTTAAATTTTCTGTGTTTTAGTTTACTTATTTTTGTTGTGGTTTAGGGCTGAGTCTTATGTGGCCAAGGCTGACCTCAAAGTTTGTGTAGCAAAGGATGGCTTTGAATACATCTGCTTCCACCTTCCGAGTCTGGTTACAGGTGTGTAGCACCAGGCTGGGCCTAAATTATGTCTTTGGGCTAAATGTTAAAAAGTAACCCTAACAGGAGGGAGAGGTGGGCAGATCTCTGAGTTCGAGGTGAGTCTGGTCTATACATTAACTCCCAGGCTAGCCTCAGCTACGTTAGTGAGACCTGTGTCATCATCAGCAACAAAAGTAGCCCTAATTCCTGTTGCTTTTTGAGATAAAGTCTCATGTATTGCCCAGGCTAGCTTTCAACTCTGTATGTAACCCTGCAGTCCTTGAATTCCCAATCCTCCTGCCTTAGCTCCCCAAAGCTGAGATTACAGCCTTGTAGCACTGCTCCTAACCCTCTGATTCAGTGTATGGGATCTGTTCAGGTTGTCTCCCGTTTCCTTAGCAATGGTGACTCAACATCCCAGCTTTCATACCACATACCTTGTAATCTTGTGCTTTTTGGTGACTGTTCGCCAGTTTGTAAATGTGTGGCACCAGAAGTTCACAGTTAGTACTGTGAACACACTGATTTAAAAAAAAAACTTAAAAAAAAACTGCATTTGCTTATTTTTGTGTGTGCTTGTGTGCATGGATGCAGGAGCCGTGGTACGGGTGTGTGAAGGTTAGAGGACAACTCGTGCTGCTTGGTTCTATCATGTCGGTAGCTCCTGAGTATCGAACTCCGGTAGTCAGACTTGGCTGCAAGTGTCTTTACCTACTAAGCCATCTCACTGGTCCTACCGGGATTGGTTTTAGGGATGCGCTGTTGATATCTTCTTTTAAGTCTTAGATCTTCTTACAGCATCCAAGGTAACATCACTGCTTCCTGCTCGGTAGCTAAGACAACTAAAGAGTATCTGGAATATCTGGAATGTGTGTCAGGTGGCAAGTCTAGACAGCCAGGGCATCTATAATTTGCCCTTAAAAGCAGGGCTCAGTTTGGTTTTCCCTCTGCAAGCAGCCCGCTCTCCTGCTGGTACACACAGAACAGTTACTCATTCAGTGAGGGTTGGACTTTGTTTTGTTTTTATTTTTTGAGTGGAGGTCTCATGTAGCCCAGGCTAGACACTTCTCTGTGTTTAAGGATCTTTGAATTTCAGGTTCTCTTGCTTGCATCTCACAAGAGCTGGGGTTCTAGAGGTGTGCTGCCAAGCCTGGTGAGGGTCAGACACTTATTCTCAAGGCTTTACACACATATTCTTTCTTTTTATTTTTTTTTAATGCAGTCTTAGTCTTTTTTTTTTTGTTGTTGTTGTTTTGTTTTTTTTTTTTTGTTTTGTTTTGTTTTTCGAGACAGGGTTTCTCTGTGTAGCCCTGGCTGTCCTGGAACTCACTCTGTAGACCAGGCTGGTCTTGAACTCAGAAATCCGCCTGCCTCTGCCTGCCAAGTTCTGGGATTATTAATGCAGTCTTAAAACTGTGTTTTCATTTGTGCTAGGAAATGACCAAGCTGTGTTCTGTATCCGTAAATAAGGTGGTTCTCATGGCTTTGGTCTGGGTGACAGAGCTAAGGTCCCACTAGCACTTTTGTCAAGGGGCTGTCATGTGCTTGTGTAGTTAGTGAGTTCACAGAGATTCCTTAAGCCAGCTGCTTAAATGGCCCCACAGCCCTTTCTTGTCGTACTGCCTGCCCACTCTTTTGAGAAAAATACATAAAAACGTTCTCTCTGTCACACGAGGAACAGCGTGATTTTCTAACTGTGGTAGGAAAAGGAGGTAACTGTGATCCAGCTCACTGTGACTGTCACTAGTGGCTGGTCTCAGGCTGCCTGGTGACTGGCGCTCCTTCATGCAGGTGTCTGGATGACTTGCATGGAGTATTCTTAACCTTTGTCTTTTTATTTTTTTTCCCCTAGGTGAATGTTGGCTGTGTACCTAAAAAGGTAATCTTCAATTTCTTCTTCCCTCAGTACTCTGTGTTCCTATTTACTAAATCATGATCAGAGTAACGTACCAGTTCCGAGTTGTTCCTCTTGCTTTCTGTGGCTGAGACTTGAAGGGGAAACAGTTTGTTTTAGATGACAGCTCACAGTTCCTGGAGCTGAGTGAAATTGGACAAAAACCTACAAAAATATAAAATTTAAAACTGAAACATAAGCAATAGTAAACAAAAAGTATAATCAATAGTAAAAAACTTTAAAGGGACCACTATGAGGCAGGTTAATATTCCACTTTGTATCATGTTTCTAGGCTGGGTAATATAATGATGGGTGTCCATTTCCCCAATATTTCAGAATCCACTATAAATTCCATCTAGTCAGATCCTGAGTCTTCTCTCTTAATGTATTTAGTTTTTTTTTTTACTCTGTTATATTTCATTTAGGATTTCTGTCTTTCTTCAGCACTCAAGCATGATTACTTTCGATTTTTTTTTTTTTATAGGTGATGTGGAACACAGCTGTGCACTCAGAATTCATTCATGATCATGTGGACTACGGCTTTCAGAGCTGTGAGGGTAAATTCAATTGGCAGTAAGTATCAGAGCTTCGAGGGGTCCATTTGCAGTATGGGTATTTTTGACAACTTGCCATGCTTTGAGAGGTGCGGGGGGGGGGGGGGGGGTTTACTTTGTCCGAATGAGGCTGTAGCTTGGTCTTAAGAGTTCTTTCGTAGATTGTGTAAGGCCTGGGTTCAGTCCCTATTACCATATGTGTGGTTTTATAATTGTGTCTGTATTAATGCACAATGTAAAATTGACCATTTTAATCCTTGCAGATACACAGTTTGGCTTTAAGCACTACATATCGTTGTGCAGACAGTATCACTTTCCCGTTTCTAGAACTTTCCCACAATCCCGAACAATATTAAACAATAACTCTTCGTTCCCTAATTCCCTGCCAGCCTATGAAACATGTTCTGCTGTCTGTGAAGCTGTCCTGACCTGTGCTAGATCCTTAGTTGAATCGTATAATCTTTTATACCTGATTTATATTGATTACTGTCACCTTTTGGTTTGGTTGCTTTGGTGAGACAGGGTCTATCTGTGTAGCCCTGGCTGTCCTAGAACTCACTCCATAGACCAGGCTGGCCTTGGACTCAGAGATCCACCTGCCTCTGCTTCCCAGTGCTGGGATTAAAGATGTGCGCCACCACTGCCTGGCAATTGTCACTTTTTAAAGGTTTGACTGGCTGTAATTGGCATTCTTAGCTCACGCTCTTTACTGCTGAATAATCATCCTTTGTACAATGTAACAGTCACCTGTGCAGTCACCTTGGGTTGTTTCTACTTTGTGGCCGTCATGAGTCATGTCGCCATGAATACTGGTGTGCAGGTTATGAGTTGGAGACCGTGTTCTCAGTTCTTCCAGGTCTGTTGTGGGTAACATGACAGTCCTGTGTGTAATTCTCCAACTGGCACTAATGGAGCCGTCAATTTCCCAAAGAGTTTTAACAGATCTGTTCATTTAAAGTCCGTCATGTCCTGTGACATACGACTCTCCTGTTTTGTCGTGTTTCCATTTAGTTATGTTGTATATGTGGAAGTCAGAGAACAACTTGTGGGATTGGTTCTGTCCTTCCATCTTGTGGGTCCTGTGCTGTGAACTGAGGTCGTCAGGTTGCCAGTGTGGACTTTTTATTTATTTATTTATTTTCCAGCCAGAGTTTCTCTGTGTAGCCCTGGCTATCCTGGAACTATCTCTGTAGACCAGAATGGCCTTAAACTACCTGCCTCTGCCTCCTGAGTGCTGGAATTAAAGGCATGCACCACCACACCCAGTGGCAGCGTGTATCTTTATTTACTGAGCCATCTCCCTGGCCCATCTCCTTATTTTCTGCACAGGAAGAGGCATAGGTATTGTAGATGCCATCTGAGCATGCTCCAGAATGGAATAGGACCTCAACACCTCGGAAGCAGGTGACATGGGACAGAGGAGGACACTCTCTTCAGACAGTTGCAAACTTCATTCTTAGTTGACAGTTGTGCTGATGGCTGGTGCCCTGGCTACTGGGTGAAGAAAGAAAACACTGTTTCTGAGAACTGACTTGGTCTCTTTACAGTGTCATCAAGGAGAAGCGGGACGCTTATGTGAGCCGCCTGAACACCATCTATCAAAACAATTTAACCAAGGTGTGTGTGCTGGCCTCTGAACCTGGTGAGGGAGTCATTTGACATGGGAGGAGCAGCCAGATCTGACAGGACTAATACATGTCTTATTATTTTTATAAATAATTTGGAAGCTGACCTTACTGATCTAGTAGGCCTTTGACCCAGTAGGCCAGTCTCTTTTCTACAAATAGAGAGTGTATGCCAGCTCCATAGACCAGGTCTCAACTCACATGTACATCTTGGATAGGTCTGTCCCTCCAGTTAAATCAGAAACCAAAATCAGGAGAGACAGATTGACAGAGCATTGTGCTGGCAAAGCCAGGAGCACAAGCTGAAAAATCCAGTGTTGGTCAGAACAGCTTCTTAGAGTTCACGTAATGACTCAGAAGTTTAATTTTGTAAGTAAATCTTATCAAGAAAATTAGCAGCTGGAGAGACGGCTCAGAGGTTAAGAGCACTGACTGTTCTTCCAGAGGTCCTGACTTCAATTCCCAGCAACCACATGGTGGCTCACAACCATCTGTAATGGGATCTGATGCCCTCTTCTGGTGTGTCTGAAGACAGCAACAGTGTAATCATATACATAAAATAAATAAATCTTTAAAAATAAGAAAATTAGATAAAGGTATATTTGCCAACGGCAAATATTTGTTCTCCCTCCTTCTCCTGAAACCTTTTTTAAATTAAAGACTTATTCTTATATTCTTATGTACATGTGTGCGTGTGCACACGAGTGTGTGTAACATTTGTGTGTGTGTGTGCGCACACGCGTGCACACGCGCTCCCACAGATGCCCATAAAGGCCGGGAAGATGTCAGACTTACATCCGCAGCTGCTATTACAAGTGATTGTGAGCTGTCTGACGTAAGTGCTAAAGTGCAAATTTTCGTCCTCTGGAATATCAGTAAGTTCTCTTAACCACTAAGCCATCTCTCCAGCACTCTGCACTCTTTTATATGGTCTTAGAATAAAGCCCTGGCTGGCCTTGAACTCAGAACAGTCTGCCTACTTCTGATTCTTGAGTGCTGAGATTAAAGGCATGTGCCACCATGTCCAGCTCCTATTGGGATTTTTCTTTTAAGTGGGGCTAACTAAATTTTAAGAAAAAGATGGACATTAAGAGATGGCTCACAGTTAAGAGGACGCAGGTTCAACGTGCGTGAACCTGCACGGTGACTGACAGTGGAAGTTCTTATCTCGGGAGCCTCTGCTCTCTTCTGACCTCTACAGGCACTATGCATGTGTGATGCACGTGTGTGCATGCACCCAGCAACACACTCATGTGCATAAAAGGAAAATAAGTAAATCTCAAAAACAAAAACAAACAACAACAACAAAAAAAAAGACAGGAAAGTTGTTGGAGGTTAGGAGGTTATCGAGAAATCAGCATTTTATAAAACTCACTCTTGGTGTGTGTGGAGCTTGCTCTGACCTTGTGGTGATAGGGTTATGATTGTAGAACCCTACAGCCACAGCAAAAGAAACTGCTGTGTCCCAGGCGGTGCAGACCCGTGCTCTCGGCACTCAGCTCTTTTTCTCCCAGGGTGAACTCACTGCCCCCTAAGAAAGGTTGTTAGAACAGGGTGCGTGTGGGAGGACAAGGTGTGTGTGGGTTTGGCATTAACTAAAAATCAGTTCATTCAGCCCGGTGCCTGCAGGAACAGGCCCGAAGGGGAGATTGGGAGGGAGGAGAGAATTTAGCCCCAGACATGCTGCAAAAATGTTGACTCATTGCTTTGTATGAGCATACTTAGGTGGCTCCTTTAGCTTTTAATAATCTACCTTTGTGTGCCAGGACATAGGTCACAGCTGGCTGAAGCGAGCTGGCTGCCCTCCGATTGACCCCTGGTACAGGGCTCCCTGAGAGCAGCTCAAGAAACCCTGTTCATTTCCATGGTAGAGCATGACTGGCGAGTTTTTTGTTTTGCTTTTTTGTTTTGTTTTGTAACTTTCTTCCCACCAAAGAGTTACTTATTTTTATGTGTGTGAATACACTGTCATTGTCTTCAGACACACCAGAAGAAGGCGTCCTTATCCTCATTATAGATGGTTGTGAGCCACCACGTGGTTGCTGGGTATTGAACTCAGGACCTCTGGGAGAGCAGTCAGTGAACCATCTCTCCAGCCTCTTCCCACAAAAGAAAATAGAAGGTTGCATCTCCTCTCTTGGCCAGAGTATTTCTCTGGTGTCTCTTCCTTTTACCTTTGTTTCTCCTGTGTCCTCCTGTTCATCTTCCTCTCTGGCATATCACTTCAGCCTTCTCATTGTGAGTAAGGCTTTCATCTTTCAACCCTGGGAGTCAAAAATACTGTCTTTTTCCTTGGACTGACTAGCATGGTTTTTGTCTACTTGCTTTTAACCCAGGATAGCACCGGTTACTTTTCCTTGTCACTAACTTCCGACTGACCAGCAGTGAGTTCTCCTGAGTATCTGTTACCAGTCAGGAGGTCCAAGAGTGGACAATGGAATCCATCTTATTATTTACAGACACAAAGTCAAAATCTTCAGTGGAGCACTGTGCAGGGGTACTCACCTATATTCCCAGCTGTGAAAGACTGAGGCAGGAGGATTGCCACTTGAAGTAAAACTTGGTCTGCATAAGCCAGGGGCAGTGCTGAATTTTGTAATCCTAACACTTAGAGAGTAGAGCCAGAAGGATCAGGATTTTGAGGACATCCATGACTCCATAATGGGGTTGGAGGATAGCCTTGGCTATTTTTTGGTGAAGAAATTAGGAGTTGATATATTGATCAGAATAGATATCTTTTAAAACAGGGTTTCCTCTAGCTCAAACTGCCAGTGAACTTGCCGTATAGCCAAGGGTAACCCTTAAGTACCTGATCCTTCTGCCTCTTGTCTCCCAAGTGCTGGATTTTAGGAAGGTACCGCTATTCCCAACTTGGTGTTTATCGTTTGTTGATTTTTCTAAGTCTTATAAAACGGCTGACGTCAGTGTTCCTTCCGCAGTCCCACATAGAAATCATCCGTGGCTATGCAACGTTTGCAGACGGTCCTCAGCCCACGGTGGAAGTCAACGGGAAAAAGTTTACTGCTCCGCACATCCTGATCGCCACAGGCGGTGTACCCACGGTTCCTCATGAGAGCGAGATCCCAGGTGAGTCTTCTAAGAGCCAGTACGGTCAGGGAGTTTACAAGCCACGTCCTGGGATCTGCCTACGCTGGTTCTGTCTTGAGAAAGGTCAGAAGAAAAAAAACGATCCCTGGAGACTACATTTAGCTAAGTGGTAATTAACAGGGAGCCAGGACTCTGCAAGAGAAGTCATGGAGAACGTTCACCTTTCACTCCTGGTGTGGCAGAGTGCTGCCAACCTGGGGTTGTCAGGCAAGTTATTAGTTCTAAGACTCGATAGACAGTAACTATTCAAGAGAGAGAAATCCTGTAAAGGAATCCCTCTCCCCTGATCCATGGTTTTGTTTCTTACGTAGCAAGATGTGAAAGATGAAACCATCCAGGAATCTCAGAGGTGGTCCTGTGGACCACGTGTCTATATGTTGGGCTAAGAGTCAGCAGTGACTCATGAACAGACTGCTATATTCACTCTCAAGAGGCATTAGTCATTCTTTTTCCCACATACTGTTATACGTCTTGGATAATGCGTTTCTTAATTTTTTTATTGCTGTGCTAAAATACTGTTGATAAAAGCAACTTAAGCAAGAAAGGGTTTATTCCTCGCCATGGTTGAGATTGCAGTCCACCATGCAGGAAAGTCACAGTGGTAATGAGGCAGAGTAGTGAGTGCATGCTTGCTGTTGCCCAGTTCTTTCTCCGTACACCCCTGGCTAGGGAATGGCACTACCCACAGTGGGTGGATGTTCCCAGTCAGGTAATTCCTCATAGACATGCCCTGAGGCCCCATCTCCCAGATTATTCTACGTTCTTTCATATTGACAACTAACAAAAGTCATAACAGTGGGCATACTTTATACATTTTTCAACTCTCATGGGCTGGCTTCAAAGCTTGTGACAATTTTGCTTATGGAGCGCTTTGGGTGTATGCATTTATGCCTTTAGACAAATCCTTTCCTGTTTGTTTTGGTTTTGAGATAGTCTCATGTAACTCAGGCTGGCTTTGAACTTAATATGTAATCAGCAATGACCTTAAATCCTGATTCTTCCATCTCTACTGGAATTATAGGTACCACTATGCCGGCTTATATATTTTTTCTTTTGTTTATTGTTGTCTTCCCTTTTTTTTCTCTCTCTCTGGAATTTTAAGCAGTATTTTTAAACCCCAAAGCTAGAAAACAAAATACAAGGATACCATTTTCAAATTGTAACATTTACTTAGGAATACTGAGTGGGCATAGCCCTGTGAAACCGGACTCCAGTATTTTTTGTCCAGTGGGTAAAAAAGGAAAGGTTAAGTCTGAAGAGATAGCTCAGTGGTTAAGAACACTTGCTGTTCTTGCAAAGGACCCAAGTTCAGTTTCCGCTGCCACCAAGGTGGTTCAGAACCATCTGCAATTTCAGTGCCTGTAAATCCAACGCCTCCTGGCTTTACAGCAAAAGCAAAAAAGCAAATAGCAAAGGAGCAGATGAATAGAGGCAGCAGGGAGCAAACCGTCATCAGATCAGAAGCCTGTAACACCTAGCAAAACCCTTTAAGAATAGTGCAACTGGGTGAGCAAGCAAAAGCAACAATGTTGCATCAGGCACTTACAACAGCCTGAGGAAATGGCTGTCCTGGAGCTCCCAGTTGGGAGATCCCAGGCTGAGCTTTTGGCTTCTTCCAGCTGCAGTTTTCTACGCTGTGGGGTAGACTGTAAGCAGTAGCCTCTTGGCTTGTCAGCTAGCCTTTTTCAGTGCACAGAGTTAAATATCCTTAGCTGTTCTTTCTTGTCAGAGAAGCAATGACTCAGCCTCACCCAGGATGGGGAGTCTTGGGGAACCCTTGACATAAGCACTTGAGTCTAGGACAAGGGAGGCCTTCTCACTCCCAGAGTCCATTTCTCTGCAGCACAAACAGCAAGTGACAGTTTACCGATGTAACGTATACCACACTCCCCCTGTTGCTCCTGGAAAGGACCTGCCCAGAGGTACTTCTTGGTTGACCTAGATCCAGCAAGCTGATGGTCAAGATTAACCATTACAGAAGACCAAGGCAGGAGCATTGCCTTAAGCTTGAGGCCAGCTTGGACCACAGAGTATGATCCTGTCTCAAAACTGTACCCCGAAGAATACAGGCAAGGAGCCGGCAGTTCTGGTGTTACGCTGTGCTCTCTGCCCTCTGCAGCACTCTAAATAAGCATGCTTTCCCTTTTGTGTAGCCCTGGCTGTCCTGGAACTCACAGACTAGCCTTGAACTCAGAAATCTGCCTGCCTCTGCCTCCCAAGTGCTAGCATTAAAGGCGTGAGCCACCACTGCCTGGCATGCTTTCCCTTCTGAAAAGTAAAGTAATTAAAATAAAATATGTGGTAAGATATTCCTGCGGTGGTCTGGGTTATCGCTCTGTGCCAGAGTCCATGCTTAGCAGGTATGAGGCCAGCGGTGCAAAAAATAAAACATTAAACATCTAATGGGAGTGGAGGCCTGGAGGGATGGCCCAGCTGTTAAAGAGCGCTTGGTGTTCTCCCTGAGGAACTGAGTTCAGTTTCTAGCGCCCACATAGTTGCTTACAACCCTCTATAACTTCAGTTCCCAGGGACGCCAGTGCCCCCTTCTGGCCTCTGCCGGCACTGCATGCACATGGTATACCTATATGCAGGCAAAACACCCATCTATAAATATATATAGTAGTATATATAAAATAAGTATATATGTGATCTATTAAAAAATATAATGGTAGGGCTAAAGAGATGGCTCAGTGGTTAAGAGCACTGGCTGCTCTTGCAGAGGACTGGGGTTCAGTTCCCAGCATGCACATGGAGGCTCACAACTAACTTTAACCTCAGTTCTAGGGATCCAACACCCCTTCTAGCCTCTGCAGGCACTGCATACACAATGTGCACAGACATGCATGCAGGTAAAACACTTCTACCCATAAAATAAAATTGTTTTTAATAAAAAGCAATACAATAGCAATAGAAACCTAACGATCGATTCTGTCTCTAGAGAGCAGAGTAGAGGCGTGGGATGGGGAAGAGTCCTGATCTCACTCTCTCCTCAAGGGTACTGTCCCCTGATGCATGCATCCATCTGTCCATCTCTCTACATATCTATATTGAGGGTTGAGCTCAGAATCTCACACACACCAACCATATATACATTACCTCCTGAGACACAGCCTCACTTTTTAAATGATTTAAAATATTAAAAATAAAAAATTTAAAATGTTAATCGAGATAATAAAAACAAATGCAGCCTCTAAAGTAAGCCTTCTAAGGCACCAGATGGTGAAGGCATAGAGTGTCTTGAGGTAGGTGTTTAACGCTTTAATTGGTGGTTTGAGCGTAGGCTAGCAGGGCCTAACAGGTAGACTAAAGCCTCATGCGTTAGCCAGCTTTATTCAGAGCGTCAGGCAATTCTCACTGAGGGTTAAGAGTGACACCATGCGTGGACTGTTCTGACAATGGGGAGGATCTGTAGAGACAGGCGTGAACCAGAGAGACTCCTTAGAGAGGGACTCTCAGTTAGAATTCTGTGCTGAGAGAGAGAACAGCCAGAAGAATCTGTAATAAAGACATCTTTGAGGGATTTTCAGCCAGTTCACTCAGTTTGACAAGCCCTGAACATTTTGAAGCAAGAGTTTTGAGCCGTGCCTAGAATTAAGTTACAGTGAGATTACGGAGACTCATCAAGCCAGAGAGAGGAGACTTCCGTAACTGTGGCAAATTCATTATTGGTTTATAATCAGTGACAGGATTAGTGTGATGTTCAGAAACTAAGCTGACAGGGACTGTATTTAGAGAGAATTCCGAGGCTGGAGACTGTTGGGAGGTTGTTGTCTGCAGGAGCCCTGTTCTGAAGGCAATTGCCAAACCTACATGGATTAGAGGGGACGAGCTGAAGACAGCCCACAAAAAGTCAGGTGCTGTGTGTTACTGATTTAAAGACGAGTTTCAAAATGTACTCTTCACTGAGACCAGGCAGGGTGTGCTCATGGCACTTAGATTTGGTAAGTGCAGTATATCCGTTAGCTGATGAGTTTCGGAGGCAGGTGACAGAGAAAGAGTCACACATCAACAGCTCGAGCCACATCTGGATTACTAGGGGAAGGCACTCAGTTCCTTTCACTATAATGGTGAGAGGCTTGAGATTTGATTGTAAATGAGGTTAGCATCCAGATTCTGAAAAGTGAAATGGGAAGTGCTCCAAAGTCTAGCAGGTTTGTTGTTGTTGTTGTTGTTGTTGTTGTTGTTGTTGTTGTTGTTGTTATTATTTTCTTTCTTTCTTTCCTTCTTTCTATGTTTTTTTTTTTTTGGGGGGGGGGGTGTTGACATACCACAGTCAGAAAATTCTGGCCAGGAAACTTTTATTTTCTGTATAAAATTCATTTAAAATGTTGTGTAAGTACTTTTGTGTTACTTTCCCCCATCCCACACAGATAGGTCTTGAAGCCCAGACTGGCCTCTAGTTTACTCTCTACTTTGAATTCCTCATCCTCCTGCCCCTGTGTCCCCAGTGCTGGGATTGTAGGTCTATGCCATCGTGCCCAGTTTATTATGTACAGTTCAATCTTGGGCAACGTTCCTAAGACACCTGTCTTAGTTGGCGTTTCTAGTGCTGCGATAAAGCAGCGTGACCAAAAGCAACTTGGGGAGGAAAAGAAAAGGTTTATTTCACCTCACAGACTGTAGTTCATCACCAAGGGAAGTCAGGGAAGGAACTCAAAAGTGGGAACCTGGAGGCAGGAGCTGAAGCAGAGACCTCGGAGGAACACTGCTGACTGGCTTGTTCAGCCTGCTTTCTTACACAGCCCAGGACCACCTGTTCATGTTAATTGAAAACAAAATGCCCTCGTAGACATATTCCCAATTCTGAAAAAATTCTGAAATTTGAAATTCTAGCTTCAAGTGTTGCAGAAAAGGAACAAATACGGAAAGAAAAATTATGAGGCAGGACAGGTGTGAATATGGAGCTGGAATATTTGAGGAGGAAATCACCACCGAAACTCTGTGTGTAGTCTTGAAGAAAAATGGTGGAAGCCGGGGTGGCGGTGCACACCTTTAAGCCCAGCACTTGGGAGGGAGAGGCAGGCAACTCTCTTGTGAGTTTGAGGTCAGTCTGGTTTACAAAGTGAGTTTCAGAACGGCCAGGGCTGTGTAGAGAGGTCTCATCTCAAAAAGAAAGAAGAGGAAGGAGATGAAGGGAGCCGAGACCCGGCTGCCGGCTTCCTGCCTTTGCTTGGGGTTGGAGGCAGAGCAGAGCTGGCCGACTGTCCATGATGCTGACAGGATCGTGGTTCTTCAGGGAAATCTAAATTTACTTATCCATCATGATTCCTATTTCTTGAAATAAATGTAAAATGTAGACTTCGGAAAGACATGTCCTCTGTAGGGGTCTAGCAAAACTGTCAAAACAGTACGTTTTCTGAGAGTTGTTTGGTTCTTGAATAAATTGTGTTCAGGCCAGGCATGGCAGCTCATACCCCAAATCTCAAGTGCTCAGAAGGCTAACAGGATTGTCATGAGTTTGAGGCTAGCCTGGGCTACATAGTAAGTCCCAGGTCAATCTAGATTACAATGCGACACCCTTATCTCATCCCTGGAACATAAGATTAAGTGGTATGGTTATCACTCTCTGATATTTCTCTACATAGGTGCCAACCTTGGGATAACAAGTGATGGCTTCTTTCAGCTGGAAGACTTGCCCAGGTGAGCAGACTGGACTTCAGGGATGCTGTTCTCTCTCTCTCCTGGGAACCCAGCTCATGCTTTTCCACCCCGCCTCCCTTTCTGAGTTGCCCGTGCTGTCTTGAACTCAAAACCTCAGTTCACTCACCTGTCTCAGCATGATCTCCTCTAAGTGTTTGGGTTTCACAGAGTTGATGTAAGTGAGTATCCATCCGAGATAGTCATGACTCAGCTGTGTTTGGATGACATATATGTCCATTCAGACCCACCCCCGAGAAAGCGTGATTACAGACACTTGCCCATTACGTATTTTAGAACTACTTAATACACTTCTATTGATGTGAATACAAGCTTAATGAATGAATTCATTCAGGCCGTTAAAAAAGAAGGCTGTGAGAACAGAAGGAAAGTAACAGCTGAGGTAGGTATTGTGCCTTTGCCTGTGCCCCCAGTTCCCTAGGAGGCCAAAGTGGACAATGGCTGGAACTTAGACATTCCAGGCTAAACTGGATAACCTGCAGCAACCCTTGTCTCAAAAAAAAAAAAAAAAAACCAACCAACCAAACAAACAAAATCCAGTTGTGGCATTGTGCTCCTGATTTACTTGGAAGACTGAGGCAGGAGGATAGCTTGCCATATGGTGAGTTCAAGGCCAACCTGGGCTACCTAGAAAGATCTTGCCTCCCTCTAAAGCTATTTCTTAGGGATTGTTTTTTTATTCCTTGTTTTCTCTTGTAAGATTTTTAAAATCATAAACTATAGTTTTGAATAAATCCTGTATGTCAGGTATCAATGCTGTGCCCTGCCTGATTCCATATTTGCCCTGAGGGCTTTTGGCCGGATGGGGTGGGCAGCTCGAACCCTCTGGAAGGCTGCATGTGGTAGTGGGTATCAAGGCATTATGAGGTAAAAAGGGGTTGTTGCTTTGGGATGTGGAACTGTGAAGAATCATTTCCAGTGTACACTGTAGAGACAGGAGGGTGAGGTGAAGGTGACGGTGGAAGCCAAGGGGAAGCCCTGGGCAGCTTTCAGAGAAAGCCGTGTGATGGCAACCTGTCCCTTGCATCTGATCCCCAACCTCTGCAAAAATACCGGTCTTTCAGGCATCCACAGTCATTTCTAGGCGCTCTACTTTCAAGTATTCCTCTTTGACAAACATCAGGGTGCGTTTCTTTCTTTAGAAATGGGCTGGGCCTTGTGGTGTGTGGGTTTATATGCCCAGCTACTCTGGAGGCTGAAGCTATGGGATTGCACATTCAGGCTCCCCTGTTGAACAGACTAAAGCCAAGCTTGGCCATTTGGCAAAGCCAGTCTTTAAACTTACTTTCTTTTAAAGGCTCGAGATAACAGCTCAGTGGCTGAGGTGTGTCTAGTTTGGAAAAGGCTCTAGGTCATTTACCCTATTCCCATCCAAGGAGGGATCTTGAGAGCACAAACTACTACCCATCCTGTCCAGTGTACTACCTAGTACAGTGCAGGACTTCAGTGTCCAAAAAGAAAGAGAAGGTGGAGAGAGGGAGTGAGAAAAGCAAAAGCGGGGAAGACACGGAAAGGAAGAGACGTGGGAATGATGGACGGGGCTGTTCATAGGTCTTAGGATGGAAGCTTTGGGTTGTGCTTGGATTTTAGGGTGAGAGGGTCCTCGCTGGTCATTTGCAGCCATTTGGGTTCTTTATCCTTCAGCCAGGCTGGGAAGCCTCTGTAGGCTGGAATTTCTATGGAAAATACTGGAAGATGATGGTTTATTTGCTCTTCTTCTAAATGCTTTCCCGTGTGTTACAACAGTGAGCAGGCATGTTGGGAGCCTTGGAAAACCCGTAGCCTGAAAATCTTTCTGCCCCAGCCTAGAAGTAAGCCTTGAGCAACAGGCTGTCTCCCACACATCCAGACATTCATTCAAGCATTTAGCGAGGCTTAAGCTCTTTTGTTAAATCAAAATGAATTCAGGATGTTGAATCTGGGCCACCCAAATGCCAGGATTACCGGCAGGAGCCGCCATGCCTGACTTAAGGCTTTCTTAAATTGGCCTTTGATCGTGAAACAAGGATTAATAGAACTGAATAATGACCAGGGAGAAGTCCCCAGCCCAATGGCTCTGTTGGATTTATGGATGGAAATTGGGAGGAGTTCAGGACCAGTCTCAGCTATGAATTAGCCATTAGCCGACTGGGATATAGAGACTGTCTCTTAAAAAATTAATAAATGGAAACAGGACAGGAGGAACTTAAATGTCAAATAAAAGCATCTTTCTTCTATGAGGGAGAATTCTGTTTTGTTCTGAGTGTGAAGAATAGGGTCTTGCTATGTAGCTCTGAATGGCCTAGAACTCCAGGCTGCCTCTGCTTCCAAATGCTGGAATCGCAGGTGCAGGCCACCAACTTGCTCGTAAAATGTTAACTGTTGGAGAGACTGAGCAGAGAGCCTGAGGGAGGCTTGTGAGTCTGTACATATAAAGCCATTCCAAATCGGTTTAAGAAACGAACGGTCGTCGCCCTTTGCTTTCCTTTCAGCCGCAGCGTCATCGTGGGTGCGGGTTACATTGCCGTGGAGATCGCGGGCATCCTCTCCGCCCTGGGTTCCAGGACATCTCTTATGATCCGGCATGATAAGGTAAGTCCTGTCTCCTCCTGTCCCCTTTCTTTGATTTTTTTTTTTTTCTAACTAGAGGAGAATTTTTCTTCTTTTTTAAAATCTAGAGATCACCTAATTTTAATATTTCAATTTAATTTTATTATTATGTATGTATGATAACTCATATGTGAGTATAGATGGCTGTATAACTGTGCTGCCTGGGCGGAGGTCAGAGGACAGCTTATGGGAGTTGTTCCTCTTTCCACTGTGGGGTCTGGGCAAACTTAACACCAACGCTTTTACCTGTAAATTTCACATTTATATCTTTTACAGTGTGCAAAGTCAGTCCCAGCACATACTCCTTAAGCAGCTTCCCTTTATTATCTAGCTGGTGTTCGATCCCCAGTATCTCTTTCTTTATAAGCAGAATCAGGCTCACTTTGATACTTGACTCTTCAGTGGGAACAGACAGTGTGTCATCCACCAGTTTCTGTGATCCACCAGCAGGACCAAAAGCACCGTGTAGAAGGAGTTTATTGTGGCTTATGATTCCAGAGGGAAAATAATCCATTGTGGCAGGAAATTATGGACACAAATGGCAGGCATGATGACCAAAGCTGAGAGTTCAGCCACAAACAGGAAGCAGAAAGAGTGAGCTGGAAGTGTCCCGAGGCCTTCCATCTCAAAGCTGGTCTTCCAGCAAGGCTGCACCTCTTAAACCATCCCCCCAACCCCAAAATCAGCACTAACAGGAGACCAAGTACTCAAATATCTGAGCCTGTGTGGGATGCATTCAAACCACTACAGGCTGTATGGCCAGCTTTTGTAGTCCAGCTCTTTAAAACGACACGTTCTAATACAATGCAATCCAGAGATACACTGATTTGACCCGTACATGCTAAGAAGTGATGGGAGCACTATGTAGTGGAACCATATGTTTCTGTAAGAGCCATAAGCTTTGCAAGTGCAGTAAAAACACTGCAGGTCCTAACAGAGAGTGATCTTAAATCTGACCTGAAGCCTTCGGTGGTCATTGGCACTGAGTGGCATGTACCATACATATGTGTAACGTGTTCAGATCCATGGAATGATGAAGTCTCTATCCATTTGGTTCTTGATTAAGTTTGGGTCATACTATGTTCAGAAAAACATTTTTTTCTGTCGCCTGATTTTTGTGGCCTCCCCACCCCACCCCTTCATTTGCTTCTACCAGTTTAAAATGCCGGATCTAGCTACTGTTTCTCACGGGATAACTGAGAGAGCTTTTTCTAGAGGGGAGAAAGAAATAAGAACGGAGGGAGAGGAACGTGGAGCTAGTCGAGGTCTGACGTTTGACTGTTCATGTTCTAGAACTCAGAAGTAAGTGTTGATGAAGCCAGATACAGCACAGACTCTGGTGACACAGGCTAGTGGAGGTCTGCTAAGCTGTGTCAGTGTGAGCATGCGTGAAGGAGGCAGTGGGAGAAAGGGTGCCGCTAGCCCAAGCCCGCGCTACTCGGCTCTAATCAGGTTTTCTTTCCCTCGGTCCATCTCTGTACTGCCCATGGTGACTGCAGGTTCTTAGAAGCTTTGATTCTCTCATCAGTTCCAACTGCACCGAGGAGCTGGAGAATGCCGGTGTGGAGGTGTTGAAGTTCTCACAGGTACGTGTGGCCGTCGGTCACCATGTTCAGGACTAAGGGTAGAGCAGGAGAGCCTGTGAGTCGGCTCGACCACTGAGCTGCCCCTCGGGCGGCCTCATCAGCTCTGCCATCCTGTGCTCCTTCCCTGCAGCTTAGCCTGCTTCTGGTCCCAGTGCTGGTGACTTCCTTCCTCCCTCTCTTTGTTAATGTGTGTGGATGTTTTGCTTTCGTGGATGTCTGTGTGGCTGCGTGTTTGCCTGGTGACTTGGAAAACCAGAAGAGTGTATGGGATCCCATGGTACTGGAGTTACAGGTGGTTGTGAGCGGCCGTGTGGGTGCTGAGAATTGACTTTGGGTCCTCTGTGAGCAGCTTTTAACCTCTTAGCCATCTCTAGCAATGAGCCCTGTACCCCACACCCACACCTACACCCACACCTATACCCCATACCTACACCCACACCCACACCTACACCCACACCCCACACCTACATCCCACACCTACACTTCCACACCTACACCCCACACCTACACCCACACCCCACACCTACACCCCACACCTATACCCACCTACACCCACCTACATCCCACACATATACCCCAATCCACACCCCACACCTACACTCATACCTACACCCCACACCCACATCTATACCCCCTACCCATAACTATACCCATACCTACACCCATCCCACACCCCCACACCTCACACTCCCTTGTTTGTATATGTTTGTGTTTTGTGGTGAGTGGTTGGTTTGTTGTTGTTGTTTTAATGGCTACTTGATAGGATCTTGCTTTGCAGTCCAGGCTAGACTTGAACTCACGACCCCACTGCTTCAGCCTCCTAAGTGCTGATGTTACAGACATGCACTGCCACACCCAGCTTCTGCCAAATGTCTTCTGTCTTAAAAAGCTTTGTTTCATATCCAGGAAGTCAAGGTGTAAAAGACAAGGAAGCTGGCAGTTGAGTCTCGAACTAAAACTTTTTAATGTTTGTTCTCGTGTACCTTTCTGCACATCTCTGTTTTTCAGATTTTTTTTCTTTTGGTTTTTCGAGACAGGGTTTCTCTGAGTAGCCCTGGCTGTCCTGGAACTCACTCTGTAGACCAGGCTGGCCTCGAACTCAGAAATCCGCCTGCCTCTGCCTGCCAAGTTCTGGGATTAAAGGCGTGCGCCACCACCGCCCGGCTATTTTTCAGATTTTTCAAGACAGCAAGAAATCAAATTTCCAAGTGTATGGCCTTTAAAAATTATTTTTTTATCTATTTTATTCAGTTTAACCAAATCATTACAAGTATTTTCTTCCTCAGGAAATTACTTAATTTAAGTAGAATTTTTCTAGAGAATTAGCCTGGTAAGTGTGACTGTCCCCTTTTCAGGCCTGCACTACCCTTTCGGCATAGCCTGTATTGAGTGGAATCATAAATGCAGTGTGCTTCTGGGTGCAGAAATGAAAGGGTTTCCATCAGTACCACTTTGGAGACTTTCGTTAAGTGATGACCCAGGTACCTGTAGGGATGGTCTCTACAACTGCCTATCCATCCACAACCAGGTTGTAAATATATGAAATAAAAGGGTGTCTCTACTGACATGTACAGGGTTTTTTTTCATTCTTTTCTAAATAATACAGACCAACAAACAACTATAACGGGACATTTACATGTGCTTGGCGTGATAAGCAGCCTGAAGTTGATTAAGTATTCAGGATGCACATGTTTTACATGGGATGGCGGCTCACAGCTGTCTGTAATTTCACTTCCAAGGGATAGGATGCCCTCTTCTGGCCACTGTGAGCATGGCACACATCTGATGCCCTCTTCTGGCACAAGATATACATGAAATCAAAACACACACACCACACACACACACACACACACACACACACACACGAGTACAGGTATCTTTGGAGTACAGGTATCCAGAGGTGTTGGATTTCTCTAGAGGTGAACTCACAGGCAGTTATGAGCTTCCCAGTATGCTTGGAGCCAAACTCGGGTCACCTCTCTGGCCCCAGAAATAAGCAAAGTGTGTGTGTGTGTGTGTGTGTGTGTGTGTGTGTGTGTGTGTACAGAGGGTAGCCATGTGCTCTGTCTGTGACCTCGTCCCCTTGTGTGATGGATTTCAGCTGATATTGTCCCATGTTCCCCCTGCAAGTAGAATATATAATGTTACAATGTTAATAAGCTGTAATGGACATTAGCTCATGCAGAGTTCCTTTTCCAAGTGTTCTGTTATTTTTCATCCCATCCTCTGCCTCCACATCTTGCCATTCGGTAGGTACACTTACTTACTCCTGTGGGTTCAGGTCTGGACCAAGGTGAGGACCAAGGTCAGGTCCCTATGGGGTCCATTCTCATTTTAACCATCACATACAACAATGTAAGCCAGCGTTTTTGGCCATTAGAAGAATCAGACAACCAAGGAAACAGGCCTGGCTCTGGGGAGTTTAGTGTCTGTGGCCTTTGGCTATAATTAAATACCCTGTTTCAGCTATAAGTAAATGTTAAAAATTCTAACTGGGCATCTGGAGAGATGGCTCAGCAGTTAAGAGCACTGACTGCTCTTCCAGAGGTCCTGAGTTCAATTCCCAGCAACCACATGGTGGCTCACAGCCATCTGTAATTGGATCCGATGCCCTCTTCTGGTTTGTCTGAGGAGAATAATGGTGAATACATAAAATAAATAAACAAATCTAAAAAAAAAAAGAAAGGAAGGAAGGAAGGAAGGAAGGAAAAACAAAAATAAAAGAAAAAAAACAAACCAAAAAAAAGGGCTTTTTGGTTTTTTTGTTTGTTTGTTTTGTTTTGTTTTGTTTTGTTTTTTAAATTCTAAATAGATATAATGGACCAAGCTTGTAATTTCAGCACTTAGGAGTCTGGAGCAGAAATTTTGATACAGATTTGAAGTCAATCTGGGATATAGATTGAGATTCTATCTCAAAACAGAAAACACAAACATCTGGTTTTACTACGTGCCTGGTGGCTTAGGTCTAAACTCCCAGCTACTCTGTAAGCTGAGACAGGAGGATCATGAGTTCAAGACCTGTCCGAACTACGGAGTAAGTTTAAGGCCAGCCTATGCTATTGGTGAGACCCCGCCCCTCCGCCTTGATACCACTTTCTCCCCTCCCCTCCCTCACATACTTAACACTTTTTTTTTAAAAAAATAGGTTAAGGAAGTAAAAAAGACACCGTCGGGCTTGGAACTCCAAGTGGTTACTGCCGTTCCTGGTAGGAAACCCACCACGACCATGATTCCAGATGTTGACTGCCTGCTCTGGGCCATCGGACGGGACCCAAACTCTAAGGGCTTGAATCTAGATAAACTGGTAAGCTTGTTGATTAGTAATCAATGAGACTTGGTCCACCCTGGGTGGTCTTCGGTCTCCTGATAGCGCTGTGACCTTTTGCCTACCCATCCGTGTATGTGCTTTGTCATGAAGCGCCTGCTGTGAATACTTCTCCTTTCTGGTATTCTCTGATCCAGATAGCGCAGCCATTTCCTGACTGGCTTTCTTCTAGAAGACTTTTAAATGTTGGGGTTAGTGGGTAGGGACTATCACAACTTCCCAACCACCTCCCCTTCCTCTCTTCCCTCTCCCTTCTTTTTGGCAGTGATAAGAATTGAATTTGGAGCATCCCATATGATAACCAGGTTCTCTGCCACTGAGTGTGGTCTTAGCCCTCTTTTTTCCTTTTTTTTAGACATGGTCTCACTAAGTTACTTAGGATAGCCTTGAACTCAGTCTGTACCCCAGGCTAGCCTTGCAGTTTTCCTGCTTCACTCCCTAGTGGCAGGGGTTACAGATTTACACCACCAGTCCTGGCCTGAATTTTTTTGTCTTTTGAGACAGCATCTTTCATAGTCCAGGCTAGCCTCATTTTCGATAAAGAACTGAGAATGACCTTGAACTTCTGAACCTTCAGCTTCTACTTCCTGAGTACTGGGATTCTAGTCATGAGCCGCCGGGCCTGGAGCCTTCAACATTTTAGTGAATAAAAATATCTAGGAAGGGGCTTGGCTTGTTTTCAGGCTATAATGAAATATAATTAAAACTTGGATGTGCAGATAGGGTGTTTGTTAAGTGTCCAGTGTGCAAATATATTTGCTGGAATTTTTTTTATTGTGTTTATTTATTTGTGAGAGTGTGTATATGTCTGTGCTGTGTGCAGGCCAGATAACAACTTGTAGAATTCTGGTCTTTCCTTCCACCATGTGAGTCCTGGGCTTTGAACTCAGGTCATAGAGCTTGTCAGCGAGCGTCTTCACCACTGAGCCACCCTGTTGTCCCTGTGTGAAGAGTATCTCTCTCTCCCTCCTGCTCTTTTATTTGCTGAACTTGAAGAATAATTTTTGGCAAACTTAGTAATCGTTTCCTTATAGCATTTTATGTGTATGTGTGATTTACTGTGTTCTAATTTCGGAGACCCACCTCACCCTTCTCCCTTCCAGTTTTTGTCCTTATGTGTTGAGTCTGTGTGTATGTGTTCATGTAGATATGTATGCATGTGTACATTGCATGTAGTGGTGACATTGGTGACTTCCTCAATTGCTCTCTACCTTACTGTTTGAGGGAGTCTGTCTCTCTGAATGTATAGCTTCCCCGTGGTCAGCAGGCCCCAGGGATCATCTCGTCCCTGCCTCCTCAGCTCTGTGATTGATGCTACGCCTGGTTTGTCCATTCTCGATGGGGATTGAACTCAGGTCTTCTTGCTTGCCCAGTGAGCTCTTTATCTACAGAGCCATCTTCTAATTTCACCTTTGAATTTCTTATCCTCCTGCCTCTACTTCCCAAGTTCTGGGATTGCAGACGTGCACTGATGCTGCAGATCAAACCCAAGGCTTCAGCATACGGACAAGCGTCCTACCAGCCTCCCTGCTTCCCCAGCTCATAGGAAGGTTCATTGTCATCTTATTAAGAGTTTAGCTAGGTTTCCAAGTGCAGGTTGAATGACTCCTGTGGGCCGGGTCATGACATTGCATCACTCATCTAGTAAACCTGGCCCGTGACGAGGGTGAGGAAACCAGGAGACAGGGTCAGTAGATAACTGGCCAGGCTGGCATAGGAGTCTGTCCAACCACTACTGTGTCTTAATGGCCACGTGGACTTCATTTGCAGTAGAAGCTCAAATATATGTTGTGAAATGGTTACATATGTAACGTCTCATAACTAGTGAGTGCGAAGCTAGGGGTTCAGCCCAGTCTGTCTGGGGCCAAGGGATGTGTCTGTCTGTCTCTTTCAGTGACGCTAGGAGTCAGAGCCAGCGTCTGGTACAGGCTAAGCATGTGCAGTACCATGGAGCCATATCCCACCTCCAAAGATTGTATTAATCTATATATCTACATGGATATAGATACATATGAATATATTATACATGTAATATAGGTCATAATTCATATATATAAATATGTATACATATTTATATAGATATTCATTTTTCATTGAAGCTGGGTTTTACCACGTAGCCATGGCTGGCCTTAGAATTGGCTAAGTAGACCAGGTTGGCCTCCAGCTTGTTCAGTTGTACAAAACAGCATGGTTTGGAGTAGAATACAGACTTTGCTAAGATTGTTAAAAAATAAGATGGTAACTTCCAAAGGAAAAGCCTTCGGCTGTGACCCTCTAGATGACCGAGATAGCTTTCTATGGCTGTGATAAAACACCATGACCAAAAGCAACCCGGAGAGTGATGGGTTTATTTCAGCTTACATAGAACATCATCCAGAGAACTCAAGGCAGGAACTCAGGGCGGGAACCTGGTGGCAGGAGCGGATGCAGAAGCCTTGGGGAAGTGCTGTGCACTGGCTTGCTCCTCATCGCTTGCTCCGCCCCCTTATTAGATGCAGCGTCACCTGCCTGGGATGGCCCCGCCCCCCAGCGAGCTGGCCCCACCCACATCAATCATTCTAGGCTTGCCCACCAGCCAGTCTGGTGGGCACATTTTCTTAGTTGAAGTTCTCTCTTCCCGAAGGCCCCTAGCTTGTGCAAAGTCGAAGAAAATACTACCAAGTACTAGCAAGCACTTAGTATGTCAGCGCTGTTTCAGAGGATCTCCAGAGTGTCAAATGTGATAGTATCTTTCTCTTCTTCTCTTCTTCCTCCTCTTCCTTCTCATCTTCCTCCTCTTTTCCTCCTTTTCCTCCTCCTCCTTTTCGTTTTTGCTTGTTTGGTTTTTTTTTTTGTTTTTCAAGACAGGCTTTCTCTGTGCCCTGGCTGTCCTGAACTCACTGTGTAGACTAGGCTGGTCTCGAACTCAGATCTGCCTGCCTCTGTTTCCCAAGTACTGGGATTAAATGGGTGAGCCACCACCGCCCTGCTCTTTTTCTTTTCTCTGTTATTTGTCACTCTTTTTCATGCTTGCTGGATCAGTGTCATCCCATTAAAGCACCTCGGTAGTCTACAAGACCGTTCATCTTTTATATTAAGGAAGCGGTGGGCTTTGTCAGCTCAAAGTGATCTGCATGTCGCTGTTAAGTCCTGTGAGTTTCTGGAGGTGCAGATGTGCTGTCAGCCCGTCTCAGATGTCTGATGTACTGTTACAGACAGCCCCAGTATTTACCAGGTGTCCCTTTGTGATTTTAGGGCATTCAGACTGATAAAAAAGGCCATATCCTAGTCGATGAATTCCAGAATACCAATGTCAAAGGCGTCTACGCCGTGGGAGACGTCTGCGGGAAAGCACTCCTCACTCCAGGTAACTGCTTCATTTCTCAGGAGGAGAGGCCTGTGTGTTATCTAACCCTGCCCAGCTTTTCAGTCACATTTACGACAGCAATGTTAAAATCGGTCATTTCTTTGTCATCAAAACAGCACTGAAGGAGAGGGAGGCCAGATACTGCATATTTGCTGAGTAGAACTCATGACTCCTTAGAAAGCTGAGTCTGTTGATTTCTCTCATTGCTGTCACAAAATACTGAAAAAAAGGCAACTTAAGGACGGAAGGGTTTGTCTTGGCTCTAGGGTGTCGGATCCCAAGACCATCACAGCGGGCAGGGCAAGGCGGCAGGAGCATGAGGCTGCTGGTCACGTTGTGTTCACACTTGTGACGCAGAGAGACACAGATGTTAGTGTTCAGCTTGCTTCCTCCTTTTTCCCTCTGTCTAGTCCAGGATGCCAGCCCAAGGGATGGTGCTGTCCCTATTCAGGGTAGGTCCACTCTCCTCAGTTAAATCTCTCTGGAAAAGTCCTCATAGATACATCAAGGGCTCTGTCTCCCTGTTGATTCTAAATCCAGTCAGATGGACAAGGAGGATTATAACCACCACAAACAGTTATATGATTAGCAAATTCTGAGATCTTCATAAAGAATGTTGGGGCCCAGAAGTCATCTCATAAAGCACACAAACACTGGTCTCAGTCAGACAGGGATAGTTTATTGAACATTCACCCCAGGACTGATGAATCAGGGCCACAGATGAGACTCGAGAGCTGGCTGTGATCACGAGTCAGAATCCTACAGATCTTTTAAGCCTTGAAATCCACAAACATCTGTGCCAGGTTAATTCACCAATTAGGATTTAGGGATAGGGGATTTCCTTAGGAACATGTCTTTGTGGTACGTTATCCTATCCTCATTGGTTGGGGTATTCGACTGTGGTGAGGGACTTGTATCTAATGTTCATGTCTTAAGTTGCCAACCAGGATGAGTCTTGTCATGTCCAACATTCCTGTCTTAACTTGCCAACCAGGATGTCAGTTACCCCTGTACATGTCTCTTTCTGCCAAGTAGGATGTTAGTTCCCAGGGAGGTCTTGGGAACTTAAATTTTAATTAACCCCTACTCAAAATGGAAGTCGGATTCCAAATGGTTTCTTATATTGGTGCAGGTGTTTTTCTTATGTTGGGTTCATCCTAGGGGCAGCTTATAAAAGCAAAAAGCATAAAAATTTATATATAGGTACAGGACGCCTAGTGGTTGGTTCGGGTCTAAGCTTACTGTAGCTAACTATACAAAGCCATTCTGACTGACTTCTATTGTGATTGGTTTCCAAGGACACCAAAGCACAGAATATAACAGAATTGGTGATTAACTAAAGCATCGGAAAGTTTCCTTATTAGTAACAGCACAAAATGGCGGGGAGTCAGGTACCAGTTACCAGGCCTTAACATTTTACCTAAGCCTTAACAAAGAAGACCTTTCATACAGGTTACCTTCTGAAGACTGGTGTCTCAGACAGTTGGCATGCTTGTGTGAGTGGTGTTGGTGCCGCCAGCTCTGCTGTCCTTGTCCTCCTCATCCCTGTACCTAACCCACTTCAGGATCATATCCAAGACGCTCGCCACACCTGGCTGCTGTGTCATTTTCTGCTCTTGGTCTATCCTTCTGTGAGACCTCAGCAGACTTCTCAAATATCCTAAGGTCTAACCTCAATGTGGAAGCTTGCTCTCTTTCTCCATTGTTTTAAGTAAAAGTGATATTTTTGCGACACACAGTATGATATTTTAAAATATTTCCATTTTGTGGAGGGCTTAGTCAAGCTAGCTAACATTTATTACCTCACAGGCTTTTTTTATTACAAAAAATAATTAAAATCTACTCTCGGTAGTTTTCCTTTTTTTTTTTTTTTTCTCCAAGTCAGGGTTTCTCTGTGTAGCCCTGGCTGTCTTGGAACTCACTCTGTAGACCAGGCTGGCCACAAACTCAGAAATCTGCCTGCCTCTGCCTCCCAAGTCCTGGGATTAAAGGCATGTGCCACCACTGCCCGGCGTTCTGTAGTTTTCATTTGGGTTATTTTTTGTTTGGTTGGTTTTTATGGTCTTTTAAGACAGGGTTTCTCTATGTAGCTCTGGCTGTCCTGAAATTTACTCCCTAGATTAGGCTAACCTCGAACTCAGAGATCTACCTGTTTCTGTGTCCCAAGTGCTGGGATTAAAGGTGTGTATAACTACACTCAACAATTGTTAACTATACAACAGATTGCATATTTAATTATGTATTTGTATTATTAACAGTAGTTACCGCGCTGTGCAGCACATCTCTGTTATCCTAACCAAAATTTTATGTCCTTTGACAAGACTTTGAAAAACATCCTCGCATCATCTAAAGATGTCTACTCCTAGCTCGTCTTAGGGGGGAAAAACCGCTAATTTTATATCAGTAAATTAATAACTGATAGTCTTTTTGGACTCTGGCTTTTTGGGGGGAAGACATTGGAATAAAAACAGGCCAAACATAAGCAAGCTTTTTACTTACCAAAAAAAGAAAAAAGAAAACTTTACCAAAGTAGAAATATAAATGGGCCAAATTGGTTTGTTCCATAAATATCCTGCCAGAAAGCTAGTGGCCTCCTTAAACAGATTAACCTCTGGGTGATTAGGGATTTAAGGATGTGTCCCTTTTCTTCATGATAGAATGCACAGAGTTTGTTAAGCCAGTCGTTTTGAATTGCTCATGATGGTAACGCTAGGTTTTCATTATGTTAACGTAGACATGACAATGACATTGATGTCGCGTTTGGTCAGAGGCACACCAGACCAGTAAATGGCTGTTGGAACAGCGCTGCTATGTTTGAATAAACAGTAAAACACACACTGGCTTTTATATCATTGCAGTTGCAATCGCTGCTGGCCGGAAACTGGCCCATAGACTTTTTGAATGCAAACAAGATTCCAAGTTAGACTATGACAACATCCCTACCGTGGTCTTTAGCCACCCGCCTATTGGGACCGTGGGGCTCACTGAAGGTGGGTATTTGAAAACGAAGGTAATTTGTGGTTTCTTCTCTAAACTGTGTTGGCCCAAATAACTGTCTCTCAAGTTACACGGATCCTTTTGTTTAGTCTGCAGTCATAGGTCTGCAGTCATAGTTCTCAGGCCTGGAGAACTTGGAGAGGGTGATTCCTAAGGCATCTCTGTTTCTGGTCCCTTTTCCCCCTGCCCCTCTTCACACTTAAATAACTTAAAAGTTGCCAAAAGAAAACAAAGGACTTCTGTGTCCTTACTATTTTTTCCTTATAATTTTTGCAGCTTATATATACAGTGTACATCTATTTTTAAAAAAAATTTATATTTTTTTAAAGATTTATTTGTTTTATGTATATGAGTACACTGTAGCTGTCTTCAGACATACCAGAAGAGGGCATCAGATCTCATTACAGATGGTTGTGAGCCATCATGTGGTTGCTGGGAATTGAACTCAGGACCTCTGGAAGAGCAGTCAGTGCTCTTACCCACTGAGCCCTCTGTCTCCACATCTTATTTTTTTAAGAACACATGTCTTCATTTACATATAGTTTCAAGATGAGAAAACGTTGGTTAATAAAGTATTATTTACACTTTAGACTTTGGGCAATTTTTGCCAGCCATCTCAACTACCATTTGGAACACAGCCCTCCACTCCCAGTCTAGAATTCAGTCTAGCATAATTTACTACAGGCAGCTTGGCGTCACTTAATCAGAGACACAGTTCGTCTGTGTCTGATGTGACATGGATGTTTATTCTGTAGAATTCCCTTCACTTTGGTGTGGTTGGATGCTTCCCGTTTGATTCAGGTCTGTTTCTGGCCATCACCCTCTGGTAGCTCTCTGAGATACTTCTTGATGGAATATTTTCCTTCACGTGCATTGTAGATGAAGCCGTTCATAAGTATGGGAAAGACAATGTGAAAATCTACTCAACTGCCTTTACCCCAATGTATCACGCTGTGACCACGAGGAAGACAAAATGCGTCATGAAGATGGTTTGTGCCAACAAAGAGGAAAAGGTACTGGGCAAATGGGGTTTCTTACAGGTGATCTGGGCTCCTCCTATTTGAAAAGAGATTCTGTTAAAAAAGTGAGGTCTCAGTCTTGGCATTGCAAAGCATACTGACTATTGTAAAGATAAAAATGATTGACCACTGGTCCAAAAGAGACAGGACGCTCAGAAATACTGAGAAAGGTGGCCTGGAAAGATGACCCTGTGGCGAGCACCCACATCAGTCAGGTGGTTCTCAGCCACCTGAAACTGTATCCCTAAGGAGATCTGGAACCTTCTTCTGGCTTATTGAGGGCACCCTCACACGTGTGTACAGAATTACAGAGACACAGACAAACACTTAAATAAATGTGAAATAAACCCTTTTAAAATGTAGTGGTAAATATAAGACAAAACTTCAAGTAACAAAACAGTAAGTGGAAATTTAGTCAATCATTGTTTGAAAGTTACTGTTTCTTAGTTTACCTTCCTGAGGGTCCGCCACATGGATTTTGGCGTTTCGAAGGATTTTCTGTCTCCCCAGCAAATTTCCTATTTCCCTACATCTTCACCAGTGTCTTTTTCAATGCAGCCCCTTCAGTGGGTGTCATGTGATCGTTCAGTAGTTTTGAGCAGCATTTGAATGGGTTTTCTTGTATAATTTAAAAACAGGTTTAGTTTGGATTCTCAAGCTTATTAAGCTGTTTCTTGTACTTGAGTTCAATCTTGAGGAATGTGGCTGAGTGTAAAGGCTTCAGAAAGTTTTCTTTTTGCTTGGACTTTTGAAGCCGGCTCTTACCACATCGCCTGGGCAATATATCCTGATCCTTGTGCCTCAGCCTCCCCACCTGTAAGATCATACCACACGCTGCTAGTACCTAGCTGTGACATTATGTTATGAGATGACCCAACAGGTAGAGATGCTTGCTCGAAGGCCTGATGACCTAATGCCTATCCCCTGATTCTATAGGATGGCAGAGAGAATGACTCCCAGGAGTTTTTCCCTGACCTCTGCTGATATAGAAAATAGCCCACACACCTGATCACTCCCTCCTGTACCTGCTCAGTGCTCTCTGGCTCTACACCCTCCCCCAGCACACAGTGAAATAAACATGAATGCAAATGCATTTTAAGGGGCTGGAGAGATGGCTCAGTGGTTAAGAGCACTAATTGCTCTTCCAGAGGTCCTGAGTTCAAATCCCAGCAACTGCATGGTGGCTCACAACCATCTTCAGTCTGATTCCCTCTTCTGGTGTGTCTGAAGACAGCTACAGTGTACATGAAATACATACATGAAATACATATATGAAATCAATAAATCTTTTTGAAAAAACAAATGTACTTTAAAACTTTAGCTATAGTAATAGTTTTCAACTTCAGTTCTTAATAATTACAAGTTTCATATCTGATTTGATGGGCTTCAAGCCCCAAGACATAGTTTGTGGTTTTTAGTTCAGCAGTAGTACACAGCCTGCTGCCTGGATCTATCCTCGATGCCTACGGTTGGCACATCAGTGTGAGCAGGACCCTGCCTTTCTCTTCACATTCTACCAACGTCTCCCTCTGGCATGTAGGCTCCCAGGTTCTTTTATAGCTAAAATTCAGGAGTTCTTGCTCTTGCCAACAGAAACAGGGGTTGAATTATAATTGTGTTGTCCCTAAAATACATTAACATTGTGACTTAACAGAACAACTGGCATTCAGCGAGCAGGGGACAGAATTAACTGGGCCAGGAAGTCACAAGTCTGTAGCTGTCTGGTTAATGAACGTGCTTAGCTCTTAGAGAAGAAAGCCAGGCATGGTGCTGTAGGTATAGCCCATGATCTCAGCACTGAGGAGGCTGAGGCAGGAGGATCAGGAGTTTGAGGCCAGCCAAGATTATATAGCATGACCCAGAGACATCGTGTTCAAAGAGAACTTGATGGGACAGTAAGAAAGCAAGATTAAGAAATGCCCGGTGTGCACTGGGAGGGGCTCCAGAGGCCTGCCTCCTAGGCTTGCTTACACTGACTCTTGACTATAAAGACCTTTCTTTTTCCTCGCAGGTGGTTGGCATCCACATGCAGGGGATTGGGTGTGACGAGATGCTGCAGGGTTTTGCTGTTGCAGTGAAAATGGGGGCCACCAAGGCTGACTTCGACAACACCGTTGCCATTCATCCTACCTCTTCAGAAGAGCTGGTCACCCTACGCTGAGAGCCCAGGGGCTCGCGTGGCTAGCCGTCTGACCAGCAGACTTCTGGGAGGAACCAACCAAGTTTACTCCCTGCTCCGGCTTTATAGATTTCTGTATTTTAATCAGGAACTTCTGATGTTGTAAATTTCCAGTTAAACAAAAAAAAAAAAAAAAAGAAGAAGAAGAAGAAGAACTACTTATGTATCTAATCATAAGGTTGTTTTATTAATCCGGGTTGGTTTTCATTTGATAATATTTACAATAATTAATATTTTGATTTTTTGTTGTTGTTTTTTTAATTAACAGCCGTGTGTTCGTTGAGTTTTTCTTGCTTTGGCCCCATTCCAAGTTTAAATGTATATGAAGTACACTGAAGTTAGTGCACCTGACGGATGGATATAGCAGGCTAATTTTTTTTTTTTTGAGATAGTGTCTTTATGCAGCCCAGGGTGGCCTCAGACAACTCAAAATCCTCCAGCCATAGCCTCATGAGTGCTGGAATTCTAGGCATGCATGGCCTTTCCTGGCCTAGCTTGTTAGTTTTGTGTGATGGTAAGTCTCCATCTATAAATATACAAGTATACACAGAATGTATGTGTGGTATTTTTTGTACTGTATTGGAAAGCTGCCCCGAGGATTCTACCTCTCTATTTCTTGTTTTATTCTTTGCTCTGTTTTAAATGATTTAAAATGGTTCGTGTCATTTTCATGAAATGAAGTGTATTGAAGTTAGGAGACTTCAGGCTGGCTAGATAAAGGAGAGGCACCCTGGTGATGACTGCAGTCAGGAGAGGAGGCTGGGGCACCCGGGGCCTTTTCCTCTCAGTATTCCTGGTTCATCCAGTCATTTCAATATCTCTGTTTTTGTTACTTTTTTTATGAAAACTATTCCAAAAATTTGAAATTCACTGCATTGTCTTATAAAATTTATTATGAAATATACTGCTATCAGTTTTATTTTCTAAGACTTCACGCTGGGAGAACAGATACCAACATGTGTTGGGGAAGAAACCTTTAAACAAGTGCCAGAGGGGCTGGATGGATGGGACTTTTCCATGCTCCTTGCCCTTGTAGAGGATTCAGTTTGGTTCCCAGCTCCTACCTGCTGGCTCACAGCCATGTGTGACTTCAGTTCCAGGGGATCTGACTCCCTCTTCTGGCCTTTGCAGGCACTACACAGAGGCAAAACACTTCTAACACATAAATTAAATCTGAAGTACCAGGGATATGAAAGACAGTCTTGGGATAGATGGATGTGGAAGAGCAACCTGAGAAAATAACTTAGGTGTCTTAGGGTTTGTATTCCTGCACAAAATAACATGCATGACCAAGAAACAAGTTGGGGAGGAAAGGGTTTATTCACCTTACACTTCCACATTGCTGTTCATCAGGAAAGGAAGTCAGGACTGGCACACAGGGTAGAAACTTGGAGGCAGGAGCTGATGCAGAATGCTGCTTCTTGGCTTGCTTTCCCTGGCTTGCTCAGCTTGCTTTCTTATAGAACCCAAGACCACCAGCCCAGGGATGGCACCACCCACAATGATCACTAATTGAGAAAATTCCTTATAGCTGGATCTCATGGAGGCATTTCCTCAAGGGAGGCTCCTTTCTCTGTGATAACTCCAGCTTGTGTCAAGTTGACGCACAAAACACTAGCACTGGAGAGGTAGCGGCTAGGAGTGAAGGACAGCCTGGGCTACATGAGACTCTGTCTTCAAAAAAAGGTGGGGAGGGCAGTGTGTGTGTTATAACCCTATTTCTGTTGTCTATCAGCTAGGTAAACAAATTCCTCCTTGTCTGAGGGTTTCATGAGCAACACAGTGCTACTGAGTTTTTTCTGGGTGACTTTCTGAGCCAGTTTGAGCATCTGGGTAGCCCCAATGCCGATGAAGTAAAATATAAAATATAAGTAACTATATTGTGTATTGTGGTGGGAATAAAATAGCCCCAATCGTGGATTTTTGACTGATATAGGTGCTCCCCACTCTTGGTAGCCTGAAAAATAGTGTGTCAAGCTTCTGGGCTCCACTGGGCTCCCAGTCTATTCTGCACATGCAGGGAGGGGAGGCTCCAAGAGCCAGTGCTATTCTAACACACTATGTGCTATGTTTGCCTTGTTCCTTAGTGCAGGGGATGGAGCCCAGATCCTTGGGTACACAGAATACAGGCTCCACTACTGAGCCGTGCCTTGAGCCCTATCACTTAGTCCCATTGGTGTCCTTGTGGTCCACTACTGGGTCCACAGTAAACAGGCTCTGCTCTTATCCATCCTCAGACTAGCCTAGTCCTTGAGGTGCCATGGCTGGTCATACATACATGACCCCACATACAAATACGAACACGTAACCACATTGTGTAAAGTACACAGCACACAGTAGGTGCTCGCTAGATTTTACTAGTATTCACTGAAGACTGGGTATTCACTTCTGAGCAACCTTCTAGTCTGGAAAAATTTATTTTTTATTTTTGCAGGATAGTCATGCCATGTAGCCTAAGATAGCCCACACTTGTGATCCTCCTGCCTCAGCCTACCAAATGTTGTAACCATAAGCATACATCATCATACCCTGCATGAAAGAAAATATTTCTAATGATAAGGGGAAATTTCCTTAAAATTCAAAGTTAAGGCAGCATTTCTTTTTTCTTTTCTTTCTTTTTTTTAAAGTGAGCACACTGTCACCGTCTTCAGACACACCAGAAGAAGACCTTGGATCCCATTACAGGTAGTTATGAGCTACATGTGGTTGCTGGGAATTGAACTCAGGACCTCTGGAAGAGCAGTCAGTGCTCTTAACAGATGAGAAAAACATTTCTAAACAAATAGCAGGGCAGTGGCTCACAGGGCAGCTAGGTGGTTTATTGACTGAAGGGGACACCTCGAAGAATAAGAGGTACTGCCAACAATTGAGACAATAGCCCTAGGTTGGAACGCTCTCCCCCAAGTGGGACATTGCTATTCTAATTATACATTATTAGATAAAAGTTCGTGTGACTTTGGAAAAGAAGGTTAGAGGTGGAGAAATGGCCAGAGTGTTGTGTTGCTGGGTAACAAACTACCCCAAATTGTATCTTAAAACGAGCTTGCAGTGCAATTTAGCTAGAGGTCGCTCCAAGCAGCTTCTGTGCCTGCCCCTTAAGGAACCACCTGATCTTTTGGCCCCTCTGACAAAGCACCCCGCATGGCACCCCGCACCCATCCAGAGCCTGCTCATTCTGCTCATCTCTCAAGACTAGGAGCTTTTCAGGGCGTCTGGGAAATGGACAGGAGTCCAGATGCAGATCTCCAAAGCCAGAAGCCTGCTGGATGCTGTGCTTCTTCCTCGGTTGTAGAAGGACCACATGAGTCAAGCAGTGGTGGTACACGCCTTTAATCCCAGCACTTGGGAGGCAGAGGCAGGCAGATTTCTGAGTTCGAGGCCAGCCTGGTCTACAGAGTGAGTTCCAGGACAGCCAGGGTTATACAGAGAAACCCTGTCTCAAAAAACAAAAAACAAACAAACAAAAAAGAAGGACCAAATGAGATCGTTTAATTGCTCACCTAAAAAGGTTATCTCTGCAGGGCCCTGGTGGCACATGCACTTAGGAGGCAGAGACAAATGGATCCTCTTATGACTCTGAAGCCAGCCAGGTCTACACAGAGAAACCCTGTCTGGAAAAAAAAAATGGAAAAAAAGAAGTTGTCACCACATGTCGCACAGTGGTCGATCCCTAAGATTTTGCTGAGGTTAGTAGATACTGCATTTTTGTTGGATTTATTTTCCACTCCTGGCTGGTAAATATCTTACTGGTACCGTTGTTGGTATTTGAGAAAAGTGAAGCTATTTCAGCCCAGCTGTATTACCATCTGTAGTGGCTATTCTTGACTATATCTGGAGTGATCTACAGTCCAGAATTAGAAGGTTCACCTGTGATCCTGATCTTGAGGCTGGGAGACACAAGTTTCTGACCTGGATCTTGACATGGAGATCTTGAGGCATAGTGGCTGTAAATCCCAGGAGACTAAGGCAAGGAGATCTCTGAGTTCAAGGTCATCTGGGACAAAGCAAATCCCAGATCCAGGTGTGATGGCACACACCTTTAATCTGGGCCACACCTTCTTCTGGAGACCTACATAAGGACTTTGGAAGAAGGAAGATTCATTCTCGTTTGTCTGCTTGCCTTGTGGGATTGAGAAACTGCTAGATCCTTGGACTTCATTCACAGCTGCTGCTGACCATTGTTGGGAGTTGAACTGTAAGTCATAACAAATTCCCTTACTCTATTGATTACCCATAAGTCCTGTGACTCTAGAGAACCCTGACCAATATACCATCTTCAAAGCAGCTGTGACCTATTATTACAAGACACTCAAGATGGAGACTCTGCATTTCCTTGTAGAAGGCAGGACTGGAGGGTTATCAGCCTTTACCTGAGACCTAAACCATTCTTGTCTGCATTTCTCTGACAGCTGAGTGTAAGTTTGACTCAGCTGAAGATATTCATGTGGTCTCAGGTAGAGCTACAGTGTGGAAGAGAGGGCTCCATCTATACAGCACTGGGGAAGTCTTCACCTGTACTGGTGTGAGCTTCACAGTGGGGCAGCTCTTTGTGCTTTACCCATGAACCTGTAAGGAACTCTGACTCATAGGTTGGCCAAGTTGGCCTTTGGTAGAGAATGTTGCTTTGACTTGCTGTGATTCTCTATCTGGGTAAGTAGATATTTGTTTACATCTTCGCAGGAAAAGTTCACCCAGTAGGACTTGTGTTTACTCGTTCCAGACAGCGTTTTGTCTTCAATGTAATGGACCAGTGTGGTAGCTGTCGAAGAGAAAACAGTCCAATTTTCTGTGAATCAAATTGTGACAGACTGGAGGGTATATTCCTGAGACAAGTTCTGGCCAGCTGAAAACAGATTTTTCTTAGTGCCCCTTTTTGTAATATGGATAAAAAGCCAGATCAACAGTAGCACATCAGATGTCTTAATGTTCTGTTCCTGGGAAGAGACACTGCAACCACTGCAATTCTTATTAAGGGGCTTAATTTTTATTATTGGGGCGGATTTACAATTTCAGAGGTTTAGTCCATTTTCATCTCGTGGGAAGCATGGCAGCATCCAGGCAGACATGGTGCAGAAGTAGCTGAGAGTCCTACATCTGAATCCACAGGCAACAGGAAGAAGAGAAAGAGATACTGGGCCTGGCTTGAGCACTTGAAATCCCAAAGTCCACCCCCAGGGACACTTTTCCTCCACACATACTCCAACAAGGTCACACCTCCTAATTCCTCTGAAGTAGTATCCACTCCCTAATAACCAAGCATTCAAATATATGAGCCAGTGGGGGGCATTCCTATTCAAACCATCTCAGAAGTCAAAGGTGTTGGATCCCCTGAGCTGGAGTTACAATTGTGAGCTGCCTTGTGTTGGTGTTAGGAAAGGAACTTGGGTTCTCTAGAAGAGCAGTAAGTGCTATTAACCTTTGAGTCATCTCTCCAGCTCCCTAAATAATAGTTTTTTAACTGAAATGACAGTACAGGTTAGGAATACAGTCAAGATTAACAGCAGATCACATGAATGAAGGTATTTAAATGACCCCATTATTCCTTGGGGCTTTCTTTTATGGACTTCAGTAGCATTTCGTTATTAGGGACATAGTTTGGGTGGCCCTCTATTTTGTTTGACAGATTACATAACAGTTACTGTACAGGTCCCTGGCCATATCATAACTGATTATAATAGCATGCACAACCAACTGTTCACATGCATAGTTGGTAAATGGGATTTTTCTTGAAGGTTCACTTTGAGGACATGGTTTGTCTTATTATATATGCATCCAAAACTGTGGGGAGCCGACAAAAGGCGGCTATCATCCTTGCAGCCATCTTGAGCCATATACCCAGACAAGAGACTTGATTACAATAGCTACAACAGCTGAGCACATGCTGATAACATCTTGCTTTAGATACCTAGGATCTTCCCTTGGGTGTGTGAGACTTAAAGGTGTGATTTAGAGCTGAGACTTAAGGGTGTGACTTAGAGATCAGATTTAGAGACAAGACCTAAGAGCATGATTTAAGGGCGTGACTAAAAGGCGTGGCTTAGAAGTGAGACATAAAAGGCAGAGGCAGACAGAAGAAATCAGTAGTTATTAGGCATTAGGTGGAAGACACTTGGACTAGAGAACTCTAAAGAAAGCAACAGATTATTAGGCATTAGACATTAGGCACTTAGCACTTGGAGAAAGAACTTGGAACTTGGAGGCACTAGGGACTAGGAACTAGGGACTAGGAACTCAAGACTTGGGACTTGGACTAGGAAGAGAGACTGAAGAATAAACGGGATTGAATCACACTCTGTCTGGTCTCTATTCTTTGAGTCTGTCCTCACTGTCTCTCTTGCTGAACCCCGACTGGCGGACTGGAGCAGCTTGGGGCAGTACCAGCCAGAACAATTAAAGCTTTCGGCAGTTTGGGTTCCAATATTGATAGAGCCGGCTCTCAACATTTTTGGCCCCCAAACGTGGGGCAGCTAGGTCCGCAACATTTTTGGCGCCCAAAGTGGGGTTGCAAGAATGAGACACCAGTGAGGGACCTTACTGGAAGAAGGATCCGAAAATTCAGAATTGAAAGGAAGGTGATCACTGTAGGTAAGTCATGTTAATGAAAATGGGGCAAGAAATAAGTCAGCCTGAACTCTGTTTTTGTTTTGTTGTTTGCTGCTCACATGTGTTAATTGTCTGCTTTTGTTTCGTTGTTTGAATGCTATCTTTCATGTTCAAAGTAAAAAGAAATTTATTTATCCGAAATTAGAATCCAAGATACAACCAAAGGCTGATGATGATTTGTCAGAGCCAGATTGTGTTAACCTAGAGGAAGAGGCAGCCGAACATTATGACCCCGAATGGCCCTCTTCCCAAAGCCCCTCTCCCAGTGCACCTCCACTTCCAGATGCTCCCGCAATGGAAATGGCGGTTATAGATCCCAGATGGGAGTTACAGGAAAAAATATCTGTTCTTAAACAATAGATAGAGTTAGAAAAAGAGTATCAGAACTTAACTAATCAGCTACAAAAATTGAAGACAGGGAAGATGTCTCAAGAGATAAACTTCGAAAATCCCCCAGCTCCTTGCATTCCTCAACCAGGAGTCCAAAGGCAGTCCCTATTACCTAGCTTAAAATTAGCCACAGATCATCCAGAGAAGGGAGATGCTCAGGCTTTCCCTGTATCAGAGACCAGAGACAATCAAGGGGTTGCTTGGAGACATCACACAGGGTTTAATTTTCAAATTATTAAGGAATTAAAAAATGCAGTATCACAATACGGTGCCACTGCTCCCTTTACTCTTGCAATTTTAGAGTCTGCCGCAGAGGAGTGGCTGACTCCTAGTGATTGGAATATGTTAGTGAGAGCAGTTCTTAGTGGTGGTGACTATCTTATTTGGAAATCAGAGTATCATGAGAATTGTAAAGAAACAGCTAGGAGAAACATTCAGGCAGGCAATGGCTGATCCTTTGATGCTTTAGTAGAAGGGCAATTTGCTTCTAGTGATAACCAGATGCAATATGACCCAGGCTTATTTGCGCAAATTCAAAACGTAGCAATGAAGGCTTGGAGTTGCAGCAATGAAGGCTTGGCGTAAACTCCCAGCAAAAGGGGACCCTAGTACGTCCTTAACAGCAGTCAGACAAGGACCTGATGAACGATTTTCTGATTTTGTTCATCGATTAATGACAATAGCAGGGAGGATTTTTGATAATGCAGAGGCAGGTGTAGATTATGTGAAACAACTTGCATATGAAAATGCCAATCCTGCCTGTCAAGCAGCCATTAGACCCTACAGGAAAAAGACAGACCTTATCGGGTATATCAGACTCTGTTCTGACATAAGTCCCTCCCACCAACAGGGCTTAGCTATGGCGGCTGCCATGCAGGGACAATCAGTAAGAGATTTTTTGGCTAGTTGAAACCAAAAGGCCTGTTTTAAATGTGGCACGTCTTGACACTTTGCAAGAGATTTCGAGGCAGAAAATGAGTTAACCCAGAGACAGCCCAGAAAACTGCCTGGGCTCTGCCCACTTTGCAAACGTGGAAGGCATTGGGCTAGTGAATGTAGGTCAAAAAGAGACACACAAGGAAACACCCTTTCCCATAATCAGGGAAACGGGAACAGGGGCCAGCTCCAGGCCCTGAACCAACGCAAGCCAAAACAGGCTTATGGAGCAGTCAGTTTCTTACCAGCAAACACCAATCCCTTTCTGAACTTAGTTGAGCAACACCAGGAAGTGCAGGACTAGACCTCAGTTCTGCCACTCACATAGTATTAACCCCAGAAATGGGACCTCAGGCCTTACCCACTGGAGTGTTTGGACCACTCTATCCAAATGTGTTTGGTCTGATAGTGGGAAGAAGCTGTACTACTATGCAGGGACTACAGATTTTTCCTGGAGTTATAGACAATGATTATAAAGGTGAGATTAAGGTAATGGCACAGGCAATTCAGAACATAGTCACCATTCCTACAGGTGGATAGGAGGAATAGGATAGAATAGAAGGAGGATAGCTCAACTATTGTTACTCCCATTGTACCCTACTAATCACAAATGTAAGAATCCTAAAAGAGGGGATCAAGGCTTTGGTTCCTCTGATGCATATTGGGTACAACCTATAGTTAAACAAAAACCTATGATGACACTATGGCTGGATGGAAAGGCATTCCAAGGCTTAGTTGACACAGGAGCTGATGTGACTTATCCTAAAACAAATCGATTGGCCTGTCACCTGGCCTCTGACCCCAACCTTAACCAATCTAAATGTATTGGCTAAAGTCAAAATCCACAACAAAGCTTTAAGGTGCTGCTGATGTGGAAGGATAAAGAAGGTAATACAGGGAATATGCAACCCTATGTCATCCCAGGCCCCCCCATTAATCTCTGGGGCAGAGATCTGTTATCCCAGATGGGATTGATTATGTGTAGCCCTAATGAAGTAATCACGGCTCAAATGATAAACTCTGGATTTTCCCCCAGGGAAAGGATTAGGAAAAGGTGAAGAAGGGATTATCTAACTTGGATCAGGCCATAAAGGCTCATGAGTTACTTCACCTTAATTCTAAAACTTTAGAAATTATGTTTAAAATTACCAGAGAACAAGCTAAACAAATTGTTAAACAATGTCAATCATGTGTTATACTTTTACCAATCCCTCATTTGGGCATAAATCCAAAGGGACTGATACCAAACAGTCTCTGGCAAATGGATGTTACTCATTATAATGAATTTGGCCATTAAAAAAATATACATGTATGTGTAGATACATACAGTGGGTTCATTTATGGGACATTACAATCTGGAAAAACAAGCAAGCATGTGATCACTCATATGCTTGCTACAATTGCTGTATTGGGTGTGCCTAAACAGAGAAAGACTAACAATGGCCCAGGTTATACATGCTCCAGTTTCTACCAATTCTGTGAAAAATTGGGAATACTACATAAAATGGTATCCAAGGTATGGTAGAAAGGGCACATTGAATCATTAAATGTCAATTTGAAAAAATTAAAAAGGGGGAATGGTACTCTACCAAGGGATCCCCAGATATATCCTTCATCACTCCCTCTTTATTTTAAATTTTTAAACTTTGGATTCTGAAGGAAAATCTGCTGCAGATAGATTCTGGCATCCTGATACCAAAAAGAATTTTGCAACAGTCCTCTGGAAAGACCCATTAACTGGAACCTGGAATGGGCCAGATCCAGTGCTTATCTGGGGAAGAGGTTCTGTCTGCATATATTCCCAAACTGCAGATGCTGCACGTTGGCTGCCAGAGAGACTGACTAAACAAATAGACAACAATAACAAATCAAGGGAGGAGAAAACCCCCTGAGAAGCGTAACTTTTCTTTGTGGAAAACATGAAGATGCTTTTCAATTGCCTTCAAACTGGAACAGATCAACAAGCAAACCTGACTTGGGAAGTCCTCAATGTGGAAGGAGACATCACCACCCGGACCTCCAGGGCGGCGCTATTGGACTCTTGGTTCCCTAACTTATGATTTAGTGGAGAACATTGTTTAGACCCAGGAGAAACCCACTACCACAGTTACTATAGTTGTTTCTGGGGTTTGAGATTGACTAGAGCAGGAACAGGGATTTCCTTACTTGTTTTGTTAAGATCAAAGCTATGATCAGCCCTGTATTTCTATAGATTTAGATTCTGCTATAACACATTTATAAACAGAATAGAAGAGGCTTATACATTTTACTCCTCTGATAGAGGGAGTTATGTGTTGCCCTTAAAAAAGTGTTGCTTTTATACTGACTGTTCAGGCAATGTTAAGTCTCTTGTCTCTTGGGTCCATGCTGTTCAACAAACTGATGGCTTTTATACACAACAGATAGACGCTATTCCAATGAAACCCATACAGGTCCGTTATTACCGACTGAAAGTAGGGGACTGTAAAACCTCTGTCATCAAGACTAACAAGGATTATCCCCTAACTTACGCGCTAAGCCAGATAGTCAAAGACAAGTAAGACCAGTTCAGCAGATTAAGCCTTTCTACTCTCTTAGTGGACCTAAGTGGTGGAGCATGATCTAGTAGAATCTGTCCAAGTTTAATGGTTATTAAGGGGAACAGATGCTTATTCCACTATTCAGAGCATGGGGGGGCAAGGTGTGTGGCTTCATGAATTTGGGGGCCCTTGTTTGCTGTCAGGTGGCTTGGTACATTGTTCAGAATTAAGTGTCTGTGATATAGTGCATGCAGGAAAGGGACTCGGACTTCCAAGTGCATTACTGGAAGAGGGATGTGTAGAGCCCAAACCAAGAGGAGACCCAGCTTTCTAAACTATTCCCTATGCTAGCCTCCCCCATATCTGGTACAAGAGTTGCAGGTAGAGTTACCATGTGGTTAGGACTATGACAAGCTACTGTCATTTTCCCAGGATCCATCTGTCTTCTGCATGGGGATAGAATGGGGATTACTCCTTTTTGGCTTATTATTTGACAAAGTAGACACAGATATACTTTCCCATCATAACCTTTAGTCATGTGTGAAAATTCTGCCAGTTGATGAATGTGTCTATTCTCTGACATGTGAGATGGGTTCAGAGACCCACGAGGACCATGAGATGCTCCAGAATCCCCCTACTCTGACACTTCACAGTGAGATTTTGTGTTCCTTGGAATAGTGTCTGTTTAGAACCAGTGTTTCTAAACATCTTTCCCCTTTTTTCCAGTGAGAAGGCACCCTAGTACAAGAGAATTTTTTTAAAGAAAATATGTGTTTGTGGTGGCGTGGCGGGTGTAAATGTAAAATTTGGGCGATGGGACAGGGACTTTCCTGAAGAGAAAGTGGTCCTGCTGTTATTCAAGAGTTTCTGGGTTTGTAAACTGGGTCAGCCTGAGAACTGACACGGAGGCTCTGCATCCCTGTTTTTGTGATTTAATCTAGAGTCTTCCACTTACACACAGAATGTGAGATTTATAGGCTGAATGTCTCGTCCACTCATAGGAATGCCTTGGCCCACCAGCCATCACCACAGGACTGGCTACCCTGATTAACTATTTCCCATTACACAAGCCACACCCACTTGCCTTTGGCAAATAATTGTTGCCACTCTGCCTGTCATCCTGAGACCCTGAGTGTTTTATGAGATTTGTGTGTCCAGTGGGAAAACCAGAGGATTTATGTATGTAAATTTATGTATGTAGGTCACTTTCAGATTTCAAGGGTCTTTTTTTTTTTTCTTCTTGGTTTATTGGTGACTTGTGATGCCAGTTTTAAATTGGTAGGGATAAAAAGAAAGAAGAGGGATTGGGAAGACATTCTATGATAAGCAAGAAGTAACAGCAACTTAAAACCATTCATTCATTCATTCATTCATTCATTCATAAGTATATATTAGTGGGGTGGGATGGAGAGCTGGCTAAGAGGTTAAAAGCACTGGCTACTCTTTCAGAGGTCCTGGATTCAATTCCCCAGCACCCATATGGCAGCTCACAACCTTCTACAACATCAGTACCAGGGGACTTAGTGCCTCATCTGGCCTCCAAAAGCACTGGGCACACATATGTGCAGCTAAAACACTCACATACACACACAAGATAAATAAATCTTTGTAAAAAATTAAGTATATATTGGGCTGATGAGGTGGCTAAGTAGATAAAGCACTTGCCATGTAAGATGAGGACCAGAGTTCAGATCCCCACAACCCACGGAGAAGTGGAGCTGGGGGTGGGGATGTCATAGTCAACAGGAAGAACACATACCTGGCACACACAGGCTGTGGTTTGGAGTCACAGCAACATAAAACTAAACAGAGGCAGACAGGACGGATGGCTGTGATTTTGGAAGCAGAGACAGAATCTCTGGGGCAAAGCTGTCTAGCTAGATTAGTGAGAATTAGCAAGCTCTGGGTTCAGCGAGAGACCCTGCCTCAATAAATATAAGGTGGAAAGGATCAAAGAATACCTCTGATGTCAACTTCCTGTCTCTGCACATGTGCGCCATGACTTATTTGTGGTCTCCCTATGGACATATGCATGCATGCTACAACACTGCAAAACCTTAGCAACAAAACATTGAATACCTATGATATCTTAGCTTTGGATAACTTCTAGGAAGTATGTAAGGAAGTATTGAAGATGAAAAGGAAAAAAGATTGCATGTTTTTACCAAGGGGATAGAGCCAGTAGCAAAGGAATCAGGTAGGAATAAGATGTCAACTGAAGGAATTGTTGTATTATTTACATATTTAAGTGCTAGAGATGAGAGAAAAAAAAAAAGATTTGAGTGTGTCACACACTACCAGTGAGCTATGCTCTCAGCCCTAATACTGAATGAATGTTTTTAAGTCTTTGTTTTTCATTTGGATGGGAGAAATAAAAAGACTGGTTTACTTCAAAATTAAAGATGAGGCTATGTTTAACCCCTTTCTCTTCATACAGACATTAAGGCAGATGTTCATCCCTAGACTTGAGGCCTGGCTACACCTTCCCTCCAGCCTCATTTCTTTTCCCACTCCACTCTCCAATCAGACTGGAAGGGCGGCTCCTGGAGCCAGCCACCACCCTCCATGGTCAGGATGGTCTCTCGCATTTGTAGGTCAGTTTCCCAGATGCTGCCTCTCTGCCTCTGGAGTCCTGGCTTTCCTATGAACCTGACCTCTCTGCACAGTGTGAGCTCCTGCCCACAGGATGTGCACTGAATTTTCAGGGCTCTTGGCTCAGGCTGCCATCTGCTCTGGACCTTTCTGGGGTTGTAACATTTTAATCCTGGTGCTATTTCTTTATTCTTCCCCATGTTGAGACTTAAAGAACCATTCATGATTACGTTTGGAATAAAAACATTCACTGGAGATTCACAGGTGAATCCCAAAACATTAAACTTTCCCTATCTACTAAGGCAACACTTCTGGACATATCTGTTCATTGTTTAATATTTAGTGAGCATGGACTGTGTGTTGGGCTGATTAATGGAGATACATTCTTTTGAATACGTTTTTGAAAGACTTTGTCTTTTAGGAATCATTTAGAAAGCTGTTTGTATTGGTCAAGTTCTCTAAGAGTAACAGGAACAGGCTGTGGTCCGGCCAATCTAACAGTGGCTGGCTATGAAGGGAAAGTCCAGAAGTTCAGTTGTTGCTCAGTCGATGAGGCTGGATGTCTCAGCTGGTCTCCAGTCCGTGTTGAACTCCTGAAGAAGTAGGTTCTAAAGACAGTGAAGGAATGGACTTGCCAGTGAGGGGAGAGCAAACAGACAGGCAAGGAGCACAAGCTTCCTTCTAACATGTCCTTATATAGGCTTCCAGCAGAAGGCATGGCCCAGATTAGAGGTGGCTTTTTCCAGCTCCAAAGATCTGGATTAAAGGTGTGTCTTTCTACTTCAAGGATGCAGATTAGAAGTAGATTTTCATAATTAGAGTTAAGCAAAAGTCCCTCACAGGTGTGCCCTCCATTTGGGTTTTAGTTAATCCAGATACAGGCAACGTTAACAACTAAGAACAGCCAACACAACACCACTATTTATCAAAAGTTCTCCTCAGCATGCTAGAAGAATTCTCTTTAAAACTTTTATTATACATACGTGTGTGTGTGTGTGTGTGTGTGTGTGTGTGTGTGTGTGTGTGTTTCCCTGGCCTGGAATTTGCTGAGTAGACCAGGTTGGTCTTGAACTCACAGAGACATGTCTCTGCCTCCTGAAGAGTGGGTGCCACAGTACCCAGCTGATATGATTCCTTAACAAAATTAAACATAGATGGTTGGAAGTGTGGTTCTATGGTTAAGTACTTACCAGAATGTTTGAGTCTTTAGTACACACACACACACACACACACACACACACACACACACACACGTAGAGAGATGGGGTAGAAAGGAAGGGAAAGATGAAGAGAAAGAGGGAGAGAGAGAGACAGAGAGAGAGAGAGAGAGAGAGGTCTATGTGACCCAGCAATCTCCTTTTTTTCATATACCCAAAAGAACAGAAGGAGTAGCAAACATATTGTACCATTTGCCATCATCAAAAAAACAAAAACAAAAACAAAAAAAACCAACTAACCAAACAAACAAACAGAAACAGCCGGGTGGTAGTGACTCAAGCCTTTGGGTTGGCAGCTTGAATTAGGTCATAATAGAAGTATTGACAGCCCAGCATTTAGCAAGGCCATAAGTTAGTGCTTGCTACCTTTACCAGCACGGCATTGGGAGTACCCAGTCTCTGATTTGGGCAACTAACTAGATACTGTCACTTAAGTAACTAAGGGGACATCGAGGAGCAAGGTTGACGACGAACAAAGTATTAAGGTTTTGTTTTGTGTGTGTGTGTGTGTATGTGTGTGTGTGTGTGTGTGTGTATGTATGTGTGTATGCCTGTGTATGTGTGTGTATCTCTGTTGTATATATGTATATGTCTGTGTGTGTATGCGTGTGTATGTATGTGTATGTCTATGTGTGTATATGTGTATTGTGTGCATGTCTGTATGTGTGTTTGTGGGTGTATGTGTGTATATGTTGTGTGTGTATATATGTGTATGTGCATGCATGCCTGTGTGTGTATGTGCATGTACGAGTGTTTATGTGTGTGTGTATGTATATATGTATGTGTGCACATGCCTGTGTGTAGGTGTGTGTATGTGTGTTTATGTGTGTGAATGTCTGTGTGTACGTGCTGTCTTGTGTATGTCAAGGAGGATGTTCAGTTCTTTGTCATTCCCCATCTTTTTTTTTGGGAGGGGCAGGGTTTCTTGCTGAACCTGCAGCTCACTGTTTTGAATAGGTTGACTGACCAGTGAGGTCTAGGGCCCTGCCTATCTCTGGCTCCCAACAATATGGTTATAGACATTACCACTATGCCCAGCTTTCAAGTGGGTGCTGTGAACAAGAACTCAGGCCCTCGTGTTTGCATAGCTAACACTTTACTTGCAGAAATCCCCCATCCCTCCCGCCCCCACAGCCCCATCATAATATCAAGTTTTGGGTACATCAGAGTTGAGAGACCTGTGGAATGACCAAGCGAGCATAAGAGGGACTAAAATTTAGGAAGTATTTTTAACCAGTGAAAGAGGTTAGAAGGATCACATGGGTGTTGGGAAAGGCAAGTTAGCAATCCGAGGGTGGGTTGCTTCAGGTTTTTAATCAGACTCCTTTTTATCTCCCCTAAAGCAAATCGTTGCCACGCTCATACCCAGTTTATCTACATTTTGTATTTTTGTAGGGATCAAACTCAGGGCCTCACACACAGTAAACAGTGCTCTACCACTCAACTACCTAGGCCCCTAACCCTCAACAGTCATTTTAAAAAAGATATTTGTCTTTATGATGTCTATCTAAAGCATTCAGCATCACGCTATGACGCTGCATTAGGCTATGCAATGCCGAACTAAATTACATAGCTATCGTGGCACCCACAACTCCTAGAAACCTGTCGGGGTACAATTAAATTACATAGCTACCGTGGCATCCACAACTCCCATAAACCTGTAGGGGCACATAGCTGAGGCTCGAAAAGTATGTAATGGGACCAACAGGAGCAAAGGCTCGGGTGTTTTCTGTAAATTGCTCACAGAGTTTGGTGAGCGAGCAGCGAGCACCAGTGTGTGATCTGCAGGGTATGATTTGAGAGCCCCTATGGTGGCAGCAGCGTGGGTGGAGCATGTGCCCAGCTGTTCTCAGACACTGGGCTTCTGCCAACTGAGTCTCAATGCTTTTATCTGTATGTGTTTTATAGGTTTGTGAGTGCGTCAGAGCCACAGTGCTCATGTAGAGTCAGAACAACTTGTCCGTTCTCTCCTCCCCTCCCCTGCATCTCACCCCTGGATCCCAGTGATGGAGCACAGGGTACAGATTTGACAACAGACTCCTTCGCCTGCTGAGCCACTATCCTGGCCCAGGACTCTTAATTTTTCAAACTATAAAAAGTATGAAAGCATAGAAAGGGACACGAGGCTTGAAAATCTTTAGAGTAATGCTACTAGCTTGTTTGTTTGTTTGTTGAAACAGGGTCTCACATAACCCAGGCTGGCTTCAAACTGATGATTTTCCTGCCCCTGCCTATCAAGTACTGACACCACAGGCTTATGCCCCCTATACCTATCCCCACCATATATTTTAAAAACACAAGCATCACATCTGGGTTTTACAATTGGTTTCCCTAATTTCTTGGATCATTACTCTAGAAACTTCCTAATGGCTCATTATATTAATATAAATAGATCAAAGTAGGACTTGCTTGCTTAGGTGTGGTAGGTCTATTGTATAGTAAATTAACTTATGAGTATCTATGTATATAATCTCAGCTTACGTTGAATTACTGCTGTATCTGAAACTTCTAAGTAGTGTAATTGATGAGGAGATTGCTTAGCAATGGGTAGATTCCACTGTGCCAGGCAGTGGTGGCAGACGCCTTTAAGCCCAGCACTTGGGAGGCAGAGGCAGGTGGATTTCTGACTTCGAGGCCAGCCTGGTCTACAGAGTGAGTTCCAGGACAGCCAGGGCTACACAGAGAAACCCTGTCTTGAAAACAAAACAAAACAAAACAAAACTAAAGATACAACCAGGGTATGAAAACAAAAAACAAAAACAAAACAACAAAAATAAACAAACAAACAAACAAAAAAATGTCAGACCTTAAACTGTATTAATCAAAATCTTATTCATCCATTGAGTTATTCTTTTTATTTCCTTATTTATTTTGAGACAAGGTTTCATCATGTATCCCTGGCTGTCCTGGAACTCACTCTGTAAATCTGGCTCTGAACTCACCACTTTGCCAGGCTAAGCTATTTATTCTTTCGTTGATTTGTTTTAGACTGGGTTTCTCTGTGTAGCCTTGGCTGTTCTGGAACTTGCCGCTGACAATGGGCCTTTTAGTCAGTGACAGCCCAGAGTTAGGGAGGTAAGTCTAGAGCTGAGTCAGCTCCTAGGACACCTAGAAGGGATAACAAGGCCAGAACTGAGCTGGTTTCTGAAATTCTCCAAGGTCTCTCCCATAATAATAGAACTAACATAGCAACCAGTCAAAACTGTACTAATGCCATTGCTTTGCCCCCTACCAACCATATTAGAAGTTACCTAAACCTTCTGGAATATTCCCCTAGCCCTGCATAAAAGAGGCCTCTGAGCCCTTCTGGTCATCATCATTTTGATGAATGGTTGACCCCTGCATGCTGGTAATTTCTGGAGAACAAACTTTGGATACTATTTGAGTCTGGAGTCTTCCTTCAGTGATCCTTGGACGCTAACACTGAGATTAAAGGCATGGGCCACCACTGCCTCATTAGTTTCTTTCTTACATCAATGGCAATTGCTTGACATTAGGCTTAGTTTACCTCTTTAACATTTGTTAAGCCAATTCTTTTAGTGAGCTAGCGCCATCTAGTGGGAGACCATTGGAAACTCTTTATTCTATCACTGAAGTCTTAATCAGTTTCTCAGAATGCAGTTTAACGTGTGTATATGATGAAGGTGGTCAGCCTGGATTCTCTAGAGTAACAGAACCAAGAGAATAAGTCTCAAAAAACCTAAAATAAATAAATAAATAAATAAATAAATAAATAAATAAATAAATAAATAAATAGCCTACTTTGAATGATGACTTTTAAATGTTTTAACTTCCCTTTTAGCCCACCACCCACCAGAGGTAGTGGAAAAGAAAGATTATTATGCTACAGGGGAAGTGGACCTGTTTGGAAATGGTTCTTTGGAGCAAATCTCATCTCTGTTGTCAGGAAATCAGCAGTTTTGTTTATAGGTCAGTAGCAGCAGCTGGATCTATTCATAAGTATTTTATAGATATATCAGTAGTGTAGTTTAGTAGTGTTGGGATAGCAGCAGTGGTAGGACCACCTGGCAGAGACAGCCAGGCCTCTGCTGAATCGGCAGGAGTCAGCAGGAGGGATTAGGACCACCAGGAACACTAGGAGAAGTTCTTGACTGTGCCTCTCTCGATTGGGTAAAGATCAGCGAAGATTCGAGACCAAGAAACATTATAGAGCTATCTCTACAAGCAAGTCTAGCCTCTGTCATTGTCTGTTGAGTCCTGTTTATATTCTCTCTAAACATCATGTGTCCATGGTGATATAATGAGAAGTGAGACTATATAGGACTGAGTGATATACTAAAATTCTTTAATAAAGGCAGAGGAGTTAGAGGTATAGGAAGAAGTCTTTTTTTTTTTTTTTTTCTATTTGAGAAAGTTTGCTTAATGAAAAGAGGACTTGTACCCTGACAAGACCATTCACCCCAGCAACCTCCCACAAAGGAAGAAACAAGGCTGAGTTAGGCTGGGGGGTGGGGGGGAGGAGGTTTAGCTGCAGATCGAGAGCAGGGTAGTTGGAGGGCTAAAAGCTGTAGGTGGGGTGAAAGTAGATGTTAGCGTGGTATGGTCAGGGTTAGAGCTACCTGTATCTATCGAGGGAGGGGAGGAGTCTGGAGAAGCTGGGTAGGAGGGGAAGCTGAAGAAGCCAGGGGCGGGGAGAGCAGAGGAGGTTGAAGAAGCGGGCGGGTCAGGGATGGTAAGGAACATGGCAAGTCATAACTCAGGGTCATTGATAGAGAAGTAGAGACTAATAGTTTAGAAGGTAGATACATGCCCAGCTCTCTAGTGCTTTAAAGGCTGGTCATAAATACAAAGGTTTGTGTCTTTTATCTAGAAACTGAATGATCAAAGGTGGGGGTAGGAACCCCTGATCGAAATGAAATTATTACTACAATCACAGAGAGGTTAGCTGGTGTAGGAAGGGCGTTAGTTTAGTGTGGAATGTGGTGAGAAAGTCTTAAGTGGCAAGAGGAGAGATGAGTTGGAAGGCCCCTTAGTTCCTTACTGCTTTTAGGGGATTGGGGTTGCAGGTGTCTTAACTGCCTAGATCTGACATGGGGTCATGTCTAAAGGGTTAAAGTGCTTCAGAAGGTGGTCCATCCAAGGGGCCACGATACAGTCTAACAGACGCCAAGTGTTCAGAACATGTCAGCCATTTGGTGATAACATGTTTGGATCATGAGGGGAGTGATAACTGTACAACTCTGTGGGGAACATTAAGAGACCATGTTAATGAACAAAAGGTTTACATCGAGCATAAAGTTTTCTTTGGTAGGGTTAAATGTAATTGCACAACTGGCTGGGCCATGGACCAGAGTTTGATAGACGATGAAGCTAACTGTAATTAGCTTTTACATCAACTGTAATTAGTTTGTTACATCAGACTCCTGCATAACGAACAAGACCTGGCATCTTTGTAAAGAAAGCAGGTTAAATTCAGCTCTAATGTACAAGTGAAAGGAGAAATAGAATCCTATTGAGTCATTTTTATAAGATTGCCAAATAATTTTCCAAGGCTGTGAGTCTGATGACAGAGAATCTGGCGGCCTCCTTATCAGAGATCATGGGTGGATAGGGTATGGATCCTGGAATTAGATTTTGCTGAGAGGAAGATTTGAAAGCCAGGAAAAAGGGCATTTCCAATTTGAACTAGCTTGCAGGTTTCATACCAGTCTGGCTTAAGTACAGGCTCCCCTGTTCACAACATACTCACATGTCAGTTCAGAAGACATGGGAGGCAGAATAATTACTGTTTGCCTCTCTGATGTTTAGACATTGAGGATGTAGTTGCAGAGTCTAACATCTTCCACTGGAAAAGAGAATCCATAGACCTGGTCATATGAGGCAGGAAGAGTAATTCATCTTCCCTATAAATGAGGAGGCGATTTTCCTGGTCTGGCTTACACACAGCCTGATCTGGTAAGGCCTGAAGAGCTGGAGACAGGAGCAGCAGACTTCTTGCAAGTCTTATTTCGCCAAGCATTTTTTTTTCTTTTTCTTTTTTCAAGACAGGGTTTCTCTGTATAGCCCTGGCCTGTCCTGGAACTCACTCTGTAGTCCAGGCTGGCCTCAAACTCAGAAATCTGCTTGCCTCTGCCTCCCAAGAGCTGGGATTAAAGGTGTGTGCCACCACTGCTTGGCTCTCTAAGCAACCTTAACCTGCAATGAGGCTTGCATGTAATTTCCTTTGATGGGGTCTATGTAGCATCCCATGGAAGGATACTGCTGGGGATGTCCTGCTGTGCAGATGTGTTATAAATTTAGCACATTTTACATTCAAGTAAAATTACATTCAAGACATTCGAGTGTTTATAACCAGGGTTTTAAGAGATATTCCTGATTTTGAATATTATTTTACATTAAATAAACATTAAACTTGAATTGAGTTGTTTCAGGCTTTGGCAACATACACAGAAGACTATAGAATGGGAGATATAAAATGGTCTCTAGGATTGTCTCTGTAAATGAATTTCATTTGTACTTAACATTACTACAAACACAATTCTGAGATCATTAAAGAATTTGATCATTTATAAAGTAACTAACTGATCATTAACTTTAATCTCTTAACTACCTTTAATAGTTTATAATAAATTAGTAACTCTCATAAGATTAGGAATTTATTTATTTATTTATGTAGGTTTTCTGAAACAGGATTTCTCTATGTAGCCCTGGCTGTCCTGGAACTAACTCTGTAGACCAGGTTAGCCTCAATCTCTCTCACAGATATCCACTTGCCTCTGCCTCCTAAGTGCTAGGATTAAAGGCGTTCACTACTGTTGTGGTAAATCTCCGATTCAAGTAAGTCCGGTCAAGAAAAACACAATTCAATATTTATGGATATAAACTGGAGGCCTAGATTGGGCAGATTTACCACTGCAGTACTCTATTCCTCAGCTACCAGATCCCTTACAACTTGCGATTTTTCTGGGCCACGTTCTTCTCCTCCTCTGGCTCCTCCTCTGGCTCCTCCTCTGTAGCTCCTCCTCCATAGCCTCTCCCCGCCCCCCACTTCCTCCTCTGACTCCTCCTCTTCCGACTCCTCCCCTAAGCCTTTTTCTCCACCTCCTCTTCTACTGCCCAATCACTGGCTCTAGCCTTTATTTTACAAATTCAATTGGACAGAAGGTTCACAAGATTCACTCCTCCTCCGCAGCCCCTCCCAGGAGTGGAACTATCATCAAAACACGAGGCTGGGGCTATCCACAACTCACTACCACTACCCAGTTTACATTTTATAATCTTATCCCTATTCAGATTTTCAATTAAATATTGTTAAAAATCACGATTTTGAATTGAACTTTGTTTTAGTATCAAATTAAACTTTATAGATACAGTCCATGGAGAGGTTGGGAGCCTTATTTCCCTAATCCGTTGGTTGTGTACTTTTACACAATATCACAGTTTTTTTTGTATGACTCAGTTTTTCCAATTAGCTAAAGCTTAACAGAGTTAGCAAAGACATAACTGATTAGACATACATCTTTAAATCAGTTATTGTTAGCATGAATAGACCATTATAAACTTGGGAGTTTATAAACCTTAATCATAAAACATGTTATTCCTTTTTTTTTTTTGTTTTTTGTTTTTCGAGACAGGGTTTCTCTGTGTACTCCTGACTGTCCTGGAGCTCACTCTGTAGACCAGGCTGGCCTCGAAGTCAGAAATCTGCCTGCCTCTGCCTCCCAAGTGCTGGGATTAAAGGCGTGTGCCATCACCGCCCGGCAAAACATGTTATTCTTAAGTCCTAATTTTCATATATACCTTATATAAGTTACTCAGACCCTCTGTGACTTAGCTTTTTTGTTTTTTTTTTTTTGTTTGTTTGTTTGTTTTTGAGACAGGTTTCTTTGTGTAGCCCTAGCTGTCCTGGAGCTTACTCTGTAGACCAGACTGGCAGGAAAGCTGGAGGTAGGGTACCCAGAAGCAAGCATCCTGTGCTGTGGTTTGGGAAACACCCAATTGGTGCGACTATGAGGAGGCCCAAGAACCTAAGCCTCAAATGGAAAGTTAGCAACTCTCCTGAGGAAGTCCTGACCTTTTGAGTAGATTGCTCTACAAGTTGTGGTGTGATTGATATGGCTGAGAGTTTTATCATATGTGGCCTGACTTTGTTCATCAAATCTCTCATCATTCCTAAAGCAGCATGAAGAATATAATTCTATGAAGATATGACAAACTTGAGTTTATGGTCTTTAAAGAAAGGAGTGTTAGAATAAAAACCACTAAACTGGTGCCTGCCACCTGTTTCTCAGGGTGATGCGATTTTAACATTCGGGATTGTTTTTATTGTATTCTGTGTGTTTCCCCACTCTATGTGGATCATCTGTTAATATGGGTTCATGAGGGCAGTGGGAGCAGAGATAACTGGGGGGGAGGTGTTCAGGGGTTCTGGAGTTCTGTAAATATGGTGAATGACACACTGGGACATTATCAGGAGGCAGATAAACTTTATTAGGGTGATTAAAGGTTTATAAAGTTTTGGGGGGCTGAGGGTAGGAACACCCAGGATGGGCAAAGGTCATTGGCTGGTGGCTTAGGGTACCTGGAATGTCTCATAAGCATGGGGAAGCATTTCAGGAATCTCAGGTCCTAGCTGAATAAGTTTTATCAGGAGAAAGAAAATTGATCCTGTAATCTAATTGAGACTATGTGACTTTCCTCAGGTAGTGGTGTATGTTGTGGGGGGCTTTGAATTCCCCAGACAAAGTCAGAGAAGGAGAAGCTCTGCTAATGAAGGAAGTCTCCCACATTGCTCCAAGCTCAGAGGCTATCTAGTCATGGTAGACTTCCACCTAATTAATACAGTTTTCCTGTAGTATTGGACCCTATTGGGTCCAAAGCAGACACCCCCAAAATGGCGGTACTGCTGCCAATGTCATAAATGGCAGTCTGGGTTCAGCTCAGGGTGAACTCTGACAGGGTAAACAGAAGGCTTGATAGTGGACAAATGAAAGCCTAAAATTAGCATTTCTCAGAAAATTGTGAAGTGGGTCTCTGTGTTTCAGGAAGAGCTTTACTTCCCTTCTGCCTCCATAGCCCATCTCTGGCAACAGAGCATCTAGTTCCCCATCAACACATTCCTGTAACAGGCATCAAAGTCTCCACACTAGCCCCCAGGCTTCTTGGACTAAATTTCCCTTCCCCTGCTAGCCTCATTTCCAGGCTGTTCCCAGTTACATGCTTCCTCCTGCTACAATTTGTTCATTTTAAACTAGCAAGGCTGGGGGCTTGTGAGATGGCTCAGCAGTTAAGAGGACCAACTGCTCTTCCAGATGTCATGAGTTCAAATCCCAGCAACCATATGGTGGCTCACAACCATCCATAATGAGATCTGATGTCCTCTTATGTAGGTGTCTGAAGACAGCTAAATGTACTTATATACATGGAGCAAGCTGGCCAGAGGGAGAAGGGAAGGGGCGGGGAAAACTAGCAAAGTTGACAGGAAGTGGAAGGGGGGACAGGAAGCGGAAGTGGGGGACTAGCAAGGTTGACAGGTATGGTGGTGCACACTCTTTTTCTCCAAGGAAAGTATGCTGAGCAAGCCAGGAAGCAGCACCTCCCCCAACCTCTATGACCTCTGCATTGGTTTCTGCCTCTGGAGGAACCTGCCCTGACTTCCCTCAGTGATGGACTGTTACCTGGAAGTATAAGCTGAAATAAACCCTTTCCTCCCCAAGTTGCTTTCGTCATGGCAACAGTAACCCTAAGATTGTATTGGCATCAGATGTATGGAAGAGGGGTGCAGTAAAGAAACTGCCAACATGACCACCCCGCAATATGGTTAAGGTTTTTGTTGTAGACATGAGAGCAAGAACAGTCACAGACATCTGGAAGAATCCAGGGCAGAGAGAGAAAGTAGTAGATTGAACATGGCCAGCAGACTGGGCCTTGCCAGGGCTGTCGACAAGAAACAGGAAAATGACCACAGAAAACAGGGAAAGCATATTGAGAAAATCAGCAGCAGCAGGAGCTGAGTGAAAACAGGCTGGCTACAAGAATGTGAAACTGGTGGGTGGGGAGGGTCAGGAGACTGAAATGTCTAACAAGTGCTTGCGAGTCCGGACTGAGGGAGCCTGGAGGCCTGCACGAACCTTGCTATGCTGATATGTTAATTGGAGAGCCACAAGTCGCTTTTGCTGGAGGTAAGGGAAATGAGTCTTTACTAGACCAGAACTAGGGCTTCACAAGTTCCCGAGGAAGGTTGTCTTTTCTCCGATTGTCAGAAATCCTCTTGTAGTCCAAATTGAGTTAACTAGTGGATCTTTGAACTATTATTTGAAGTTTGAAGAATTGGAGTTTCCTTTGGACCTGACAAAGACGTAATTATACGAAGCTAGTTTCTGCATCATTAGTATCCTATTTTGGAGGAGGGAAGTATAAAACTTAAGACCCAAGGTCTAATAATAAACTACAGCCTTGGGATATTTGAACACTGAACTTGGCTGTACAAACAATGAAAGGATAGTTGTAGGGTGCAAGGCCAACTATTATTATTATTTGTTATTGCCGAACATCGCAACCACATCTTAAGCTGTCCAAAAAAAAAATCAAAGACAGTTCACAGGTATGAAAAGAGCCGGTGTTTGAAGCACAGAAGCTGAGCTGTAAGCTGGAGCTTGAAGCCCAGAAGTTGAACTCTATGTTGAGTTTGCCTTTGCTAGACTGTCCTTCCCCAGCCCAACCCCACTTGCCACTAGTTAAAGACGGTTCTGGTGAGTGGTATTTAAAATAAAGTAAAAAAGCTTAGCATGGAGCACACATCTGTCACACATCTCAGCACTTGGGAGGCCGAGGCAGAAAGATCGCTGCAACTTTAAGGTCAATGCAAGTTCCAGGTCAACACCTTGTCTCAAAAAACCAAACAACCCACCCTTCAAAAAATATCAGAGAAAAAATATTGGTAATGTTGCCGGTTGGGGTAGACTCCCAATAGCCGGCTGAAGGAGCTGGTCCTAATCTCTGACTTTGTGTCAAGAAAAATGTCTTCTCGTTCTTCACTAGAGCAGAGTTCGTAGTGTTAACGTGGCGGGTAGCCTTTGAGCGCGCTCCGGTTGTCATGGAAACTTGGGGGCGGAGCACCCAGTGACGCACGCGCGTTTTCGGAGCGGCGTCGCGGTGGTTGCCGGGAGCGAGCGTTCAGCCGCAGCACCAGGAAGTGGAGGGCGGAGCCTGGGCCGAGTCGCCGCCTCGGGCTCCGCGGCCAGTGGTTCGACCCCCCTCAGCAGGTCCGCGCTGGGCGTGCGCGCGGCGGCGGGAGCCGCTGAAGAGGGGCGGGAAGTCGGGAGGCTGTGGGCGGGTGTGCGTGCGTGCGGCCGAGGCGGAGGCCGGGTGGCGGCGCGGGCTGCGGGCGCTGAGGTAGGGGACGCGGCGGCGGGCGAAGGGGCGAGTCCCTAGTGGGACTCCGCTGTCCTGAGGCGGGACGCGGCTTCCGAGGGGACGCGCGTGAGCGCCACGCCGCCGAGCCGTTCTCCAAGCCGAACCCCCTTAAAAGGGGCTCGCTCCAGCCAGCATTGTCTTTTAGGCCGGACGTCCATAAGGCAAACTTTTGGGTTGGAAAGCGGGGAAATTCCTGGTGGGTGAGCGGGTTGTGCCGCTACTGGGCCCCCAGGGTTTTTACCTTAGCAGCCGAGCTCAGCCTGAGTGGAGTTAGAGACACTATGGTGTCCCCTTCCGCCTGTCGTCTCCCCTGCCTCTTCTAATGCTGCTTAACTTTTTGAGTTGTGTGGTTTCTGAGAAGTCGAGAGGCATTTTCCAGATCGAACTCTGCGGTCCGTTTCATGGTGTGCTCCGCTTCCAGGGCGAGTCGAGAAGCCAGAGACAAGAGTAGACAGGCTGGAAGATTGCAGATTCTGGGTTGGGAAAGAGTCGGACAGTGGAGCCTGAAGATTTTAAATGTTAGTTTCCCGGTATCTATCCACTGTGAAACGTACCAGCTCTCAATCGTATATCCTGTTCGGGGGTTTTGATTGGCCAAAGTAATGTAAAGTCGACATGGGACATAGTTTTTCTACCATACAGGTTAGCCCTAAGGTGTGCAATGCAGTACAGATGTTGCAAAAGGAAGGAAAGTTAGTTGGGACACCGGAGAGTAAACGGCTTGCTCTGGGTGCCTTTGTTGGTATTATATATTGGTCTCTCTTATTTTAGAGAGCTTTGCTAGGGTTTCAGGGCTGGGGCACTTGGCTTTTTCCAGCTGAGGCCTTATTGTGCCTCTCCTATTCAGGTTTTATTTGTTAAAATTAGACGTAGCACTAATGCCTAGTCTTTCAGACTTGTGGGCATTATGTAGTTACGTTTTTCTAAGTTGTACAGGGTTAGTCTGACTTAAAGTCTTCATTAGAAGTCCAGACTAGTCATCTGACCTTATGAAGTAAAATAGAAATGTTCCTATTTCAGGAGTTGCAGACTACTTGTTTCCTCAGTCTTCTCACGTGTGAATTTTTTAAAAAGTTTTTATGCTTTCCCTCCTCTCTATACCTTCCTCACTTGCATATTAATAGTTAATGTTAATTTCTTACCTAATACAACCCAAATAACAATTAGTCTTGAAAAAAACCTTTCATAAATACATCTCACTTTTACAGTTGAGCCAAGTACGTTCGACACTGATAGTGTCCCCCTTCCCCGGAAGTTCACAAGAGTTTTCCTTATGAGTGTTTTTTGAACCTGTCACACTGCCACATGCCTCCAGTAAGCATTCTGTATCTCTGTCTTCCTGTTTTTTAATCAAGGAACTCAATGCATGTGGAACCAGTTAGGATGCTTCAGGTCCCCTGAAGATGTGGAAGCAATACTTAGTAAAACCTGAACTTGAGTTTATGGTTCTTAGGCTAATGACTTAGTACTGTACTTGAATGATGCTGGGCGGCTGCAGTGAGCTCCCAGTTGACATCACAAAGGCACAGTTGCTGTTCCATTGTGTACTAGGTTGCTAGGCATTTATGCTCAGTACAAAAAGATTCGTTTTTCAACTTAAAGTATTTTCAGTCTATAAAAGAGTTATCAGGTATAACCCCATTGAAAGTCAAGGAGCCTCTGTAGAGTGGTCTTTCCCCCCTGACTGAACACTAGTCTTTAATAGTGTGAAATCCATTCACAGGGGCAAGTGTGAGCTTTTCTGAACCCCCTGCAGGGTGCTAGGAAGAGCTGAGAAAAGAAGTTTGTAAGGTTCTTGGTAATTCAGTGGATGGTTCTTCTTGTGTTCTGGTTGTGTTGAGATTGCTTAAAGTTGTAGTTTTGTAACTAGGAAGGTGGGAAATGATCAATTTAGTTCTACCTTCCAAATCAGGAATTTTTTGTATGCTTTTTCCCCTCCAGTGTCGTTCTATGTAGTTCTGGCTGTCCTAGAACTCTGTAGACCATACTTGCCTTGAGCTCACAGAAATTTGCTTGCTTCTGCCCCCAGAGTGCAGAGATTAAAGGCATGCACCACTCCAGCTTCTGGAGACAGTTTTAATACTTTAATCCAGCTTTCTTAGTTAATAAGAGGACACTGGTTTTTAAAATACACCATGTATCATTACCAAGAACCTTACAAAATTCTTTTTCATTTATAGCAGTTCTGATCCTCCCTTTTCTTTCCTTCCCTTTCCCTTTTCTTTTTCCTTTCCCTTTCCTTCCCCTCTCCCCTCTCCCCTCTAGCCCCTCTCCTCTCCTTTCCTTTCTTTTCCCCTTCTTCTCCTCTCCCCTTCTCCCCTCTCTCCTTCTCCTCTTACCCCTTCTCCCCTTCCTTCTTCCCCCTTCTCTTCCCCTTTCCTTCTTTGTTGAACCTAACTTTGCTTTCTAACTTCTGCCCAGATTTTGTTTCTAGAGCACCGGTACATATTATAATGTAAGCGTCCAGTGTGAGCTATGTTCATAATTAAAATTTGTGTATGATTATGGTGCTAGGGATTTAACCCATGAAACAAGGCAAGTGCTCTGTCAACTGAATTATATCCTCAGCTAGACCTAGTAAGGGGGGGATAATTTGTCTGTCTCTGTCTATCTGTCTGTATGTCACTGTGTATATGTGTGTATGTATACATACACATGTCTCTCTCTATATATATACATATGTGTATGTATGTCTGTGTATTTTATAAAAATACTTAAGTCATTTATTGCTGTTAAGTTACAAAACTAAATCTACAATTTGGCAACCACTGAGACTTTTTGCCACAGGAGATCATGTTGGTGTATGGCTAACTGAAGGATACACTGTTGTCATTAAAGAAAAGTCAAGAATTTTGAATACTTAAGTTCTTACAGTTACAAAATTTTATTCTCTTTGATTTTTATTACATAAATCCCAGTAGATATATGCACATTACTACATATTACTAGAGATAAAATCACCATTCAAAATTATTAGTTGCATATTTTGGACTGTTCTTGAAGGTAGCTATTTGCACTGATAAGGCAGCAGAGTTGGTTTAGGGTTTCTTGATTATTCTATAAAGTTGGAATGGTTATTAGAGATAACATTCTGTATTTTCCTCTCAGCGAGAGTACACTGATGTGTGGCTTTGCAGAAGTGGCTGGGCATTGTCCCTTTCAAGAGCTGGTTCTTACATTGCTAATGAAGACACTCCCCACTCATCTCACAGTTGAGAAGCTTTACATGACATGCAGACAAGCCAGGTTCTAGGTTGTACCTTGTAGGCAGATCTTATGAGTGTCAAAGTAGAGCAACAGAGGATGAAAGCCATCCACTTACTGATAATCACTGGCAACAACTTCTTCTTTTTTTTTTTTTTTTTTTGGTTTTTCGAGACAGGGTTTCTCTGTGTAGCCCGGGCTGTCCTGGAACTCACTCGGTAGACGGTAGACCAGGTTGTCCTCGAACTCAGAAATCCGCCTGCCTCTGCCTCCCAAGTGCTGGGATTAAAGGCGTGCGTCACCACTGCCCGGCTCACTGGCAACTTCTAAATGTCGTTGATGGCTGAAGTGGGGAGACCCTAGTTGGCAGCTGGTTCCCGGAGTGCTTCCTCATAAGATAGTCCTGGAAGTCCTTGTGCCCACTGCTCCAGCCCTGGTCATGGCACTTAATGTGCAGCTGCTCTTCAGAGCAGTGATGCTGTATTTTGTGGGAACTAACTTGCCAAGGACTGTATGTAGACTTGGCACGCAGCTTTGAGTGATCGGAATTTATATTAAAGGTGGTGTTTGTTTTGTAGCATTATGGATCCGAGCCTGTTGAGAGATCGAGAGCTGTTCAAAAAGCGAGCTCTTTCCACTCCTGTGGTAGAAAAACGGGCTGTGCCATCTGAGTCACCCTCCTCCTCATCCAAGAAGAAGAAGGCAAAAGTCGAACATGGAGGATCATCAGGCTCTAAACAAAATTCAGGTGAGGAGAACTGTTTTGGGACTGTTTGTTACTGTTTTTCAGGAAACTAGTAATGGCAAGTTCAGTTTCTCTTTTGAGATAGGGATCCTATGCAGCCCTGGCTGGCCTGGACCTTCCTATGTAGACAAGACTGTCCCACAGAGTTGGCTGCCCATGCCTCCTGAGAGTTGAGAGCAAAGACCCGTGCTATCACACCAAGCAAGTTTAATATTCTTGATGAGTTTCAGGTTCTTCGTTAAGTATAAAAGATGAATTTAAGCTCATAGTATGCTCCTAGAACCCACGTGGCAGCTTGCAGCTACCAATAACTCTGGTCTTTGTGGGCACACATGCTGGCAAAACATACAAAAATCAAATTAAAGGGGGAAAAAATGTACAACACTATTACTATGGGGAAAAGTTTTAAAAAACAAAACCAAAAACCTATGCTTTACTGAGGGTTGGGTTATAGAACATGCTGTTTACATTTTAAAAATATTTTTAAAATGTAATATTTTTATTTTATAAATATTTAATATTTACTAAATATTTTTTAGTAAATATGGTACAGCTATTACTCCCATTTTAGAATATTTCCATTATCACTCAGTGGTCTGATGTGCTCATTTTTGGTGACTTCTGATCCCAGCTCCAGATAACCAGCAACCTACTTTCTGTCTTTACAGTTGCTTTTATAGACAATTGCTGTACACAGACTTGTGTACCGGGTGCTCTTTTATTTGTGGCTTCTTTTACTTAATGTTTTTCATTTGTGTCTACGTTATTGGCTGAATCAGTATTTTATTGCCAAAGAGTGACTATTGATTGTATTATGCATCATTTTGCTTATTTACTGGTTGATGGAGTTTGAATCCATAGAGTATGTAGCCAAGGCTGGCTTGGAATTCACTGGGTAGGTCAGTATAGTCTCAAATGCAATAATTCTCCTGCCTAGAGACTTAGGCTGCAATTTTCTGGATAATGTGAATTTATGTTTAGCTTTTAAAGAAACTATCAATGACTGTTGTGGTTTGGTCTTTTTGTTGCTGTGCTAAAACACTGATCAGAAGTACCTTGAGGAGGAAAAGGTTTGTTTGGCTTACAGACCATCACAAGGGAAGCTGAGGCAGAAACTGAAGCAGAGACCACTGGGTATGGTGCTGCCTACTGGCCTGCTTCCCTTTGTCAGACTCCTCCTCCTCTTCTTCCACCTCCTCTTCCTCTTCCCTCTCTTTTTCCTCCTCTTTTCTTCTTCCTCCTTCTCCTCCTTTTCCTCTTCTTCCTCCTCTTCCTTCTCCTCCTCCTCCTCCAAAATTCACGCATGTGGGTGTTTTATCTGAATATATGTCTGCGTATGACGTGAATACCTGGTGCCCATGGAGGACAAAATAATTAATTGGATTCCCTGAAACTGGAGTTTCAGAGTATTACGAGCGACCATGTGGTTACTAGGAATTGAACTCCTGTCCTTTGGAAGAACAGCCAGTGTTCTTAACCACTGAGTCATCTCTTTAACCTTAGTCAGCTTTTATGTACCACTCAGGAGCACTAGCCCAGGGGTGTCACTGTCCACACTAGTGAGAGAGCTAGCCGTCTTACATCAGTTATCACTCAAGATGTCCCACAGATGTGCTGTGCTGTGCACAAAGCCAGTCTTGATAGAGGCAGTTACTTGATTAAGGGTCCCACTTCCCAGATATATTAAGTTGACAATCAAAATTAGCCATCATAGTAAGTAGATTGTTTTGCCTTTTCACCAGTGATGAAGGAAGGTCTAAGTTCTTTCTCATCCTTACCAATACTTACTTCTTTCTTGTCTTTTTGTTTATAGTAGTTCTTAGTGGATGTGAATGAATATTATTGTGGGAGTTTCATTGTGTATATTTATTTATTTTTGAGACAGACTCTCTTATTGTGTATTCCAAGCTGATTTGTAGTTCATTGTATAGCCCAGGCTGACATCAAATTTAGGACAATTCTACTGCCTCATCCTTCAATGCTGAGGTTATAGGCATGAGTTATAAGCTTCATTGTGTCTTTATTTTTCTTCTTTATTTTTTTAGGTTCTTATTTTTGTGAATATTTACCTGCATGTGTGTATGTGTACTTCATGTGTGCCTGTTGCTTTCAGAAACCAGAAGAGGATGTTGAATCCCCTGGAATTGGAGTTGTTAGAGATGACTGAGCCATTGTGGGTACTGGAACCCAAACTCTGGACTTCTGCAAGAACAGCAAATATTCTTAACTACTGAGCCACTTTCTAGTCCCAAAACATTGCTTTTTTCTGTTTTGTCTTATTTAGTTTTTTATACTGATTCTACATGCTATACCTTGTTTGATCTCAGCTTATCTCTTAGACATATTTCACTGTTCTTGGGTAAGATATATCTCAGTTGGTGGAGTGCTTGCCTAGCATGTATGATGTCCTGCATCTGATCCCTAGTGTCACATAAACTGAGTGTGGTGGCACAAATCTCAATAGAGCATCAACAGGTCCATCACACTCAGCATTTTTTTTTTTTTTTTTTTTTTGGTTTTTGAGACAGGGTTTCTCTATAGCCCTGGCTGTCCTGGAACTCACTCGGTAGACCAGGCTGGCCTTGAACTCAGAAATCCGCCTGCCTCTGCCTCCCAAGTGCTGGGATTAAAGGCGTGCGCCACCACCGCCCGGCCCCACACTCAGCATTTTTAAAAATTATTTTTTAATGATTAGAAGTGCATTAGTGTTTTGTGTGCATGTATGAGTGTGTGTCTGTGAGGGTATTGAGTCCCCTAGAACTGGAGTTACATATAGTTCTGAGCTACTGTATGGATTTGGGAATTGTACCTGGGCTCTCTGGAAGAGCAACCCGTGTTTTTTTTTTTTTCCAGATTTATTTATTTTTATGTATATGAGTATACTGTAGCTGTCTTCAGACACATACCAGAAGACTGCATTGGATCCTATTATAGATGATTGTGAGCCACCACGTAGTTGCTGGGAATTGAACTCAGGACCTCTGGAAGAGCAGCCAATGTTCTTAACCTCGAAGCCATCTATCCATCCCCTCAACCAGTGCTCTTAACTGCCGACCCTTGTTTATTTATATTTTAAGAGACAGTCTTACTGTGTAGTCCAGATTGGCTTCTCTACGTAGAACTAATGATCTTTCTGTCTCAGCCTTCCAAGTGCTGGGGTTACAAGCATGTTCATGCACAGCTTGTTCCCCCACCATACGCCCTTTACAGTTTACTACAGGGAATATAGTTTTGTTTTTTCTTTTCCACCATAGAGCAGATTAGTAATAGGAGACAAAGACTTTAGAAGTAAATGTGCATTTTTGGCTTATCAGTTTGGATCATAGAAGTGTGATTAGGAAATAATGTTAGTATTTATGCTTGTATGTGTGCCTATTTTATCTGTAACACTTGTAATAGCAAGGAGTTTCCAGAGCCCTTTGAATGCAGTATGTATTTTTAACGCCCAGAATATTGTATATTTTTGCATATAAGCTATTAGTTATAAATAAAAAATGAAGCAATGTCATTATAAAGACAAAAATACAACTTTTGAATCCCCTTATTCTTGGGAGTGCATTCCAAGAGTCTAGATGTCTGAAACTGAGCAGTACTGAGCTCTGTGTGCATTTTGTTTCTCAAATGCACAGTTTTATACAGCTAAACTTGTAAATTGGGTACAACAAAAGAATCAAATAACAAAGTAGAACCACTAAGAATTATTGCATTAAAACTTAAGTGAATTTGGTCTCTCAGAATATCTAATTGTACTTTACTCTTGTGATTTGAGATGCTATAATTCCTGGGTGGTGTTAGGCCACTATAGAAGGCTCGCTTGAACACAAACTGCAATGCCTTGGTAGTGGATCTGACAACCTAAGCGATTACTTCATCACTAACACGTGGGTAGTATACAGACTGTGATACACTGGAAAGGGATGACTCATGGCCCAGGATGGACAGAGCAGGCCAAAGAGCTGTTATGTGGTTGGGAATTGAACCTGGCTCCTTTAGAAGAGCAACAAGTATTTTTGCTCACTGATCCATCTTTCCAGCTTCTAATGTAGTTTTTAAAAATAGCATAGAAAATAATGGATTTCATTATGACTTTTTTTCAGACATGTATAGATTATTTATTCTGAGGTAATTTCCTGGAATAAATTTGTAACTGCTGTTTATGGCCTAAAGGTAGTGTAATGGTTTTCTTAGATTTCCTCATAGGTGATAGCAAAACAGTATTAAGAATGTAAAGTGCGTTATTTGTGTGGCCATTATTGTAACAAGAAGTAAAATGGGATGGAGTGATGAATAGCAGGGCTTAACAGAGTACTTACTGTTCTTGAAGAGGAGCTGGGTTCACTACCTTGCACCCTCATGGAAGTTTAGGTCTCCAACTCCAGTCTAGGGCATCTGATGCCCTCTGGCCTATGTGGGCAGTAGGCACACATATATAGTGCACTAAACACAGGTGAAACATTCATATGCATAAAATAAAAATAAAGCTGGATGGTAGTGGTGCACCCCTTTAATCCCAGCACTTGGGAGGCAGAGGCAGGCGGATCTCTCTGAGTTTGAGACCAGCCTGTAGCCAGTTCTATACAGAGAAACTTTGTCTTGAAAAACACTGAGAGAGAGAGAGAGAGAGAGAGAGAGAGAGGGAGGAGAGGGGGGAGAGAGAGTTTTTTCTTTTTCTCTCTCCTTCCTTCCCTCCCTATTTCCTTCCTCCCTTCCTTTCTTATCCCTTCCTTCCTTTTTGAGGCAGGGTCTGGCTGACCTTGGTCTTGTGGCAGTCTTCCTGTCTCTGCTTCATGGGTGTTGGGATTACAGGCATGTGCCCCCACACCTGGCCTAAAACTACTACATTCTGTTTTTAAAAAAATGTGTGTGCACACTTGTAACATGCAAAGTAGAGGCCAGAAGACAACTGTAGGAGTCTGTCCTTTCATCTTGAAACAGTCTCTTCTTGTTGATGTGTTCCCTAGGTACCTGGCCCATAAACTTCAGGAGGTTATCTTGTCTTTTGCTATATGAGTGCTGGATTATAGCCTTGAGCAACTGCCTTCATGTGGGTTCTGGGGATCTGAATTTAGATGCTTATGATATGGGAAGTTCCTTACCTACCAAGTTATCTTCTAACTCCTGACTGCCACAGTTCTTAATAGGTATTTAATGTCTTTAATACTCTTATTAGAGACAGGTATGGTAGTATAAACCTGTAATCCCAATATTTGGGGAGTAGAGCCCATCTTGAGCTGTACCTCAAAATAAACAAAACAAAATAATCCCAAATTCCAGGGGACTGGAGAGATGACTCAGCGGTTTAGAGCACTGGCTTCTCTTCTAGAAGTTGTGAGTTCAATTCCAAGCTTCACATGGAGGCTCATAAGCACCTATAACTGTAGTCCCATAGGATTTGAAGCCTCCTCTATGTATGAACAAAACAGCCACATACATAAAAATACACAAAAAAATTAATTTTGCTGGGTAGAGGTGGTGCATGCCTTTAATCCCAACACTTTGGAGGCAGAGGAAAGTGGATCTTTTGAGTTTGAGGCTAACTTGGTCTATAGAGTGAGTCCAGAACAGCCAAGGCTACACAGAGAAACCCTGTCTGGAAAAACAAAGATTAGATAGATAGATAGATAGATAGATAGATAGATAGATAGATAGATAGATGATCCCCAACCCCATCCCACAAAATTCTGTCAGCTCTAACAAAAGCTTTTCACCTTTCTTAGCAGTTTTTCGTGCACTGAATATCTTTAGATCTTGATAGAGTGAATAAGAGAAGTAAAAATAAAAGAATACTTTCAAAAAATATAATTTACAGCATGTAGTAGTGTGTTTCAGTTTGGAAATACCCTAGACTTCTGGACCAAAAGCAAGTCAGTTTGTGGTAATCATACTTGTGACCTTCCTGATCAATGTGAGATACATTCATATTAACACTAATGCTGTGAGAAAGTCAAGTCATTATAAATATATTGTCTTCAGTCAGTTTTAAAGTGCTGGATTTGAAATAGGGACTTTGTACCATAGTGCCACATGCCTGTAATCCCATCACTTTGGAGGCTGGGGCAGTATGGTTGCTGTAAGATTCAGGTTAGCCTGTGTACCATTTTTCTTTTTTTAAGATTTACTTATTTATGATGTGAATACACTGTTGCTCTCTTCAGAACACCAGAAGAGGGCATCGGATCCCATTACAGATGGCTGTGAGCCACCATGTGGTTGCTGGGAATTGAACTCAGGACCTCTGGAAGAGCAGTCAGTGCTCTTACCCACTGAGCCGTCTCTCCAGCTCCTAGAAGCACATTTTAAGTAGGATGTTGCTACCTAAATACTACTTTCTAATCTGTGTGACCGTGTCCAGGTTACGTATTTTAGCGGGTAGTGTGCTTATTTTTATAGTTTTCCTGGAAGCTGGAGCACTGCTGCTCAGTGTTTGCAGTAGTGGCTGCGGGAATGTCGTATGGTTTTCGAGTTGCTGCATTAAGTAGACTGGTAAGTTCACATTTGAACTGCACATTTAATGAGGATACATACACAAGAGTGCATGTTTCACGTTTCTTTTCTACTAGAGATCTTTTAGCCATTCAAAGTCAGATCAATTTTATAATAAAGGTTGGCCTCAGGAAATTTTCATTTTCCCCAGAAGAGGCAGAGGCTGTTTTTAAATCTTTTGTTTATCTTCTGTGGAAGGCTAGACCACCTCACTGTCACGTTTTCTGATGTTGTCCATCATACTTCTGAGAGGATTCGGCTCGCTTTTCAAGTCCTTCACAGTTTTGTTCTTTGCACAGCAGCAGCAGTCAAGTACCTCATAAAGGAAAGCCAGCACAACTAAGGACACCACAGTGCATATGAACAGGAGCAGGATGACAAAGCAGGCAGTGTTCCAGTTGTCATGGAAAGGGTAAATCTTTTGGACTTGAAATCCAAGGTATTGGGAAACAGAGGTGGTGGTTTCATTCCAGTGACTGGAAGCCATCCTTGAGACTCCACTTGTTGTGCTGCTGTTTGGAATCTATACAGAGGGAGAAAGTGAATATATATAACCAGACTACAGACTGGTGTGTTCAGATCTCAGAACTAAAAGTCCTTGGTAAACTTACATAGTCACTGCGGACTTACTGTCTAACAAAAGTAATGATAGAGTTAACGTCATTTTTTTTGTGTGTTTTTGCCAATTAGTTAGTTATACTCTAGTTTTCATGCATTTCACCTATTATATAATATTTGTGTTTGGGATTCATACACACACAGAAACAAAAAATTTGCTTATGGGATTTCCAGCTAATAAAGGGAAGCAGCTGCCACCTTGAAGCTTGACTGCACAGTGGTCAGTGAGTAACTGTCTGACCACGGGAAGTCTTCTCATTCCCTGTCAGGTTCTCCTTACCTTCTTTGGTTAAGGTGTCTCTGTCTCCTACTGCCACTTGTGTTAGCTCTGATCTGATTCTGTCAGTTTTCAGAATGAGGATTAAGTAACGTTTTAGACTTGAGTTGCCTGTGAAGTGATGTTACTGTTGGAAGTAAGTGACCCATGGCTAGTGATATTTAAGATGGATGAGTTTAGGGCTGACAAGATGGCTCAGGAGGGAAAGATGCTTGCAGCTAAGCCTAATGAGTTGGAATTGGTCTCTGAGATCTACATGGTGACCAGCAAGTTTCTCTCTGACTTCTGTTTGCATTCTGTGGCATGTGCAATTTTCTTTTCCCATGAATAAGAATGTAATTTTTAAAAGCTAGACAAATTTAACCCTTTTAAGAAGTGTCAATTTCATCAAGAAAGCTATTGAGCTAAATTTCTGTTTTCATACCACTGGGCTACTTCCTTGGTCCTTATTTTTGGTGTTTGTTTTTGTTTGTAAACGCGTAGCTCATCGTGGTCTTAAATTTGGTTAAATTTATGTATGTGGTTAAGGGTGACTTTGAACTTTGGATCTTTCTTCCTTTGCCTTCTTAGTGCTTGGATTATAATAGTGTGTTACTGTTCTTGCTGATTTCAGTATTTTAAAATTTTGTTGACCTGATACTTGTTATATCTTACATTAGAGTATGAAGACTTCAAATTTTGCGGTTACAGAAATACTGTAGTTATTTATTCTTTTCTTTTTTTGAGATGGGGTCTCACTGTGTAGCCTTGGCTGACTTGGAGAAACTCATCTGCCTCTACTTCTCAAGTCCTGGGACTAAAGGCGTATGCTACCACTATCTTGAATTTTTTTTTTGTAAATACTCTTGAAACAAGGTTTCTTTGTGTATCCCTAACTGTCCTAGAACTTACTCTGTGGACCAAGCTGGTCTCAAACTCAACAGAGATCCACCTGCTTCTGTTTCCCAAGGGCTAAAATTAAAGGCATATGCCGCCATTATCTATCTATCTATCTATCTATCTATCTATCTATCTATCCATCCATCCATCTATCTATTTTTTTAATTTTCTCTAAAAAAGTTTTTTTGTAACCCTGGCTGTCCTAGAACTTGCTCTGTAGACCAGGCTTGCTGGCCTCAAACTGACAGAGGTCTGCCTTCCTCTGCCTCCCTCTGATTAAAGGCGTGCACTATCACTGCCTGGCTCATTATCTTGACTTTTAAAAAATATTTTAAGTCTTTTTGAAAACAGTCACTAAGTGCCTTATATACTTAAAAAAAGAGGAGTAAAATCATGATTGTATTTATTTAATTTGCCAATAATATTTTCTGTATTTTTTCTTTACTACATACTTGTAAACAGTTCATGTATATTTATAACGAATGTCTTTTATCTACTGTGTGTACTGAGTTCTTTTTCTAAATTGTAGACATCTTATATGTTTTATGTAAAGGAAATGTTGACATAGTACATAAAGAGTATAATACCCTTGGCATTGTGGTACATGCCTATGATTGAGGCACCTGGGAGACAGAAGCAGGAAGAACATGAGTTTAAGGCCAGCCTAGGGCTTTCAGGTGGGTCTCAGCTTTATAGTGAGACCTTTGTCTCAAAAAAGCAAAGAACATGTCATGAGCCCTGTGTGCTCATATTCCACCTTATCAGTTGTTGGACACTGTGCTTACCCACTTGTTTCTATCACATGCGTCACTGGAAAGCAACTCCCAGACATTATTTTATCTAGAAATAATTCAGCACTTCTCCTTTGTTTGGTTGCTTTTTTTTTTTTTTTTAGACAAGGTTTCTTTTGTGTAGCCCTGGCTATGTTGGAACCTGCTCTGTAGATCAGGCTGGCCTTGAACTTGCAGAGATCTGCCTCCCTCTACCTCTTTGAGTGCTGGGACTAAAGGTGTGCACCACAACCGCCTGGCTTTCAGTATGTCTAAAAGATGAAGACAGTTTCTAAATACAAGCAGAGTGTTTTCATACCCAAACTGTGAATGCATATTGGTTAAATTTCTTTGTCTTCCTAGTAAACAGAATTTTTTAATTTTATAAAGTTTTATAATGTTTTCGTTTCTGTTCTAAATCAAGTTTTTACAAAAATCCCACCTCTGGCTAGCCTCTTGCTTACTTCCTATATTTTGAAGGTTAGATTCGTTATCCGAAGCCAGAAGTAAAGGCTTAAATACCCGTTTTGTTTGCATTTAAGATTTCTTTTTTTTTTTTTTTTTTTTTTTGGTTTTGCGAGACAGGGTTTCTCTGTGTGGTCCTGGCTGTCCTGGAACTCACTCTGTAGACCAGGCTGGCCTCGAAGTCAGAAATCTGCCTGCCTCTGCCTCCCAAGTGCTGGGACTAAAGGCGTGCGCCACCACCTCCCAGTGCATTTAAGACTTCTGTTTCATGGTACATGGTTATTCTTCATTCTTCAGTGAGACACAACAGATTTAATGGGTAGTATGTAATTGAATTACTTCTGTTAGTTGAGGAACATATAAAGTTATGTCACTTCATGGTACATTTCATTATTTTCAAGCTATGTATCTAGATCCAGGATTTCAAAATTACCTTATTCTTGGACTGTTCTCTTGAGAGCACAACCTTTTTTTTTTTTTTTTTAAATTAAAATAGATTTTTCCCATATAATATTGTGATTATAGTTTGCCAACCCCACATACCTCCCAGTTCTTCTTCAGTACCCTCCCATCTGCATCCACTCCTTCTGTCTCTCCTTAGGGAAAAAAAAATAGGAATCTAAAGAATGATAATAAAAATAAGATAAAACAAAAACATCAGTAGTACAAAAAAATCAAACAAGAAAAAGAGCAACAGAGACAGCACAGAAATGTAGATATCACCCATCTCCACACACAGGAATCTCATCAAAACATAAAACTAGAAGACATAATATTTATGCAAAGGACTTGTAAGGTTAAAAATAACAATGCCCTGGGGGCTGGAGAGATGGATCATCCGAAGATGTTCTTCCAGAGGTCCTTGAGTTCAAATCCCAGCATCCACATAGTGGCTCACAACCATCTATAATGGGATCTGGTGCCCTCTTCTGGTGTGTCTGAAGACAGCTACAGTGTATTCATATAAATAAATCTTTAAAAAAAGAAAACAACAACAACCAACCAAACAAACCCTGAACATTATGAACCATAGAACCTCCAAGGGTACCACTGAGTTCATTTGTGTTGTCCATTTACTGCTGAGCACGGCTCATCTTACCCTTAAGAGTGGTTTGTTTCTCCAGTGAGACTTCCATAGAGAGGACTAATTTTTTATTTGCAAGTGGCAGTCATCTGGAGACAGCTTCTGGGTTAGGGATGGGATTGTGGGTCCATTTCCCCCTTTAGGACCTCATCTGATACAGACTCTGCAGAGTGCATTCTTATGGGGAAAAACCAGCAGTTGCCTTTTGTTTTATGGTACCATTGCCATATAATGCAGTGTTAAGTGATACCTCTTCTGTGGTGAAATGTGGATGCCCCATAGGCTATTATCCAATGTCTGTATTGTCAGTATCTAAACAACACGGATGCAAGTGTACAAGTACTCAGAAACCTGGTTACATAAAGACAAAATTCAGGGGTGTGTGTGCATGCATGCGAATGTGTTCATGGCTAGGTCCTTTTTGTCTTGGCTTTTTAAATAAAGGCACATGTATAAGCATACTTCCCACGTGACTTTATAATGTTTGGCTTTTGGTTTAGGACACTAAATACATACTGTCACAGTTGCTTTTATGTTAACATAAGTGAATTTTCAGATTCTTTTTGAAGAGTAGAGGTAATAGTGATGGATAGGAAGACTCAGACTTTAGGAAACTATCAAACCAGGGCCTCGTGTTTGCTAGGAGAGTACTCTGCCATTGTCTTTTGTACTGACCCGAGAGTGTGCTTTACTTACACTGAACGTTCATATAATGAGTTGAGATGACCTTGGAATAACAGTATGTTTACCGAAGGCGTTTGTGTGTTTTGCTGAAAGTGTCTAAGCAGTTTAGGAAGGCGTATATATGAGTGTTGGTTTGAATAAGAATGGTTCCCCCATAGGCTCATATATTCAGTCACCAGGGAGTGTCATGAGTAGGATTAGGAGGTGTGGCCTTGTTGGAGTAAGTATGTCACTGGAGGTGGGCTTTGAGGTTTCAAAAGCACATACTAGGCCTAGGCTCTTTTCCTGTGGATCAGGATGCAGCTCTGAGTCACTGCTCCAGTACCTTCCTAGATGCTGCTATGTTCCCCACCATGATGATAATGGACTAACCCTCTGAAACTGTAAGCAACCCTATTAAATACTTTCTTATATAAGAGTTACTGTGGTCATGGTGTAGGACAGTGACCAAGATGGTATTTCAAGTTTATATGTTATGACACTTTGCCACTTTTGGCAGTGTTGAAGCTGATGGGAAGTCAAAACACTGTTGGTTTAGTTAGCTTCTGGACAACTGAAACAAGTAAAACCTGGATAGTAGGCCTCACTGTGCCCCTTCAGTTAAGTGTGTATTGCTCAAAGTATAGAAAGGCTCCAGTAGGCTTTGCATGTGTTAGATTTAAGGTAAAGACTTCATTTTATGGCAATGGGATTAGTGTACTTAGTACCTGAAAGAAGTACATCGTGAAGATGTCCTATTCTGGACAACATTTTTCAAATTAAAATTAAATTTGTATAAAGGAAATGCTGTAAGCATGTTATAAAAACTGGGAGAAAATGATTAAAAATACAGTCAATAACAGTCTGTACTTTGCGGATCCCCCGTTTTTTTATTATAGGAATGGAAAGCTTGAAAGGAAATCATATTTGTAGTTAGGTTTTGTTTTATGTTATTTTTGCTATATTTCTTGTACCTGTTATTCTATCCTTTTCAAAAGGCCCCAGTAGAATATTTATGGGGATAGGTTTTGTAACCCTGGCTCACCAGATTAGAGATTATGATTTAGTTCTAGTTACAGTGAAAATTGGTCAATTGAATTCTCCAGCACTTTTAAGCACATCACTTTGAAATATGATCAATTAATTATAATAGCTTTTAAATATAGAGCTACTTACTCAGTTCAGGCTCTGAGACTCTGAGATAAGGTATACTTGAAAGATGATAAACCTCCATTTATGCTAATAATAGATAAATACTATATGGAAATGTAGACTGTTATGAATGTTAAGGCAACTTGAAATTTTAAAGCTTAAATTAACTGTTAATTGATAGTTATTTTTATATTACTTGGTTCTCATATTGTGTGGTAAGCAGAATGGTTTCTAGGTAATTAACCTGCTGTGCTGAACTTGAGAAATCTAGTATTTTGTTACAGCAACCTTTTGAGTTTTTCAAGAGATAATTTGTGTAACCTGAATGCTAAGAAACAGAAGAAATAGAAATTATGAAAAGCAGAAGTAAAAAAAAAAAAAACCAAAAACCTAGGAGTAAATATACTTGGCATCCAAGTAAAGGACAAAGCTGGATGTTTACAGTGTTCAGTGCATGCATAGCTGCATCTACTAAGTAGGACTTACATCTTCAGACACTGTGCAGAAATTTGGATGATTATGAGCTGGGAAAGTAATTTTACTACGTAGAATCACTGTTCTACCTGAGCCAGCTCTGCTTAGATGTACTTTATCAAAAAGACTGAATTTGTATATATCTGTACCAGTTTAAGAATAACCTAATTGCCAGGCAGTGGTGGCGCACGCCTTTAATCCCAGCACTTGGGAGGCAGAGGCAGGCGGATTTCTGAGTTCGAGGCCAGCCTGGTCTACAGAGTGAGTGCAAGGACAGCCAGGGCTACACAGAGAAACCCTGTCTCGAAAAACTGGGGGTGGGGGGGTGGTGGAAAGAATAACCTAATTACTTTAAATTGTGTGGCTTGTAATTTAAGGATATTTTAAAAGATTTTTGTTTAATAACATGGCAAGATTTTACTGTGAGGAATTATTTTATTTAAGATGTTAAGAAAATCTGACAATTTATAAATTATCTCTGCTTACAGTATAATATAACTCACATAATGGTACATGCTAAAGAATTTTTATATAAAAATTGTAAGTGGAATTTTCTTGGCTTTCTGTACATCAGTACTCAAAGTCAAATATAAATAATTTGAATTACCTTCTCATTTGTTGAAATACAAGCTTTCTTGTAACTGCTTTTTATCAGCCAATATAATTTGTACATATAATCAGAAAGCTTTAGCCAAAGGCTTTGTTATTATTTTAGATTTTTTTCCTTTGATAAACACCCTTTGTTAAGATAGACCAGACTGCTGAAATAAATTTGCTTTGAGAAAATGAAATTAGCCAAGACTCAGGTTAAACATCAAATGCTTTTGTCTTACTTAAGGTCTGGGTAGAGATCAGATTAGTAGGAAATGTAATGAATTTTCCATTAAGGCACAGATGGTAAGCATGCTTATCAAATAGCACTAGGCAGTCGTCGTCGTCATCATGATAAAATCTTACCAAATAATGGGTTAATACTTTTATTAACGTCTTTAGCAGGCATAATGCTTTCTTTCATAGTAAAATATTTTTCTACTGCTTCATAAGAGTATGGACTACTGGATAAAAGGATTAAATAAACCTACCTCTTGTCTGGAAAGATGCTGTTGAAGCAAGCGATGGTACCGTCTGTTTGTAATGCAGCCTAGTGCTCAGCCAAGATGGAGCTGTGCTCCTATTGGTCCACGCATAATGCAGCTGACAGCATCCTCTGTGCTCATTTGCATTAAGTCCTGTGGCCGGAGGAGTAGATCATTCATAAGCTTGAATAGGGCTGTATGGTTAGCACCCGCCACCCCTGTCTTTTAGTTTTCCTTTTTCGTCTTTAAGCTGAATTTTTCATGTAGGAACAGTCTTAGGTTTTTTTTTTTTTTTTCTTTCTTTCCTCCTCTTACAAAATTTAGCGTCTTTGTTAACAGTGTAGTACTAGGGCTAAAACATAGTCTCTAGAGGTAGTTACCTAGGAAACAGCTGCTCCGGTTAACCACTTTGGTAAAATGTTAGTTGGAAATGTGTACAAAATCTCATAAATAAGCTTACAATTAAAATATTTTTTCTATGTGTACTTAAGTCTTGACTTCTGGAGTTATGCACACAGCACTTGTATTTGGGAGAAATTTTGAGGGAAAAGAAGTAATATTTTATTTTTTTAAGTTACTGTAAAGTTAATTTAGGTTGGTAATTTTTCTTTTTCTAAATTGCAAGATATAGACAGCTCTTATGTTTTTCATTGGATCTAGTCCAACTGGCTGTTAATTATTTTTAGTTATGCTGAAAAGAGTTTGGCCTAATCATAGCAGAATCAAGATTTATTTTTAATTAAAGGAGTAGTTCTTAAAATGCAAGAGCTGTGCATGGTGGTGCACACTTTTAATCCCAGCACTTGAGAGGCAGAGGATGGCCTGGTCTGCATAGTGAGTTCCAGACTACATACTGAGACCCTGTCTCAGACAAATAGCAAAACCCCATTGAAAGTCAGTCAGTGGAACCAAACCAACCAACCAACCAACCAGCCAACCAGTGGGAGATTGGGTAGATCTTGCGCTGTGTGTGTGTGTGTGTGTGTGTGTGTATCATATGATCTATATCTATAGATAAATCATATATCACCTATAAATATATAGATAAATCATATATAAAGGTAAATAAATATCTATAGATAAATATTATATTAGTTTCTGGAGCTATAATTCCTAGTTATAGGAGTTCATGGAAATGTCCTTATTACATTGCAGTAATCATTCAATAAATATTTGAATGTTGACTTGGATTGGCATTGACTTAGTACTAGGAACATTGTAATAAAACTATGTGGTTCATAATTGATCGTTCGTTTGGAGTTTTTAATATACTGTGATTTTTTTTTTTTTTTTTAGTTTTACCAGTTTTCTTTTTTACTACAATATTGTAAGACAAACTTAATAATACTAATTAAAGGGGCTGGAAAGGTGGCTCAGTGGTTTAGAGCAATGATTGCTCTTTCAAAGGTCCTGAGTTCAATTCCCAGCATCCACATGGTGGATCACAACCATCTCCATGGAATTTGATGCCCTTTTCTGAAGCTACAGTGTACTCATATACATAAAATAAATAGTTCTTTAAAAAAAATAATAATTAAAATGCTTGTCTCAATGGTATGGGCCTATCATCCAGCTACTCAGGAGTCTGAGGCAGGATCACAAGTTTAAGACCCGTCTAAGTAACTTTTTAAATACTTATTATTTTATGTCTATGGATGTTTTATCTGCATGCATGTCTGTGCACCACATGTGTGCCTGGTGCCCACCGAGGCTGGAGGCAGGTATCAGATCCCCTGGAACTGGAGTAATAGGTAGTTGTGAACCTCTATGTGGGTGCTGGAACTGAACCCTAGTATTCTGCAGAAACAGCTAGTGTTCTAACCGCTGAGCTATCTCCCCAGTACCAGTCTAAATAAGTTAATGAGACTGTCTCAAATAAAAAGTAAAAATAGGGCTGGGGTTAAGCGCAGTGGTAGAAGGATCCTTGCCTAGCATTTGTGAAGTCCTAGGTTAATGTGTATTTATGGATTTCTATGTTCTGACAAAATGGCCTATGTCAGATGGAATAATAATGTGTGAAGGGAATTGGGTAGATCTTATATAAGGCAATAGTACAGGGTTTACAGCTTGATTTAAATCAACCTTGCTACAACCCTCACAGTTTTTATGTTTAAAAGAGAACAATTAGAGCTAGGGAGGTGGCTGAGTTGGTGAAGTTGCTTATTGTGTAAGCAAGAACATCTAAGTTCAGATTCCCAGCATTCCAGCATCCATATAAAAGATCCTGGCATCCCAGTACTGAGGAGGTGGATACAGGAAGATTACTGGGGCTTGCCAGCCAGTTGGTGAGCTTCAGGTTCCGTGAGAGACGCTGTTTGGAAAAATGTAAGGGCAGGAGAGCTGGCTTAGTTGTAAGAACACTGGCTGCTCTTCCAGAGGACCTTGGTTTGATTACCAGCACACACGTGGGTGCTTACAACTGTCTGTAACTCCAGTTTCAGGCCATCTGATGCCCTGTTCTGGACTCTGGGGGCACCAGGGCATTCAAGGGGTCATAGGCAAAACACCCATACACATAAGATAAAATTTAAAAATAAAAAAAGATGGAGAAGCAGGGGACGGAGACTACCTCCCCCCCTACTAAATACATAAAAGAGGACAATAAAATCTCTTAAATAGATTTTTTTTTCCCAATGTGGATTAAATGTGAAAATCACTTAGTGTGATGCTTGGCAGATAATAGGTTCAGTAAAAGATACTATTATTAAAAGTCTTTCAAAACATCTTGGAGAAAATAACCATATAGTTAGTATTTCATAACTGAAACAAATATATTATTAGTTTTGAGACAGGGTGTTTTGTAGCCCAGAGTAACCTTGAAGTTGGTATGTAGCAGAGTATGACCTTAAACATTTTTTTAAAAAATATTTTATGTAAATTTTGTATGTGTGTGAGTGTATGCCACACGTGTGTGAATGTCCTCAGAGTCTAGAAAAGGGCGTTAGATTCCTTGGAGTCAGCATTGCAAGTAGTTGTGAGCTGCGAGAAGTGGGTGTTGAGAACAGCAAACAGTTTTGTTTCCTTTTGTTTTTGTATTTTATTTTTTTAAATGTTATAATTACATTATTTTCCTTCTCTCCTTTACCCTCTCCTACTCCTCCCATGTACTTCCTCTTTTGTGTTCCTCCTGCCTCTTTTCTTTTTTTTCCTACCCGGGCCTTGATTTGTAGACCAGGCTCCCTTGACCTCACAGAGATCCCTTTGCCTTTGCCTCCCAAGTGCTGGCAGTAAGGCATTTCTAACGTTGCTAGTATGGGAACATAGTATACTTTAATATGCCAATTGAGTTACTTCTTTCAAAATTATAGGCTATTTCTAAGGGACAATTTCAAAGGACATTGTATTTTAGTATTAAAGGAAAGAAAACATGCAATAAAGACTTTTCACTGATTTCAAAGGAGTTTTATATTACATCTAGAAACTTGTTTTGGATCTCTGACAATTGTTGTATTTGACTGTGGTTGTTCTAATGCAATCTTTTGTTTAAATGGTTATTACTGAGCTGATGCCAGAAATAGCTTCCCCTTCTTTTCGTATTTAACCACTCTCTTTGTGGATTATCCACATGGGAAGTGTATATCTGATTTAATATCTTGCTAATAGAATGTGTGCTTCTGAAATGCTTTTCTTGAATTTATAATGAATTTTTTAACCTTTCTGGCCGTGGCTCAAATGCTTGTGATACTGTGATGGCATTAGGGTTCTGACTGTAGAGAGGCAACACAATGGTAAATGTTTTCAAACAATACGTAAGGATTTCTGAGAGGAGAGGAGCAAGAAGGGAGACAAGTGAAGAGGAAATTATGGGGAGATAGATACCAGTCTGGCCATCACTCATTTCTTGCATTTATAATGTGCTGGAATGAGGCAAAAGTACTTGTAAAGAATTGTATTTTGATTTGGGTGTGGTGGCACAGAGCTTTAATTCTAGCTGAGGAGGCTAAGGCAGGTGGATCTTTATGAGTTGGAGGCTAGAGTGGTTTGGTAGTGAGACTCTGTCTCAAAACAAACAGCAACAACAAAAGATTAGTCGTTTGGGCTAACCCTGTTAGAGTGCCTAACCCACACAGGCCCTGAATTTGGTTTCCAGCACTCTCCTTCCCAAACTATATTTTAATGCTTTTAAGTTACATTTAGCTTAGGATATGGTGTAACCTTATAATCCTAACAGTTTTGAACTGAGTTGGAGGATGGTAAGTTTGAGACTAACCTATATTACATAGTGAGCCCTTCTCTCTAAAGAAGGGTAGGTATGTGGTGGGATTGATAATTCAATGTACATGCATGAATCTTGTGAATTTGCCAAAATGTTACAGGATAGACTTTATTAGATGAAAAAAATTCAAAGAAGAATATTTATTTTCACTGCTCAAGTCATAACACGTTATTTGAAAATGTTACAATAATTCATTTGAACTTCATTTTCAGATCATAACAATGGATCATTTAACTTGAAAGCTCTGTCTGGAAGTTCTGGATATAAGTTCGGTGTTCTTGCTAAGATTGTGAATTATATGAAAGTAAGTACTTATGTTACAAAAATCCTCTTTCATTTTTTTGACTAAAGAAGGGGAATTAATTAGATCTGGGTTTCAGAAGTTAGATATTTATACGATGCCAGGAGTTATTGAATTATGCATTTTAGTCTGTAGTTTATTATATGTTGAGTGTACTTCAAGAAAGCCCTGAAAGATGTAATGCTTACAGTCTTTTGTCCTCTGTTAAGCTGGCGCTCCAGCAGTGCAATTAACTAAATCTAGTTGCCGTTGGAGTCCAGGGTACAACTTAAGCTCACCATCTGACTTAAAGAGAGAGTACCCAAGAAGCAGAATGGAATGGTTTTTCAAGGTACTTCCTCCATTCATCTGAGAAAAAACCTACATGCTTGAAGCAGATGATGGTGACTGGTCTCTGCTTGGAGAAGAAAGTTAGAGAATCACTCTGGATCTTAGAAAATCATTGATGCAAAAGAATTAGAGGCTGGGTGTCTGGCTGTGTCTGAATTTTGTAGTTTGTACTTGATCTCTCTCTAATAGAAACATTTTAGTTTATATTTCTCAGTATCAGATGACAGTACATTTTGACTGTTCATTCCTTTCACCTATTGCCCTATGTGTAGAACAGTTATTGAAGTCTATTACTGATAGTGGGATAACAAGAAACATCATCCTCCTGGAGCTGTCAGTCAGTTGAAGAAAGTTGACAGTGGTTTACAATCTTCTTAGCTCTTAATTTTACTTTCCTTAGTAATATACAAATAAAGTTAACAGATTTATTGTGATCACAAAGCTTCTGATTTTAGCTGTTTTGCAGTTATTGATAAAGATTTGATTAGGATAGGTTGATTCAGTTTGCTTTGTATATACCAGGCATCCATCCACAAGAAAATAAAGGTGGTTTCTGCATCTGGTGATGCTTGTTAGTTATTGATGGGATAAAGTAGGATTTGGCACTAAATATGCTGCTGGCTTTAGATGCAGAGAAGTGAATGCTCATAAAGTTGTCATGGAAGTTCTATGGCGAACAGTCTTCTAAGTTACACGCCAAAACCCGTTTACCTTCAGGCATCTGTCATTTGATAGTTTTGTTGAAAACAGAACAGTGGAAACTACGTAATTTGTCAAAGGATTTGTTACCTAGTTGTTAACTACGTACTTTCTTAGCCTTTAGAAAATGAGTCAGAAAGGTGGGACTTGGGCTGTACAGCTTAGGGATAGAGTGCAGGTATAAGGCTGTGGGTTCTATCCCCAGCACTGCAAGAGGAAACCAGAGCACACCAGGTGTGGTGACGTACCCTTGCCATCCCTGTATGGGAGGGAGCTGAAGGAGAATCACAAGTTTCCTAGGCCAGTGCTTGTGGAGGTCAGAGGACAACTCTTGAGAAGTTGGTTTTCTCCTTTCACATTGTGAGTTCTAGAGATCAAACTCAGGCCTCCGGATCAGGTAGAAAACACCTTTACCCCCCCCCCCCCCCCCCTCCCTTCCTTTTTTTTTTTTTTTTTTTAATTTATTTTATTTACATGAATACACTGTAGCTGTCTTCAGACAACACCAGAAGATGGCATGGGATCCCATTACAGATTGTTGTAAGCCACCATGTGGTTGCTGGGAATTGAACTCAGGACCTCTCTTAACCACTGAGCCATCTCTCCAGACCCCCCTACTTTTTTAAAAAAGATTTTTTAGAACATGATCTTATCTGTCTGGATGGCCAGGAACTCACAGAGATCTTCTTGCCTCTGGGATTAAAGGTATATACCACTTAATGGGTTTTATATAGCATAATTAGAATAGCTTGGTAGTCTTAGGAAATATTGTTGTTTCTTAAAAGAAATGGCTTCCCAATTGATACTGATTTAGCTCTTTAAATGTGCATTTTCTCCCAAATTAATAGTTAAGGAATAAATTTTGGGAATCCTGAAGACAATTGCTTAGATTTAAATTTTTGGATTGGGGGAGTATTCTCTTTGTTTTTATCACAAACGCTCTAAGAACAGTTCACTCTTGGATAATACTGAATGGAGTTGAGATATGTTAGGATTAGAAGAGGAGAAATTGTTTAAAAGGGAAACTGGTCAGTTTTTACAAATTATATCAGAATTTGGAATGTTGTAAGTGGGGCCAAAATATCCTTTGTCTATATGTTAGGCATGGGAGGACATTGTTGGAGATCAAACTCAGGGTTTTGTGCATGTTAGGCAACCACCCTGGCAAATACCCTGGGTGTATTTTAGGCTGGCCTCAGATTCTCTGTCTGGAGGATGGCTTTGACCCTCCTGTCCCCAGCTCCCCCCAGCACCAGTGCTAGGGTTAGTGTGTGGTGCTGTACCTGTGTACAGCTAGGCAGGCACTCTACTCACTGAGCTATATCGCCAACCCCATTAGGAGATTTTATTTTTTTTTTAAACAATTTTTTTTTTTTGGATGGTGGTGGTTGTTTTATCATTGTTGCAAGGTCTGGTGTATGGACTTTGTAGATGACAGCTGTGTCATAATGTCATAAGGTTGGATGTGCCTTAATTTAAGCAAAAAACCTTGCAAATTGTGAGTAGAAGTAGGTTGTATCCCTTTCCTTTTTCCTTTCTTGTAAGGCCTGTTTTGAAAGAGCAAAATGTGCGTATCTCATGGAAGGTAACTAATCTGGCAAGTTTTGTCAGTTGTCCTCTCCCTCTCCTTTTGGAAGATCTGATAAAAGGAACCTCAAAAGCAAAATAGGTAAATAAAACATTAAAAGTGCTTGTAATATACCCCTTTAATTGCTCACCAAAAACCATGAAAAGTTGGAGGAGCGTCATAGGGGAACTGAGATAGACACAGTGATTCTGTAGTCCATTGCTGTGAAGAGACACCATGACCAAGGCAACTCTTACAAAGGCAAACATTTAATTGGGGCCAGCTTACAGTTTCAGAGGTTTAGTTCATTATCATCATGATGGGAAGCATGGCAGCATCCAGGCAGATATGGTACAGGGGGAGCTGAGAGTTCTACATCTTAATCCCATCTTGATCCAGAAGGCAACTGGAGATTGAGTTCTATAGTGGGCAGAGCTTGTGCATAGGGGAGTTCAAAGTCCTTTCCTCCAGTGACATACTTCCTCCCAAGGCCACACCTCCTAATAGTGCCATTCACCACGGGCCAAGCATTTAAAAACATGAGTCTATGGGGGCCTAAGTATTCAAATCTCCACAGTGATTTTACAGAAAGAAGAGAGAACTTAAAAGTGCACGGGTGTGCGCGTGCACACGCACATGTGTGTGTACACACACAGACAAAACTAAAAATCACACAGAAAAGACAGATGTATGAACTTTGAAATCACAACCCAAGAGGTATGGGTTAGACTGTCCAGTATATGAGATCCTGAGATGGTTATTATATTGTAATCTGTCAATTTAAAACAGAAAATGAGACAAGAGGGTTAGATTATTATTGGAACTGCTTACGGAAATAGGTCCATTTTAGAAGAATTTTAAAAAGTAGGTAAAAAAATTTTTTTTATCTTTTAAGTAAGTTTTAAAAGTACTTGGAGCTGTCCTCAAGATTGCCCTATGAGGGATGCCTTGTCTATGAGATTCTAGGTACAGCCATGAAACCATTGCCACTCTTGTATTCAGTTTCTCTCCCAAACTAGTAAACATAGCAAGGACTGCCCGTGTCCAGCTTTCTCTTTGATTTATGATGTGTATGTGTGTGAGTGTCTGTCCAGGTTTGGAGATTGAATAAGGAAGTATGTCATGTTGGACAGTGGTGGCGCAGACCTTTAATTCTAGCACGTGAGAGGCAGAGGCAGGTGGATTTCTGAGTTCGAGGCCAGCCTGGTCTACAGAGTGAGGTTCAGGACAGCCAGGGCTACACAGAGAAACCCTGTCTTGAAAAAAAAAAAAAAGTACGTCACACACTGACTTGTGTCTCTAGCACTCTAATATTTTTGAGACAAGGTCTCAATTCAGTTGTCCAGTCTGGTCTTAATTCTCTTGCCTTAGCTCCCAAATACCTAGGGTTATAGGCTTATGCCAGCAGGCCTGACCTAAATTGGTCTTTTAAAGAAATATTTTTTGACCTAAATCTTATAGATGGTACATATGTGACTTGGCCCCAATACTGGGAGTATGAAATATGTAAGTATAATTTACATTTCACTGTGTCTCATCTCTGCATGGTAAGCACATAGTAATTGGTACTAAAGACTTGAATGAACAGCAAATGTTCAGTAAATGGTTCTTATTTGTGATATGTTAGATTTTGTGCTTTTTAAACATTCTAGTTTTGGAAAGTTGAGAATTAGAGTTTTCCAGGGCTGGACTGAAGCCCAGAGAGGTTCCATCACCTGCCTGAGGTAATAGAGGATTGGGTATTTACAGTTGTTTTTGTTTTGAGTAACATAAAACATATCTCTAAATATAAAATACAGAATAAATATAAAATATAGAATAATATAAAAAGGTTGAGACCTAGAAGTCCTTCTCAGACCTAGTCCTGCTGTCTTATTCCTGCAGTGTCTTGTCTACCTTCAGATCGTGGATGTGTTCCATGAGAAGCCACTTACTTTTGAACACATTCCCCTTAACTTCCAGGTGCACAGTGCAGTGACTGTGGTAATGAATCTAGAATGACAGTATCTTCTGAAAAGACCTTCAGGAGTCACATCCTCTTTTTCTGGATCACCACCCTTGGTGTTTATAAGTTGGCAGTACTGTCTTCTGCTTACCTGTGTCTCTGTACCTGCTCTTTTAATCAGCCCAGCATGCGTATGTATGTATGTATGTATGTATGTATGTATGTATGTGTGTATATATACACATACATATATGTATATATACACATATATGCGTGTGTGTGTGTGTATATATACATATACATATACGTATATGCACATATACATATATGATATTGTAATATCAGTGAGAAGGCCTATTTGCTATGTCCTCACCAATGGACGCATCAGACATTTACAGTTTGGTATCTGATAAGTGAGAAGCATCTTGGTGGATGTTGAGTCTCTGTTCATGTTTAAGAGCAGTTGATTTTCTTCTTTTATCTTTGTTTCCCTGCACATTCTTTAAAATTGATTTGCAATAACAAGGAAAGTCTGTTGTTGCTGTTGTGCTCCTCTTCCAGCTCCACATGTCTTTATCCTGTTGTGTAGCCTCTACTAGTTTTAACTTATTATATAGATTAAGCTAGACTTGAACTCATCATGTAGTCTAGGCTGATCTTGAACGTACAATTCTCCTGCCTAAACATGCTGGGGTTACAGGTGTACCCCCATACCTAGCTTAAAGTTAATGAATTTTTTTTTCCTTCTCAGTTTATCATTTGATTTTTATCAATCTGGTTTTGTATGATTTCATGTTCTTGATCCTGGTATTCATACTGCCTTAGATATTACATGTTGTATATTCCTGAATAGATCAGTTTTTATATGACTGACTTAATGTGTTTGAAAACTTTCCTAATAGACGCGACATCAGCGAGGAGATACACATCCTTTAACTTTAGAAGAGATTTTGGATGAAACACAGCACTTAGATATTGGACTGAAGCAGAAACAATGGCTAATGACGGAGGTAAGAATAGTCTTAAAACTGCTGTAAACATTAGGTCATTACAGAAAGTGGTATTTGCTACATCTATCCAGAGTTCTTTTTTTTGTGGTGGGTGTGGTGCTGGAGGTGGAACCCAGGGCCCAGCATGTGCTAGAACATTCCACTATTAAGCACTCATCATTTAGCCATCTTCAACCTGTAGATGTGTTTTACTATTTTGGGGTGTGTGTGGTGTGTGTGTGTGTGTGTGTGTGTTTGTGTGTGTGTGTGTGTGTGTGTGTGTGTTGGGGAGAGAGAGGCAAGGTGAAATGTGGGCAGGAGGCAAGGTCTCATATTGTAGTCCATGTTGACTTCAGACTTGGGGCACTCTTGAGTCATTGCCTGGCTCAGAATGTGGTTTTTTTTTTTTTGTTTGTTTGTTTTGTTTTTTAAATCAATCCTGTAATATGTTAATGTTTTTTACTTTTTCTTAAAAGACTTGATGTAGAGTCTTGGTTGAATTTAAACATACACATTTCTATAATTTGGTTGTTTGTTTCTATATAATTTTATTTATGTTTTAGAAAGTCTTTTAAGACTACAGTAGAATTGTGAAGTCAGTGCACCAATTTTGTTTTCATTTTCATAAATAGTATTTTGAATTGTCAAACTTATATCTTATATGCTCATAAGTTATATATTGCATATATGCTTTAGAAAATTTAAAGCCTAAGATGTTAGGGACAGTAAACCGTTTTATTGCATTTACTAGCATTCTATAGGTTGATAAATGAGTTATTATTTCTAGTTACTTAGAGAAATAATATGATTGTTATGTTTAAATAAATACACACCTTAAAGAAAGCCTAAAACGGTCACCAACCATGCCAATTTGCAAGTGAATGGGATCTTATCTATTTGGGTATTTGCTTCTTTAAAGCTTATTGATGCGAAGAATAATATTTTCTTTTTTTTTTTCTTTTGGTTTTTCGAGACAGGGTTTCTCTGTGTAGCTCTGGCTGTCCTGGAACTCACTTGGTAGACCAGGCTGGCCTCGAACTCAGAAATCCGCCTGCCTCTGCCTCCCAAGTGCTGGGATTAAAGGCGTGCGCCACCACTGCTCAGCAAGAATAATATTTTCAAGGCCAGTGATGAGTCTGGGGCCCAAATGTGAGCTGGGATATAGTGGTACATGTTTGTAATCCCAGCACTTGGAATGTACAAGCAAAGGATCCCGAGTTAATGGGATCATTAGTCCCATAGTGAGTTCAAAGCCAGTCTGGGCTACATTAAAAAAAAGGCAATACCCCCTAAACAACCAGATGTAATAATTTATTCGTTTATTTATTTGAGGCAGTTTCTTACAGAGATCCTCCTGCCTCTGCCTCCCAAATGCAGGGATTAAAGACGTGCTGGGCTGGAGAGATGACTCAGTAGTTAAGATCAGTAGCTGCACTTCCAGAGGTCCTGAGTTCAATTCCCAGCAACCACATGGTAGCTCACAACCATCTTTAATGGGATCTTCTGGTGTGCATGAAAACAGCATACTCATATATAAAGTATATGTATGTGTGTGTGTAATAATATATACACACACATACATATATATATATATATATATATGTGAACTCATTTACATAACATACATAAATCTTTAAAAAAATAGACATGTGCCACCATGACTGGCCTAATTCAATTAATTTATTTTATTAAGCAAGATGTGCAGTAAAGTGATTTGACTTAGTCCAAACCATTGAAGGTCACGTCTTCTATCACCTACTTACTGTTACTAGAAGCAGAACCTGCCTAAGATTGTTGTGGTTTTGTTTTATTCTTTTTATGTTGAGTGTGAGTTTTTCTTTGTTTTTGGTTTTTCTTTGTGTTTGTTTTGTTTTTGTTTTGAGACAGGGTCTCACTGTGTAGTTCTGGCTGTCCTAGAACTTACTGTATAGACGTATAGACCAGACTGGCCTCAAACTCACTGAGATCCATCTGCTTCCCAAGGCTGGGGTCAAAGGTCTGCATCACTACTTCTAGCTAAAATCTTACTCTGTAATGCAGGCTGGCTCACACTTGGCAGTAGTCTCCTGCTTCAGCTTCCTGACTACTGAGGGTATAGATTTGAGTCACCATAACCAGCTTCTGCCTAAGAGTTTAACTTTAAAATGTTTAAACACAGTTGTTGTAGATAATGGTAATAAATATTGGTGATACATGGATAATGATAATCTACATTGAAGTATGCAGATTTATGTAAATTCAAATTTCATGTAGTTAGCAACATAAAGTTGTACATTTTTAAAAAAGATTTATTCATTGTATGTATATGGCTACACTGTCACTGTCTTCAGACAGACCAGAAGAGGGCTTCAGATCCCATTACAGATGGTTGTGAGCCAATATGTAGTTGCTGGGAATTGAACTCAGGACTTCTGAAAGAGCAGCCAGTGCTCTTAACCACTGAGCCATCTCTCCAGCCCAAAGTTTGAAATTTAAAAAAAAAATTTTTTTGTTATTATGAACATAAGGGTGGGTGGGTACATGTATGCCACATGTAGCAGCTAAAGGCAGTTTTGTAGAGTTTATCATCTACTTCTTACCTTTATTTGGGGTTGAATGTGGTCATCAGATTTTGTGGCAAGTGCTTTCAGTGAACTCTGAATCATGTTGCCAGCCCAAGTATTGTTTTTAGTAGTTATTATTCTCTTTATTTTCTTTCTCTTTCTCTGTGCTTGATTGACACTAGAGAAAGGTATGTAGGCTTCCTTTTTTCTTTTTGGTGCTATGGATTGGACACAGGAAGGACTTTACATATATTAGTTAAGTCCTTACTGAGCCGTCTCCCTGGCCTTCCTTTAACTTTTTGCTTTGAGACCATTCTCACTAAGTTGCACAGGCTGGCCTGAGCGTACTCTGTCACATAGGTGGTTTTCACTGTGTATCTTCCTGTTTCAGTCTCCCAAGTAACTGGGAGTTCCTCTCCTACCAGGCTGGGTTGCTCTGTTCTTGAAGAGCTTTTCTTCTGCTAGTAGCTGTGCACCAGAGCTTGTAAGAAGGTTAAGTTCAGTAACTGCATTATGCCAACCTCTTCTCACCGCAGCTGCAGTGCCAGTTGCTGACAGGAGAGGAGGACTTACTGTTGAGTAATTTTTGCCAGTACAGGATGGACTATACTTTGGAGCAGAGATAGGTGATACCTAGTTCACTGTGTTTGTTAATAGGTATTTTATTAATTCTTACTTTGTCTTCTAAAAGAATAAAGGACAGCCAGGATTACACAGAGAAACCCTGTCTCATAAAACCAAAAAAAAAAAAAAAAGAATTAAAAAAAAGAATAAAGGTTCTTCAAATCAGTTGTTATAAAATGAGTTTCTCTCTAAAGAACGTATACAAATAATGCACAGATCTTTCCTACCTTTTAAGTAGATCTAGGATGCCCTGTTCTGGGACCCTAGATCTCTAGTGGTTTAGTCTGCTAGTTTATGTTCACAAAATACTCAATATGCCACTGTGCTGAGTGGGTTAGAATTTAAGAGCATACAAACGAGGTTTGCTTTTATAAATATATCCAAATTGTGTTATTTTTACAGGCTTTAGTCAACAATCCCAAAATTGAAGTAGTAGATGGGAAATACGCCTTCAAACCTAAGTACAACTTGAAAGATAAGAAGGCCCTCCTCAGGCTTTTAGATAACCACGACCAGCGAGGACTAGGAGGGATTCTCTTGGAAGACATAGAAGAGGGATTGCCTAATTCCCAGAAAGCTGTCAAGGTAATCTCTCTTTTCCTCCTACATCATAACTATGATTTGAATTGGTAATGTTGTCTTTTTAAATTTTTCTTAATTTTCATGAGACAGAGTCTTACTATGTAGCCCTGGTTGTCCTGGAACGCAGAGATCTGTCTGCCTCTACCTCCTGAAAAATGGGGTTGAAGGTATGTGCTACCATGCCCTGCTTCTTATGCTTTTATGATATCTTTGTTTTTATGTATATATCTGTGGGTATCTCCCCACCTCAAGGAAAGGAGTGAGTGTTGGATCCCCTGGAGCTGAAGCTACTGAAGGCAGTGTGAGCTGCCTGATGTTGGTGCTGGGAACTGAACTTAGGTCCTTTGGAAGAGTAGCAAGGAC
>JANHMN010000015.1:24434718-24498826 GCA_030674055.1 Rhabdomys pumilio
ATAGATAGAAATGTATGTGTATAAAATATATATATATATATATATATATATATATATATATATATATATTACACACACACATATATGCATATTAACACACATATAATAATATAATTATATATATATAAACACACACATATATAATATAATTATATATATATATATGCATACATATGTGAGAGTATGTGTATGATATATTGGTATGGAGTATGGGTTTGATTTTTTTTTTTTTCCCCCGGTTTTTTCGAGACAGGATTTCTCTGTGTAGCCCTGGCTGTCCTGGAACTCACTGTGTAGACCAGGCTGACCTTGAACTCAGAAATCCGCCTGTCTCTGCCTCCCAAGTGCTGGGATTAAAGGTGTGCGCCACCACTGCCCAGCTAGTGTATGTTTTTAAATGAGTAATTTGATGTTAATTAAAAATTTTTTATCTTTAAGGCTTTAGGGGACCAGATATTATTTGTAAGTCGTCCTGATAAGAAGAAAATACTATTCTTCAATGATAAAAGCTGTCAGTTTTCTGTGGATGAAGGTGAGCCATTTTGTATAGATCTTAAAGTTGCAGGTGTCACAGTTTTAAGGTAATAAACTTGGAATTCTCATAGTTGTAATTTAATATTGTGTTGGAGATTTTTACCATCACCTTCTCTTAGCCTATAGCTAAGAGACACGTGTGTATTCCATCAACTCTTAAGAGTGTGCTTGAAGTGCTGACTTGAAAGGTTTTAAGTCATTTGTATATGAAATTACAGTGGAGCAGTTTGTGATTTAAATTTTTTTTATGAATGTTTTTCTGGCATGTATTTTTTTGCGCCACTTGCATGTCTGATGCCCACAGAGTCCAGAAGACGGTATTAGAGCCTTTGAAACTAGAGTTACAGATCATTGTGAGCCACCTTGTAGGTGCTTGGAATCAAACCCAGGACCTCTGGAAGAGCAGCCAGTGCTCTTAACCGCTGAGCCATCTCTCCAGCCCTAGGTTTTGTTTTCTTATGCTGATATTTCATTTGTACAAAGTAGAATTTAGTTTTGAATCCTGTTGCTATTTCCTTAGTTTTTATTTTTAAAAAGTTTTATTTCTGGTTCTGGGCATGGTGGCCCAGCACTCAGGAGGCAGAGGTTGGTCAGTATCAGTGGGTTCAAGGCCAGCCTGGTCTGTATACCTACTCAGAGTCATCCTACAGTTTCATTGTATTCGGGACTGTGTGGTAGGGCATTTCATAGTGTTTATGTTGTGGTAAGCAGATTTCCCTCATGTCTTCCTTGCCTTTACTTTCTCACCTCCTCTGTATTTCTTTATTGACTTCATAAGCTGATAACTTGAGGCATGATGTGAAAATATAAATATTAGTTGGTGACCGATATTCTCTTGGGAATCTTTCGATTACCAAGTTTTATAAGATCATGTTTTTCCTTTATGGCAGTTGTATAGTTGTGTGCTATGCTATTTTGATTTGAGCTTCAGAATTTATGAGTTGGGGTGTGTGTATGTTTGTTTGTTTGTTTGTGTGTGTATGTGTGCATGGTTGAATCCAATGCCTCAGATTTGCTGGGCAGGTACTAGCACTGAGCTCTGCCTCCAGGCCTCTAGCATATTCTTACCACCTCTGTTTCAGTATCTCTTTCTCTGCCCAACACGAGTATGCCATTTAGTTTATTCAGCCTCTGCCTGGTCTGCTCTGGAAGATGTTTGAGTTGAGGTGAGTTGTTGATAGAAAAGAGGTTAGAATAACCCACTGAGAACTTCTTGAGAGCAGTTTGTGGAGCCATTTCAGGAGTAGTCTGTCTTTATTATGTAGACAGCATTCTGCCTACATGTAAAGAGGGCACCAGATCTCATTAGAGATGGTTGTCACCCACCATGTGGTTACTGGGAATTGAACTCAAGACCTCTGAAGAGCAGCTAGTTCTCTTAACCTCTAAGCTATCTCTCCAGCCCACAGGACCATGTATTTTTACAATCTTCCTGCTAAGCTATTAATATTTCCTGTCTCTAATGTGATTTTTCTAAAAACAATTGCTGCTTAGAACTGTTAGCCATTTTCTGTTTGTGTGTCTTTTACTTGCACTTACATTATTTAATATTGCATGTAGTTTAGTTTGTCATTTTATATGTCCTTTGTTGACTAGACACCTGCTGGGTCTAGTCTAATGATGTTTGTCTAATCCCTGGCTGTCCTGGAACTCACTTTGTAGACCAGGCTGGCCTTGAACTCAGAAATCTGCCTGCCTCTGCCTTCCAAGCTCTGGGATTAAAGGCGTGCGCCACCACCGCCCGGCTTAGTAAACTTTTTTATGGCACCTATTTTGTTGTACTTTTATTCTGAAATTTAAATATAACATTGTATAAACTTTTTAAAAACTATTTTTAATTTTATGTGTATAGGTGTTGTGTCTGTATCACATATATGCATGTTGCCTGTAGAGACCAGAAGGCAGCTTTGACTTTCCTAGCACTGGAGTCTCAGATATGAGCTGCCATGCGGGTGCTGGCAATCAAATCTTAGTCTTCTGGAAGAACAGTCAATCCTCCTAACTACTGAGACATTTCTCCAGCTCCAATATAAACTTCTAATGTATAATTTGTTTAAAAGTCAGTAGAATACCCTAAATGTAATGTAAATTATTATATTTAAATTCTTTCTTAGAATATTAATAAGTAGTCAGGCATAGTTATGCCTGAAGTGTAATATAAATGAAATAGCTGTCAACTTAAATGTGGAGCCACCATGACTCCATGTATATGGTATATGATAGCTATAGGTAACCAGTTAATGTTTGATGCATGGGCAGCATAAGTGCTGTAACGTGTGATTTCCTTCAGTCATTCAGAATTCTTGGTGGAGTTCTAGAGAGTGAACAGTGTACCTTTTCTATGGTTTACAAAAGTAAGCCATTCTGTACACAGTATACAACGTAGAAAATGAAGAATTAAAACAACACAAAATAGTTGTGAACCATATTGAATTATAAAATCCATTATATTCTATATATATATTATATATTATAAACTGGAATTTTTCAGTAATTAATGCCTTCTAGGAAAGATGATGGCAGCAGAATTGTCAACTTTGGTAGCATTGACATTTGAGGCTGGCTTTTGTTGTTGAAGTAGAGGGTTGTTCTTTGCAATGTAGAACCTTTCTCAGCATGGCTTGTTTAACTGTCAGAGACACAGGCCCATGGTGTGAGGCCATAACTGCCTCCATAGATTACTAAATATCCCTTGGGAGGCAGACTTGCTCTGAGAAGATTGGATTAAAGGTTCAGTTAATGTTTATAAAAGAAAGAAAGTGGATTGAGATATGTTCGTTACCTTTAAATACTTTTCTTGTGGGTTCAGTTATTTAGCACACGCAGTGAATAAAGTTTTTATTGACCTTATAAGCAGTGACCATTTTGCTAAGTGTGCTGTTCAGTAGATTTAGTGTATTTCAATTTATATGTTCACCTTACCAATGACCTTTATCAGGATGTAACCCACTCATTGCAAGTCAAACGTCTGTATGGTACAACATGTTGCATCACAATTTTATCATCATACAGTGATCTAGAGTCCTTGTAGGGAAGAGTCATGGACGAGAGCCCTGAGGATACCATACAATTCTTTAGTAGATTGGTATAAATCACTGATGTAAAATTAATTTGAAAAACAGTTTCTGTTTATGATGTAAATAGGTATTTCCATGTAAGACCAATTGAAAATCTACAGATTTTGGAGCTTTTGTAGTCAAGTGTTTACTTAGCATATATGAGGCTCTGAGTTCAAACCTGTATCCTTCCACCCTCAGACATGGCAGATTGTGATATCTGTCTTTGATACGGTGGCATCAACGGTGATGTTTGTTTTAGCCACTAGGTGTCAGTCTCCACTATAGAGCAGAAATGGTCTTGAATGGATATGTTTCAAGCAAGTGAAAGATCACCCTTAATTTTGTCCTACAGTTTGTTCTGTAGGAATTTTCTTAATCAGAAAATAAACAGAATATTTAGACCAAAGCATGCATTTAATTTCAGAAAGACATTTATTTCCTTAAACCGGCTCTTACTAATTTAGATATAATACAAACAGTAGTGGTTAAGAGAACACAGAGAACAGTCCAAAGAATTAAATTTGTAGCTTAGACAAGATCCTCTCTCTCTCTGTAAACTGGGAATCTTTACCTCGTGAGTTTATGATGATTAAATAAAAGGGAACCTGCCACCTAATTAGTACACAGGAATTTCTAGCTTCTAGTGGTAGTATTGAAAATACAGTATCTAAGATACAAGTTGTTTTAGTCCAACTATCTGGTCACTTGTCTTGATCAAGGTTTTATAGTTTTGGGTTTGATTAGTCAAATAGGAAAGAAGTAGATCAATTTTAGTAGTCTGGGCTGCATTTGCAATTGCATTCTTCAGCTAGATAGTTTAGTGGCCTTTGGTATTTCTGATGAGAATCCCTGTATGGGACTATCTCCTCATTACTGGTAACTTTTTTATAGAAGCTTAAACTGTTTCATCTTTGTTCTTAGAGCTCAAGGTTCCTTCTAGTAGCTATCATTGTTGAATCTTTACTTTGCACTCTGTTGATCTTTAGAGTGATTATTAATTTTATTTTTGCAGTGCTGTGGATAGACCTAGGGCCTTTTGCATGCTGACAGGCTCTCTACCACACATGGCATCCCCAGAGCATTATATTTTGATGGTTTGGTAACCTAACTCCACTTTAGCACAGTTTTTTTGCAGATGGAAAGTATCTGTTTGTCTAACCATATGCTATTATGAGTGATGTTTGGTGTCATGCATGCATAGGGCCAGTTTGTTTGTTTGTGTGTTTGTGTTTGAGACAGGCTCTGTCTACATAGCCTTCTCTGTCCTGAAACTCAGAATTCCTGCCTTAACTTCCCACAAAGTTGGACTGTAACCTGTAAGCTCTTCCCCCTTGAGCTGGATTCAGTCAGTGTTATCACAGTAACAGACAGCAAAACAGAACACCTTTGCTTCAGAAAAATTTAAAAGTTACTTGGTGTGTTTTATTGGAACTAGAAGGATGGTGCTATTACTGAGATGGAGGTTTGATCTGCTGTTACTTTCTTTCATACGTACTTGTAAGTGAATGATATGTATTCATCTGATACGAGCAGAACATCACATTGTTTTACTGTTTGGCTTTTAAGGGCTGGAACAGAGGATTCAGCTGTGAAGAGAAAGCTGATTGCTCTTGTAGAGAACCCAAGTTCGGTTCTCAGCAGCAGGTACCTCTAAAATGCCTGTAACTTCTGTTTCAGAGGATCAGACACCCACTTCTGGACTCTGCAAGCAAATGCACCCTGCATGCAAACATGTTCAAATCTATATGTGCATGTGCACACACATACACATATACTGATAATTTTAAAAATGAATCTTTGGAAAAAAAAAAAAACAGAACACCTTGGCTATTAGGGAATTGGAATTTTAACTCCCTCTTAGACCCTACCCTTATGTCAGTGCCAAGAATCTGAAAATTTAGGACCTCAGTTTGTCAGGGAGCTGAGGTTGCAGAACAGCTGTCTGCTCTGCAGTCTATGAACAGGTATCCCAAGAAAAGATGAGGTATGGATACTCACTTACCTGAGACACACAAAAGGAGCACTAATCAAAAGAATATAGTTGAAAATTTGAAAGTATTGCTAAAGACCTTGTACTGATTAGTAGGAAGACATAGGTCTCAATGGTGGTATAGATTCAGGGTTTCAAATGACCCCTCTGAGCCTTCTCCATAGATTCCATCAGATTCTTAGCAGTAAAGGTTGAGGCTGTTCTTCAAGAGAACCCATGATTTGATTCGATTCCCAGGACTCAAGTTCTAGGGGCTCTGATGCCCTTGTGGCCTCCACTGCCCTGCTCACATATGGTGTCCAGCATACATGCAGGCGAAATACCCTTAGTAATGTGGAGTGCCCAAACACACAAGTAGACTATAGGGGAGACAGCATAACAAGGAAACCCAAAACTGGAGGTCAGTAGCCACTGAAAACACTTCTGGCAAATCAGGCCCTGTCATTTACACAAGGAGTGGCTTAAAGAATTGGAAGCTAGTTCATTATGGCTAACGATAGCAGACAGACGATGATCATGCCGACCAAGCTCACACCCTGACTAGATGGACTCATTCTCTGCAGGCTTGGCAGAGGAAAGGCGGTCCCATTTCCAGGCATACAGACTATTAACTCTGATTTCAACAATCCCACAGAGGATTTTAAAAAAAAAAAAAAAAAAAAAAAAAAAAGCATGAAAAGAGACAGGAAAACAAAATACTGTTGAGACCAGGTCAGTAATGAGACCAAATTCTTAAGACACAGATATTTGAGCTACTAGATACAACTGCTAGATACAGAATTTAAAATAACTGTTAATGTTGAGCTAAGTAGAAAAGGCCAGATCAACTGTATGAGAAGTAGAGTATTTCAGCTAAGAACATCTAAGGAAAAGTGTGGTGACAGAGTAAACACAGTGTAACCAAGTGCAAATTAGAGCTGAAATGCAAGCAGAGGAAGTGTACAAAACCAACTGCACCCTCAAGTTATAGAACAATATCCGATGGCCTTCATGCATAATTGGAGTCTGAAGGAGATGGTGGAAAAGAATACCAGTGGTCAAGAATTTTCCAGAATTAATGACATCAAACCAGGATGGATCTAAATCCTGAGAACATAAGTCATTCCTCTCCAAACATACGAAAGAGGAAAGCATCAGACATGGTTTATTCAGACTGCTAAGCACTAAAGATGAAGACAGTGAGAGAGGAGAAAGAGTCATTACAGAGGCACAAATAATTACAGCAGTGCTCTTAAAAACTCTGTGTGTGTGTGCGCGCGCGTCTCTAATCTAAATCGAGTTGACTGCTGAATATAGTATGAGATAAAGGACCTGCCTTTTCTGCTTGTAGATTCAGTTATTTTTCTGGCACACTTTATTTTTTGTGTGTGGGTGTTTTGCATGCATGTATATCTGTATGCACTTATGTGCCACAGTTACTCCCCAAGACATTATTAAGGAGACTTTGTTTCATTTTCTGTTTTTACATCTTTATTAAAAATCAATTGAGATATTTACTTTAACGGATGTTAAGATAATCCTCTCTGTACTCTGTATTCTGTTTTGTAGGTTGACATTTCTTTATTTTTATGCTGCTTTGATTACTGTAGCTTTGTGATGTGGTTTGTGGTCATGTTGTCTGTTGCCTCCAACTCTGTTGCTTTTAGTTTAAGATTGCTGTTTTAGTCTTCTGTTAAGGAGTGTCACAGATTGGATGAGTTGTAAAGCAAAGAGGCTTATTCAGAGGTCTTCCTGGTAGAGTTCTAGGGTAGTATAGGGTGTCAGGCGTTGAAGATGTGGGAACACACCAAACAGTAGCCAGACAGGCTGTATGAACTTTGACTCTTGAAATAATGCATTAGTCACTTGCATGTATTCACATGCACATAGCCTGAGTCAACATTTGTTTTAGATTTCGCCTGCGTATGTGTTGGTGCTCTTAACTGCTGAGCAGGACAGTGGAGGCCATGCGGGCGTGAGAGCCCCTAGAACTTGAATTAGAGATGGTTGTGAGCCCCCATGTGGGTGGGTGCTGGGAATCAAATCATGAGCTTTCTTGAACAGCCTTAACCACTGAGCCATCATGTAGCTTGCAAATGGAGTGTGTGACAACCTCCAGGATGGCTAGTGGACTGGCAAGAAGGGGAGGTGTATGTTGGTGTAGGGGTTGGCCTGCAGCCTCTGAGGCTGTGGTGAACTCCAAGCAGCCTAGTGCAGCATTCAAGAGCTTTCCCTTTCTTAGTTTCCAGAGTGCACACTGTAAGACTTTGCCATCACAGGTCGAGGTGTGTGGGAAAGGCTTCAAGGCTCTTAGTGAGCCTGGTCAGTAAAGCTGTCTTTAGGAGTAGAATTTAAAGCATAAAGGATTTATGTTTTGTACATGTTCAGTATGAGAATGAGATAGGTAAGCTAGACAACTGCCTTTTTCATTTGTTCATAGTAGGGAGTGTTCTCAACCTACCTGGTTTCTCCTCCTCCTCCTCTTCTTCATTCTCTCTTCCCTCCTCCTCCTTCTCCTGTTGTTGTTGGAATGAAAGTGCTAACTGCCTCTCTTCCCTTTGAAGATGAGAGAAGCTTCAACTACACCACCCTCCTCCAACCAAGTCATAACACAGAGCACACTGGTCACCCTGTCACGCTGAGCCTTCTGGGGCTGCCTCCAGCACTTGACATACTTTTGCCATTTCCTCTTTCTCTTGTGTTCATGTCTCTGTCTGTCTCTTCTTTCTTTTTTTGAGACAGTGTCTCACTAGGTATCCTCATTATCTGCCTGGAACTTGCTATGTCAGGCAGGGCTGGCCTTGAACTTGTGGAGATCTGCCTGCTTTGCCTCCCAAGTGCTAGGGTTTAAGGTATTTCTTTGTTTTCTTGGTGAAATCTAAGATATGCTAATTTAATCCCAGGACAGATAAATATTCAAGGTGAATTTTGATCACTGAGATGCTGTGGGTTATACAAATTTATGGTAAAATAACTACTGTCTTATTGGTACAGAATTCCAGAAACTGTGGAGGAGTGTGACTGTGGATTCGATGGATGAGGAGAAGATTGAAGAGTATCTGAAGCGACAGGGCATTTCTTCCATGCAGGAGTCCGGACCAAAGAAAGTGGTGTGTATCCTTTAGAAAAGAGTTTAGTCCCTTCTCTGAATGGTTAGCTGCTCCTCATTCTGCCCTCCAACAGTGAGGGAGTGATTTCCTCTGATGGAGAAAGCACAGAAATTCACTGCCTCTTAAATTATTGACTTAATGCCTAGCAGAGTTGAGTTACGCTTTTGTGCCTACCTGATCTTTTCCAATGGAGGTTTATAAAGTCTTGTGGTATCGGAAGGCACCAGGTCTAGTGGGAGGCTGGTATGTGCTGTGAATGGGATGTTTGAGACTGGACCTTCAAGCAAGAACCAGGAAAGGCTCAGAACCCTGTGCCTGTGCTGTGGGTCTTTGGGCTTGTTGATTAAATCTTAGCCATCTGCCCCTTGGGGTCGCTTGTGTTTGACTGTCTTTACCTTGTCCTGCAGGCCTCTGTTCAGAGAAGGAAAAAGCCTGCTTCCCAGAAAAAGCGACGGTTTAAGACTCACAATGAACACTTGGCTGGAGTGCTGAAGGATTACTCGGACATTACCCCTGGCAAATAGGGGACATTTTTATCTTTAAACAAAGTTACAGACACACACAGTCAAGATCTTTCTTGATCTCGGGATTTGAAGACTTTCTGCCTTCCCGTCTGCTGCTCAGGACTGAGGAGAGGAGCAGTTGAGTTTACAGAACAGGAGCCGATTACCAAACTCATTATCTCACCCAGCAGACTAGTGGGAGTGGGTGTTCCTGTTTAACTTTCTGGATTTGTTTGTTTTATTTTATTAGAAAGACACTTAGCATGGCACTCAGGTGTCTGTGTTTATCTTGATTTCCAGATGGTTCTGGATTCCATGTGTTCTCTAGTGCTTTAGAACAAGTTGGAGGATAGTGCTGAATGCAGTTTTTGTTTATTCCAAGAAAAAAATGTTTATAATAAAATCATTTGTAGGAAGACCTTTAAGAAGTTAGGAAATTTAGTTTGTCTCTCTTACTTCTTGAAAATGGCAGGGAGCAGCTGCAGTCCCTGACTTGTCTGGATGGGTGTTTGGGATGTGACAAAGATTGGAGTCAGTACTGTTGGCACGCTTGAGAATTTCATCTTTGGAACACAGGGTATGCCTCTGGTTAATAAGCTGAGCAATAAAATTACACTAAATATAATTGTTAATGCTTTCTTTTAAAAGGCTAAGTCAGCATTTAGTAAGTTGGATTCATGATTTGCTACCACCTTGAACATGGATGGGAAACTCTTCTTGCCAACCTGAGCATGAGCTTCACCATACCCCGGCTCTCACCTGAGAGCTGTCCTGGCTGCTTCTGGTGAGAGCCCTCTGTTAACACCCTGTCCAGTTCAGTGAGAGCCATGACCAAGACGATCAGTTTTTAGGGTTTTCCACTGTACTTTGAAGAAGGCATTTTCTTACCTGCACTTCCCTCTGATGTTCCATGCTCCTTTGAGTTGATAGCAGGTCTCATCTCACATATTAAATGATGTTGGAATATAGAAGCCAAGTTTGACATCGTCAGAAAAGGTGGGATTCTAACCCAAAGCACTGGACTTCTGGTGAATACATCATTCCATTGCTTTACCTTTTTTTTAACCTCTGAGCTCCAAAATATGGTTTAAGAAGATGTCACACTGTGGTTTCCACATCAATTAGAATATAAAGGAATTTACCATCTTGCTTGGTGTCTGAAGGTTTTTGCTAGTAAGGATTTGTAATGCTTATGGCATCAAGCTATCTTTCCCCAGAAATCTGGAACTCACTCATCTCCCAGCAGGTGGCTTCATATGCAAACTGTGTTCTCCAAGCTACGTTATGGCCACGGTCTGGAAGTGCAAGTCCCTGTCTGTTGCTTCATCTGGCTTTATAAGGGGCAGACTTGAGGCTGCTTGGGCAGGTAGGTGCTCAGATACATGCTTTCCCACCACATCTGTGTCCTGGTGATCTTTAGCTTAGTCTGTTTTTTATGTTTTCTTAGGGACTGGCTTGCTAATTGATTTTAATTTTTTATCTCACTCCACAGAAATGAAGAAACTAAATCTATAAAACGAAGTATCTCCCTAGTTGCCAAACTTGTAAACTCTAATTTTGTTTCATTCACTTGCAATTGTTCCCTTTGCTCTTTTCTCTGCTGAAGCACTAGACTGTATCCCTGGGTGATGTGTAGAGAGTAGAGTCTCTGTGGGAAACTTAAGAGCTTGGTTGTGTTCATGGCTCTAATAAAAAGAAAGGATTCTGGCAGCAGTTCTTCTGGGTGACTGGAGACATTCCTCCAGAAATTTCAAGTTGAAGTCTTGGTCTCACCTCTGCCTGTTTGTGTCAGATCTACTGGCATTTAGAAGCAGGTGGGAATGGGTACGCCTGGGAGAGTTAAAAGGCTGAGAGTCTTCAGTGCATCTGATCTATAATTCATCACAGTCACAAGAGGCTTTTAGGACTAGCTAAGAGAAATGTAGTCGAACTTAAAGTATAAAAAAAAATGACCATTTGGCTGCTGCTGTCACAGTCTGTAAGTGTGGTCAGATGATGGGTGGACCCAGGGGATGGAGAAACACTCAAGACTTGTTGATGTGAATGCTGGGGGAAGGCCATGGAGGAACTTCAATCCTGCTACTTCTGAGGAGGCTTCGGATGTACAGCCCTGGATTTCTCTCGTGAGCCTTTGTTTGGAATCACTAGAGCAGAAACATGTTCTGAAGGTAGGCACTCATGTGGAACAAATGCATTTGGATTTATGAATTTCCCAGTTCTTGTAATGACAATTATCCTAGGCATAGAAGATGAAACTTAGTGTCCCCTTTTCTTTCTAGTACTGTGTTTTGTTTTGTTTTTTAAAAAACTTTGATTCATTTTTTGGGAAGGTTGGGATATCTCTCTGGTTTCATTGGCTGTTGTTTGCTAGCTCAGACTAGTGCTGTGCCTGGGAACCAGTGACATCTTTCTTGTCTATCTCATTGCTATCTGTGGCGCTGCATGTAGGACAATTCATTGTTTACCAGGTGTTCACGAAAGGGAGGCTCAGTGGGGACTTGGAAACCCTCTAAGATGAATGCCTGGTTCTGGCCTGTCTCGTCTGACAGTCTGCCATTGCCCCCCATTCTGGTTCTAGAGTAAAAGCAGGTTTTCCTTCACAAAGGTTTTTCCACTAGATATAAATATGAACAGTTAGTCCTTGACTGTAACACCTTAAACATGTCTTGGGAACTGAGTATGATCTGGCATGGCTAATACATGTATGGGAGAAATACATCCCTCTTGACCAGATTGACAGAGGCTCTCTGGGAAGTTGGTTAGCACATTCCTGTGATCTAGTGCTTCCAATGCCGTTTCACCTGGCCAGAACACTGCATGTACATGGCTCTGGGTAAGTACTTAGAACCTAAACAGGCAAACTCAACAGCCAGTTATAGAAGGGTCAAAAACTGCTTTAGTTTTGTACTTGGAGTTACAAAAAGTTGTGAGCTGCCATGTAGGTGATGGAATTTGAACCCGGGTCCCCTTAACCTCCAAGCCAACTCTCCAGCCCCCCCCCCCCTTTTTTTTTTTTCAAGACAGCGTTTCTCTGTAGCCTTGACTATTCTGGCACTCCCTCTGTAAACCAGGCTGGCCCTGAATTCAGTTCTGCCTGCCTCTGCTTCTCAAGTGCTGGGGTTGGGTTAAAGGGATACACTACCACCCAGTGTCACTGGTGTTTCTTTTGGTCAGGTTATGTCAACAGTTTGAGAAGACTTACTTCCGCCCCCAGTAAATGTACACCAGTAAAAGAGAGCTTGTGGTCAGTTGTAATGCAGTTGGGGAGGGAGTTAATTCTAGATGCCAGTCTTGTGTTCCTGGGGGAGTCCATTTAGCTCAGTTACCACTCTTTAAGCCTGTATAAGTGAGACCTTTTGATAAGGGAGCAAGAGTGAATGAACAGACCAATGAACTCTTTCCTAATCCCAAGTTAACTGGTTCCCAAAAGACCTGCATTCACTTCTGCTCAGTAGAGTGAGAAGCTGTCTGTAGAGAAAGTTAGTAAAGTAGGTGGTAAGTGCTTGGTCAGTGGGCATGTATCTGGGCCTTGCTTGCACTGGATCGGGACACACCATACAGGCTGTCCTTAGGCACAATTGCCGTCAGCACACCCAAGGCCTCCTGTGGAAAATGCCTACAGAAGTGGCAAGTTAACATAGCAATCATTCGAGGTAGCCTGTGTGTGGTCGTCTCTGGTGTCTTAGAGCTGGAGCCTCTAGGCTAGTTGGAACAGCTACCTTGAAGGCACTGCCACACGATCATTTAATACTTCCAAGAGCTGGAGGGTCTTGTGAGTGCCAAATCTTTGTGAGTGCCAAATGATCAGAAAGGAGTGACTATGCCCTGGTTTTGGTGGCCAGTCTCTGAAAAAAATATCACAAAGTATCTGCCTAAGACTGAAAGTCACCAGTGACTATTGAACAGTTAAGAAGTGAGAATCTGGCTGGAGATGGTGCTCAGGTACTTGTCTAGCAGATTTATAAAGCCCTGCATTCTAGTCCTGTGATTCTGGCACTGGGAAGGTGAGGCAAGGAGGACCAAAAGTTCAGGGCCATCCTTGGCTACAAAGGAAGTTTGATGTTAGTCTGGTGATTCGTAAGACCTGAGGTGGGGTGAACTGTGAGTATATAGAATACTGTCATCTTGGCTAACTCAACCACATTTTCTAGATTTTCAATCTTTTTTGTAAGCTTTCATTTTATGTGTTGTATATGCACCATTAAGTGGTATTAAGATGTTATACTCATGGACCTCAAGTTACCGCTGAGAGTCACCAGATACAGGTACTGGGAACCTAACTCCAGTCCTCTGCAAGAGCAGGAAGCTCCCCTAAGTTCTGAGTCATCTAACCACCACAGAATGTGACCCCTGCCCCCACCCAAACAGGGTCTCAATGTTTGTTTGCTTCTGTCTTTCCAGGCTGGCCTCAGTCTCATGGGATTTTGGGTGTATGCCCCTGTGCTTGGCAGAATCTTAACATTTTTTACCTCAAACTGTAAGAGTTCATGATTCGCCGAAGAATGATACCCCGGACTCAAATAGTAAGCAAAGAGTCTTTTATTCTGTAGAATTCCAGCATGCTGGGGTCTACCATCTACCAAGATGGACACACCCCAGTGAGCTCACAGGCTCACGTTAAAGCACCTTAGGGGAGTTCCTGGGGTGTGTGTGTTGGGGGGTAGGTGACCTCTATCTTAATCTGTTGACTCTAGCACTAGGGACATTCCAGAACAATTTCTGGAGTGCGAGGGGCTGGAAACTGTTGCTGACTCATTGTCCTTGTCTCCAACATTTTAGAGTTAGGGTGGTTGGTACTTTTTACTGAGCAAAAAGGTCTGTGGATTCCTTGGTGGCACCTGGGTGTGTTGTAATTACCCTTCACTGCTGTTTGAATCTTGCCTAGTTCTGCCACAGCCTAGAAATGGAAGTCTCTGCATTGTAGTCTCTCAAAATCTGCATGTTTGATTGCTGTTGTAAGTTGCCAGACAAATCATGTAATGGCTGGAATAAACTTTTATTATTTTTTTTTAAAAATGACAATACAAAAGTACCTTTACACAATTTATAAAAGCATAATCAATGATGAAGTGGCTCTCTTTAAAGCAAGCAGAGGAGTCTCACAGTCAAGTGGCACGGGGGGCATGAGCAGTCCCTGAACACCAAGCTGGATGTCTGAGTCCCCAGCATGCTGCCTGCCCTCCATCCTCTAGTTTACAGTGAAAAGGCCCTTATTCCAGGCCTTGGTGCTTCTTTCTCTTTTTATAATAACCTTTAAAAACTTGACATTTTTTACTTCTCATGAAAAATAATGAAATAACCCTCCCAAACCACTGATATAATCATTAAGATATGATGGTTTAACACAACACAAGCAGATCAATAAAGATACAAAGATTCTGATTATGTTTAGTTGTATCAGCAGCTGGAAATTCTGAGGTCAACATAATATATGGCTCTTGTTTGAGGAGCTGGAGAAGCTGTGCCGTTACAGCCTCTGGAAATGTGTTGGCACACAAGACTTAACTTTGAAGAAGTCTTGAAGCAAGGGTAATGGTATTCATTGCAGACACCACGGTTTCATGCCCCACACTGTGCAATGTAGTAGGTAGTCTCAAGATGAGCACACTGTATCCCAGAGAACGTGATGGTCTATCTGACATGGCTGCCAGACCAGCTAGCTACTCAGGTAGGCCAATGCTTTGCTGAATCACTTGAGAGAGATGTGATGCCCACTGCAGGCTGAGTGGGCAAAGCCTGCTCCTCTTGAGGCATGTTTGCCTCCAAGCTAAGGTCCCTCCACTTAAGTGTAAGGTGGATGGACCTTACAGTTCCACTGGGGAAATGGAAACTGTTTATGGAAGGTGGGATATATATTAGGTTGCACACTCTGAGGGTACTATCACAAACGCTAAGTACAGAATGACATTGTGTCCCTGGGCACATTTGGTATAGTCTCAGCCAGAGTGGCCATGGTTTTCAGAGACATTACCTAAGTAGTCTTTGCCCAGCGGTGAAAACACTACAATGGCAAATACTCTTGGGAACACTGATTGTCTTGCAGAGAGATCCCTGGGAGCCAGGATTACAGAGCTGATACTGCAGGTCATTTCTACACCAAGTTACTAATGGGGCCGGGCTCTGGGCCAGGCAGAGGGAGGCCTCACATTTACAACACAGTTGTGGAAAGTTGGATGCTATTTAGAGATATGCTTCAAACATGCATCTTATTTCAGAAGAAAAATAAGATAAACACCATTAAAAGCATTCAAAAATCAGGTGAAAAGTCGTGATGTAACCTAGTGTAAGAACCCATCTGTCCATTCTTAAAATGTCTCTTATAAAAATACTAACCGTCTTGGCTTTACTGCTGATGTCTTGGTTCTATGTCTCCAAACTGTACAGAAATGTCAGGCCATGCATTCACAAATAACACATTTCTTAAAATTATACAGTGTAAAAGAGTAAAACACATTTTATTATATATTTTTTTTTCTTTGAGGAAAACAGATGTGTGATAGAGGCTGTTGTGACGTCTTGAAGGGATCAAAACTGGGTAAGGCGTTTTCAAGCCTGAAACAGAAAGAAAATGTGTTGGGAGAACAACTTTGAAAATCCCATACCGTGCTGTCACTGTGCCCCTGAGACGGGCAGTGGCAGAAGATTTGTGGGCAGTGAAGACTTCAAGCTGGGTGCAATCGAGCACTGGAGACTGAGGCAGGAGGATCAGCTGGGGTTCCAGGTCAGCCAGGGCTAGAGTGAGTCCCTGCTAGATGGCTCAGTGGGTAAACCTTAACTATCAGTGACCTGAGTTCAATCCTGGGAACTCATGTGGTAGAGCACAGATTCCTGCAAAATGTCCTCTCACTTCCTTATGTCCACACTCTAAAGACAAAATCCCTCCTTTCCCTGAAGTTTTAACAAAGGCTTGTGTACTTGGCTTTGTGGCAGAGCTGAGGCTGGTCCTAGATTTTTTTTTTTTTTTTGAATCTGAGAAGAGCTTGCCCAGGCTAAGTACTGCCAGACTCGGCTCTGGACTGTGTTAGCCACGCTCTGTAGTGCATTGTGGGATACTCTGTAATCTGTAAGCCCATTTTACTCTCATTCATTTTATATTCCCCAACTCTCATCTTACTGACTCAAAATACAGAAGAGAATTTACATACCATTCTGTACAGAGAAATGCTTATAACAATAATGCCTACACGTTTTAAGGGCCAAATACAACCCCCATGTACCTGTGGAATTTGCAAAGGCACCAGGGAGAAAGCAAACTGCACAGCTTTCCAGAGCAGGAGCTGACATGCATCAGTGTGCTGTGCTGTTATTCTGTTTTTCTGTCTCTCCCACGTGTTGCAAATATGGAGTCTCGGCACATCAACAGCTACTTCCTGTAGAGAGCTATAGGAATGCTTTATCCTTGCACACACTGTGACCACTTCCTTTCCCTGCCCTCTGGCAGCAGCATTGAGTTAGAAGCAGGGATAAACACCCCTTTAGGGAATTCTCTCTGCTTCCTCCACTTCTTGGTGTTCACCTATTTAGTGCCAGCGGGAGCCACATACCCTGTGATGCTCAAGAGAGGAGACTCCATCCCTAGGTGGGGGATGCGTTTAATCCCTAGGCATGGAGATCTGGCTAGTCAGCTACATTTTTAGACCCAGTTTCAAATCTGATAGTCATCAAAGAACTCTTCCCTGGGAGTAGGACTCTGGGGCAGAAGGTGGCATCACCTTTTAGGTGACAGCAACAGTAGTTCGTTTGTGAGCCTTTGGCCTCCTACCTTGACACACCACTGACCTGGAGCTTCTATTGAAGCAGTGGTTCTCTCAGCATCCCTGCCCTGCTCCCCACAGGCAGCTGGTTCACACAAATGACACAAGTTCTACCTCCTAGCGCTGAGCACAATCCATCAAACCCAGGCTGTGTGCCGCAAGGGTTCCAGAACAGAACAGCTCTGTGCAGATTCTCCTGCCTTTGAGGGCCATCTTAGAAATACAGCAAGTGAGACGGTGACTGTGTCTTAGTGTGAAGCTGCTTTCAGAGACCCCCAAGAAAGAGAAGACAGGATGGGCAAGCAACAGGCGACAGGGCTGCAGCTATGGGCTTGTGCCTGGTGGGGTGGGGGTGGGGGTGGGGGTGGGGTTTAGGTCGAGTTGTTAAACATTAGTCTCCAACAGCCTTTGTACACTGAGCCCACTTACTGCTCCACAGTCAAATCTCAACATCACTATCTGTCCCTGCACCGAGGCCCGGGCAGCTCTGTTCCTTAAACAGAAGCCAACATTAGCTCTCGGCAACCTCCAACTAGCTCTCTAGTCTGCAGCCATTTTGCCGTGAGTAACAGTGAAAATGACTCTTGCAATGGCTCATGTCTTTTCATACTTTTCCCTGCCTTAGTTAGGCTCTCACCCTTCCTGATGCTATGACCCTTTCATGATGCAGTGACCCCTCAGCCAGAAAATTATTAAGATTTTATTTATTTTATGTATACGACATTGACTACTGTAGCTGTCTTCAGACACACCAGAAGAGGGCACGGATCCCATTACAGATTGTTGTGAGCCACCACGTGGTTGGTGGGAGTTGAATTCAGGTCCTTTGAAGAGCAGCCAGTGCTCTTAACCACTGAGCCATCTCTCCAGCCTTTTTTTTATTTATTGAGAAAATTATTTTGTTGCTAGTGCATAACTACAATTTTGCTGCTGTCATGAATCTCAATGTAAATATTCAATGTGACCCTGCTGGAGTGTTAATGGACCCCCCCCAAAGGGTTGAGACCTACAGGTTGTCAACAGTGCCTTGGTAGTACATTCAAGACTCTGTCTCAGGCTTCTTTTCCTTCCCTTTTCTCACCCCTTACCTTCACTCCAGCATTTATAAACTCGTGTCTTTGAAAATTCAACCTTTTCTAGGCTAGTCAGTCCCGAGGGGCCTGCAGAACTTCTAGATGAGTTATCTTGGATGTTATTTTCTTCTCTAAGGTGATCCTTAAGCCCAGATGGGGGTTACAGCAGAATGTTCCTTCATTTAGACACTTGGGCCCCTCTCTTAACAATGTTGTAGTCTGCCAAACAGGGTCCAGCCTGGGCTCTACACAGCCAGCTCAGAGGCACCCTTCTATAGGAAGCGGATCCCTGTAGGGTAAGGGTAAGTAAGCCTCTCATTTTCCACACTCTCCTCTTCCTTCTCCTGCACCTCTGAACAGGATCTTTTGGAAGTTGGGAAAGGAGAAGTGCAGAAAGTATACTTCACTGAGCTTTCCAGAACCTACCATGGAGATGTGATGCTCACATGGGAAAAGAATGTATCCACACTGCCATCTATGTCCCAGACTGAACACAAGGTCAAAATGGAGCTATTTCAGTCCCTGTAAACAAGAGCTTTAGCTAGGAATGGAGTTCATGCCTTGGAATGTGTTAACAAGGACACTGAAAAAGAATCCAAAGACATCCGGGAACACACAGCAACACAGAGAGGGAAGGCAGGCTGGGGTGACTAGGGGCAGATTCTTTTCATAGAGCCTTTTGGGAAAGGGGGCCCACAGCAGCATGTAAACGATCTCTCAAAACCCAGAGTAAAAAAACCGCCTGGTAACATGGCTCTGCAAACGCCTGACAGACACCTGTGCTTGAACCAGCTCTTGAAGGTTGTCCTGACTTCCACTGCACTCCAGCCACACTTTAAAAGTAGCAGCAATCATGTCAATGTTGCTTGTGTTGGGGAAGTTACAGGTGTACCCATGTGAAGCCACCGGAGACTGTCTCCTGATCTTTTAAAGCAGAGGTCCTCAACCTGGGGGCTAGGTCAAATGACCCTTTCACAGGGGGTCACCTAAGACCAGGACCATGGAAAACCACAGATACTTATATTACAATTCGTAACTGGCAAAATTACAGTTATGAAAGAGGAATGAAATTAATGTTGTGGCTGGGATCACGACAACATGAGCAAGTAACGGTTTGCAGTGGTAGGAAGGTTGAGAACCACTGTATACACAGTGGTTTTAATCCTAAAACCTTTAGTTTCACCCGGTTCTGATGTGTAAGCTCACTAGGGCACTCTGCTGACTGACAGGTGGAAGATACTTACAGGAGAACAACTGGGCTTCTGCATGGCTAAGCCTCGTTCCTGGCCAAGACCAAGTAAGATTCTCCTGGGCAACTCTGCTTTCCCCATCTGCATATGCTTGGCTTAACAGCTATTGATTTCCCTCACAGCGTAACTTTAACCTAATATTCATTTTTGCCAGGTCAGGTAAGAAATACTCCACTGCTGCCCCGAGTCCTAGTGAACATCTGACAAATTACTTTCATACCTGTCCGTTTAATTTAATCAAGTACAAATATTTATGGTAAGTGAATATTTGAAACATTCCACGTGTTTATAGTCTTCTGTAGAAACCAATATTCCTGTACTCTCCCTGGCTAGGTTTATTCATGGCCTTATCCCTAAGGGCAGATGGACTACCACCTCCTCTGCCCAGGTGTGCCTCAGTCTGTCACATGGCGACAAGAACAGCCTCCGAGTTCTTGCTTGTCTGTAACCCATGGTGGTCCTGGGAATTGCAGTCTTGAGCTGAACTGAGTAGTGCCACTGCCCCCGGCCCCCTCATTGCCACCACCTGGCCAGCTTCCCGAGCATTCCAGGGACATGTGACCCTCTAGTCCTCAGCCCTTGCCGCCGCCGCCGCCTCCTCTTCCTCCTCCTCCATCATTAGATCCTTTTGGTATCAGGTATGATGTCCCCACCTATTTCTGACACTGGGCTGGCCGGCCATAAACAGCTAATATTTTGGGTGTGTTACTGCATTAATGTTTAGCACTGAGGAATCTGGGAGAGCACTTGGCCTGGCATGCTACCCCCCTGGTTTGGGAGGACTCACTCCCACATAAAATGCAAGAGTGGCTACAAACTGATCTGTAAATCACTCCAGAGAAAGGAAAGCCCTTCAAAACAAAAACAGCCCACGAAGATGATGCATATCATGGGCGCTACTGCTGAGAGCCACGACCAAGAGAAACAGATTTCAAGGACATACAGCTAACGGGATATCATCAGTGCCCTACAAGATGTATCACAGATGGTACCTTTGACAGCTACTGTGGGAAACAGTGAGAAAAATACAATGTGGAGGTGCGCACTTGTAAACAAGTGCTAAGAGCTGGTACTCGCAGCATAGTCCTTCCAGCCCCCAAATGTGGTAGTGACCTCCTCGGACAGCTGCCCTCGGCAGCAATCCCTCGTTCTCCCTTTGACTCATCTTTTTTTACAGGCACCAGAGAAGGAATGAAATTCGCCTCCTTATTTGGGCTGAGGCTTGAAGTGTCCCTGGCATTCTGCTACCCACAGCCAATTTCTGCAAAGTCACTGAAAGCTGCCATATGAGGTAGCAGTGGGCAGGCTATCTCTGTTAATGTACACTATATTCACTTAAAGCCGCCTGCTGAGGGCCAGGCTGGGTGGGACACACCTGGACTCGCAGCACTTGGAAGGCTGAGGGAGGCAACGAGGGAGCAAACTCCCAAGTCCCATGCTGGCCTGAGGTGTACAGTGAGGGTCTGCCTTCCTAACCACACAAAACAGAAACTGACTACTGAGGCAGTGACAGCTACTTACTGTCAGCTGAAAGACAGGCCATCAGAGCTTACCAAACAGAAAAGCACTGCCAGAGAGGGGCCCGTGGAGAACCTCACACACTCATTTTTTTTGTCACACACTCATTCTGATTTCAGAAGACCCTCATAAAAATGTCCCCTGGTAGAGAAATGGCTTCATTATACTTCATGTAATTGGACAGATGATAAGGGAACACATATATGTTATGTCTCAGACTTCAACAAATGGCTAATTTCAAGCAAAGGCTTGGGAAGTGAAAGAGAGAAAAGTGCTTCATTTACATATGAAATCCCCACAGGCCATGCTGCTACTGGGGTAATCAGACATGAATGGAGTCAGCCTTAAGAAGGCCACTGTGTGACTTATGGCCAGGCATGGTGGCATAGAACTTTCCCAGTTTGGAGAGGCTGAGGCAGGACAATCAAGATTAAGGCTAGTTTGGGCTACATAGTAAGATTGTCTCAAAACAAAAAGCACCCACCAATAAACCCAAGAAACAAAACTACCTATTGCTGAGCTAAGTGGTTTGTGGGTGGGAGTCACTGGAAGGGCCTGCCAGACAACTGGAGAAGGTAGTATGCAGGCACCATGGGCCCATGCAGAGGCTGTGGTTCCAGGAGACACTGGTGCCCATCCTGCCCACACTGGTTGCCACCTGACTTTGGCACTCACCAGCAAGCTCCAGTTTTGCAGAACAGCTGGATGACAGTCGCCACCAGTGAAGACCGCATTAATACCCACAAGACAGACCGCAGCCGCCATCACACACCCGAGACCTGGGTGGACAGAGAGATCTGTTAACTGCACAAGGCAACCTTTTCCATGAGCTTCATGCTGCCCTGGGTCATGCTGACCAGTCTGCTCTGTTGGGGCAAGGAGCTGAGCACAGCTTCCAGTGCACAAGGACCTTGCAGGCAGCACAGGATGCTTGCAGACAGGAAAGTGATCTTGGGACTTAGAACAATACAAGAAGGCCACTAGGAAAGAGGTGTGGGCGCAGAGAAGGTGCTGAGGTAAGAGCCTTAGCACCAGAAGCTGTCTGTCTAGCCTGTGGGGACTCTGCACCTGGAGTTACGATGTTGGAATCCACAGATGCCGCTAGACTCCAGTGCCATCCCAAAGCCTGTCAGCCAAATCATGAGATCTGAAGTCCCACACAGACTCAAGACAGTCACCAGTTCCAAGGGCTGCCTTAGACTGTAAAGCTTCGGACACCAGGAGCCCTGTGGCTAAGGTCTGCTATGAGCAGGAAGCACATCTCTGACTGTCCTGGGATGCCCAAGGTTCTAAGACTTGTGAAACATGAAGGTGTAGAGACCCGGCTGACTCGTCTTTAATACACCTGGCAGCTTGGCTGGCCCAGCTGGGTTCTCCAAAATTCCTCATGCCAAGAAAGGAGCCCAGCTCTGTGGGTATGGCCAGCGGAGATCATACCGGATACTTGTTTCCATATGTTCACTGATGACTTCTAGAGTCAGGCTGGTTCTACCTTGTAGGGCTTCCTGTCTGATGATACATTGAATATGGGAGCATATGTAGAATCTGCTCTTTCTAGAATTAGGGGTGGGTCTGCAGGACAGGCTATCTTATTAGAATAAAGGAGAAAGAATTCACTACAGAAACATTCAAGGTATGATTCTGGTTTCCTAGTAGAAGCTGGGTTATTTGAGAAGAGGAAAAAAAATACCTAATTTCTCCCTCAATTTTGCCACATTCCCACAGTGAACAAGGGTGCCCCCTAAAGCCTTGCTGGCAACAGCAGGCCCTGGATGCCTCCTGAGTTGCCAAGCTGCACTGAATTTTGTATATGCCCACTGTTGCCGAAGTCACATTGGTGGCTGGCTCCCTCATGATTTCTGGATTATGCTAATCCGGAGGACTAACCCTGGCCCTATGTTCACCAGAAAATGGGGCTTGACCATCAAACTGTGCATAGTAGGCTCAGAGGTTGTAACAGGCAAGAGCCAGTCATCACAGTGGTGACCACCAGGCAAGCAACACCTTAGAATGTGTGCATTTTCCACGACTTGCTGAGCACAACGACCCTCTGCACAGCCTTCAAAACTCAGATGCAGAGGAACCGGAGGGTGGGGCAGAGGCTGGAAGGGTATCCCGATTCCAGCATGCAGTCTCACACGCGGCTGCCATCTTCAAACTTAGAAGGACAGCAAGACATGAGGCAGGCTGCAGCTTTTATGCACATGGCGATCAATGAGCCTGGGTGTAGGGATGAGGTTGTCATGGAGGGGAGCAGATGTGCTGGGTTTCAGCTTACAGGGTTTATAGAATCTGGGAGTGGCTGGAAGGAGCATGTAGTATCTGGCAGGGCAGAGGTTTGCAACCTTGTAACATACATGTGACACGACAGACCTAGGTTCAGAGTGTAAGAGCCAGATCCCTGTCTCCCTATTGAGATGACAGACAGGATTCTCCCAGAAGGCTTCTACAGCCTGGCAGTTGCTGCTTCAAAGGCTTCCCTGAGGCTATTGGCTACTGTCCAAGCCCGTCTACTTTTTTGGTTTTTGTTTTTCAAGACAGGGTTTCTTCTTCGTTCCTGGCTGTCCTGGTACTCACTCTGTAAACCAGGCTGGCCTCAAACTCAAGAGATGTGTCTGCCTCTGCCCGCCGAGTGCTGGTATTAAAGGTGTGTGCCACCACTTCCCCGGTTCCATCTTCTCTAATTTAGCCATGGACAGGCAAAAGGATTAGAGTAGTCAGAGGGGTCTGCTGGGAAAGACCTGGATCACCAGGCAGACCACGTCCTGCATGGAGCATTACAAGTTGTCACATACACTCCAGCAGCTGAGTGTGTCATTCCTATTCCTACCAGACTCCATGTCCCCACTACACTCACCCCTAGTTCACCTGTTATTTCACTACTCCATCCCCTACTCAGCACACTGCACTTGTTCACCGGCTATTTTCTGCTATGAGTTCAGATGTGATCCCGGTAAGTAGAAATATGAAGGGCAGGTCAGTCACAAGAACTGCTTCTGGGTTCATTGCGACGTCGAGCACAACACTGGGTGTCCCCTGAAGGAGAGAGCAGGGGACATTGCTACACAGCAGCCTTCATGAAGACCCAGCCTCAAAGACAAGGACAGACCAGGCTGCTCCTCCCAAACAAGATGAAAGCTCGAATGCTGCACACCCAGCTATTTCACCCCCACTGTCCTCTACGCTGCTACGCCTGCAACAACGCGTGCTCACGAGTTCTACGCCATGCTCCTGGTTGAAGGCCAAGCCAATCTCACAAGTTCCTGAGAATATTATCTCATCCCACACCAATTCCCAAGCTCTCAAAGAATTGTTTAACTATATTTGGATATCCAACAAGAAAAGCCGTCACTGTTACTTGCAAGGAATGTCAGAAAACGTGTTCACGCTCTCTTGTTCTTGATGGAGCTGAGAAATTGGTAATTTTCAAAACCTTGTATCTTTTAAACATTATCATAGTTCTCTGTCATGTGGCTGGACCATCATCAAAACTCTAGTGACAGGGCGATTCAACATGTAGACAGACTAAACATCACTCAACTGCTGACTACATGCCAAGCGAACAGCAGCACGCTCGGCCCTCTGCCACTCTCTCAAAGTCCTTCCACAGACCTTCTCTGCAGGCTGAGCCCAGGGAACCCCGAGCAATTGTTCTGTGCATACTGTGTTCACGGGGCTCCCCATGAAAATGCAGGATGGATATGGCAGGTACAGCCCCCATTTACGCAAAGTTTAAATTTCTAGTTTAGTCATTTATTTCACGATAGCACCAAGGAGTCAAAAGCGGATAAACGAGAGATCGCACAGGCTGCCAGGTATGCATGGCACACTGTATGCCTATAATTTCAACATTTGAGAGCCAAACAAGACCAGCCTGCTACATGAGACTGGCTCAGAAAGCCAAACACACATAGCCACCCGAGAGCCTCTTCTGCAGCAGGCCAAGGGCTATCCAGGATTTGAAGGACAGCATTCAACACTCTGTAACTTCAGGCAGGAAGGAGTGATGGTACAGTGTCTGGTACTGACATCCCACCTGGCCAGGGCTGGCCTTTCTGGCATGTCTTTTGTCTGCGTTTCTATTAGCTCATCAACACCAGTGTTTCCAACTCTGTGTTACACACTTCCCCAAGATTACACAGCTTGGGTTATTAGCTGACTTGGGAAGGACCTTATCCAAGACTCTGGAAGGAGCTGGAATGATGGCTGTACATGCCTCTCTCCACACAACAGTACTGGGCACTGCTCCCCAAGTTCCTTCCAAACTATGCCCACAAGACACATACCCCAAGAGCTCACACGCCAGCCAAGCTCTGGCCTGGAGCCCAAATTCAGCTCAGAAGATAGCTTTCAATAGATGCCACATTGTTTGGTTCGGATCTTCCTAGGGCTTTTAGAATCTGTGCGTGGATGGCAGCAAGCGCCTAGCCCGGCTTTGACTGGGTTTCTGATTGACAGCTAGGTTAATGGGTCTGTGAGAAATAACGATTTGGGAGAAAACACGACCATGCTAGTACATGCTATAGGGTCTTTAAACTGGAACCCGTACACTCAATGACATATTCCTGTAAGCCTATATAAAGAGTAAGCAAGATGAAACAAAAAGAGATGCCCTACCCTAGGCTCTGTGCCACCATCACTGGCCAACTTGTCCACCAACTAAAAGCATTGTCCATAGAGCACCTACCATTGTGGACAGAACCAGGTGGCTCTCCGGCCACACTGAGTGTACTCTATGCATTCCAGTTGAGGGGGTAGCTTCCTGCTATAGGCTAGGAGCATGTTGGGAAACACTGACCTCCCTCCATGGTAAGGACTCAGCAAGTGCAGTCAGTACTGAGCGTTGATGCTGTAAGGTGAGCCATTACCACCTCAGCTTTCAGGCCAAAGGGGCCTGTGGCAAGTCAGTCTTAGGGCTCTCCTTTCCCCTCAGGAAGACAAGGCTAGCCCATCTCCACCATTCCTATTTCCTTTTTTCATGGGTGCTCACAAACATGTTGAGTAGAACCTACCCTAAGCCACCTCGGGGCTTGCACATAACACACAATGCTTCCTCTTTTCTTTTAAAAAGAAGTATTTACTATTATTTATTTTATGCATATGAGTATGCTGTTGCTGACACACCAGAAGAGGGAATTAGATCTCATTACAGATGGTTGTGAGCCACCATGTGGGTGCTGGGAATTGAACTCAGGACCTCTGGAAGAGCAGTCAGTACTCTTAACCACTGAGCCATCTCTCCAGCCCGACGATGCTGCTTCAAAGTCCCTATCAGAGACTTCTCAAAGGATAGAGACTCTGTTTCAGTGGTGGGAGAAGGGAGTCACAGTTATATGTGGCCTACTCTAAGAGCCTGTGATTGTCAGCACCAGCACACAGGCCAACGCCCCTGCCAGGATGGTATTAGCTCTGCACAGGACCCAAGCCGGCTCTTCCCTCTTCCTGATTCATAAATGGCGGAGTAATCTAAGCAAGAAGCTGCCTGGACTGTAACACTTAGAAAACTTTATTTCAGCCAGAATTTCCATCACATTACATACAGTTCAGAATTACGGGGCCTCGTGCTTAATCAGAAATTCAGTCAAGAAGCTGAACTACAGAAGGCAGTTGGGGTTTTGTGGACACTGAATTTACAAGAAACGATCCACCTGATTGTTGTCTGAATTGAAGTTAAACCTAACCTGGCACAAAGATGCCAATTTAGGACATTGTTTTTACCACACTTAAGGGCAGGCCTCGTGACCAACATTTGGTCAGCAGAAACCAAACTCAATGGTATTTTTATGGACTTTTTTTGTCTCATATTGCTTTGTTTGGGTATTTTTTTCTTAATGGTCCTTTGTATATTAATTATAGTTTCTGTTTTTTTTTTTTTTTTTTTAAATGGAATTTATTTTGTGTGTCTGTGTTTCTTGTGCGTGTGTGTTTTTTTAAAATTCTAGTTTGGTTTCTGTTTTCCATTGGGAGGATGGGGAGGTGGGAGGAGTTGGGGAGGGGAAACTGTGATCAGAACATATTTGGAAAAACTTAAGTTCAATAAATAGAAATGGGAAAATATTTTTTTTTAAGTGAGGGCTGAAGAGATGGCTCAGTGGTAAGAACACATGTTGCTCTTGTACACGACTTGGGTTAGGTTTCCAGAACCCATATGGTGGCTCACAACCACCTACATACAGCTCCACTGCCAAGGGATCCAACACCCTCTTTTGGGCTTTTATTATATGCATACATGTAGGCAAAACCAAAACGAAACAAAAACCTCATACGTATAAGGAACAAATCTAAAAAAACTAAAAGGTACTTTTGTGGGTTTTACAGTCTGAAAACAGGCCTTGGCACCAGCACCTTTGCCTTCATACAAAAACGTCTGTATCTGAGTGTGATGTGACCTTACGTAAAGCCATGATGGATGATGATATTGGGATGGGTTCTTGTTCATGCTAAGAGCAGGCGAAGCACAACTGAGTTATCAAATTCCCTGATGCCTGGTCCACAGACCCCAGCACTGCTGAGGATCACAAAATGAGATCCCCAAGTGAGACTCAAGCCATGCTGGCCTGCTCCTCATGTTCCCACTACAGGTGAATGACTGCTCAGGAGATATGCTCGAATTCTTCCTGGATGGAGGAAGCTGCTGACCATAGACATCCGCCAAGAATGGGCTAGGTGGAGGAGCATCCGTGCCCCGGGTACTTACACAGCCTCAACAGAACTGCCGGGACTTCCAACCCTGGGAAGTAGCCTCGGAGGGAGGGAGCCAGCGCATCTGAAAAGACAGGAAAAGCTATGAGCCAGGGGGTCCTACCTCATTCTGGGTCTTCAGACCCCCTCGCTGCTCCAAGATGGGTCAATTCACACTGGCCAGTGTGGTATTTCCTGTCCAGGAGTGGAGAAGTCCCACAGTAGCATCCTGAATTCCACGTGCCCTATGAACGCCAGCCAAACTCAGGGCAACCCACTTCAGCCAACACCGAGGTTGCGGCAACCGCTCGTCCTTTTCAGAGCCCACAGCTGTTAGCAGCCTAGTATGGCCACCAGCCTAGTATGGCCACCATGGATTCTCCTCTCTCTACTCCCTAAGCTGGGGAGACTTAATTAAAACATAAACAAAGGAGAGGCAATTCATGACCTCTCTTGAGACTGCCCTGGCTGGAACTGAATTTTCTCAGAGAACCTGTTCTCTCAGGAAATGGATCAGCTTCCTGGCATGCTGTGTTTACCAGGCCCCAAGAGGCACCTGTAGCTTGTGACAGAGCTAGACAAAGGTCAACAGTAGTGTTGCCTCTCCTAACCAACCTAACACAGCCAGAGGGAATGCTTTCTCCACCTGGAAGGATGTTCAGGGTCTCACACTGCGCAAAATCTGAACGAGAAGGGCATGTACATTTTATTCTTAAACACCCGTCCACTGACAATGCCAGTTTTGCCTGTAACCTGTTGGGCAGAAGGAGAAATGTTTACCAAAATCCCACCTATCTTTTTTTTTTTTTTTTTGGAGACAAGGTCTTTCATAGCCCAGGCTAGCCTCTACCTCATCCTGAATTACTCTTCAACTCCTGTTCCTGTCTACTTCAGACAGCCTGGCTTACCAGGCTAAATCCTCCCACTAAGTACAAGGAGCAACACCGAAAGTGCTTCTGGGACAAGGAAGACGTAATGACAGCAAAGAGGGGAACCTTGGGAACTAGCAGAGGGACCCCAACCCAGGCAGAAGGTTTAATTGGGCTCCTCAAATATCAAGATGAAGCAGGAGCCACTCTGGCAGCGGTGGAGGTATAAGGTGGGCCAGAGGTAGCTTGCAGACAACCTATGAAGACTCAGGATCGTGGGGTTGGTGGAAACCTGCTGCCCTAGAGTCCAGCTCAGAAGGTAGAACCAGGTACCACCAGATTCTGCCAGCTACCTGGCTCTAAAGGCCGAGAAGCCAAGGAATTGGGTTTTAGGGAGAAATTAATTCTTGCTCTGGTCCCCAAGCACTCCTTGGGACTTCCTTCCGACTCAAGGACCCCATGACAGTAGCCAAGTCCCCTAGCTGCCCGTGTAGAACAGGTGGGGTCCCACTGGGGAATTCCACTCCAACTGCAGAAGACTTCCACTGTGAACTGGCACATATGTAGCCCCAAAGAAACCAAACCAAACCCTAAGGATGAAGTGTCAGCTTCTATGTCAGAGTCTATCTCAGGCCATCCTTTGGGCCATCTTACACACTACACTTCCTCAGGGACCATGTCATGTATTATTTCCAGAAGCTCAAAAACTGTGAAGGCAAAGTCATATTGTTGAGGAGCCACAGGAGCCCCAAAAGACCCTGGAAGCCAGGCAGGCATCCCTCCCATCAATCATGGCAGAAAGGGGTGAGAGATCAGAAAATTATCGCTGGAGACAAACACCCACACTGAGCGTCTGTAGAGCAAAAGGACCCACAAACAGACAGACAAGAGGGGACAGTGGAAAGAGGTGAGTTAGGAAGGCTAGAGGCCAGGAGCAGGAAGGTGGGAGGGCCAAAGACAGAAGAAACAAATACCTACCCTTGGCTCATGGCTCTTCATCTCAGTCCATTTGCTCACTAAGCAGAGAGCAGAGTTGGAGCTGCCTTCCAGAGACAGCTGGGAAAGGGCAGCCTCGGGCCAGAGCCCTCAGGCAAGGGATGCTAGGAACCTAAACCCAAAATGGGCCGTGTGCACTGGGTCAGTGTGGAGCAGTGGTAGTGGGTGTGCCGCCTGGGTGTGGGGTGGGGATGTCAGGCCCTAAGGCCACCATGGCATAGTGTTCACCAAGGGGGACACAGGGAGGGGCTGGCAGGGGGACAGTGAGCTGCAGGGTAGATGGCATGGGTCTGGGACTGGTGAAGGTGACTGAGAAAAAGGCCTCCTTGCTGTTTGCTGCCCTAGCCTCCCTGGCTGCCTCTCGTTCCAGTGCTCTCCACCCCCCCTTTAAGAGTGAGGGGACCCCCCCCCACACACGTACATGCACACACACAAACACACACCCTCAATCATGTAGTGGCAAATGGAGAAAAGGTGGACCCCCAAACCAGCATTCCAAGACAGCATGGCTCTTGCTGTTTTCAGACACCCAAGGCACCCACCTTCCAGCAGGGGGCAGCATGTGATAGGCCAAACTGGGCTGCTTCCTGTTCTTGCACCCACAGAGGGGCAGAGTCCGAGGGGCATAGCCAGGAGTGTGGGCAGCCGGGCCAGGAGAACATGCCGTTTTGTGCTAATCACACTGTTTGCAGGGTGGCTACGAGAGGCTTCACTTTTCCTCCATTTCAGGCTGTTTGTTCTGCTGTAGCTTTTGGCCCCAGGTCATTCCTGGCCATGCCCTGGAGGCTGCTTGGCCCCTCTTTATCACTGACGGTAGGGGCCACAGGCTTCCCCAGACTCGCTCAAACGCAGCTCTTCAGTAAGAGGTATGTATATACACTGTAGCCGTGGATGAAGAGCTGGCTTCCTCAACTGTCATCCTGGTGATTTCTGCACTATGAACATAAACGTGCAGGAAAACACACACACACACACACACACACACACACACACACTCCTTACTCACATGCCTACATATGATTCCAGGGGTTTGAGGTCCCCATGAGAACTTCTAACAAAATATTAACTAACACAAACCCTGACTTAAGTCTGTGGCAGATACAGACAGTGTCAAATGTAGCAGACTGAGAAGCCTAGAGGCTTGCGACATTTTTTAATAACAGTGATTCAGTTCCCTGCCTGGGCCACAGAGTGCAGGATGCTACCTTTACACTCAAACACATCTCACAGAAAGGCAACCTTGGCAGGCTCCAATATCCCCCGTGGTGACAGAGCACACAGGAGGAGCAGATACCTGGGCAGACAATAACTGGAAGGAGAAAAACAAACCATGCTGGAGACAGTAAATACTTGCAAGATACGGAACTAAACACAACAGCTAAGCACCACACGGAATTTATGTTTCCGCTGATGAGGCCAAGGACAGAAAGCTCTGACTGTCTCCAGGGTAGAACTCCCACTCAAATCCACCATCCCTGGCCCCTCGTGCACACCAAGCAACAGAAGGCAGGGCCAACAACTGTCATTAGCTTTGACTCTCTCCTCTCTAGTCCAGTATCACTGTCCTCTTTAGATCCCAACAGTGATGAGGAAGGCTACCAGGCATGGCGACCAGTACAGTTAGCCATCCTTTGGTGGCTTTTTCCTCTGCTGTCCACAGGCCGTTGGGCTCACCTTGGCCTTTCAGAAATGCCGTCATTCTAGGAATACGGTCCAAATCATTTAAAACAGACCTGTTTATTTGTTCATTTCTCTGTATGTGTGTGAGGAAGGAGGACAGCCTGGTTGGGCTTCTCAATTCCCCACCAGGCCTAGTGGCAACCACTTTCACTCGCTGGTCCATCTCACTTGCATTTCAAAGTCCCCTCTGGACTGCTGGCATGCACTCATCCAGATAAGAGGTACCTGCTCTTAGATCTTCAAAAGGGTGACTAGAAAAAGACCCATCTCAAAAGGCTCTCCTGCCCATCAAGTTTGAGAGCAACACACCGTGTCCTGGGCATAACTGACACAAAGTAGTGCGTGAAAGGCTTTGCTTGTGATACAAAGAGACTTGGGAGGGACTTGTTCCACTGACTCCCTGGGCATCCCAAGGTCATCTGACTGCAAAATCTTTTGATTCTCCGCCAGCTATTAATAGCCATGGAGCTAAGAAAAGCCAGCGTGGGGCCTGGTCAGTGGTGATGAGGTTGAGGTGTCCAATGTGGCATCCCAACTTCCTGGTCTAGTGGCCATGCAACAGATCCCAAAGCAAGCCCATCCCCTTTGACTGATAGCCTGCACGCATTCCATTTCTGGGATGTAAGATTTGTGTGGATTGGTCCACGCTGTAAGTCTATCACCTTACTCATCAAGTGAGCTATAGCCAAGAGGTGGCTTATACGAATAATCTTAGCACTTGAGAGGCTGGAGCAGGAGGATTGCTGTGAGTCTGAGGCCAACCTTGAAGGCATGGCAAACACTATCTCAAAATACCAAAAAGTCCCAGTTGGAGAAGGCTGGTTCTTCAAAGACACCTAGCTAGGATGACAGTGTCACTTACTGGTGTATGAATCTCACATTCAAGGTCCGAGGATCCTGAGTCCCCTCCTCAAAGACCAATCACGCAATGGAGACCAAGAGCAAGCCCTTGGGACTCTCCTGAGTTTCAGCTCTTCCTGGCTATTCTGAACACAAGTTAGGTTCCTGTTTCCAGACAGGTGTGTGAAATGTGCTCCACGGAACCACTCCAAGTTCACCGAGACACCATTCTGGTTGAGGGCACCCGAGCGTATAACACCCTGCGTCAGATTCGGTCCACAGTGGCAGCTTACCATCCGTATTTAATCTTGTCAGCTTGTTAATTTTTAACTATGTTTGCTAGCAAGGTCCATCAGAGGTCCCTGGGCGCCGGGCTCAGTGAAGCGGGCAGAGTTTGTGCACAATATATGAAGTTGGGGTGTCCCATTTTCCCATCCTGTCATTGGGTTCTGGCCTTCCACACTGGCAGGGCAAACTCTGAATAAAACATGATGCCATTTGGACTCAATTTTCCTTTTGCTCCCGTCAAAACGTGTTTGCTTCAAAGAGAAAAGTTCACTTTTGCCTTTTAGGAAGCTGGTTTTGGGTAATTACAAAGTTTCCTTGCGGCGGCTCTGGGTTGGTTTCCAAAACTCCAAAGTCACTTACTGAATGTGCCTGGGAGCCTGTGCCGAGGGAAGCAATCCATGGTGGAACCCCAGGTCACATACTGAGTACCTGGGAGGCTCTGCCTAAAGAAGCAACTAGAACCTATCTTGGACCATGTGGTGCCTTCTCTGTCCACACCGCACGCTCCAGGCGGGTGTGACTACTCTTTCTGCTCTTTCTCTGGCCCCCACAACCAAGGCCAGCACAGAGGTTCCGCTTACCAAATGCTACTCTGATGTTCCTGTTGTACCCATTTCCCCTGCTCACCGCAGTACTTGGGAGCCTCGAGTAACACCAGGCTACCTTCTGACAAAGGCAAGGATTGGAAAGGCTCCTTAGTAAGTCCCGAATGCCACACAGATTGGTATTCTTCCTCTCAAATGAATGTTATGTGACAGACGTTCGCTCTTCCGTTGGTACAGAAAGAAATGGAGGAGGATAAAAGAAACGTGCCTAAGATCAAATTTAACAGATCGGGTAGCAACCGTCATTAAGAAATGAATCCCGTTCGTGGGGGCTAGCTACATGGGGTTCAGTAAACAGAGCGCTTGTTGTGAAAGTCAGAAACCCAGAGTTCAAACCCTGGAGCTCACACAAAGGTGCCGAGAAGGAACTGACTCCACAAAGCTGCCTTCTGACCTCTGGGTGTGCAGCACAGATGTCCAAACACACAATCACAGACACATACAAATAGTATATATATATATAAAAATTCCTGTTTGTGAGCTTTGAGTGGTGGCACGCCTGCATCTCCACACTCAGGAGGATCCACAAAGAAGAATCATAAATCTGAGGATGGCCTGGACCACAGAGCGAGACCAAAAACCAAACAAGAAAATTACCGTTGATTTTCTTTCTGGGAAACTTGTGAACTTGAACTAGTGACCTTCCTACCTCTAGGAGCTAAAGGCTAGGATCCCAGGCGTGATCCCAGTTCAGAGATACTGACAAGGTCACAAGGCCAGAGGGCTTCCTTAGCCAGGAGCAGAGTCCCTGGGCTCAGAGCATAGCTCTAATTGCTAACCTCCTAGGGTGCCACACATGACTAGAGCCAGGAGGCAGAAGGAGCATGGGGGAGGAGCCCACGGGGCCCTCTCTTCTGCAGCTTATCTGACAGGCCAGGAAAGGGCACTGGTTCTCTGGGTTTCCTAGTGGCCTGGTATCTCCTGCCAGGACAGGTTTTCTACAGGTGGGTGTGTCCTGGTGTGTGTGTGTGGGGGGGTGGTGGTGGTGAGGGGGATCGTGTAAGAGGAGGCACAAGCAGTTGAGGACCACACTACAGGGTGATGCTGTCATGTGGCAGCAGAGACACCTGTCATCTGATAACACATCTCTCCCTGCTTGTCACTCACTCTTCCGGTCTCTGCTTTTGGTGTCTGCAGGCAGCTTTTGTCCTTTACCAAGCCAGGAGAAAGAGGTATTTACTACCGCTGTCTTGTGGAAAGCTAGGGCTGAGTCCCTTTTTGTGGAAACATTCCTTAAAAAGGCACCCTGAAGGGCTAAACTTGGGGGGCAGGGAAGAAGGGAAGGTTTGTGAAACAACTCAGGTGTAAAATGCTTGTCTAGGAAGCTCTATCCAGTACAGGAAAAAAAAAAAAAAAAAAAAAAAAAAAAAATCAAGCCAAAGGGGGGGAAAAGCAACATAAAAACCCAAACAGCAAGTCTCTACGATGTACCAGACATTACTAATGCCTTATATATAACTAAGCTTCTTAGCCCCAGTTCCTGAAGCTCTGATGTTTACAGTTGAGGTTACGTGACACACGGCAGGCCAGGTTTGGCCAGGCAGTGCTGGAACCTGTATATGGCCCTGAACTACCACTGCCTAAAGGAGGGCCTCAGGAAGAAAGGGGACTGCAATCTCAACAGCAGAGGTGAGTGCCTCTACTCCTACAGCCCCAGCCTCCACAGACTGCCAGGCTTCCCATTCCAGAAAGCCTGCCAGGCACTGAAGACTGGCATTTTGTGGAGTCACAGTATGTGGGGGTGCTTTCTGCAATATAACCTCCCAGAGCTGAAGGGTAGGGAAGATGTTCAAAGGGCTCCAGGCACCGCTCAGCATGGCCTAGGCTCTCCTCAGCCCGCTAGGGCACTCCGGGAGGGACAGTGTCCAGGAGGGACAGCAGGTGTTCCAACGCAAGGCAGGGTTATGACAGGATCTGTGGTTCATAGCAGTATGCACCCCAAACGTCCATGCCCCTCCCTGACTTCTAAGAAAGGATGTTACTGAAGTATTAAACTCCTGCTAGGGGTCAGAGAGGCCTAGTTTACTGTCTTGACAGGATTGGCCACGACAACAGAACAGCTACTACCTGCTGAGCCAAACAAAGAGGAGCAACGCAGAGCATGAAACCTTGGTCAATGAGGCCCAAACCATGATGACAGTTGCCAGACACCAGACGGTTTCCCAGGGCCCTTGTCCCTGTCCCTAAACCCTTGTGCTCTGAGGACACACCTCGTGTGCCCAAGCCTCAAGTCTATGTTCTCTGTCCTCCACAGGGCAGTGGTTACTGACACCAAGATGATAAGTAATTAGAACAAACAAACAAAAAAACCCTATAATCCAATTATTGTTAGTTTTATCATAGGGCTGGGGAGATGGCTCAGTGGTTAGAGTGTTCTTTAATTCTGCCTTGAAAGATGGGAGGTAGGGCATTCTCAGAGCAAGTTGGCTAGAGAGACCCACCCTGTCAGTGAGCTTGAGAGTCTGGTCCTCACTGAACTGAGTCTAGACTGCACATAACTGCCCTCATTAGTCTCCACATGCATGTGCACGCACATACGTGCACACCACATACATCAAAATGGAAAATAAAGTTACACTCCACCAGGTAAATGCCCAGCTCTGGTGACAATGAGTACAGACCTGCAGGTAACTCAGACAGCCTCTAGGTCTGTCTGTCTGTCTGTCCGTCTAAGTTCTTTATTGTGTTTGCCTGTGGCAATTTCCTGTGGACTATAGTTCTCAGTTTGTTTGGAGTTACATCTCAAATTCCAGGGTGTCTCAGGGATGTCTCAAGATGCACACCCCAAGAAGTCCGCTATAATTTACAAAGTGTCTGTCCCTCAGGGGAGGCTTCCCTTCAGCAACCAGCAGCTGCAGTGAGTGGGAAGGCACCGTGGCACACGGTAAAGGGGTCCCCTGAAACGGCAGACTCAGGACCTTCTCTCAGACCTGCTCCCCTAAGGGTCTTTCAGGCTCAACTCTGGGGCTGCCTCTAGTGGGGGATAGGGGGGTGAGATGAGGGGTCTCCATTTCTGTGAGGTGAGACCAGCAGATTCAAAAAGGCAGACTATAAACAGGTGGTGAGGGAAGGTCTCTATGTTGCCTTCACCGTCCAGAAAGGGAAGATGAAACATAGTATCTGCTACCCGATGACTCACACAATGGATTTGTAAACGTCACACATCAGCTAGGGTGAAGCAGAAGATCACTTAAATACGCTAATGATAGAAATCTGTGTGGCTACAGCCACGCCTCCCCCTGTACAAGCGCTGAGGCAGTACACGCACTTTGCTGTCTGATACTTTATCCAATTTAAGGAAGTTAGGAGTTGTGAAAGTCTTCCTAAAGCACAGGCTGCCTAGAAGCTCTGGAGTCTTCTGCCTCTGCCTCCCAAGCACGGGGATGGCAGGTGTGCGCCACCGTTGCATCAAAACCACTGGCCATTGATAGCACAGAAGGACCTTTAAACCTGAGCTGAGAATGGCTTGTGACTAGAACTGAGCCAGAACTGGGATCCAACTCATTCTCAATGGCAGGTCCCGTTTGGTGGCTCCTCCCTTCCTTAGGCACCGAGCAGGAAGGCGGGGAGGACGTGTCCACTAGTGAGATACTTCAGCCTCATTCTGATGCAAGAGTATCTGGTAACGGATGACTTGTTGGCAAGAGTGTCTTCTCGCGTGAGGCTCAGGTGGCTCTGGAGCTCAAGAAGCAGGCAGCAGCGTCGATGAGGCCCAGGCACTGGGCAGTCTTCCGGGGTGCTCTTTCAGAGTCTGCTCCCACAAAAACATACAGCTTAGTTGCTATGGGCCTGATCCTCACAAACCTCAGCCAGAGATTAAATACCTTGGCTCCAAAACTGTAGCACCGTAAAGACAGAAAAAACGCTGTAGTCTACTTGAGACCATTTTTTTTTTTTTTTGCTCTGTTTAAAATTTTTATTGAAATCGCTCAAATATCATCAAGAAATAGTTTTTTGCAAAAGGGGGGTGGGGTTGCTAATAAATTCAACATGGGAGCTCCCTCTGCTGGTCTGCAGTAGGCTGATAAGTGACAAACACATTCCCAGAGACAAATCTAATTTGTTGAAGAAGTGGACAAAAGACAGGTGTGTTGGGCTTTGCCTCTGGAGAGAAACACTAGAAGAAAAAAAAAAAAATCCATGTCTCAAAATAGAGCACAACATTGCCAAAAAAATTAAAAATAAAAAAAAAGTAAAATTAGAAGACTCTCCAAAACATTAAGTTTCCAGAACAAAACACCAATCATCTAGTAAGGGGCCGCCCACTCTTCTCCCTCCAGTTAGCATCGCGGAAGCTATGTTTGCCTCCAAGTCTCTTCTGACAGATTTCCCATCTTAGAGGGAAAAGTTCCAAGGAGTCATTGGAGTGACGCCTCTCCGAAATTCCATTAAGTCTCTGGTGAGCCAGCGCCTCGCTGTGTTAGTCAGCAAGGAGAACAGGTGCCATTTACTCTAGTCACCCTGGAAGCACTGTGATTTGGGGGCAAGTTTCCATCTTCTCAGACCCGTTTCCTCATTATACAGTGGGCTGGACCAGCTGTCTCTAAAGCCTCTACCGGTTCATTCTGAGTCCCAACATGGACCAATACATTCAATAAGAATGTTCTCCTAAGTGACTCCAGGGAAGAAGTCGAATTTCAAGACACAGCCCTCACCACCAGCAGGTCAGAGTCCCACCTAATCCAGGGCTGATGGCTGAGTCGAGAGGATTCCCGGCTGGGAATAATGTCTCAAGAGAAGGGGGCCATCTAGGTGATGCAAGCCAGTAAGGCACATGGCCAAGATCCATCTAATCTTGCACTGTCTCTCCATCCTTCCTCAGTGGTGTAGGCTTCCTAGCTCTCCCAAGAGATCTTGGTTAGAACCTTCACCCTCCACATCACCCAGTCAGCCCTGATTTCATCTGCTACAACCCGACCAGAGCCAGTGGTCCCCGGTCTTTCTGAACACTGCCAGGTCCTACCTCCAGGGCAGCGGTGAATGGCTCGGTTGCTGACTACTCAAAGCCACAGATTCTATAGACTATGTGCAACCTTGCATCGTTCTATGGCATGTGTTCCTAATGACCTACTTGCTCTGTTCTGAGAGAGGCACAGCACCAGCACATGAGGTATGGGGCACACACAAAAGGGACTTTTAGTTGCTCTTTGCTGTCAACAAAGAACAAAACTATAAAGGACTCGATGATAGCCGCAACTTAGCTTGCCACCTGCCTGCTACCTGTCAGCTACGTTAGTGAACACTGAGGCAGGGATACTGGGTACAGCATAGAATAGCACGGGGCACACCTGGTCCTTGGCTTCAGTTTGTTTCCTGGACCACTGCCAGCCACTCGCCGCCACCTTTGGTTTTTCCTCATTCCCTACACTGCTTTGTCCTTCCCCAGTGGAGGACATCTTGGCCTGTGGCACAGGCGCTGAGGGCTTCCTGCCTGCAGCCGAGAGGCCCTGGGAGCGCAGCTCAGAAGGCCAATTGGCAACTGAGGCAAGTTTAGAGTCAAAGGTGCTTGGCCCTAAGTACTCCTGACGTGGTGGCTTGGGGACAGTCACTGGGGGCTGCTTACAGGGGCCTTAATCAGAACTGTTCTGTGCGACATGTTTCATCAGGCACTGGAAACAAATACCAGGCAAAAGAAACACACACACCCCACCTGACCAGCCTGACAATTTTTACTGTGCTTGTTCAGCGTGCCTGTATATATGTACACACCTCACACGCACGTGTGGAAGGCGGAGAACAACCAGAAGTCGTCAGGCTTGGCGGCAAGCACCTCTGCCTGGTGAGCCATCTCTCCAGCCCACAGCCCGGCAAGCTTTAAAAGGCCAGGCTGAGTGGTGTATTAGTGAGAAATATGGAATATAGCATTTTACTTGCTAATGACCAGCATTTTCCACGGGTCAATGAAATGAGGGGTTACTTCCAAGGATGAAGCTCCTCTGCTCAGATTATTATCCTCACACGATCTCGGGGAAGCGGGGAACTGGGGAAGCGTGGCCTCCAGGGGAGAGGAAGCTTTGGTATGCCTCAGACTGTTCTTAACTAAGCAAGAAAAGCACGTGGCAGACGACTACCTTTGCCATGTACCTTTCCTACACACGGCAATAAACAAGCTTTTTGTCTTGCCTAAAATATACTTCAGGTTTCCTCATGGAAGCTTCCCTTTGGTCCCTCAGCTCCCTGTGGACAAGAGAGCAAGCCTCTTAATTCATACACGCCAAGCACACATTAAAACCTGTGCCTCAAGTACATACCTCCCTCACATACTGGACACACGCACGCACGCACACACACACAGACACCCTTATGCCCTTGTGGTGCCCTTCTGCTAGCTGGGAGCCAAGGAGGGAAGCCTGCTCGGTCTTTGCGTGTGACATGAGGGTGAGATCATTAGGGAAAAGAGAGGTGTCCTTTGGGGCAGACATCAGGCAGTGGGTGGGATCATGACTGTCAGATGAGTCCTTGGAGGTCCTGGAGGGGTGGTCAGCTTGTCCTAGAGGGAATCATTCACTTCCTGGAGGTGGATCTGTTAGCTGGGTAGGTGTTAGTCACATGGTGTGCTCTGGGGAACCAGGTCTGAAAGGGCTGGTGGTGGAGTGAGTGGAGAGGTGGCCGATGGGCATAAATTACCTGGGCATGCAGTGAAGCGGGATAGGTGAAAGCGGCGGGAGGAGGAAGAGCAGGCGCTAACTCCGCTGGGTACAGAGGGTACGGGGCCCACACTTCAGGGCTACTGGGGTAAAGTGCAGGTACTGTGAGCTCATCTGCAAGAGAAGAATAAGGGAGAGTTAGTGGTTACCACACGGCTGCGTTCACATCAGAAAAACACCCAGCAACCCTGAGCCCGGATCAACGTCAGAGGTCAGAGGTCAAAATTACTCTCCTCCTCCTAACAACCCGCTGCTTTGCACCCCCAAACTCTAAGCAAAGAACTTTAAGTACGGAACAAACAAGTCTGGCATCTGCTGCCTGCCCAGCAAGGTCGTGGGCCTGGGCCCTGGACGCTGTGATGTCTCTTCAGCTGTAGCTGGGGACCCTGAGGACAGTGGGAACTTCCTGCTGAAACAAGAGCGTGGTCCCCTGAGGGATGGAAGGAGGAGAGAAGTGTGTCTGCAGGAGACATCCCACGAGAACCTTCTGCGTGCCTTTCAGGGAACAATGGTTACTGGCAGAACCCCAGCAGGTCAGAACTCCAAGGCTGTGTGTGTGGCTATCAGTATTGTTATGGACAAAAAAACCACGATAAAGCACTTTCCATTTTGTCTTCAAAGTACAGAGCCAAATACTGGGACCACAGGACACTTGGAAAGTTATAAACTCAAAGGAGGGAAGTATCCTGAACACCCCAAGCGAATCTCCCCAAAGATGGAGTAAGAAGGATTAGCATTAGTTTATTCTGACTGTCTGGTCTAAAGACTCCCTGTGCAGCTCCGGCTCTACCCAAGTCAGCCTGCAGTTGCCAGACGGAAGGTTCACTGCCCGGCTGCCCAATGCACCAGGATGCAAGCTGCTGAAAGTAGAGGCAAGTGAGATAGTGAGCTCGGCACAAGCACAACCACAACTGCTCGCTGGACTCTGAGGCAGCAATCTCAGTATTTGCTTTTCTCACCTGTCAGCATCTGAAACCAAGCCTACTGAGGATGTGTCCCAAGACAGCTGAGGGAGGCAGGAAAGGGGGACTGTAAGAAGCCATTAGTAACTGCCATACCGGATGGCTGAGAAATGCAGGGGACGTGTGACCAGAGAGGTCAAGAGTCATTTCCCTTCTTGCCTATTTCCAAGCATCCTGCCCCAGAAATGCTGTTTTTTGCCAGGACCTTCAATATTAATTAGGAAAGGGCGCCGAGGACAGCAAACTGCTATGCTGAGTGTGTCGTGGGTATAGATCTGTGGAGCAACCGGGAAATGGCGGGAAGGCCTGCCAAGTGTACATGAAACAGGCACAGGAGGAGGCAGAACTCCTCCTGTGACGAACGGGGAATGGATAACCCTCATTCAGAGGTAGAGCTGATCTCCAGACATAGAGGATCCCAACACTGGCTAATGTACCAGGGCTGACTCCTTCCCTCTCTCCCCAGAACCCTCCCTGCAGGAAGACAGTTAAAACATTGGTGAAAACAGACTGAGAATCCAGGTGGCAGAGACCAATGCTAATTGCTAAGTGTGAAACTAATTGTTACCATTTAGCCAGAGAAATAATAGTACCACTAATTACTTTAAGAATCACCAAGTCTACATATTTACTTCAAGTCCTGGGGTGTGTGGCCCAGCAAAGGCTCAGGGAATCAATCCCTGAGAGGGTGGAGAGAAAGCCCTGCAGACCCTGCATTTCCTGCCCTGAAGGGACATATGCTTTCCATCAGAGCTGCTCCTGTGGGGGCCTGGCTAGTGGGAACCAACTGCTATTGGAACCAAGGTCTTGGATTTTAAACAACCAACCACGCTCAGAAATGGCGAGCTATTATTGTCATTACTGTTATTTTAGCTACCAGACTATTTTAAGACATTATGCGTCTTTTATAAAAGTCAAGAGAGTCTCATGCCCTGGTGCACTCTTAGCTAGCTAGCTAGCTCATGTTTATTGGACCTGATGTGACAGCAGGAAACCTTAGAGCTGACTGTCAGCTGGTATCAACTGGTAGAAGCCAGCAGAGGGGAGCACTTGACTGCAGCTAGTCTGTGGTCCCCAAATCACACTGTTAACAAGAGGTGACTGACTCCAGGGATTCGGGGAGGAGCCTAAGGCAAGCAGAGAGTATGTCCTTCCGACAGTCTGCAAAATGGAAGTTCCTCCTTCAGCCCAGCCTGATAATGCAGAAAAGAAAAAGAAAAAAAATCCCCGACCAAGTCCGCTAGCATGCTGCTCCCTTCTTAGACCACCCAGTAATATTTTCTTCAGCTATTTTGTAAATTTGAGAATTTTAGTAGCTCCACAAACACTCTGAAAGAAAAATCCAGCCTCATCCCACTTAAGAGTTATTATAAGGGGCGAAATTATTCGCTGGGTATTTTTCTGGTGCAACCATTAAGTGGCTGCTGAACCGTGAGACGGTCGGCATTTCTCCAGACGATTAGCTTATCATAAGACTCAGAATAGACAAACTAAATGGGGGCCAGGAGGACCACGAGGATGTGGTGGAATAAGACCTCCAAGCCTTTCTACAATTTCATCCTGCCATGTGGCTTCTATCACTTCTATGTGGTGCCTGGGAACAATTCACCTGAGAACAGTTGTTTGGATGCAAATCAGAAGAATGGGATGTACTAGCCATCCCCTAAATTCGGGTGATGAGCTGGCCAAAGCATGGTGTGGTTAGTAAGTCTCTTGGCACATCTAAGCATTCCTCTCTCCCCGCTTCCCAGTAGAGATTTACGGTTTCTTGACAGTCCAGAGGCTGTTGCTACTTGGGTTACAACCTACACCTGGAAGCAGTCCTCACAGGCTCAAACTCCAAAAACACCCCCCTTCTAAGAAGCTGGCTTTCTACTTGTTAATATGGTCTTGCAAAAATGACAAGGTTTCAGAGGGAGACCTGCCCTGGGGACAGCACTTAAATGAAAGAGTGGGCAGAGCCCTGCGTAGAACAATACCACCTTCCCTAACCATCACTCCTTCTGCCCAAGCTAGCAGGGTAGGGAAGAGAAGCCCAAGGTCCAGGGGATGAAACACAGCCCAGAGGGAGTCACACTCCTCTTGGGCATCCGCAGTAGGCAGATGAGGACTCGTCCGAACCTCCCACGACAATAGGCAAATCCTTTCTCACCACACAGCATCCCACCCGACAGCCCCACACCCTTTCTCCTGCTGCAAGTCTGGGTGACTAGTAAATGGCCTTAAAGATACAAACAAACCCCAGACCTAAGAATATGTGATCTAAAGCCGGGCGGTGGTGGCGCACGCCTTTAATCCCAGCACTTGGGAGGCAGAGGCAGGCGGATTTCTGAGTTCGAGGCCAGCCTGGTTCCAGGTTCCAGGACAGCCAGGACTACACAGAGAAACTCTGTCTCGAAAAACCAAAAAAAAAAAAAAAAAAGAAGAAGAAGAATATGTGATCTAAAAAGCTCCATTTATGTTCTGAGGAACAAAGACTACAGGCTCCCACCCTAACCTCTCTACAGAAGGGAAGCACTGACACTGACGGAGGTTTATACAAGAGTCCCGAGGATATCATCCATCTCAAGTGTGGAAACAGGCAGAGGCCAAGCTTCTGCTTCAAGAGGAACCTTTAAGGGAACCAGGGCCAAAGAACTTCCAATTGGCATTTATCTTGCCACCTGGAAGGTTCTATCTAGTAACACTGCACAACAATATGCTTAACTACATGACACACTGAGGGCAAACACACGCCCAAAGCACCTGCCTGCCTCCATCCAGACTCTAGGAAGGATGCCCCTTAGACCGGTTGCCAGGACAGCAGGCACACTACATTGTCACCATGGGCCTTGGCTCAACCTTACCATGTAGTCTGACTTCAGCTACTCACAGTGCATTAGAGAGGAAGTCTCTTGAAATTCTCTTGGTTGCCATCATTACCACCTTTCAAAGACCCTGTGCTGTCCCCTTGACTCCTGGTATGGTCTAAAAATCCCTGGATTTCTTGTTTTCCCTGGGGTTGAGGCTCAGACAGCATTCCAACTCTACCCCAGGCAAATCATACCTCTTGGGGTACGCTCTTACTAAGAGCCAACCGCCTGCAGTTAGTAAATGAAGACATAGACCTCATCCTGCCTCCACAGAGTGGAAATAAATCACAGGTCGCTTCTCTGACAGGGAAAAAACATGCAGAAGAGCACCAAGGTCTAAAACCTCCGAGGTCATTTACAGGAACCCAGGTCTCTCACTCACTCACTCACTCACTCACTCAGAGTTCTGACCCTACACTATCCACCCCTGGCCCAGCTCCCCTGGCTCTGCACAGGAAACGCACTATTGTAGATGAGGGTGGGAGACCCGAGGGTGGGGTGGGGGCTCTCCAGCTCTAGATTTTAAAACACCCAATCTAGTTTAACTTTAAAAAAAAATTATTTATTTATTTTTATTTATTTGAGACGGTTTCTCTGTGCAGTTCTGGCTGTCCTGGAAGTTACTCAAGAGATCCTCCTGCCAATGCCTCCTGAGTGCTGGGATAAAAGGTGTGCAACCACATGGCCCAGTTTCAGAAAGCTTTTTGAGAAGATGAAATTTTAACCAGGAAAATCAGTGGCCATGACTTGGAAGGCCTAAACATTTCTGTTCCCTCCACCCCCAACAGGTTTTCTCTGTGTAGAACAGGCTCTGCTCAAACTCCATCTACCCCTCCCTCCCTAGTGCTGGAATTAAAGGCATGTGCCAGCACTGACCGTTGAGAGGAACATTTTTAATTGAGAAGAAATAAAAAACGAAAAGAAGAATAAACCCTTCTATTAGCAGGAACCCCCTTCACCTTGCTTGCACACTTCAGCAAGTAGCTTAAATGGCCCCAAAGTCATCCTGCTGGTGAACCCTCTTTTAAGGACTGACTTAGCAGGACATTGGGAGGAAGGAAACCTCTCGTTCCAGAGACTGGTTCAAAGTTCTCTAAGCTGAGAATCAGGAGTTCTAGCACAATCAGCATCGCTCGTGACAGCTGCCTTACAGAAGAGATGCTCTTTCTACAGGGATATATTCAAGTATGCATGTTAATCGGCAAGGGGCCACATGCTTAAGGCCTGAGCCTATAGGATCTAAGAATGGCCTTATTTCTTCTCTGAGTATTTTCTGGAAACCTTACAAACAAAACTATTAACTTTTTTTTTCTACTGTAAAAAGTATCTTAATTTCCCAGGCAACCTTGTGAGTTTATCACCTCAGTAAATGTCTGGGTTCAGCAAAGTGAGCTAACTGTACAAAATCCTGGGCACAAGAGGAGAAGCCAGGGCTAGCTCCAGTGCCAGCTACCACAGACTTTGGTCATTTCTTCCACTTCAGTTACTAATTATGATGACCCATAAAACCATTTTGCTTTCTAACCCAATGTACTAAACTCAAACTCACCAAACCTAACCCATCAAAAAGATCCATTCACTGTCACGTATCAACCAATTCCTTTTCTTTCAGTACACACCCCCCCACACACACACTCATATACATACACACATTCATACATACACACATCCGCTTGCGCACATGCACAGGTTGTACATACGGGCAAGGATGGGTGGGTTGATATGTACTGTTTGCTTTAACATTCCTGGAACAAAGATGGTGGCTGGCAATTTGCCACAATCCTCCTGTCTCTACCCCCACGAAGCTGGGTCACAGGCCCACGTGCTTCCTGAGCAGGTGCTGGGACCCGAACCTGAGAGGTCCTCATGCTTGCATAGCAAACACTTGTCACGGATCCATCTCTTTCTTCTGCCCCACAATGCATTCCTTTCTCCATTTCACTCTAAAAGCCCCTTCATGTCTCGTTAACATGTCAGCTCTTAACTCCTAGTAACAAAATAAAACAATTTAATGCTGGTAGCAGTAATAAGAATACTAGTTAGTTAATGTTGACTGTGCCCATTCTGTGTCCCGTGTTATGTATCAGAGGTGTGAGCACCAGCTCCTGGCCATTCCGGGGGGAACAGGGAGGCAGAGCCCAGTGTCTACCCTAGTCATTCTAGGCATGCGAGAAACTGGAGCAATCAAGATCTGCTCGCTCGCTGCTGCATTTTCTCGCCCCCACATCCAGGCCACTGCACATCACTGGCTGCAAAGACATGTTACTGCTTCCCCTTCCTACTTGAGCCTGCGCAGTCAGCTGGTTGTCAGCGACTTCCATCACCTCCCCAGGTTCTGCCTAACATAGCAACAGACCTACAAAAGACGTTGGCTGAGCATGTGCCCAAGGTTGCCCTGTCTTCTGTCCTCTTGACAGTAGTGTTCCTCCGTGGCCCAGCTGGTCCACATGAAGACATCCAATGCATCACAGTTTAAAAGAATCTGCTTCCTCTGTGAGAGGTGAGGGACCCCTGGAGCTCATGCAGAAGAAAACTGTCCACCCACAGAGGTAAAAGTTTTCTATTCCTGTTCACTGCACAGAGACATTTTCCTGCCTGTTCCATCCTGTGGCCTGCAGATACAGTGGTGAGAACTAGTTGTCTCTGGCCAAGTCCATTCCCAGGCCTGTGTGCACTGAACTCAGCTCTAAGCATCTGCTAGCCCCACAGACAGCTGCAATCAAGTTGTTGACGAGAAGCCACGTTTTCACAGAGCACCAGTTTCATGTCACATGAATGACAACACGGGAACATCTGCTCAGCTCAGCTTGACAGAGGCTGGGATCATCCAGGAAGAAGAGACCTCAATTAAGAAAATGTTTCTATCAGAATAGCCTGTAGGCATGATTAACGTGGGAAGGCACAGTTCAACGAGGGCCAGCTGTTCAGGAAAGCAGGACAAGCAAGCCACTAAGAGCAAGCAAGCTAGAAAGCAGCACCCGTTTATGGTGTCTGCTTCCGGTTCTGCTCCCATGTTCCTGCCCCAACTTCCCTTCATTATGGACTGTAATGGGGTTGGGGTAAAGTAAGCCACTTTCTCTCCAAGCTGCTTTTAGCTGTGGGGTTTAATCACAACAACGGAAAGCAAACTCTCTGTTTGCATGCATGCGGTGTATGAACCCTGACATGTAGTCTGTTGTTGTGTAATTCTGAAAAAACAATGTGCGAAAAGGTTCCTAGCATACCTTATACAAACCAAGAAATGTACCTACCTTTACAGACATGACAAAAACCAGTACCTAGCTTCTGAATTTTGTATTCATAATGAGAATTATGAGCTTCTCACCACTAGAAAGCAGGTAGCCCAAAGGCTAAAAGGGAGCAGTATTAATCAGCCATTAAGATCCTACCAGAGTAAGAGTAAAAACATTATAAATAATTGAAAAAGTTGTAATATTTAACTAGATCCCCACAGGAATCTAAATCAACACTGTAATTAGGAGCCAGCAAGAAGGCTTGGTACATCAAAGTGCTTGCTGTGCGTATCTGAATCCTTAGAACCCAAGAAAAAGCCAACTCCAACAGCAGGCACCTGTAACCCCAGTGATAATTCCCAGAGACAGGGAGCTGCCCAAGACCTGATGGCCGGCTAGCCTGGAACACAGCGAAGCGGCAGAAACAGACTGTGCTGCAGCATCAACAGTGGGAACCGGCTGCTTTACAGTGTCCTCTGAGCTCCATGAGAGAACACACACACACACCCGAAGGCAGGATGGTGGCTCACATCAATAATCTCAGGATTTGGATGGTAGAGGCAGGAGGATCAACCTGTCTATAGAAGACCTTGCCTCAAAAAAAATAACTGCAGAACAATCAGCTTGTCAAACGGAATGTAGGAGCAACTTTGAGACAGCTGATTCTGAGCTCTTAACAATAAGTGCTCTTACCCCACCCCTACCAGGATATCCGCCTCCTTCCCACCCTCCTGGATGCAGAACTCTGAGACGTATATCTGAGTGCAAACAGAGGCCAAATCAAGAGAATGGCATTTGAAATCAATGTGTCCTCAATGTCAAAAGGTCCCAGGCACACACAAGAACATGGCTTCCCGCCCCTTCCTGACTGGGGGATGGGTGGAACTTAAAGGATGAGGCAATCTCATCTCATGGAGTATCTCAGCTCCACCTCTGCTCTCCAGAAGGCCTCTCCCTCTGCCTGCACTGTTTAGCATTACTGAAAACATGGAGGTATAGGATTTAAAAGTATTTACCTTCTTACCACTTAGGTTCACCAATGTTATTTCTAGGGATGAATTCTACGTGAACACAAACTGCAGAAAAGTATCTGAGGAGCTACTGAACCTTTCTAGTATCAAAAACAAGGCAACAGAAATGGTCACTGGGGACCGTGCTTGGGAAGCCTAAGCTGCCCGGCTGTTTGTTTTTGCACACAGGGTTTCTCTGTTTAACCACCCTGGATGTCCTGGAACTCAGAGGCTGCCTTAAGTGCTGGGATTAAAGGCACGCACCACCATACCTGGCTCAAACGGTATCACTTAATGCCTTTCTGTATGACTCAGTGCTGTATGCTTAATTAAAAGCCACAAAAATGCTGATCAACTTTAAAGAAAGGCCTTTAAACAGTATGACTAATGACTGAAATTCTACTTTAAAATTTTGTTAAGAGAGCTGGGCAGTGGTAGCGCACGCCTTTAATCCCAGCACTTGGGAGGCAGAGGCAGGCGGATTTTCTAGGCCAGCCTGGTCTACAGAGTGAGTTCCAGGACAGCCAGAGTTATGCAGAGAAACCCTGTATTGAAAAACAAACAAACAAACAAAAATTTGTTAAGGGAGCTGAGAAATACGAACAAACCCGCTTTATACACCTCACACAATCACCGTATATCCAAATGAATTTCATTTGGGAAAGCTTTAGTAACTTGTGATAGGAGAGGTCACAGCTCACCTTGAGGGTGCATTGGAGGGGAGAAGGTATTCTAACCTCTCCTTTACACTACAAGACTATTCAGGGGACGCCTTTAGTGTCCTCAGGCATCTCCAACTGAACAAAGAGGAAGCCCAATCTACAGCCAGGAAGATCCACCCTGACAACTCCAAAGCTTAGTCCCAAATCCCCGGCTCCCTAGAAGATAAATTAGCATATGCAAGTATCCTGCCTAAGGCTCACCATTCCCAGAGAACTGCGACCCTGCTGCCTACAGGCTGCAGTCTTTCCTTGTGCTGAATCTGTAAGTGTTTTCCTTTCCCAATTGGTTTCAGAATTTAAGATACAAGGAATTTATGCCATGAGTTTTTTTAATCTAATACCTGGTAACAGAAACAAAACAAAGCTGTCACTTCTACAGGGGAGGGACAGCTTTAAGAGTGCTTCCTGAAGACCAGAGACAGGATGGCCAGTCAGGGGGAGGGGGAGGGGGAGGGGGAGAGGGAGAAGGAGAGGGAGGGGGAGGGAGAGGGGGAGGGGGAGAGGGAGAGGGAGAGACCCCCTGCCTCAAAGAGAAAGAACAGTGACAGGGAACACAAAACAACCTTTTACGTGAACATACTCCCATATAAATAAACCTTTTGAAGGAAAATGGCTTTTAGGGGCTGGAGGGTGGCTGAGGCAGAAGGGGACCCTGCAACTAAAAGAACCCGAGTCTGATCCCCAGTGCCTGTGACTAAGCTCTCTCTAGAACTCTCTGGTCTCTGACCAGGCACTCTAGTGTAACTGGTAAGCTCCAGGCCATTGAGACTGCCCTCAAGGGAAGAGGATGCCCTCCCTGGGGATGTTGCCTGCACCCAGCGTACATGCATATCCTAAAAAGAGATTTGCTTCTAGGTCCTGATTCCTCTTGAGCCTCATTACCCAATGAGTGCTAACTTTCTGGGCTGGAGAGATGGTCCAAAAGTTACAGACTGACACAGGGTAACCATGTGCCTTGGGCTTAAACCACAGAGCGAACAAACATCAGCCTGCAACATTCTGTGCCAAAACAACAACCAAGCCCAACGTCCGCCCTCTCTCAAGTCGTGCAGGGTTTTGGCTTTGAGAGTTGAACAAGGCCACAAGGACTAGGCGGTCTCTAGGTAAGGTTAAAGTAAAAAGAGTCACTGTGAATAAATGAGACCCACAGAACCAAATATACATCAATTTGTTCAGGGCCACACTCTCAGATTTTGGTCAACATCTTTAATACCTGCTATGAACCAAACAGCAGGCAGAGACTCTTGACTTTTTCAGTCGGAACAGCCTACTGACTCTTGCCAAAACTGCTGGTACCCTGGACGCCCCGGCACAACATCGAGAGCAATGCATTTGGAAAAGACCAGGGCCAAGTAATGTCCCAGCAGTAGTCTACTAGGGGACAGGTCACCAGACAAGAGCTGGAGCACGGGTGATGCGAATGGGCGCCGACAGGACAAACACAAGTGACTTCCTTGTATCAGCACCACATACGAGGAGGTTTCTCGAATGTTACCCATCTCGAGCCACGCACAAGTGTGTGAGGTGGTCTCTGCAGCCCAGAGGCTGAGCGGCGGGAGTACGGGTGAGACAAGCCAGGTGAGTAACAGAACGGAACTGAACCAAAGCCAAGACATGAAAACAGGGGAAGACTTGGAAAGAAGCAGGCTTTGGTGGGAATAAGATGAGAAAAAGGGCAGAAGGCATGAACTAAGAAAATACTACACATGAAACTGTTCAAGAACGGGACAGGGCTAGCGAGGCTACAAAGAGTAAACAAGAATCTGGACGCACACATGAGGAGCACAGCAGCTGGCACCTGCACGAGAAAGAAGCCAGGATACAATCTGGAGATGTGATCAAGGTTGCCCCTGACACAGGAAATCTATTTGTCCTTCTTCAAAGATTTACTTTCATTTTTATTTGCATGTGTGTTGTGTGCGCGTCCCTCTGCTCTGTCTGTCTGACATAAGTGCCTGGAAGCAAACTTGGGTTGTCTGGAGGATCTTTGAGCATCTGTAAAAACAGATGATGGGGCCCACATCTGCCCACACTCAAGAGTGCTGCTCAGGAACCCAGTTTCTCCTTTCTTTCTTTTGTATCCTGTTTGTCTTTTTGCCTGAGTTGTCCTCAATTTCTAAGAGCTGTGTTTACACACTATATTATACCACTGTTTATAGTCTCATGTTTAAAATGTGCAGGGCTCTTTAAGAGCAGAAGGCTTCCTTTAAAAGGCTCCATGCCCTCCAGCTGTGCCCAGGGACTCTGACTTGCTCAAAGGTCTGGTTCATTAACCAGTCACTCCAGTGCCTTTGGAGCATCCATCCAAGGCCCCATGCTACAATCCCAAAGCAGCCCGAGGTATCCATGCATTCAGCCCTGACTGCTTAGGCTTGCTCGTATTCCTTCCTACAGAAATTTCACAAGTCTAAGAGCCATAACAAATGCCTGGATTTCAATAATGCAGACACACGGTTGACTTTCCAGTGAGATAGACAGTTATGACTTTGCAAATGCTGGCCTGAAAAAGCCCCTTTCCCACCCTCTCATTCCCGAGGACTGTACTGATTCCTGGGCAGTAAACTTTGAGCAGAGTTCATTTACAAAAACAGGACACCCCAACCTGGCTAAAGGCAACTGAACGCCAAAGGGAGGGAGACTGGAGGTGCGAGACCACGGCTCTGAGCTTCTGTCGCAGGATGTCGATGTCACCAGTGATGCTGCAGCAGCTTCGTCTCTAAAGGGTCTCTCACTCTGTCCTCTCCCAGTCTGACTCCAGAGGAAAGGTGTGTGCAGTCGGCAGGATGGCCGGCAGGGGCTTTTCAGGGCAGGTAGGTAAGACACACGGGAGCCAGGCAGGAGTCTTCTGAGGTGGCTAGGCCAGCTCAGCGTAGGGAAGATTTATGCTCCCTTGTCTCTGGTCAGAACTCATCAAAGGAGGAGGTGGAGGGCATGAGGATCTAATTCAGACCCACCGCTCTTGTCTACTATTTAGGAGGCCTTGGGTTTGCCAGCAAAATTAACAAATAAATACATTTAATTTAATTAATGAGGAGGAGGAGGAGAAGGAAAAAGAAGGAGGAGGGAGAGAAGAAAGAAGAGGAAGAGAGGAGGCAGTAGAGAAAGCAACAACAGGCACCGCCAGCTCAGGGGTCCTTGTCACCTACTGATGCAGGATGCTAGTCCAATATATAGAATGACAGGTGTCTGTGCATTGCTGGGCTTGGACTACACATGGTCACATGGTTTTTCATTTGCTCTTCTGTACACATCTTCACACCCATAAACACATGTTTTCTGTTTAACCATTTCACGTGGCTCTCATGCGTTTAATAGTTATTTAAGCAGTCCGTAGGTGCGAGTCAAGGAGCCTCCGTCCTGTTCTTCACAAAACTCTACAGCCGTCTTTGTAAAGTTTACTTAAAACCCTGTTCTAGCTCAGGGTCTGGGCAGACCTTTGCCTGGACCACAGAGGAGAGAGACAGGAAGCAGGGTTTGAGGGCAGCCCCAGATTGTACAGATCGTCTCAACAAACACATCCCATCGCTGGGACCCGAGGTAATGTAAAAACTTGAGAACAGAAGTTAACTGTCGTAAGCCTTGTACAAATAATTAATGGTACTGAATAATTGATCTTTTATGTGTGAACATACACATAAAAAGAGGTCAGAGAGTAACTTTATGAAGTCGGTTCTCGCCTTTATGTAGGATAATCTGCCCGGTGAATTATGGCATTTAAAATACAAAGCTTTGTTGCACTTCACCAGTTCTGATAAAACAAGAAAAGCTGAGGCTGGAGACTTGGTTTGCTCTTAAGACAGGATTTCACTATGTAGTATTAAGCTGTTTGTGAACTCAGGCTGTAGCTCAGGCTAGCCCAAACTCACTGTTCTCCTCTTGCCTTAGCCTTCTAAATGCATGGCTTGGAAGACTTAGTTGTGGGCCTCAGACTGGCAACCTTACCTTTTCAAATCTGTGAGCATGATACCTCATTTACAAAAAGGGACAGGATCCTATGCAGCCATGCAGCCAGGGACAGCATCAAGCTTGCTACAACTGGGGAAGACGTTGAATTCCTCATGCTTCAGAGTGCTGGGATTATGGGGTGTGTTCTGTCATACCCGGCTTGATTCACCCACTCCGTGAAATGAGGACAATTTGTGAAGCAGACTGTGGTGAGGCTTGACTAAGGCTAATCAGAGAGCTGCACAAGACTTTGATTCGGCTCCAATCCCAGGCACACACCGGTCAGTCTTAGGTGGCCTGCACAGGTATGGAAGAGCTGCAGGCTGGCTGGTGGCCTGGTGAGCCAGTGGATAGAAAAGAGGAAGTCTCAGCACAGACGAGGCTGGGAGGCACCAACACAAGGGCCTTCTCGGGGTGCAGCAGGGTCGTGCCAAGGGCCAGACCCACGATGTAGATACTCTGCACACGTTCCTTCTCTGGCTTCCTCCCACCTGCTGCAAATTCAGAGCAAGTAGGAGTCTACAGCCTGCCAGAGGGCTTCACAGGATTCCGAATGAACAGCAGCTACGGATAACAGGTTCAAACTATCTTCCATAAACTCTGGGTTTGACTAAATGTACTCTGAATACAACTCACTGTCTGGGGTCTAAAGCAACTCATTCCAGGCTTTTGTTGGGAACTTATTTTTCTTCAAGTACATTCATTTCCATGGGTCAAAGGGTACTTATAAAGAGTACTATAAAGAAACAGAAGGCAAGCAAGGATGGGAAGGTTCTGTGGGTATGCAGAGAACGGCCATTTGCGTGTGTGTGGCGCCCAGCCCCGTCTGCACGGTCGCCTGTACTTCTGTGTTCCTATCAGAAATGGAACACTGAACTCGCAGAGGTAGACAAGTACCCACCAGTTAGCTGGGCTATATCCTAGCCCGTGCAATACACTTCAGTTCTCATCTTCATCATTTTTCAAATTAAAAAAAGAAAGCAAAGACAAATTGACTTCATACACTTTTCTGTTATTTATATCTGTGTGCCTGTGCAGGGGTGTATGTGTGTCATAGCATGTGTGGAGAGGTCAGAGTACAAGCTGCGGTTTTAGCTTCCACCATATGGGTCCTGGTGATTGAACTGAGTCGTCGAGCTTAGTGATCACCTTTTCATCTGCTGGCCCCTCTCACTGGCCCCCACATTTCCTTTACAACCCACCACTATAATTTCTCTCATAAGGAAGTTTCCCTCCTCACAGATTCTGCAGCTGCCAATCCCTTCTGAACTGGAGACACTGCTCACTTTACCGTTTTAAGGACTCCACCAACTCACCTGTGCCTGGGTAAGATTAGTAATGGCTTCTTGACCAAAGGCAGCCCTGTCACCCAATTTCCCTTCTTCCCCTTGCCTGGAACATAAGTCAGCAGAATCCTAAACTCACATCAGGCACCCTGGGAGAATAAACCACTTCCAAAGTCACTAAGGTTGACACCACACCTTGCCTCTAGTGCATTAGTTTGGGTAGTCTTAAGGGGCTCTGTGTTCCTGCTGCCCCCTTCCTGACAGGCTCTACCTGACTTTCTTTAAGAGGAGGCAATCTTTTTGTCCTCTGTAGTCTGCTCATCTACAAACCTGCCTTGGTCCAAGAAATCACTCTTCTGGAACATTCTGCTCTCTCTGGGGAACCAGATCCCAGAAATCTAGATTTTTTTTCAAGGAAGCACCTATGAGGCCAGTTCCTGGGACCGGTGAACACAAGTTCAGAGCACACAGATCTTGGTCAAATAGTAACAGAGATGTGGCCACAATTAATTAATAACAAGTGTTTATTACACACCAACTATGTGTCAGACACTATGCAAAGCCTACTCTTATCACAAAAGGAAACCAGAGATTAGAAAAAAAAAAAAATGGAAAAGCAAGGCCCTGGAAGCATGTGCTCATATGTAATCCATGCGCTTGAGGGGGACAGATGAGGGCCGTGAGTCTGGGGATAGCCTGCACTACATGAGACCCTGGTCTACCACCACCACTACGACCACCGCCACAAGGAATAAAATCTGACAGATCCAGCTAACAGTTCTGCTACAAACAGTTCTGTAGCGGCAAGCCCGTGTCATAGGACAGTTAACCCACATGCAGAAAGTACCACAGGGTCTACAAGGGAAGTGACGGGTAAGGGGACTTCTAAAGGACACACAGGTAGTCATAAAGGAACTAAATCATGGCCAGGGAGTAACGAGTCTAAGAAAAGGTTCAGAAGCAAAGAGAACATGGCAGAATCCCTTTGACCTTTGTATACTCTGCTAGACAGCAGAGAGCATGCCTGGATATGAGGCCAATCAGAGTGGGTCTACGCTACTATCTTCAGGGTTTCCAGACTGTGAGGTGGTTCAGGTAATAAAGCAGCTTGATGACCCAGGATCAATCCCTGGGACCTGCACAACAGAAGGAGAGAACAAATTCTTCTGACCCCCACTCATGCCGCGCACATACATATGTGCACACACAAATCATACCTGCCATTAATCCAGGAGTAAAACAAATGAAACATTTTTAAATGATTCAATACATAGATGTGTATATCCAAGTGGCGAGGAATTCTTTTACACACCTATAGTTATTCAGAAAAGAGTCCAAGGGAGCTGGGCAGTGGTGGCACAGGCCTTTAATCCCAGCACTTGGGAAGCAGAGGCAGGCAGATCTCTTTAAGTTTGAGGCTAGCCTGGTCTACAGAGCAAGTTCAGGACAGCCAAGGTTACACAGAGAAACCTTGTGTTGAAAAATGAATGAATGAATGAATGAATGAATGAATGAGTAGGGGCTAGGCAGCTGGACCTATGATGGTGACAGAGCTGGAGGGACAGCTGGCTAGCAGATATGGGTGATGCTCTCTCTATGTGGATGGACCCTGACATCTGCCATCATCACAACCCAGTAATATGAAGAACTAAATCAAATACTTTTGCCAACAGCAATGGCCTAACCTACCCTACAGCTCTTTTCCCTTTTAAGACTTCCGGCTCACTTTACCTACACTCCTTACTGAGTCACTTCCAGGACTCACAGAAATCCCAGGAGCCAGCCAGTGAGAAGGTACTTCATGTTTCCCAAGTGAGAAGCCTCGGTTGTCTCCCTAGTTTGTACCATGGCTCTACCTTACGACTTCAGAGACATTTGCACCTGCTTGGTGTATCAGTGGCCTCAAAGTATCTGACCAGAGAGATGACGGAAGCGGAGGTGGTTCCTAAACTTTTCACAGGATTGCTCTAGGTTCTTCACGGGAGGAGGGAGAGGGCAAATGGAAAAATGATGGCATACTTTCCATTTTTTTCTTTCCAAACAATCACAGTTTTGTTTTTGAATATCTTTCCTGGCATTTGTTGATATCATTGTCTGGGTTCTAAGTGAGGTCAGTGTATTTTAGTCCTTTAAAAAGTTCTTCTGGACGTATGCTAGAAGCAGAAGGGGGTTAACATCTAAATTTAACATTTCCCAATTACTAGAGGTTATTTATTCAGTTGGCATTTGCCAGAAGTCAAGTTACATTGCTATTTTAGGGAAAGAGCTTCAACAAGTTAAGAAACATTCATTGTATAATCAAATAATCTTTTAAACAACTTTTAATGACAGTTTATCAAACACATCTATCCTAAATTTATCCAGAGGTTATAGTCACTGGAATAGCAACATGAGAGGAAACACACGGTACATACTTAGGAAGATGAGGGACCAGGCTTGGAATGCATGCCCACGTTCCTGCCGCTGGTGGTTTTTATGGACAGAATTGATAACTGTCTTTAAAAGGCACAATAGAAAGTGGACACAGAAAGCAATCTTATTAGCAAAGGTTGAAATGAAGATTCCACAGCTAATACAGTCCAACGTAACTCTTGACAAATGCACACCACTGGAGCAGGGACAGAAACTGGTGTCACACATGAGACAGAAGCAAGACTGTACAGTCTATCTGAGCTTCAGGTGTGGTGCTCAATACCATGCAACCTAGGGGGAAGTTAGGAGCCCCAGTTCATTTCATAAAACAATGGTTTGATAACTTTAATGCATGACTGCTGTCTATGTAGAAAAAATTATACTGCTTGACACAATACTTTAACCTCAAGAATCATTAAAATAAAGGACAAGTATCACAGAGAAACCTTGTCTCAGAAAAAAAAAAAGGGGGGACAAGTATATAAACAAATGTAAGGAGAAATGGGCAGTGGTACATCTTGACTGTCATCATCAGAACATTCCTGAAGGATCTAATCAGTACCATTTACTCATTGATTTGTGCGCATTTTACATTAAAAGGCACCCCAACCCCTGGCACACTGTCCAGACAGAGTCTTGTGTACCCAGAGTTTATTTAAAACTTGTGTGGCTGAACCTTGTGATGCCCCTGCCTCAACCTCTCAAGTGATAATTAGGAGGGGGACGGGGGAAGAAGAGAGATCCCTGAATCTAATTTCATTCTTATTTAAGCATGACTACTAACAAACTGCAACCAAGCCCCATGAGCAATCAACAACCAGCCTCTGAATAATTCCAACATTTCCAAAGGCCAACAAACACAGCTGGCAAAACCACCCCTCTAGTAGAGCATGAGGCAAATCATAATCAGCTGCTCTGAATCAGCCCCATGCCCACACCTGGGATTAAAACAAAAGCATATTCTAATAACAGTTCTGTGTTTTAAAAGAAACCAAAGTTTCAAAATTGTTGCCACAAACCCCATCACCCTTTTTTTAGAGAAAGGGTCTCATCTACCCCAGACTTTCCTCCCCCTCTACCTCTCCTCCTCCTACCTCCAGGATTCTGGGATTATAGATTTGCACCGTCATGGTTGGTCTGTCTTACATGGTGCTAAGGGCTGAATGGAGGCTTTGCGCACATACGCCAGGCAGGCACTCTGCTGAGTGAGCAGTGAGCGCGCATCCCTGGCCCTAAGTTGTTTTTTTTTTAAGTGACCCCTGCAGGCGGTGCTTCATTTCAATTTTACCAGAGGAAACTACTAGACAGCAGTTAGTCTCAACATGCTACTACTGAGAACACTCAAAAACTGAGAAGAGAAAAAGCAAATCGTATACAACCACGTGCATTCCCAGTGTTCAGCGGCAGTTCCTAATTTAAATTCTTAATTAAAACACTTCCTTTTCAAAGCTTTTCCAGGGGAAGCTATAGAGGTGTATCGTTAATAAGGACTGGAGCCAATATGGAACCCTATGTCAGCAACACCAGCTCAGGGGCACCTGCCACCTGAGCCACACAAACCTCACTCCTTTGAGTGATGCAAATACCAAAACTTGGCTTTACTAAGTCAATGTTGTGAGTCTCCATCAAAAGAGGCCACCCTTGTCCCACCCTTAGGCGTTAGAAAGAATGGCTACCATACACAAAAGCACCCTGAGAATATGTGAGTCTGTGACTCTCAAAGGCAGAAAAAAAGAAAAATTCTAGCCAGCCTTGATGGTGCAACACCTTTAAGCTCAGCACCCAGGAGGCAAAGGAGGCATCTGTGCATCTGAGGCTAGCCTGATCTACACAGTGAGTTTCAGGACAGCCAGGGGTAGACAATGAGAACCTGTCTCAATAATCAAAAGAAAGAAAAAAAAATTGATTAATGAGTGGAGGAAAAACCCAAAACTCACCATAAAAGGGAAAACACTAACATAAACCATGAGAATCATGGAAGCCAGATGTTTCAGGCTCCAACGAAGGAACGGGAAAAGATCAACGGAGGCTTTAAGATGAAGTTGGTGTGGTTCATATCTATAATTCCAGCACTCAAAAGGGAGAAACAGGAAGATCAGAAAGAGGCAAATTCAAGGCCAGCCTAGTCTACACAGGGAGCTCCAGGCTAGTCATGGGTGTATACCAAGACTCTATCTCATCCAATCAAACTGATAAGTATCATAAGATGAACGACAACTATTCACTGCCTGAATCCACAGTCCCCTCTAGCTCCCATAAAGGAATCTGACAGCTGTAGGGGAAGTGACAGCCATGTGGACTTAGGCAGCATTCTTGTTCAAAAGGCAAACCTGAACTCAAACCTAATCTCATTGCCCTTTATTTTAAAGCCAACAGAGGGACCTGCGAACCAAAACAAACTGACTCCAAAGGAGGACAATTTAATCAACAAGGCTAACACCTTATCTTTAAAAATCAATGATTAGCAAGAAAGTGATGGAGACCAAAGCCAGCTAAGGACCTAAGTGGATGCTACACTGCCAGACAGAAGGGATTCTAAGTAAATAATGGGCAAACGTCTGCAAGAATGGTGCGTTTCTGTTATTGGTTACAGGTTCTCATTACAATGGGTATATTTGAAAACACAAGGGTTATGCGTATATGCGCGTGTTCGTGTGTATGCGCATGTGTGTCCAGCCCCTAAGCAAAACTAAAATACCAACCATGGAGACGCCAATCTTTCTGTACAACAGGAAATAGCTTGGTCAGTAAAGTGCTTGCTTTGAGAGCTACCTGAGTCCATGCCCTATGGACTGAGTAAAACACCGGGCTTCACGGTGCCAGTCCTCACAGACCTCTAGCATAACAGGTGACAACTTCTCTGCCTAGTCCCAAATGTTGGCTAAAATCAAGTGAGAAAATTAGGAGAGGAATTCACTGCTTCTTTCTGCACTGGGCTGTTAATGTTTGACCAGCTTGGTCTCCTTGACCTTCAAGGGAGTATTTCATTAAAGGACAGAGGGACACTCCTCCACCTCTACCCGCTAATTAGACAACTTTGTTGAAGCAGACACACACTGCTTCTATCTTTGCTGTAGTACAGCTGAGGCCCGGGAACCTAAGTTACTGCAGGACACAGGGAGGACCCAAGACTTCAGTGGCAAACACATTACACCTGCTATGTCTGGGCAACAGGCATCCTTGCTCAATAAGGCCCAAGCTTGCACAGCCCTGGGCCCTTCCTGTCTATTGCTCCATTGCTGCCATGCTCCCTCAAAGGCCCCAGACCTATCTTGTTCCCTGCAGATTCCCAAGGTCACTCAACCAGGAACAGATGATAAGGTTACAAAAGAAAAGTCTTGAGTAGCTCAGGATGACCTAGTAATTCCAACCCTCCTGCCATTTAGGGGTTGAAGCTAGGGCTCAGGTAAGCTAGACATGATTTGTCTGTCTCTGAGACTGGTTTAGAACCCTCTGTGTATGAGGCCTATGCCTGTGAGAACCTTGGTTAACTCCTGCAATGCTGGGCCTACTAAATAAAAATTATTCATGTAAATGGAGTATTGGGGGAGGTGGGCAGGGCACCCTTCACATTCCAAGACAAGTAAGAAAAGGCTTCCCTCTTCTCTTGCAAATCTCTTTTTTAGTATTTGCTTTCCTAGAAGACAATTAGATCCTCACATCTGCTGCTAATTAAATCCATCTCAACACGCTGTTGTGATTCTAGTACATGAGAAAAAGTATGGCCAGGGAGAGCAAGTCGGACCAGCTGCAGATGCCCCTTTTGGGAACCCTCTGATATCACGACAAACTGTGACAAAGAACAGCTCTTTTCAAATGTAATATTCTAAGTCAGTGAACAAAATAATGGTTTTTAATATGTATTTTTAAAAACTTTTTACTGCTTACTTATTATTTGATATGCACTGGTGCGAGGGTTTCCGATCCTGGAGTTACACACAGCTGTGAGCTGCCATGTGGGTGCTGAGAATTGAACCCAGGTCCTCTGGAAGAACAGCCAGTGCTCTTAACCACTGGGTCATCTCTCCAGCCCCATCTAACATACATTTTACTATATTTATTCCTCTGTACTTTGCTCCTGTTTATTCCTTACCATCGTACCCTTTCTGTCCAATCCTGCCATAGTCCTCTTCCCACTCCCTCCAAGAGCCCTTTCTGCTTGATGTCACAGATACAGTCAAATACAAGAAAGAGAACACGTTATATGTGTGTCCGGGGGTGAGGGAGCATTGCCCTCTCTTGCTCCCCCCCACCCCCGTTTAGACTGGACAAGTAGCTGCATCATTGAATCTAAAACATAACAATGAATTTCATATTCTGCTACATTAAAAACAACTGTTACTTTTAGGATTTTCTTCCACATCCAATTTTGTAATAAATCATGTCACTGGAAAAATACTGGTTGAGTTATGTGGAGCTTCCAAATGTTGACTCATTCCACTGTGAAGAAAAAAAAAAAAAGAAAAAAAAACGGAAAAAAAAAAAAAAAAAAGAAATCCATTAATCTCACAGCCATGAATTGGGAAGCTGTAACTCATGCTAGTAAAAAAGTTTTCTAAACTAATTTTTCAATTAATTAAAAGCTTTAATGTTGGGCTGGAGAGATGGCTCAGTGGTTAAGAGCACTGACTGTTCTTCAAGAGGCCCTGAGTTCAATTCCCAGCAACCACATGGTGGCTCACAACCATCTGCAATGGGATCTAATAATGCCCTCTTCTGGTGTGTCTGAAGAGAGCAAAGTGTACTTATATACATAAAATAAATAAATCTTTTTAAAAAATGCTTTAATGTCTAATTTCTATTTCTAAATTCTTGGTCATAAGTTATTTTCCTTAAAATGACAAGTTTATCTTGCATATTTGTGAGAAAACCTGTCTGCCAATTCTTCATGTGTGAAGAGCCAGATTACCAGTTTCCATTAAAATGGCATTACAGCCAGGCAGTGGTGGCGCACGCCTTTAACCCCAGTACTTGGGAGGCAGAGGCAGGCAGATTTCTGAGTTCGAGGCCAGCCTGGTCTACAGAGTGAGTTCTAGGATAGCCAAGACTATATAGAGAAAGCCTGTCTCGAAAACAAAACAAAGCAAAACAAACAAAAAGGCATTACAAAAGGAAAGCACTCACTTCAACGTAAACCACAGAAGAACTGGTTTTTATTTACACACACGCGCACACGCTCCCACACATACGCACGCAGGACTCGCTAGTGTACTTTTAAGTTGAGATGGAAGAATGAATGTGTGTTTGTTTTTATGGTGCTAGAGATCAAACTGAGGGTCTCAGTGACTCTGGTCAAGTGACTTGCCATCTGAGTTACTTGCTCAGCTAAAACTTCTACTTCCTTACTAAGGACATTATTATTAGATAAAATTTTAATTTTTAATAATAAAGGCATGAAGAATATAATTTTAACTGGCAAATGTTGCATAAAAAGGCCAGTAACTGCGTCCACCGCTGTACAGTGGAGAGGAGGTCGGCAGCCCATGGAGCTCAAGGAGAGTGAAGAACAAGGGCGGGCAGAGGGGAGGAGGAAACCAGTTAGACTTCCGAGATCACCTAAGGGTTGGAGGACCACGAGCTGCAGCTGCTGTTTATTCAGGACCATGGAATGGAAGGCAAAAACAAACAGGACCTTCCAACAGTGGTTAGCAACACAGTCACACCTAACAGCTGCAGGACCATCTCAGCCTCGAGAGTACGCACAGACCTGTCTGTACTCACAAGATCCAGGCCAGCCTGAGTTACGTGAGACCCCGTCACAAACAAGCCTCATTAAATACATGCTACACAGGCTTCTTCTGGACCAGCCCTGTAAGCTTAGAGCTTCTGTAAAGACTTTCGTCAATATCGTAGCTTACAAAGCACAGGTGGGGACAATTACCTGGAGTACAAATTCTATGATTTTAAAATAGATGGGCTGGAGTTAGAGATTATAACGCAGACTTGAAGCATTAGTGTTAGGAGAAAGACACACTCCAGCTCCTGGGTTCTAAAGGAGTGCTTGTTTACAGCTGAGCTGTGTGCTCTGATGGAGAAACAGATACTAAGCCAGGCCTGATCTCTTGGGAGGTGAAGGCAAAATGATCAGGAATTCGAGGTCAGTCGTGTTAACAATTTATCTTCTATTTGAAAAAAAAAAAATTGTGTCCAAGCTAAATACAGTATCACCAAACTGACTGCTACATGATGCCATTAAATTATTAAAGCCATAAACACCAACCACTACAGGTATATGCAGGTTTGAAGACAGGTGGAAGGGGGAGAGGGAGGGGACAAAGTTGGGCGTTAGAGTTGGGTCTTCAATGTCCTCCCAGAGGCCATTTTACAGGCTCGCTGTGGAAACTTCTAGTCTGACCTCATGAGATCTTGGGGGCGGTCACCAAGAGCATGCCCTTTCTTTCTTTGCTTCTTGGTGATAAATGGATGTTTTGTTTGGCCACATGCTCACGCTATAAAGAGCAATGTGCCCAAACCAATCACAGCTCAAAATCATGAGCCAAAATAAACCTCTCTGCTCTGTAAGTCACATTATCTCAGGTATCGTTACAGGACAGAAAATGAGTAAGAGAACGGCTCGATTAAAGATGGACCCTCCTTACAACAGTTCATTCTGCCATCTGTTGGGCTGGGCCGGGCTGGCTGGGCTGGCCATCATTGCCTTCCAGGACCTTGGTACCTGGTGAATGTCAACTATCAGTCCTGTGGCCTCTTGGGAATACACTTCCTGGAGGAGGTCACTTGCGGAATGGGCAGAGGGATGCTGATGACGTTCCTGTGACTTGTCGTGGACTCACCAGGTCCAAACCGTTCCCAGCAAGGACAGATTCCCCAGACCCGGGTCCCATGACAGGACTCTCAAAGAGGAAAGCTGAAAGCCACCTCTCTCTCTTTACACCCCAGAGTACTGTCCCTGGGGCCTCTATCCTCCATCTGAGGTTTAGGGGAAGGTGGGGTTAAAATAGGGTCAGTCTGGAACATCTGCACCCTTGGCTTCTACTCCTCCATACACGCACCAACATGTTTCTTCCCTGTTTCCTGTTACCTCTGACTCCCTATTTGTTTCCTTTCAGCCCTCTTTTGGTTTGTTTGTTGGGGGGTGGGGGTAGAGAACACCTCATAAGTAGCCCAACTTGGCCTCCAAGTCACTTGGCTTTCCTGCCTTGCCCACTAGTGCTTATAGGCTTGAGCTATTGCCATGCCCAGCTTACATTAAAATTCCCACCCATCAAAGCCAGCTGAGGTAAGACAGGAGTGGGTGGCCCTGGGGGCAGGGCATGTAAAGGGGACAGTTAAGGGGCCATGGTTTCTTCTTAATATGTCCCTCCTTTATACATTATATATACAATATATAAGAATGTAATATATATATAGCTCTGTCTTTCCAAGGCAGGGAGGGTGAGTATCCTACAGTCCCTGCCCCGCCTCGGCCAGCCAGCTGGAACCCACCCCTTTCTCAATGAGAACCTTAAAGGATCTGCTCTGGGGCTGGAGAATTAAAACATAGCATACTCTTGTAATTCCAACCTAAGGACATATCAGGGCTCGTATTTTATACATGTTATATCCGAAGGATACACAGATGTGAACTGGGCACTTCTGGATCAGGAGACTTGACTTTTATTGTTTATTATTATTTATTTTATTATTATTTTATTTATTATTATTATTACTAATTATTAATTTCCTTGTGTGTAGATCTAAGAAGAAACTTTAGGGAAAGAGATTTGGGGCTGGGACTCGGCAATGACTGATACGAAGAAGGCAGAGCCACAGGGAGACTTTTCTCTGCCTTAGACTGCAGATATGTTACTGTGCACAGTCTTGGTAGCTGGTACTAAGGTGGCTTCGAACCGTAAGACTGAACAGCTGTGTTGGTCAGGAATTTCGTCAAAGCATTGGCAAAAGTCAAGTACGCACATCAAAAGCAAACAGGACAGAGGAAGACTATTTTCTGGGCCTGCATTCTTTTTTTCAATCCTGCGAGCTGGGAACACAGCTCAGTAGGTAAAGGAGCTGCAGAATAAACACTCAGGTCCAGACCCCAGCACCCATATAAAACAGTCAACAGAGTGACTATGGGCTCCTGCAAACCCAGCCCTTGAGGGGCAGGCTGGAGTCAGGAAGCTTTCCAGGCCTGCTGCCCAGCTAGTCTAGCCAATCACTGAGATACAGGCTCAGACAGACTCTGCTTTTCAAAATTAAGGTGAGCAGTGACAGAGAAAGAACTTCTGTCCCCCACACTCACCTGTACATACACACACGTACACACACACACACACACACACACACACACACACACACACACACACA
>JANHMN010000015.1:24498836-24515943 GCA_030674055.1 Rhabdomys pumilio
CACACACACACACACACACACACACACACACACACACACACACACACGAGCGCACATATACGACAGAGGCTGTCACAGGAAACATTTAGATTTGTTTTTAATCACCAGAGAAATAAAGTTTACATTGCGAAAAGTTCACACAAACCCCTAAGGGAGCGGCTTCCAGGATCAGTACTCTGCTCTCAGCCCAGCAAACCTGCAAGTCAGCCTCTTTTCTTTGCTTCCTGTCTCTTGCCCACTTGGTCAGATAGCTGTTCCTCCCATCCCAAAAGGTCCCACTCATGGAGAGTAGTGTTCCCGGCACCTCACAGCACTGGTATCCCCCTCCCCCAGCACACTGTCACGGCAAGCATCTGGACAGACAAATGTCTACAGAGACTGCAGTGGCATGCTGTGTTGCTGCTTGGGAAGACGAACACAGTTGTTTTATGGCCATTTTGGGTTTCAGACAGGGAGGCTCAATCCCCATCCTCAACCCCACGCTACTATGGACCTAACTGTCCTAAACTTTCACGGGATCCCTTGAAACGTGAGGCTTGGGCAGTGCTGAGTGGATGGGAAACTCCAGTTGCAGGCTATGGAGGCTGCGAGGGCAGAGGGAAGTCAGGAGGGTAAGGGTTGTTCAACTCCTCAGTCTACTGCCAATTCCCTAATTCAACTGTGTACCTAAAAATTCCAGGTAAAGGGAAGGGGAGACAGATTGGTCAGTAAAGTACTTAGCCCAAAGGCATAAAGATCAGAATTTAAGTTTTAGCATCCACACAGAAGTAGAGCCAGAAGAGCCTCGAGGATTACTAACTAGCCTAGCCTTTCTGGTTAGCAAACTATAGGTTTTACTGAGAGGCTCTGAGTGTGTATGTGTACCCCCAAAGTTAGCATCTGCCTCTGCAAGCACTCTCATGTGCAAATGCACTTACACACTAAGTCCCAGCTAAGATCTCACAGAATCATAAACCCCTAGGGTCGAAACTCCAGAAGAAGGATTACTACAGAGTCTGAGTCTGTTCACAAAACTGAACCGAAGGCCAGGGATGGAATGCCCAGAACTACAACTGGCCTTGGGGGTGGTGAATACCAGTTACGTCAGCACTTGGGAGGTGGAGGTAGGAAGACCACGAGTTCAAGATCATTGCTTCCACACATAATGAGGTTAAGGCCAACCCGTTTTTTAATAAAGAATGAAAAATGAGGTCTGTTTAATTTGAACAAACAAAGGCCCTATTAGGCGTTGGCTGCCTCTGCCTTTAGGAGCACTGCAATGTAAGGTAAGCTGCAAACAATCTAAACGCAAAAGCATTTATTCAATTCAATTCCATATACACAAATGATAAATGTGACTAAACGTATACTTCTTAAATACTGGAATACACTGAGGTGCACACAAGACTGTACATCCTAGGGAAGGTTACTAGGGAAACAGCTCAGCAGTGAAGAGCACTCACTGCCCTCCAGAACCTGACTTCAGTCTCCAGCTCTCACAAGCTGTTCGAAAACCACCTGCACCTCCAAGGGGTCTGATACCCTTCCCTGGCTTCCATGTGCACATACTCGTCACACTACAGACACACCTTGACCGGCTTCTTACTATGTAGCTTCTTCTCTGTGACATGAGCACTTCTAGCTGCTGGATATTGTGTCCAAATGCAGACAACTGCAGGAATTGTGACTTCCAGGAGCAAAGGCATATAACATACAGGTTTTACACACACACACACACACACACACACACACACACACACACACACACACACAACTGTCTATGTGTGTCCACTTTGACTAATCAGAATTGCTATTTTATACCTGGGAAAGGAAACCCACAATGAAGGTAGATGATTAGACAGACCGAAGTTACTAAGGGGTGATGGTCTTCAGTTCATCACCTGACATGCTAGTCTGTCAGGGCTGTCCTGACAGACATCCATAGTCTGTGTAAACAACAATCTATTTGTCACACAGGCTTTCACGTGACTAAGGCCAAGGCCTGGCAGACTTGACTCTCCTCCCCACTACACCCCACACACACCAGAGGATTGCCATTTCCCACGTAAACAAGGTGCTTTTCTCTACATGCCACAGAGGCCTGCCTTCCTTCCTTCCTTCCTTCCTTCCTTCCTTCCTTCCTTCCTTCCTTCCTTCCTTCCCTCCCTCCCTCCCTCCCTCCCTCCCTCTCTCTCTCTAGTGGTCATATTGGATTGGGTTCCCTACTCTTGCATCTCATCTGAACTTAAAGTCACCTCTTCTACAGATTTTCCTGGGTGGTAGTGGTACCACCTGGGCCTTTAATCCCAACACTTGGGAGGAAGACGTAGGTGGACCTGAGTTCAAAGCCAGTCGGGTCTACAGGACGAGCCTGTCTTCTAGGACAACCAAGACTATACAGAGGGACCCTGTAGAGAGAAGGCTGGGAATGTAACTCAAAGGCAGAGCTTGCCTAACCTGAGAACCTCAGTTCGACTCCTGATATTGTAAAAACAGCAGGAAAGCAAACAAAAACTCAACACTACCACAAAACATTATACAATAATGGCAACAAGGAATACTAGCTTCAAACTAACGATCATATTCATGGAAATACAGTTAATCTGGGCACACAGCTATAAACACGACTGAGAGGCAGACAAGCAGGAGAATGTCCCCAAGTTCAAAGCTAGCTTAATGTTCCCTGGACTCCCAGGCTGCTCAGAACTACACATCAAGTCCCTGCATGACACATTGCCCTCACAACTCCCAAAAATTAGTCAGGAAGGAAGACATACTACTTTCCTGGAATTATGCCATTCACTCCCTCCTAAACCTGCAAGGAAGGACAAATGGCTGTAGCCACACAACGCTCACCCACCAACTACTGGGCAAGAACAGTTACCCAAACGCTCTGTGAAAATAACACTGCATTACATCTTACACTCACCTGCTACATCACAGACATTTAAGTCTTCCTAAGCCTGCGCAGGTAATCTTGTGAGCCGGCTCTGTTAGCTCTTACAGCAACCATGTGACTAAAACAAGTCTCATTTTCTAGTTGAGAGAGCGGGAGCATAGAAAACTTAAATGTTTTTGTGAAAGTCACTAAACGTGTCAATTAACTGCCAGAGCCATCACCCTCATACAGTAAAACCTGGTGCCTTGCCACATGTGACCAGCATACACAGGAGTCAGATGCCATTAGACTATGTCCTTCACAACGGGGCCACAACTCCCTAACAACTGTGACAGCCATCAACTTCTTGTCTCTGGTGGGCAGCAGCCACAGCTTCCTTCTTTCCCAGGATGCAGTGCACGCCGATTCCCCATTTCAATTCAACAGGTATCAGTTGAGAACTGAGAGCAAGTGAATGTTTGCTGCACAGTCCAGTCAGAGAACACGCTTCCTTTAGAAGCCGCAGAGAACTTTCCACGTGAGAACACTGAGAGCCTTCATGTCAGTTCCTTGGAGCAAACAGCAGGAACCCTCAGAGCTTCTCCAGCCCCAGAACTGTGAGCTCCACCTTGACAGGTGGTTACACCAATTGTCCGATGAAACTGGACCCGCCAGGCCACACCCACTCAGTCATTTAGCCGGGGACGTGATTCTCAGAAAACAGTTATGCTGTATAGGATATGGAAAGTCACAGTTCCCAGAGGGACCTCTGGTGGATGACAAGGTCAGCTGAGTCACGGCAGAGGGCTGTTTGTTGGGGCCTGTGGTAAAAAGGAGCTATATAAAGAGGAAGCATGCTTAATTTTCTCAAGAAAACACTGCTATCTGGTTTAAAAAAAAAAAAAAAAAAAAAAAAGGCTTTCTGACTGTAGTTTTGGGGAGGGCACCCCAATACCCACTATGTAGCTCAGGCTCTCACTACATCCCAGCACCCATGCTGGGATTACAGGTGCACTACCACACCCAGGTTCAAGTCTGTTTTGCCAGGAGCTGCCCAGCAGTTTTGATTGTGCCATGGAGACTATCTGACCACTTCAGAATTCTGTTCTGTTGCTGTGCAAGGGAAATCAACAGTGCATTGAGGAGCCGGAGGCCGGCTAGTGTGCTGCTCCGTCTGTACCATCTGCCATCCTTGGTGAGCAGGCTGTCTTTCTCATCCCAAGATACACGCTGCGCAGGTCTGAATTCTAAGAGCAGTCAGCATAGATACACACACCACCTGAAAGGTGTTTGGTTTTTTTTTTTTTTTTTTTTTTTTTTTTTTTGTGAATGCCTTGTCAAGAAAGAAAACTTCCAGACACAAAGAAACATTTAGATGTACATGCTTCCAGGATTCAGACAGCAAGGTTCAAATCTCAACTTACACATCCACTTACTTTAAAAAATGTTTGTTTAGAAATAAACATGTGTATCAGAAAGCATTGGCCTACACGGGTCAAGATGAATTCTGTGAGAGATGCCTTATATCCTCAGATGCAGCTCTATTTAGATTTCCTTCTGACTCAAGCTTCTCTAAGACACAAAAAAGCAAAATACGCCCCACCCCACCCCACCTCCATTATGACTCTCTTCTCTGGCTCCACAAAAACCTTTGTGTTTGGCAGTAGGGATAAACTCTTATCTGCTGTTTCCCTGCCAGAACCAGCTTTCTTAAGCTGACTGGGCTCCAGATAATTAGCTTTCAGGAGGATCTGATTGCATTTGACACGCATATGACACTGGGTGAGCGAGGAGGCCGCGTGCCTTTAACTACACGGAGAAGGGTATTGCCGGGGAAGCCGGCAGAGGATCAGGACTGCGTGCTTTGGAAAGAAGATCAAGAACCATGAGATGGAACATTCCGGATAACTGCGCGTAACCTGGACGTCTACGAGTGCCCTGCCACATTAAATCACATATGGCTCGGTAATGAAAGGAAAAAAATTAAAGTCAATCTCACGCCTCAGTTCTGCCACCGACAGAGCTTAACAAAGGAAATGGAGTCAGCCCTCTCAAGTTCTTCACTAAAGGCAGACGTCATCATCTCCACAGTTAAAGGCGTAAGCTCCATCATGTGAGGCAAAAAATCCTGTTCAACAATTAGCCAGTGTCCTTAAATAATTCAAAACAGAAAACCCAGACTTCTCTGAAACTTAGGTAGTCTTGCAATGCTGGAGCTGCCTGCCCGTGTCTACAAACCCTGTCTGTGCGTCTATCACTAGCCCTATGGTTCTCAACACAGGACCCCTTGCTCCCAAACATCTGCTGCTTTTACCTTTGATAATTCTCCAAAGCCAAGGAACCGATGTCCTTTGACAAAGTATGTGAATGTAGTAACCCAGCCGCTCTTCCCAAGAACAAGGGCAGAGACGACAGTTACAGGCACACTCACCGTGGCCAACGACATGTCAAACCCAGAAAATGAAAAATCTCCAAGGCGGAGGAGTTCTGCTCAAGCTGAACCATCGTTTTACAATGGCCAATCGGCAACAAGAGTGCCCTCCTCAGAATTTAGATAGGAGGAGCAGGCCGTTTCTTCCCCAATGTGGAAAACAAGAACCAGCTAGCTTGGCATCCCATGGCGCTCTCTCACAAGCACCTTGTAACAGTCCTTCGCTGCTGCTGGTTTCCAAAGTGAGGAGCAGGTCAACTTACATGGCTCCCTGGCAATGAATTGAGGTACAGTGTTGGGCAGAGGAGTACTGGGGTTGGGAGTCCCTACGAGTTTGTTCTTGGCCATCTTCGTGTTTGCCTTAGCAAACTCTAGTCGTAGTGTCTGCGGGATTTCAGGATCGAAGCGGATGCCCTTTGGGGGAAAAAAAGAACAAAGAGAAGATGTAAACCATAACAGTGACAAAGTAAACATGCCATAAACTCTGACCTATCGGGGAACAGGATTGGCAAGGGCCCTCATCCTCAGCACACAGAACATGCCAAACTCACAGTACAATGTGGCCTGAGAGCCAGGCAGGCTTGGCCACTAGAATCTTCAGTTACGTGGACATGCAAACATCCCTGTTCTTCCCGACCACTCTCTAGTCTTACTTTTAAAACGTGGACAGGCGTCTGCTACTGAGCATGGGGAATGTGACTGTGATCCAGAGAGTGGCGCACTGGGTAAGCACTGGAGGATGACACCTGAAATCCTGAGCAGGCTGCACTCTGAATGACGCTATAAACAGTGAAAGTCTTCAGTGCTTTTAGTGTGGTTCCCATACATAGAAAAGAGGCATTCTGTCTCCAATTCAGCTTTACAAAGGCAATACGAGGGCACGCATGCTCGGAACATAGGTATTTTAAACGCAACTGTTATCATTTGATTTCAGTTACTTCATGAATTTGCTAGGCTGGAAGTGGTGAAATCCCGACTTCTTTTACAGTTGGCTTTTAGATATACGAGTAAACAAAAGACTCCATAAGCCCAATATAAAGAAAGTTCAATTGCTCATCCCCAACACTGCAATAGACCTTTAAAAAGAAAGAAACGGTTTCAGCAAGCACGGCAGTGCACACCTTCAATACCAGCCAGGAAGGCAGGTGGTTCTCTTGAGTTTGAGGCTGGCCTGGTCAGCAGAGTGAGTTCCAGGACAGCCAGGACTACAAGAGAAACCCCCTGCCCACCAAGAAAAAAACAACAAAGATCATGTCTTAGCAAAGCAGACTCTAAGCACTCTAAACTACAAGATTTACACATCAAGTGGGCTTCGTGACTTCCTCACTCAAGAATGCCTCCATGATGAAGGAAAACTAACAATCTAATGAAAACCATTCAATGCCAGGAATTCTGGGTACTTACTACCAACAGTGTCAAAGACACACACCAGATTCACACCTCACATTTCTCTCAATCCTAAGAGTGAATTCTGCTAAGAATACCAACTTTTCATTTATGTGGCCTGATGGATGGTTCCCCCACAACCCTTCCTTCCTTTTATCTCGAGAGTTGCCTGTAGGCGCATCACCCACTCCCCCACCTTTCTTCATTTAAAGAAAAGTTAGGGGTGTTTATATAGGAAACTAATAAGAATCTCTTAGCGCTGTAGACCAGAATGACTCTGAACTTCACAGGTTCAGTTCCAAAGACACAGGAAGAACCAGTGACTGACAGTCACAGGAACCCAGATGGGCAGCTGCAGGCAGACAGCCCTGACCCAGAGGTAACCCGCAGGGGTATGAAGACCTTATTCCTGACTTCGTTATTTTCTGAGAAGACGATCATTAAAGCTAGATAACACTTCGAGGGGCAGTGAGCGTCACATTTATATAGATCTAACCAGCGGATGTAAAAAACAGAGATACCAGGTTTGTGAAATATAAAAAACAAATTTGGTGTCCCTAATTAGTAATCTGTCTGTACGCCCAGAACATAGTCAGGAGGCAAGGCTGTCTATGGAGTAGCATTTGCTTCCACAGTTGTACAACTGAGACCTACTTCCTCCCACCACAGGGGCTCACATCAGGAATCTCAGCTCATGGGAGGAAGCAGAAGCAAGAGGGTTAGCATGAGTTCGAGGATAGCATGGGTCACAGACAGTGTGAGACCCCGTGTTGAAGGAAAATAAAACAAAGGATAGTAAAGTTGTCCTCACGACCAAGTATTACCGAATACAAAGTAAGGAAATGTCTTTGCCTCAGGTAACTGTGGTTTATCCAGAAGGCCCGGTGCATTCACACCACAGCATGGCAGACACAGCAACAGCAGCAGCAGCAGCAGCAGCACAGACTTCAGGGAGTTCTTTTCTATACTAACCTCTGCCAACCTTCTTGGAAGCCATCTTTTAGTCCTGAGCCTGTATCAACTCAAGGAGAGATGACAAGCATTCTGGGTCCTGTCAGTAGTCCCTATAGTGTTTAGCCTTAGGCCTTGGAGAGGAACATCTCCAGCCTTCAGCGTGCTTATGGGTTTTCTAGAACCCACCAAGACTGTCAAAAGTGTGCTTGCTTCTTACACAACCAACCTAAAACTCGCTGCTGGACTGAACCTCCTTCCTCCCTGCCCCCTTCTCATACCCTTCTCTTGTTTGGGCTAAAATAACATCAACATTATGTTCCAAATCAAAGTTCCAGCATCTTATTAACAAAAACAAAACAAAACAAGAAAGCTCAGAAGTTAAAATGACCTAATTTGTTTGGCAGCTTATTGGGCGGCCAGAGGCTCGGAATACAAGCCACATTCCGCCAGCATCTTTTGCAGCAATACCATATTTGGTAATCAATATCCTGCTCCACTAAGTTTCTATCCATAGGGATTAGCCAAGTCCCAAACATTTTAAATGGTACAGAATGATGAGCTGCGGGAGGGAGAACATGGGGTGGGGGGAGGAAAAAGGAGACAGATAGGACACGGCATGTGGTGGGGGGGACCAGTATGAGGGGACAACACCTTGTGCTTTCATTAAAGGCTAATAGGAGTCATCTCTGGCTATAGTAACTTGGTATTAAACGCTGTCAGAGTGAGAGTATACTTTTCAAGTTTAAACAAACCAACAAAAAAACCAGACTCTCTGCTACTCAATATCAACTTGACCCTCCAAGCTAATAATTTATCAAAACTCTATTATAATGTAGCAAAACTCCCTTAAAAATATAAATGGCAGCCTATTTACATGGGCCAAAAAGATGCTATCTAATGATCAGTAATAAAATAAATTGTTATTTACAAGACACCCAAACCAACTGCTAAGGTGCAGGGGTGGGAGGTGGGGGCAGACAGTCTCCAGCAATTCAGATCGAGTGTGATTTAGATGCTGACTCCTCACAGGACAGCCTGTGGGAGATGGCACAGCAGGTGACAGTGGATTTTTGGGAGTCTACTGCATATCAGAGAACACAAGGGCAGTTTCAGGTGAGACAAGTTAAGTGCCTGGTAGATCGAGGGAAAGTTTGGTGGAAGATCAAAGACCAGGTTCACCAGGAGCAGAGTCACAAAGTGGTGGTGGGAGTGGCCATGAACAAAGCTGAGGTCTTTCAGGGGTGTCCAGACACTTGGGGGTGAGGGTGGGTCCTGCAGTTCCTGTGCGGCTGAGGTCCTCACAAGATCAAGTGGAGATTTGCTTTGTTTGCAGGGCCGGGTCACTGGGATTTCTGATGCAGTACTAATGTTCTATGACTGGAAATCGTATTTCCCAAGACTGCTGGGTAATGCTGATGCCACCTGGGCAGTGGTCATAGGATTCATGGTGGTCAGCACTAAGACAGAAAGTGACCAGAGCAAGAACAGCTGGTTAGGAAGGGTAGCTCAATGGTCCTTCTCTAGAATGGGCACTGTGGCCTTGCTTCTTTGACCATATCGGATCACTTAAGAGATAGACGTTTGGATAAACAATCCTTTCTGTCTTGGGACTGAAACTTTAATACACACAGAAGGTGGCCAGAGCAGTCACCTTGCCTCCCACAACAGGTGTCCATTAGAGGTTCCCATGGCAACCTAATACCTGGAAGAGTGTTAGGTGGTAGGGTACAGTGCTTGAATTCCGTGTCTACCAACAAGTCCGAGGTACTCTGTAAGTAGCTCCACGATTAAGTGGGTCTATCAGTCCCCAGCACTGAGTTTCAGGGGCAGTGGAATCATTTACAGAAAAGAGAGAAAACACAGTAAGAACAAGGCAGTAGCAACACAGACCTACTTAAAAGACAACAAGGGTTATACCAGGCTTTTGCTGTTTTAAGAAACGGGAGAGACAGACATAGCCTGTGCCATTTGAATCCTTACAAACCTCAACTGACAGTTTTAATTGTTAAATATATAAATACATCCAGCAGTTATCTTCAGAAAAGAGAAAGAGATGAAGCTGGCGTGATGATCACGAATCCCACCATCAGTACGGTTGCTGGCTGCCAACACAAAATGGTAGCGAGAGGGGTTCCCTCTTCTACTTCCACGAGTTGCCCTCTGACCTCCACAGGCGTGCATGCCTTTTGTGGCAATAAAATTCTTTTTAAAGAGATCACATCAGAACTGGCATGAAGGGCTCTGGCATGAAGGGGGCTCTGGGCCTAGAGCAGGGCCCCAGTAGCACTCAACAGTCAGTTGGCGATTTCTGCTTACATCCGTGGATAAAGCTGTTTGCCGTGTAAGCCTAAGTTCTACCTCTGGTACCCATGTGAAACTGAAAACAGAACTGACTCTGCAAAGTTATTTTCTGCCGGCCATGGATGTCATGGCCTAGCCTCCTACCTACCTTACCTTCCTATCTATGTTTTAAAAATTACTCAAAAATAATTCGCAATTTAGAGAATACGATTACAGTACGAAGAATTCCTGGTACCCACACACAGGTTCCTGAAATGGTGGCAACATTACCACACACACTTCATCTCACTCCTCCTCTTAGGTCTCTATGCACAGCTTTTTACCAAGCTTTTTAATTTTTCAGATAATATCCTAACTTCATTGCGTCGTCACTTCCTTAAAGTGGGGACCATTCTGTGTGTTTTGATCCAGAATCTAACCCAGGGACATTAACCTGTCACCTGCTCAGTTTCCCTGACGTTCTGAGAGTACTGGCCATTTGTTTGGTAAACTGTCCCTCCGTTTGACTTTATTGTGTGTGTGAAAGTTTCTGGTTTACATACATCATGGTTTCAGTAGGCACTCGATGTCATTCTGGTCCCCGAGTTAGTGACAGGAGCTTTGATCAGCTGCCAGACTTCTTCTAGTGTAAGGTTTCTAATATTTTGTTTTTTTGAGTTTGTTTGTTTAAGGACAGTGTCTCACTCCATAACCCAACCTCAGAGAGGTCCTGTCCCAGCCTCCCACGCACGTACAGGCTGGCATCGCGAGCCACCAGGCCTGTTAGCCCTTCTTAATTCCCAAGTGCTTCCAAAGAAGGATCAGGCTTCAGAAATACCCTGTGGCTCCTGAAGCCTGCCATGAGCTTAAGTAAGGCTTACTCCGGATTCTTACTGGCGGATGAAGGGTGGCCTGGCAATTTAATCAGTCCCTTTTTGATGTTGCCTTCTGTCTCACTACGCAGCTCTGGCTGTCTTAGAACTCACTGTATAGACCAGGCTGCCCCCAAGCTTACCTTTTGCTTCCTGAGTGCTGGGATTAAAGGGGTGAACCCTTCCTTTTTAAATGGTACGTTTCTCCTCCCAGAAAAGTCTTTCAGTTCTGCTCTTTATGAGCCTTGCACATCAGGACTGTCAGACAGGCTCAACCTACCCAAAACCAGTCTTACCATCTATGGATTCAACTGTTTGCAGACTGAGAATATCTATTTAAAAAAAAAAAAAAATCCAGACTATCCAGAAGAACGGTGTACTAGTTTTTACTGTCAACTTGACATAACCTAGACCCTCTGTGTGCAGAGGGACACTGGATTGAGAAACTGCTCAGATCAGACTGGCCTGAGGTCTTGTCTGTGAGAGATTATCTTGATCGATGTTATCAGGGCCCACTGTGGAGGGCAACTGGATATAAGAAAGCTAGCTTAGGAGCAGGGTTCAGTTCCAGCATCTCCATGGTGGCTCTAAACTACTACTCCAACCCCAGGATATCATGATACCCTCTGCTGGCTTCAGTGAGTACTGTGCACGCACACACACACTTGTATGCACACACACACACTACACTAATATACATAAAGGTAAATCAATCCTTCCATGCATGGAAACTCTCAAGCCAGTGCTTGGGAGGCTGAAGCGGGAGAATCTCTGATTTTTAGGCCAGCCAAATTTACATATTGAGCTCCAGATGAGTCAGAGCTACAGAGTCCATATCTTTAAAAACAAAAAGAACTACATTTAAAATAATAAAAGAGCGAGAGTTGCCGGGCGGTGGTGGCGCACGCCTTTAATCCCAGCACTTGGGAGGCAGAGGCAGGTGGATTTCTGAGTTCGAGGCCAGCCTGGTCTACAGAGTGAGTCCTAGGACAGCCAAGGCTATACAGAGAAACCCTGTCTCGAAAAACAACAACAAAACAAACAAACAAACAAAAAAAAAGAGCGAGAGTTTCTTGTCTGGTAAGGTAGTGAGCAGGCCGGCAGGCAGAGTTCCCTCAGTGAAGGCACAAACTCTTCTTTCTCATTTATGTCTGTGTGATTTATCACAGCAAGGAGAGCAAATAGATGTACGCCCTGTATCCCAGGTCCTGGAAGCCAAGGCAAGAGGATGTGAAATCGAAGCTAGTCTGGGCCCAAGATAGATACTGTTTCAGACGGCAAACAGGCAGACAATCCTCAGGGAAAACAAACAATGCTGGACACGAGCTGCCATACTAAGCTCCTTTCCTGTCATTATCCCTCAGCAATACAGAAAGCCACCATTTGCGTGGCATCAAGATGAGCTCCCATTCTGGCTCTGGGTGAGTTACAAAAGCAAGCTAGAGGTTTTTTTCCCTCAGGAGTTAATTCAAATAGGCCTGTAAATAAATCATGTGACAGGAAGCCACTTGGCGGGGACATCGAGGCACCTGACTATATGTTGAGTGTGATTATCTTTTAGTGAGATACACTGAGTGTGATTATCTGTTTAATGAGACACGTGCCCACACATCCCAGAAGCCCCTCCCCTTATAGAGGCTTATATAGGCTTATAGAGTCTCAAGCCTGATAGCTTTTTTCCTGTCTAAACTCAAAAAGAATCAAATTTTTCCTTTCTACCTTTTTACCTGCTTTGGACACAAGGTAAAATCCTAAGCAAACTGCTCAGACACCCTGTGTCCTCTCCTTTTCTGAGGAACCCTGTCACCTCCACAGAGCTGCTGTCAGGCCTTTGCCTTTTTGTCCTCTAGCAGGACACACTCTTCCTCTTCTCCAGCTCCCTGCTCCTCAAAGCTGCCAGGGGTTTACAGCCTGCTTGCCCTGCTGATTTTCTCTCAAACTCTAGTAAAAGGGTGATCAAGGCTTTTATCAAGGTTAAGAAAGAACTCAAATTCCCCTAGTAAGCTCTACAGTCCAAGCCCAAATTCTAGTGAATTTATTGATAGACATGGTCTTCTGTACTCCAGACTGGCTGGAATTCTCAGTCCTCTTTGTCTCCCCTCCCCAAGTGCCTGCATAGATGATGGGGTACCAACCACACCCCAACACACTGGTTCAAGTGTGTGCTCTGATGAGCAGCCACGTGGAACTGTCTCTGTTGAGAAGCAGTACGCCACCCCACAACACTCATGTCAGAATTCCCCACTCTCTCTCACAGGCTACTGATCCATAGGATCTGAGATGTGTGCACAGAAAACAAACCTTACATTAGAGCTGCCATGTCCCAAGGCTCAGCCTGCTCAGACTTTCCTGGTTGAGTCCAGCAAGGTTCAGACTGTTCTTTCTCTATACCCAACTCCAAATGGAAATTCTCTTCAGCTTTAAAGAATAGGGGTTCCAGAAGTAGCCCAGCAAGGTGCTTAAGCCAAGGCGGGAGACAAAACGGCTTTTTGCTTAAACAACCACATTTTACCCAGTCCACTCTTACTTTCAAATACAGAGTACCAGAAATTAAATGGGGAACCAGAATGCAGGAAAATCCATTTTCATTTATAATAATCAGCTTGGCTCATACTTAGCCTTGGAACCATGATCAGGGCTAGAGCCATGGCGCAGCAGTAAAGACAGTATTGAGGACCTGAGTTTGCTTGCCAGTATCCCCTCTGGCCTCCATGGGTACTGCACTCATGTGTGTGTGTGTGCGCGCGCGCGCACGCACACACACACACACACACACACAATTTAAACAATCCTTTAAAAAAAAATCATCTAACTTCATAGCACATCAACAGAACTCTCATGAAAAGACCCCAGAAAACAGTAAGGAAGCTGACAAGGCCTTCAAGTAAAAGCCAAGCTTACTACTGAGCCAACTCTCTACACTGGTTAACAAGGCCTGGATCTTCTATTGTTCCTTCTTCTCCACGACTTTGTGGTTTCCGGCTGTAAAATCTCCTATTCTGGAGTTCTGCTATTATCTTCTGGTTTTTCCAAGCAAATGCGGCTGCTCCACAACCTACAAACAACTTCTCTACAACCCGATTCCTACCATGAAGAAGCTGGTCCACAGGCTCGTTCGTACCTACGGTCCTGTCCTATCAGTGCTTACACACTGGTCATGACCATGAAGTATGTCTTATTTCTCTTTACAGAGGTAACACTCTCCTCCTGGAAGGCTTAAGAACTCAAACAGTGAGGCAGGAGGGAGGGGCAGGAAAATGGTTTCCTGCACAATTATCAGTAAATATAGCAAGCATTGAACAATGAGTTGAATCAGCGCTGTTGGTTACTGTCAGCAGTAGCAACAGAAAACAGCTGGGGGGAGGGGAGGCTGACGTTAACCCAGCTCTCGGGAGTAAACAGTGACAAGTGAGCCTGTGGAGGTTTTCCTAGGTTTTTAGATTCAGGCTCAGTGAGATCATCACTTGGCTGGGCTTTACTAACAGTGACTGGTCTCCCAGCAACCTGCTTCTTCTATAAGAAACTCACTTCTCTCCCGGACAGCTGACCATAACGGCCGAGAGAATGACTGTCAGCCATTCTGAAACACGCTAGACTCAAGTTTTCCAATCACAACAGCATGTGGGAAAGCCACGGGCAAGAGATCCAGGGAATGGAGGCGGTTTAATTATACAATATTATGTTGAAAATATTTCTTTTGGCTAGGTGGGGTGGCGTTTGGGAGGCTGGGGGAGCTCAAGGGTAGCCGGGCTGTGCAGTGAAACCTGTCTCAGAACAGACTTCTTATTTCTTTCTTGTATCACAAGAAATGTATTTGAGGCCCTTCTTGTATTTTAAAAATAAATTCGGTATTCGTTAGCAACTACTCTTTCTCCTTTTCGCTCCCAATTCTCCCCAACAAGCACAAATAATAATGTTCTCTATCTGCTTGAATGACTATACAGCTTGGTTAAATTCATATAAGTAAAACGTAGTAAGTAGCATGTAGTCTTTTCTGACAGAACCCTTTTATCAAGAACACTGTTTCCCAGGGTTATTTATGTTGTCAGAGTATACAGCGGTATATTTCACTGACTTTTTGATTGTTGATAATATTCTACTATACGGATATTAAAGAACCACACGTTACTTAACACCTTTCACCAGTTAATGGGCATTAGCTGGTTTCTATTTTTTAAAAAAATGGGGGGTAGTGGGGAGAGAAACATGGATGTGCACACACTACATGCATCCTGGTGCCCGTATGCTGGTCAGGGAAAACCTGTGTGAACCAGTTCTCTCCTATCTATCACCTCTTGGGTTCAAAGGCTCAATCAAACTCACTGCTAGGCATGGCCACAGGGGCCTGTCACCCACTGACACCTTCTTTCTTGTTATGAATGAGGCCACACCATACCTGAAAACAGGCTTCTGTAATGAACATACACTTTTACCACCCTCTGAGCAGAACTGTACCATGAGGTCATTACAGAAGAAGAGCTTTGCCGGCCATTTCAGTTCCGCCACAACACCCGTGAGCACACACGTGCTGCCTATCCTGAGCTGGCCCTCCTGGGTACGAAGTAGTACCCGTTGAGCTACACTCCTCCGTGCTGCCATATCTCAAAGAGCTCATAGGGAGAGTAAGTCTCCTATTTTCAAAGGGCATTTTGGTCACAGGGAGAGGAAGTACCCTGGGGACAGGGCTTTCAACAGAAGGAAATTAAGTTGAAAGACCTGGCTTTTACTTTAGAAATTAAAAGCAAAAGTCAGAAGTGTTTTCGGAGGCTCTGAGGGGTGTGGCACTTCCATCCCGGGGCAGCAGGTAAGTGCACACTTTAAAGATGGTCCGAGGGTCCCGGGGGCTGAAAGGCGGAGCGGATTTATAGTTTTCTAGAGTGTTATCAGCTTTCACTTCTGCAAGAACCATAAAGCAGATTGGAAACAGATTCTGGACAGGCTTTATGCAAAGCTCTCCCTCGAGGTCTGTGAAAAGAACCTTTTCATTCAGCTGAGCCTCACACACTGAATGGAGGGGCAAAGACAAACCACTCCAGGTCGTTGGTTACCTGGGTAGAATTCATTCAGAGACAATAGCTGGCAGTCACACAGAGTGCGGCCCCTCGTGAACATTAATAAAGGATGACTTGACAGACGCAGGAAATGAAAGGGGTTGGGGTGGGGGGGGATCAATGCACGAAAATCTTTCTCATATCGCCGTTATTTCTGAAAAGCAATTAGAAATTTCTACCACTTAACAAACACCATTGTGTCCCAGTGAAGACTTGCACTAGTTTAAGAAGATGAAATAGTGCAAATTGTTATTAAAAAGCTGGGTTCTCTGGTGCTTGGTGGAAGATGAAGGAGGACCAGGATGGGCTGTCTGGTGCTCAGAAGAGGGATATCTATATAAAGCAGGAAAGTCACACAATTTTAGAGACTTCTTAACCTACTGTGTGTGTTCTCAACTGTTGACAGGACTAGCCCAGACAATGAGGGATAAATGGAACTGGGGGGGTGGGGGGGGGCGCGCGGGCGGGGCGGCGCTGCTGAGCACTGGGTGTTAAGTGGGAGTTGGTAAGAACGGTACACATCTACCCAGAACAGCACTAACCTCATCAAGAGTCTGGGGTCAGAACAGAGATGCTAAGTGCCTGTGCTGTTAGGCTTACCTTAATCACTAACCTCTGCCACGTGAAGACCCACCTATTGGCATTACGTAATCCACTCCCATCCCCAGGTGAATACTTCGAAGCCACCATACTTCAATTTTCTGCTTATCCTGACCGGGACAGGTTTCTTGTTTAATAAAGACCACATTGTTCAGATAATAATCACGGCTGTTGTCCATCCTCCACTGTGCGGAGACCTGGGTGCACGTGGGTTCCAGAAAAGAATGAACAGTGGGGAGGCATCCGTCAGATGCGGCTGTGTCTCATACCTTTCCTAAATAAGGCTGCTGCTGGCAGAACCCTCAGGACTGTTAATTCCACAGTGAGGGCTGCTGGGCCAGTGCCATTGAGAAACTAAGGCAGACCAATCACACCCTGTTCTCTTCCTTAATCCAAACTACCTCCAAGAAGTGCTTGTCCTGGCTTCACCTCAGAATAACCTCTTTTAGTGCCTAACGTCCATGAGTTAGACCCACTTGACAGTATCTGTGAGTCTCCATTAGTGAGATACGGTTACACTTCACTAAGCAGACCCCCTCTCAGGGACTGTCTCTGGACACATGGCCGATGGGTTCAGCCTCCATATGGCTATGAATCCAGTCACAATTCCTTGTCAAAGGAAGCATTAGATGGCTAAACACTATCTCCCTTCATGTTAATCCAGGAATGAAAACTG
>JANHMN010000015.1:24519709-24573006 GCA_030674055.1 Rhabdomys pumilio
CACACACACACACACACACACACACACACACACACACACACACACACGGCTCCAAATTTGATCCTTAGTAAAAGTAGAAGGTGTGCGTGTGCATGTGCGTGTGCGTGTGCGTGTCTGCCTGTCTGTCTGTCTTCTACTTTACTGATAATTTGGGGCCACCTACACCAACCTATTTTCTTATCCTCAAAGTCACTGACATCAACACAGACACGCTATTTATGGCAGGGTGATGAGTAGGCAGTCTCAAGAATAAAGTAAAATTCCAGCACAAAGGGGGTCAGAGATTTATATCTTACAACTTTCTTCTTTTTCTTTTATTAAAAACAGGGTCTCATACTAGGCTCAAGCTCATGACATAGTTGAAGATTAGAAGAGTTCTGGGGATTATACTGGAGCTCTGAGCACAGTAGGTGAGCAAGTCCTCTACCAGCTGAGCCACATCCTCAGCCACAGTGTTTTTCTTTAAAATGTCGGGGATGGAACCCAGAGGCCCGCTCTCAAGAGGCCAGGATTCCTATTCAGATATATACATCCAGCTTTTTAAAACTATTTTTAAACCTTTAGCATAAACCATATAGCTTACACACTTGTCCCAAAGGAGGATTTGGAGCTTAGGCCCAAGTTGGTTAACCAGAATATAAACAGCAGAGTCTAAACTTCAGTAAAAGTCCACTGTGAAGTATTTCCTGTTTGGTACAGGAAGCAAAACAATGAGGTGAAAGGCATTGGAGCCAGGAGGCCGGATCGCAGCTGCCCCTCACCAGAGAAGACCCGCAAGATCACCTGCCTTGACAGCAGAGAGCTGAGGCAGCTTTACCGAACATTCGTACATATGATAACTACAAGTCAGAAATCTCCCTGGCAGCTGAATAAAGGGCAGGTTCGAACTAGAAACCCACAGGAGCTAAGCACAGACAGGGACACAGTGTTAGGAGAGAAAATGGAGACTGCAATGTGACTGTTGGCTTTCCATGAGTTCAAGCCTCAGACTATCAAGGAACACCCGGCTCACAGCTCTCTGCCCCATCTCAAAAAGACCCAAGAAGGACAGATGAATGGACTAGTGATTAATTAGACGTCAGTGTTCACAAACATTCTGACCTCAGTGGAACTTGGAATTCCAAAGAAGTTATTTTTAAACCATTCTGCAGGAAAGGAGACTTAAGGAATAAATACCAGAGCTCTCTGAAGGCCGCCACCACCATCAATCATCTGTGTTTCTACCATGCTGAATGTGAGGCCCTAAAACGCACTTATTTCCAGGGGATGGAGGAAGGTTCAGCAGTGTCCAGTGCAGAGAGAGAGGGAAGACCCCTCGGACCTTTCTGGCCTCCACGTGTGCTGCGCATCCGAACAGACACACATATATACATAAAATGAATCATTAAAAAAATTTAATTGGTTCTGTTCATTCTTTGAGGTATGGATTGTCACCGATATATCGTGAGGAAGGAAAACTGAGGATTAAAGAGTCTGAGAATGTTAAGCTATATATAGCCAGAATTAAAACAAAAGCCACCTGTGACAGGTCCATCGGTGGTCAAGGAGAAAGCATATCGGGGCTGAGAGTGTGGTTCAGTGGTCAGGACAGTCTCTGCTTCATATGCAGGAGGCCCTTGGCTTCTCTCTTACAATACTGTCCTTCCTTTCCCAACCTCCCATTTTGGTTCAGATTGGGACATGGGAGTTTTCTATAGGCAGAGTTCTAACAATGTTGTCCATAGCAGCATAAATCACTCTAACATAGCCAACATTAAGTTTTAAATCACCAGGTAGCATGCCTGAATTCTGAAGGTACCTGTAACTGGCTGTCATGGTTTGAATATGCTTGGCCCAGGGAGTGGCACTATTAGGAGGTGTGGCCCTGTTGGAATAGGTGTGTCACTGTGGGTGTGGGCTTTAAGACCCTCATCCTAACTGCCTGGAAGTCAGTCTTCCACTAACAGCCTTCAGATGAAGATGTAGAACTCTCAGCCCCTCCTGCACCATGCCTGCCTAAACACCACCATGATTCCACCTTGATAACGGACTGAACATCTGAAACTATAAGCCAGCCCAATTACATGTTGTCCTTTATAAGACTTGCTTGCCTTCATCATGGTTCACAAGTAAAACCCTAACTAAGACATAGGCTTTGTGGATGAAGCGGGCAGACACAGTTGAGTAGGCCTGTGATTTTAACACTCAGAGAGCTGAGGCAGAAGACTGATGGTGTCCCGACAACAGAAGGACATGCTAAAATGACACGAAGACATGGCACTTGCTGGGGCCACTATCGAGGCTACAGCAAGGTCTCCACTAGTTGTTGCTCGATTAGCATTCTGAGATGTCTATACAGTTCACCAGGCTATCTACGACCTGGTCTGTGCATGGTCTTTTACCTGGAAATTGTGACATGTCTCCTAAGTGAACACAGAAATCCTGCTGCAGGATTTAGTGTGGGTTCTGTTTTTTGTTGTTACTTTTCAAAAGTATGTGCTGAAGTAATACCTTTAAACTTTGTTCCTTCACTAGAATGAAGTTTTTTTTTTTTTTCAATTAAACTCATTTTGAAGTTTATTCTTTAAAGGCACCTGCATACTCATTTGCTTATGACTGATGTCTTCTACGCAGTGAATGATGGGAAAACACCAGACTCAAAACGCAGGAGAGCCATCTGTACCAGTTTGCTCGAGAATTTTCTACTCAGTTGCTGTTCTGTGAAGAATTTTTTTTTGGGGGGGGGTGTGTGAGGGGAGAGTTTCTCTGTGTAGCCCTGGCTGTCCTGGAAATCAATCTGTAGACCAGGCTGGCCTCAAACTAAGAGATCTGCCTCTGCCTCGCAAGCACTGGGATTAAAGGTGTGCACCACCAGCCCCTGGCTTGTTTTGAACTTTTAAAACCACCTTAAGAATAAGATATCACGTAACAAGAAGGAAAACATGCTTTGGCTTTTTTAATGCCGTGTCTCAGTTTATAAGGTTTATCGGCCTTATCTTTTCAAAATGTTCTGTTACTGGAACTTAATGCTCTGTTTGGAGAATTTATGCTAAACTTTTAAGAATAGACTTTGACCAGATTTTATGTTAAGAAGTCTAATCATATTTATCAAAATATATATATTTATTATTTTGGATTTTTCTCTCATTGTATGGGTGTGTGTGTGTGTGTGTGTGTGTGTGTGTGTGTGTGACATGCACATTCGTGTAGAGGTACACATGCTTATACATGCATGCATGCAGAGACCAGCAAAGGATGACACGTGGGCCGCTCCTTAATTCTCCACTTTGAGACAGGGTCTCACACTGAACCTGGGTAGGCTGTTGGCCAGCAAGTCCTAGGGACCTTTCTGTCTCCACCCCTTCCACACACACCTTGTCCTGTGGCCAGCTTTGATGTCGGTTCTGGGGAGTTAACTTAAGCCCTCATGCTTACAGAACAAGCTCTCTCACCTAATCTCCACAGACTGTTAGCTCACTAGTTTAATGGAGGCCGGTGTATCTGAGGATAGCCTTTTGCTATGTAGCTAAAGCTGGCCTTGAACTTCGATACTCCTGCTAAGAATTCAGTTTTATATCTTACTCTTTCTATCCTTACATTAACTAAATATTAGATAATGTTTGTTTTCAAATTCTGGAAACCTTGGCTCTCTCTTCTCACATCCAGCAAATCTTAGCTGATCGTATCTTGAAAAGCAGGAGAAACCTTCATGTAGGGGCGGAACTCAAACTTGGCAGCGGAGTACTGCTCATCACGGGAAGAAAACTAGGTGAGTCCCCAGCACTGAACAGTAAAGAACGGTAAGGCCTGTGGCTCTCGTTCAGTGGCCGGTAAAGATGTTCAGTAAGGCACAAAAGCATGCGACTGACAAGTGCAGACTTGTGTCACTGGGCTAGTGTCGCAATCTCTGAAAAGGTCAAGGAGACAATACAGAGACACAGCTGTGTTACAGGTGCTGTGGAGGCAAAGAGTCTAGGACTGTTCCTCGTGACACCCAAGCTCGGCCTGTCGCAGCCATTTGCTACGTACTTTCTTCTGAAGTACCTACAGCACCCTGGAACAAGGACAGTATCAAACGCAGTTTCCTTTTTCAATGTAGTTGATATGCACTTAGTAGTAGATCCCCAACTAGGACCACAGCAATAATCCAGCAGTCACAGCCACGTGGCACATACTCATTGTTTTGTCTACAGAACCTTGAGGTGTCCCTGTGCAGACATCATCACTGGGCAGTGTAGAACCTGTGGTCCTTCCTACAGGTTTTCAAGAAAGGAGGATCCCCTGCCTCCTGCCTGTGATCTGCAATTTCCAGTTTCCCACTAGATGTTCAAGAAATCGAAATAACACACATTCTCGGAAGACAAAGACTAACTATAGGAGTCCAACAGATTCCATACTTCAGTAAAATACGAAACTTTTTTCCAGTGCAACACTAATTGATTGATAATTAATGATTGAAACACTATCTTTAGCTACGTCCCAAGACCATCTTCCCTCCTTGGTCTCAAGGGATTATGGAAAGGTCCCGCCATCCCTAGCTCTTTTTCAACTTCTAAGTTGTGGGCTGGACCTTCCAAGAAGTTTAATAACCATCCCAAAATACAGTGTCATTAGACATCAAGACTGAACTGCAGAATTCCCAGGACTCAGCCGTCACGCACTCAGCACTTGCCGCCTGGTGCTTTCTGGTTTTCTTGTTTTTGGACTGTACTTGGGTTATGAGTCATTTGAGGTGGCTTATTTTTTTATGGTAAAGCTAAAGGTTGGGATAAAGTGCACAGATTTTTCTCTTATCGTAACTCTGTGTGTGTGTGTGTGTGTGTGTGTGTGTGTGTGTGTGTGTGTGTATACATGCTTTCCAAAAGTGAACGTGGATGTCAGAGGCCAACATTCTGCACTAAACTCTCCTCGAGTCATTAGGCTTGGCCCTTGGGTAATTTTTGAAGCGCCAAATAACGCAAAGGGTTGAGGAAGGAAAAGGGTCTAAGAGCAGCTCCGCTTCCAGAGGCTCTGTCCAAGCACAGGCCTAGTCTCCAGCTCTGTGATGTCACTGGCTGCTTTAGAACTCTGAAGCCAAGGGTAAGCAGTCATAAACAGATTTAAGAGATAAACACGGGGCCGGGCTCATGGTCTCATCCGGCAGTCCTGCATAGTTCCCATCCAAAAGTCCCAGCTGGGTTCTCATTAACCCAGGCCTCTTCAGCCACCTTGAGCAACAAACAGGCTAAAAAGAAACTAAGGGAGAGAATTTCAAAAATGATAAGAAACATCCTGACATGGTGCCTAGTGGGGGTAGGAAGGCTGAGACAGGCCATCTGGATGCTCGAATTTGTGAAGAGTTTTGTTTAGTGGGAATAATTGACCCAACTCACAAGCTGTATAAATATTAAGATCAAAAGTCTTAACTTCTACAGCTGTCAGGAAAGCCTGTGTTACAGGAAACAGACTGACAATACAGGCATGACAGAAGCCAAAGGACTTCTTCACGCAGCCTGGGATTCCTCCAGTACCTGGGTACCCCAATATACCAAGCATCTGATGACATCTTAAGGCTAAATGGGCATCTCCTGGCATAGGTGAATCTTTAAGTATGTAATATTTTCAATTAGCAAAGTCCCTTGACCCTTCAGAATCAAGGACCTCATCTTACACCTGAGGAACCCAAATGGAAGTTATGTGAAAGGCTGGAATAGTTTATCACCAACTATTAAAGCTTTTTATAAAAATTATCATAATATATAAATAAAATTTCAACAACAACAAAAAATCACGGCATAATTACATGGCCTGTCTTTCCCCACATATAGCCCTAGTTCCTCTTTTCTCGTTCACTAAGAACCAGCCAACAGTTGGTCTTCCCCTTCTGTTACTTATTAAAAGATGACACACTGTTCAAGGGTAACATGGCTCCACCAATCAGATCTGACATTGTAGAGGAGGTACTAACCCCAGATAAGCATTTTAAGTCATACAGGATCCAAAATGAATTCAAACATGACAACGCAATCCGCGTCAAATACCAGGCCTGTCTAGAGGGGTAAAGGGCACTGGCCACCAAGCCTAATGAGTCCTGGGTCCTAACCGTGGAAGGATAAAACCTGTTCCTACAAACTGTCTTCTCATGAACTTCTCATGTCTCCAAATGAACACACACATAGTAAAAATTAAAACAATGAAGGCTCTTGAGTGCAAACCACAAGGGTTATGAGGACTTAAGAAGACAGTAATAGGCATTGACGAGGAGATAGAGACCAAAAATCTGATGCAAGTCCATGGAGAAGGCAAAAGGGCAAAGCCACGAAACCACCATAACGGAGAGTTTGGCAACTACTCAGTAAGCGAACAAGCAAGTCAAGTCGTAACTAATTCCACACCAGATGTGCACAAAAACCAGGAAACAGACTAAGGAGACCCGTATGCCCACTGGGCATGTCAGCACTTGTCACAGACAGACAGACAGACAGACAGACAGACACCTGCACTGCCAGTGTTTACTACAAAACAGTCAAAAGGCAGAAACAAGCTGCGTGCTGGCGGTGAACAGCTTTAACCCCAGAACTCAGGAGACAAAGGCAGGTGGAGCTGTGATCTTGATTCCAAGACTGGTCTAGAGCAAATTCTAGAACCACCGTGACAGACTAGACAAACCCTATCTGGGGTGGGAAGGTAGGCAGATGAATAATTATAGCTGTATAAAATAGAGTACTTCCTTTTCATAAAAGAGTTAAATAGCTGGCAATACAAGGGAATTGGATAGTGCAAGCAAGGAGCCTGAGTTTGGTCCCCAGTACTTCTATAACCACTCTCAAAGAAGGAAAAATAAATGAATCATATTCTGAAAATGTCTCTATATGAAAGATCCTACATGGATCATCACACTAAGGAAGGAAGAGCCAGAAACCAAAAGAGAAATATGTCAATATTGAGAATATGCAACTTGAGGCAGCCGGAATGTGGATCAGAGGTGAGCGGTGGCTGGGGCGGTCAGAAGGCGAGGATTGCCTCACAGCATGGAGCTCTTGCCTGGGGTCATGAAATGTTTTAGGAAATCATGAAAATTGCACAACCTAGTGACTAATAACTAATGACTAAATTATATGCTTAAGGCTGCTCAAATGGTGAGGCTTTTGTGTTAACAATTTCAAAACACTTAATGAAAATGTAACCGAAACCACTAAGTTGTATGGTGTGTGCATTACACACAGAGAGTGTTATTTTAAAGCAAAAAACATCCCGTCAATTAGGGATGGCACAGATCAATGAGTACGTTCAGAGACTATGCAAAGTATGACACTAGTTCAAAAAAACAAACAAGAAAAGAAAACAGCAACAAAAATGTTGTCAATCTGGGATCACCTAGATCAGGAAACACACTCTGGGAGTGCACACACAACCACACAAGCTCACTAAGAATGTGGGTGGCAAAGGCAAGGTGGGGTGACATACTGACTTGATTCTGTCATCCCTCTCCCTCCTGCTGTAACTTACAACAAAGTCCAAGCTAAAACCTACCTGGGAAGAAGAACGTACGTAAGACAAGAGGAGGAGAGAGACCTGGTTAGCTGCACAGATATAATGAAGCTGCCACGCTCCAGGAGCAGGTCGCTCCCACCGCCTCATGGTACCTTGGCCAAGACCCGACTGACACCTGTAGCTCCAAGGCGCTAACTAAGATCATTTTAATTTACTGAAACAAGAATCCTAGCGCACAGTGAGTTGCACGGCTAAGAGTAATTGCGTTCCACACCCCTCAAGGGCTTGTGTGCTTCTGCTAAAAATTTCCACAAACAAACATTTTGACTAAATCAGCTAGCTTCAGACTTTCACTGTATTTACTTACCTTCCGAAAGCACAAACAAACCCTACAAGTAATTTGGTACTAGTTAGCTTTCCCATCCATTTTTCACGGGAAGAGCTAACTGTCCAAATTTGTATGCAAAGGGCAAAGTGGGCTAGACATTCTTCTGTTCATGGATGGAAGGGGTTCTCAGTCCTGCTGGCTAAGGGAGACGAGAGCAACCAAAAAGAAATCTGGGTTTCAGTGGTTCACAGCCTAACTTGGAGTTTTTCCTACAAAAGCTCCTACTCTTGGGGATGCGAGCAACCTTGGATCAATGCTACCACAACCTAAAGACACTGCCCCAGTAACTGAAGGTCGGGCCAGAAGTGGCGAAAAAGCCAATGGATTTAAAAATCCTTGTCTCCAGAAGGCTGACACTAATTACTTAATTAGGCAGTAACAGAGACAAAATAACGAGGAAAAGCTCCAAACACAGACGTGGTCCCTGACTGTCAATTTTTCTACAAGAGCCACTTTCTGGACCAAGGTTTACATTTCTCAACAGTGGAACCAAACCGAGTATTACACCACTCGACTATTCTCTAAGGATCTGAGGGAACGCTTTGAAAAGAGCCTCAGCAAAGGACACAGGGAATGTTGGGCAAGAGCTGAGGGCTGCACATATTTTTAGCTCATTACAAAAGATGACCCTGGAAAGAGCAAATAGGTCAGCCCCCCAGAAAGATAATCAGAAGCTTTAAGTACATTACCATGAATGGGCCCATTTTTCGGTAACAAGGCTCCACAGTCACATACAAACTTTATCATGCCTACTTATCTTAGACAGTGGGGAAATAAGCCATCAGAAACAGTATAGCAACAAGCCAGGACAGAACAGACAGGACTAAGATGCTGACTTAGGATCTCAGGGTCTAACAGGACTTGGGTCCGACTGTGAGTCACCCAGCTCCATCTCCTCTTCAACTCCTTTTTTTTTTTTTAAGTTTTTTTGAGAAAGTTTCATTTCCTTGTGTAGCCCTGGCTGTTCTGGAACTCTGTAGACCAGACTGGCCTCAAACTCAGAGATCCACCTGCCTCACTCAGCCTTCCCAAGCTCTGCCGCTATGCATACAAGTTAAGACCATCAAGTGAGAAATATCCAGGCATGCAGTACATACCTTATACTCCTCAAGTTAGCCCTGAGCAGCAAAGACAGATTCACTGCTTCACACATAAAAAGATGACTCCTCAACAGAGCCAGAAAATTGGATGGCTATTATTTGAGATTCTTAGCAATCAACACAGAACAATTATGACCAAGGGACAGAATGCTGTCCTTGACAGACTTACTGCTAGAGAGGAGAAAGGAGAGCCGGGCACAAGGAGATTAATAAGCTATCACTGGACTCAGGACCACAAAGCTCGGTGGCTGGAGCTGGTTGGCATGGGGTAAACAGAGTACCCCTGGGCACCAACCAAAACGGAAATAATGTTTGGTGGCTTCTACTTGGTGTGACAAGGAACAATTGCAGCTTGGCAACCATCATTATTAAAACAGGTATGTCACTTATAGGAAGCGAGGGAATGTTGCCTGCTGACAATGTCACTGTAAAAGCCTATTGTTCTTAGGATGGCATCAGTGGCATCTTTATACACAGCAGAAACAGGTCAAGGCAACCTAGAGCCGCAATGGCCACTCCTTCCTTTACAAGAACAAAGAAATTAGCTTCAAAAGACCAGCATAGTTCTACATTTGGCAGAAGACAGCATGCTTACAATAGAAGAAAATGCAGCCTAAACACAACTGGGAGTTTTTGTCTAAAGTTTGGTGATACTGGGAATATTTTGCTTGTACCAACATATACATAAAAAATTGTAGAGGGCCAGGCGGTGGTGGCGCACGCCTTTAAGTCCAGCACTTGGGAGGCAGAGGCAGGCGGATTTCTGTGTTCGAGGCCAGCCTGGTCTACCGAGTGAGTTCCAGGACAGCCAGGGCTACACAGAGAAACCCTGTCTCGAAAAATCAAATAAATAAATAAATAAATAAATAAATAAATAAATAAATAAATAAATAAATAAGATAAAAAAAATTATAGAGCTGACAAGTGAGTTGGGGCCTTGTATCTGCTAGATATACCCTCTACACCTGAACTCCGTGAGGTAATTATAACATTACACTAGCCTGTAACACGCTTTGCAGGATGAAGCTGATGCTCAGTTAATAACTGGCTGACATATTGCTCTGAAGAAGACAGTTATTCTGACCAGAGGTCACTAACTCAATACAGGAAAAATTCTACACTCTTTGGGAGATCCTGGAGTCCTAAGTTGTCCGTGGGTGCTATACACACAAGGATATACACATTTTTTTTCCCTCAGACGCTAAAATCCTGTGTCATCATTATACAGGATGAATATTCAGAAGGTTCCCTGGGACCTCCGAGTCAGTTTCAGGTCTCTCTCCCACAACTCACAACTTTACTTCTTTATCTGTTTACCTTTTTTGTTTGAGGGACACATGGTCCCTCGACATAGTACTGGCTGTCTCAGAACTCAAAGACCCTCTAGGCTCTGTCTTATGAGTACTGGGATTAAAGGTGTCCTCCACCACACACAGATGACAACTCTTTCCTTAAGGTCTATTACAGTGGCTGGACAAGTTCCGGAAGCCCATCCACTGCAGCACTTGTGGTCCTGCAGCAGCCTGACTGCTGGAAAAACCTGATTCACCCGAGCTTCCTTCATCACTGGTCATTCCTTGCTGCTAACTGCCTGAGGCACACCACGGCCAGACTTCACTGAAACTCAAGGGCCAGCATCGGCAGCCAGCAGGAACTGAACTCCGATGTCTTCACTCCCTTAGGAATGGTTAGTTTCAACATACAAAAGGAGGGAAACATTCCTTAGAAAAATGCTGGTGTAAGACAATAAATAACAAATACGGTAAATAAATGCCTCACAGCAAGCATCTTTATAACAGACTACACGGTAGTATAGCGTAACAGTGCACAGTGTCATGTGAGAAAGGTTTGGGTGCAAAGTTTTATGGATCAGAACAAAAATGATGATCTATAAAAGGTAAACAAGATGGTGTAAACCAAGGTTTTGCAGTGTTCTTGGGTGTTCAGGGCCCAATGGTGATCAGGCTATGATCTGTACCGGCTTCTATGCAGAAGACACAGAAGACTCATGCCAGCATAGATATGTCAGACCCAAGTTACAATATGGCATAAACCAACTATGTCGAGCATTTCTGTAAGACTGCTAGAGAAAAGCCAAGTGTTACTTAATTATTGTCTGGTTTCAATCTAGGAAGAAAGCTCAAAAGGACGAAAAGAAACTAGTGAGTCCCTAGCTGTTGGACATGGGCACTCAGACTTCTCTGTAGCCATGCTGGCAGGAGTAAAAATATTCTTTTTCTCTTTCTTTCTTCATGGTACTGAGGAAGAGAGCCAGAGCCTTCACATGCAAGGAGAGTGTTACAGCATTAAGCTATAGCCTTAAGTTTTGGATGGGTGGGGCTGGAGGTGGGGTGTCCTATACACTCCAGGCTATCCTCACAGACCCTTTTAGCTCCTGATCCTCCTAAAATCTAGCATTATGTCATACTGGGATTTTGTCACCACACTGAGATTGGGTGGCACGCTGGAAGTCAATGCCAGGGCTCCCTCCAGACCAGGCAAGCAAGTGAGCTACAGCCCAGAAATAGTCTAAAGAGAGACAGATACTTGCACCTCATCCCTTAGCTATCAGTCTATTGAGACAGGACCCAAGAAGTGGAACCTCCCTCAAAAAAATCTCATACTGGAAAAGAAAAGGCTCTCAGTAGATGGAGACTATGTCCCCCAGAAAGAGACTGCAGCAGAGCGGGCTGACAACTTGTAACACAAACCAGGAACCAAACAATGGTGGCAGTAAAGGGCAGGCGGGCCCCCAGTTCAGCAGGTTTTCTGAGCTGTGTACACTCCCTGCCCCCCAACTGTGCCGTAAACCCAAATCATAACAGAACTCCAAAGATGGAGTTTGGTAGTAGATGGCTGGGACTCCATATTTATTCCATTTCCCAGGATGGCTACACTACGAAAACAAATAAGCCAAAAGACCCAAAACATTTCTGTGTGGTGGTATGACGAAGAATGATCCCCACAAGGTCACATATTTAAATGCTTAGGCAGCTGCCCTATTTAAAAGGATTAGGAGGCAGGGCATTGTTGGAGGAAGTGTCCCAGGCACCATGCTTCCTGCCATGATCATGGACTAAAGCTCTGAACCTGTAAGCAAGCCCCTAAATAAATGTTTTCTTTTCATAAGAGTTGCAAGGGAGTCTTTTCAGAACAACAGAACAATGACGAAGAAATTGGTACCAGGAGTGGGGTACCGCTGTGATAGGCTTAACCACACAGTTTGTTTGAGGAATGTGGGGAAAGTTGGGAACTTTAGATAATGATGATAATAATAATAATAATAATAATAATAATAATAATAATAATAATAATAAATGCTTTAAGCAGAGGGGAAAGCGGGTGAGGGAGCTAATAGGCTGGCCTAGTAGGAACATGGAAGACAGTGCTGAGGGGGATTAGAACTGTGGGAGACCAGCTAGAGGTTTCAGAGTGGAAGAATATTAGTAAATGATCTAGAGACCATTGTTGTGGAATTTGGCAAAACAATGTGGCTACTTATTTTTACAAAAATAGTTTCTGATGGCGGGGCTAGAGAAATAGTTCAGTGGTTAAGAGCACTGATTTCTCTTCCAGAGGTCCTGAGTTCAATTCCCAGCAACCACATGGTGGCTCACAATCATTTGTAATGGGATCCAATGCCCTCTTCTGGTGTGTCTGAAGACAGAAAATAAATCTTAGAAAAAAAAAAAAAAAGTTTCAAAAACATCTTCCTGATGGTAAATTGTGATTAATGGCATTGGCAGATTTCAAGAGGGTCTAATATTGGCTCTGTTATGTGGTTATTAGCAATATCTCTTATACAGATCTATAAAAAAAAAAAGGAACAAACTGGACAAAGAGAAATAGAAAAGTGTGCAGCTTGAGGAGAACAGGAGGACTATGGGAATGATGGGGCCAAGTCCAGTGCTTAGGAGAGCAAGCATGGAGCAAAGCCTACCACAAATGGGTAAAAACTGTGACCTCAGGGCAAGACTCCGCCCACAAAGCTTCACAGATTTATGAGAGGAATTAAACAATAGCTTAAGCCATGAAGAAAAGCTGAAGCAAATGTAACTGAATGAGGCTAAGTTCCAGCCCCAACAAGCAGCAGAACTTGGCAGCTTCGGTGATGTGATTCCTGCTTTAGAGCCAAGGGTACAAGAAACGGGCTGTGGAATTTCCCTCCAAGGCAAAGGAAAGCCCCTGAGGCCAGGTGCAGTCAGTGGTGTCCCTGCACGGAGGACCAGAAGTTACTGTGTACAGCTGTGAAGGTGAAGCCTGGACTGTACTAGAAACACTAGTATGCTGGAGATCCAGATTCATGGGATACCCACACAGGAAAGCTGCAGAATCGGGAGAAATCAGCCAGCCCAGGAGAGGTGTGTTGCAGTCAGCAAAACTGAAAGGAGTTGGAGATCTTTAGAGTACTCTGACCACCACACATGGAGATGCAGAATTTGGGGTTTACCCTGCTGGTTTTTATTTGGCCCAGTATTTCGGCACTATGCTCCCCTCTCCTTCTTTTGGGATGATAATATATGTTCTGTGCTATTATATGTTAGAAGTATGTGATCTGTTGCAGAGACCCACAGCCAGACACTGGATGGAGCTTAGGGACCTTTACGGAAGACTTAGGGGAAGTATTGAGGGCCCTGAAGGGGATGGGAACTCCAGAGGATGACCAACAGAGTCAACTAACCTGGTTCCTTGGTGGCTCTCAAAGACTGAACCATCAACCAAAAAACCAGAATATACACCGGCCGGACCTCACTCCCCTCTCCCTGTATATGCACATATGAAATGTGGTCTTTCATGTGGGTTCTCAACAATTGGACCAGGGCTGTCCCTAAAGCTGTTGTTGGTCTGGAACCCGTTCCCCTAACTCAGCTGTCTTGTCTAACATCAGTGGGAGAGGAAGCACCCAGCACTGCAGAGACTTGATATACAAGAGCAGGAGGTATTGGGGGGGACTGCAACTGGGGGTGGGGAGCAATCTATTCTCTCGGAGGAGAAGGAAAAGGGGATGGTGGAGAGGGACTGTGGGAGGGGGGGATTGGAAGTGATGACAGCGATCTGGATGTAAAATGAATTAAAAAACAAAACAAAAAAAAAAAAACAACAACAAAAAACATAGTTATAAAAAGAGTGTGTGATTTGTTTTTATATTTTTATTTTACATAGGATTATAGTTTAAAAAATTGCCATGAGCGTTGAACTCTGCACTTTTAAACAGTGTTGAGACTGATAGACTATGAGAACTTTTAAGTTGGACTCGATGTAATTTTGTATCATATGGCTACAAGCCTATGGGGGACAGTGGAATGGCACACACAGGCTCCTATGCTTGAAGGCTCAGTCACCAGGGACTGAACTCAAAAGGATTAGAAGGATTAAGAGGAAGCCCGTCACTGGGGGATGAGCTCTTAGGTTTCAAAAGCCCATGTCTGACCCAGTCTCTCCATCTAGCTGCTATCTGTGGATCCAGATATGGCTTTCATGGGCTGCTCCAGTGTTATGTGTGCTGCCAAGCTCCCCTTCAAGGTGGAGGTACCATGTTCTCTTGTCTCTTCACAGCAACAGAACAGTGGCTAAGACACTCTTCTCATTATTACTTGTCTCTTTAATGGTGTGTAAGGGACAAAAGGCAGATGTAGCTTGTTAGGGCTGCTGCAGCCCAGGCTTTGATACTAACAACTCCAGGGACACTCCAGGAGACCTCTGATCTACTGGGTTTCCACCACCTAAGGTACCCGAGGAAAAGCACGCAATCAGTGACGGACCCGAGCAATGTGCACTTACGTTCAAAGCATTTTTTGCGGCCTCTGCTTCTGAGCGACTGTCGAAACTGACAAAGCCTACGGGCTGAGGGAAAAAGAAAGAAAAATTAAGATTAAAAAGAAAAAGAAAGAAAAGAAACAACTCAAGGGACATCTGCTTTCTAGGTCGAGGGTGATGTCTAACTCAAAAACTAAGATAAAGAAATGATCACAGGCCATGGGTAGAAATGAGAAAGCCAATCCCAAGAATCAGAATCTGATAATGGCTTAACCAAATTTCTCACGTGAATAAAAGGGAACGTGAGGGCAGTTCCACGAGGGAACAGCCAAGAATTTATAGAGAATCACATTTTTAAAAGGAGTGTGTGTGTGTGTGGGGGGGGGGGGGGGGAGGAACCAGAAAGTAAAAGGTAAGCAGCAGTGAATGGATGGAGAGGGAGGGAAACCTGAGCTAGAGATGCTCTAAGTGTCCTAATCACTGTACCTGAGCTTATTCATCTTTTAAAATGCAAAGAGAAAGTTAGTCACGTTTTGGTTCAAGGGATATAATGACACAGAGGTAGAAGCCCTATGCTTTCCATCCACAATGTAAACTACAAAAATGAGCCTTGCGTCTCATAGCCAGACAGTGCCTTCTAAGACACTTCACATTTACAGGCATGGAAGGACACTGCTCAAAGTCACAGGCTCTTTTACATCTTTCAGTGGGTAGGCTGCCTGCAGTCTAGTTCATGTCTGTTATAGCAGGGGTTACACGACTCACTGAGAAGCTTCAGAGATAAGAAACATTTAGGAACCCTGTCAATCACCACCTCTAGCCAGTCCTTGCTACACCTCACCGCATAACTGGATTCATCTGTTCTGTTGAGTTTTTCGTTTGTTTGGATTTGAGACAGGGTTTCTCTGTATAGCCCTGGCTACCCTGGAACTCACTCTGTAGACCAGGCTGGCCTTGAACTCACAGAGATTCACCTGCTGGGATTATAGATATGTACCACCACCACACCACCTGGCTTTTCATCTGTGCTTTTATAGGTCTGGTGGAGAGTATGATAATTTACCATATAATATTCCTATGTAAATAATGCAAATATTCCACAAAGAGAACTAGGTAAGAATTGCAACTAGGGCTGCAGAGATGGCTCAGCAATTAAGAGCACTGAAAGGACCCACATTTGATTCCCAACACCAACATGTAGCTCACAACTTTAACTCCAATTCCTGGGGATTTGTGCCCTCTTTTGACTTCTGTGGACAATGACTGAAGAGAGTGCACACAAGCAGGCAAAACATCCATATGTATATGTGCTTGTGGATATACATATACATACATACACATGTGTGGGGAGCTGACAGAAGGCGGCTATCATCCTTGCAACCATCTTGAGCCAAATACCCTGACAAGAGACTTGTTTACAATAGCCTACAACAGCTGAGCACACTCTGATAACATCTTGTTTTATATACCCAGGATTTTCCCTTGGGTGTGTGAGACTTAAAGGTGTAACTTAAAGGTGTAATTTAGAGATAAGACTTAAAGGCAGGACTTAAAGGCGTGGCTTAGAAGTGAGACATATAAAAGACAAGAGGCAGACAGAAGAAATTATTAGGAACTTGAGACAGGCAACTAGGAACTAGACACTTGGACTAGAACTAGAATTAGGAACTTGAGACTTTAGACTAGACACTTGGAAGAAGTAACTTGGAACTGGGAAAGAGACTAACAACTTAGGACTGGGATTAGGACCTGAGACTTGGTACTAGGAACTAGGGACTTGGAGAGAAGGAGAGACTGAAGAATAAATGAGATTGAATCACACTCTGTCTGGTCTCTATTCTTTGTGTCCATCCTCACTCTCTCTCTTGCTGAACCCTGACCCGAAGACTGGAGCAGCTTGGGGCAGTGCGGGCTCTAACAATTTAGCACCCAAGGATTTTGGCAGTGTGGGTTCCAACAGAGCGGTCCGTGACATTTTGGTCCCCAAGTGTGGGGCAGAGCGGTTCTCAACATGTATGTATGTATGGACGTATACGCATACACACATATACCACATATACACACATAATTCTGCTAACACATAGATTAAAATCGTAGCAGAAACAAAAGACTACTTATTGGGCTTAATTAGCAAACGGTGACCATTTTTCGAAGTTCTAAATCCTTACCTGTTTAGATGTGAGCTTTATGAGAGAACCTTCATAGCCCTGAAAAACAAAGACCAGGTTTAGAAGAAGAGCAAGCGGTACAATTTCATCCTCCTCAAACAAAACGAGTCTTTAAGCCTCCGGAGTTAGTTGGAGAAACACATTACAGACAGACACCAGACACACAGGGTGTTGGGAGTAGCTCACTGTAGAGTGTTTGATCAGCATACACAAAGCCTTGGGTTTAGTCCCCAAAACTCCCAAACAGAACAAAACGGATATCCATATGAAAACTACCAGGAAGGACTGAGCTGAGCAGGAGAGATAGACAGCATTCTAGGGAGCTCTCATTGCTTAATGAGATGACCAGTGTTCATGGTGGAGTCTGATGGACACATGAAATACACTCCTATGCTTCTGCTCCAGTTCATCCCCGGCAGCTGGGGGGCATTCCTGTCTTTCTCTAGCTCTCTTTTAGTCCTCCGGGATCCTCAGCAAAGAAATCAGTACTTCTTTCTAGAAATATAGCTGTGACTAGTTGAATGCACTGACAGGTAACACAGGGAGAAACATACAGATTATCAGTGTAGAGACAGACTCGCTGAGCAGGCTCAGCTGCCCTGGGCTGTAATGAAAACAGGGACGCTAGGGATATTCCAAGGTCCTGACTTCAGCGTTGGGGTTTCTAAGGACAGTACTGGGACTGATTGATCGTTCTGTCTTTCCCAGCAGAAACCAGAGTTGCCAACTAGCTACTGTAAACATTTACATCCAAGGCCTTGAGTGCAGGTCTCCAAGACGGTACTAATTCACAGCACTGCCTCTTCCTACTTCCCAACGGGCTCTTTCTCTTAGAAATCCCAGAGATTTCAAACCTTGAAAGCCTCAAATGCAAAGGTCAAACAGTCCTTCAATGGTCACAAACAGGGACCAAATGATTTCTCTCTGCTGTTATTGTTACTGATGCATTATGGGAATGGCTATCTACCTTTCCACACATGGTGCCTTCTTGACAGAGCAACTGTACTCTCATATTTGTGGGTCGGGTCTGGCTGTTTCCTGAATCATTCTCCTTTCCAAGTCTTGTGTTTTCTGCTGCCTTATCCTTCCTAAGCTGAATCCTGTCTCTCAACTGTCCTTCCATCAGAAACCAAAGCCAACACCATCTCTTAACTGTAAGGCTGTCCCTGGTAAGCTTCAGCACTCTTCCTGCTGCTAACAAAACCTCACTTAACTCACAGGTCCTGAATTCGTGATGCCCTCCAGGCCGTATTCGGGTCAACCTTAAGGTTTTGTCTTGAGAGCAGTTACTTCAGTTTTAGCCCAACTTTAAGGTTAGACCGACTTTAACTAGAAGCCCAACTTTCAATCCCCAACAACATTCAGAATCTCTACATTGACTGCATTTCCACAGGAATGTTGGGAAACTCCCTTAGACAGTTCATTAAATACCAGGCAAAGATTTCCCTTCAGTTCATACAAAGTTAGCCTGTTAGCTTTGTTTTGTTGAACATTTAAAGCACAAGGTTCTGCTTCTTTTTTTTTTTTTAGCTTTGATACAGGTACTTTATTGAACACAGTTTCCAAAACTAAGAACACTGCTAGTCCACCTAATACAGGGTTTCTACCAAAACCAAAAACACGTCTAAACTCAAACTTCACAAATAAGGTGTATTTTAGGGCTAACTCGTTTCTAAGACTCATTTTACCACAGAAAGTTCACAGACATTTCAGGTTGTGTGTTCAAACAGAGGGGCACCGCAGTGCATTCTATCTTTTGTTTTAGCTTTGATACAGGTAGTTTATTGAACACAGAATCCAAAACTAAGAACATTGCTAGTCTGCCTAATACACGGTTTCTACTATAAGCTAAAAACCCGTCTTAACTCGAACTTCATAAGTAAGGTGTATTTTAGGGCTAACTAGTTTCTAAGACTCATTTTACCACAGAAAGTTCACAGACATGTCAGCTTGTGTGTTCATACAGAGGGGCACTGCAGTACATTCTGTCTTGCATTTTAGCTTTGATACAGGCACTTTATTGAACACAGAAACCAAAACTAAGAACACTGCTAATCCGGCTAATACACGGTTTCTACCAAAACCAAAAAAACCGTCTTAACTCACACTTCACAAGTAAGGTGTATTTTAGGGCTAACTAGTTTCTTTTTTCTTTTTTCTTTTTTTTTTTATGATCTATTTTCTTTCTTTTTTTTTTTTTTTTCCTTCCAGAGACAGTTTACTCGGGTCTTTTGTTACATCTGGAAACAAGGGTGTGCCCCCTACTACCCCTCGAACACTGCTTAAATGCTCTTAGTGGGACTAAGGGCTGGAGAGATGGCTCAGCCGTTAAAGGCTAGGCTCACAACCAAAAATATAAGGTTCTGCTTCTTAACCATAAAATAATGCTTATTCATGCTCACACAGAACTGTCAACAGTGCCATTCCAGTGAATAAAGTGCCACCTATAAACAGGGCTCAAAACATATTGCTGCATTTCAATTATGAAAGTGTGATAAGCAGTTTATAGCAGCGGTGGCGTGGGGGGTGCTGGGGATATCAGGCCCAGGATCTTATACACATTAGGTAAGTGCTCTACCAGAGAACTAGTTATTTCTGACCCAGTCTGGAACTCTTACGCTCTGCCATTAAGGGAATGCCTCTAACTAGAGGTTACTGTAGCTGAGTGACATGGGCTAGAGAATGCTGGGATCAGTCACCTCTCCACAGCAGTGAGAGAACAGACTTCTGGGAGTACATTGTCAGAGACCAAAGGACAGTGATAGTCTACCTACCTACACACACACACACACATACACACACACACACACACATACATATATGTATACACACATACATATATACACACACACCACACCAGATACCACACACACATATATACATAGTCTGTTAAAGGGCACTTTCTCAAACACGTTTCCACTCTAAGGCTGCAATGAATCATTCACAAAGTACCTTGAATGGTCTGAAGAGCAGGTACAGCTCTCGGGGCTTGATGTCCAGAGGCAGACCACTGACGAATAGGGTCCGGACCTAGAAAATAAATGCAACAGGAGAGTGGTCAAGGGTGCAGAGACTCCAGAGGCTACCTCTCATCTTAAATCTCAACAGATCCCCGACTCTTCTAACAATGCTCTTTCTATGCCACAATAAAAGGACGCTCGCTCCATGTCATTTTAATATTAGTTTAAAACTATCATGATAATAGTCTTTCCCTCTTCTTCCACAACAATAGGACAAACCTGAAAAGAAAACTCAACGTTTCGATTTCTTTTGCTTCGGTCTCTCTTGTCACCATGTCCCTTGGTGGTGTTATTTACCAGTATTCTAGTAATCGTAAAAGTACTGAGATTAAGTCAAACACAGCTACACAAGAGCCTGCAGGTAACCACTCTGTTCCTCTCACTGACTGCTGTTTCTCCTGGGTTCTATGACACAACCAACATACACCTTCAAGGTAGCTGCTGGGTGCCAATGACAGAAGCCACCCAACACATGTGTGAACATACATGGAGGGGCCACTGAGCACAAACACGGCTGTCTGCTAAGGTAAACAACAATGAAAACCTGCTTCTGACTGAAAACCAGAGAAGGCAAGTGGACGGATGAACCAGAACCAGAAAACGATTTTACCAGAAGAGAGATGGGGGTCGAGTGGGGGTAGGAAGGAAGGAAGATGGGCGGGGCAAAGCAGGACAGCACATTCTAGGGGTAGAGTGTGTCAGACAACACAGGAACCGAGGACCAGTCAAACCATACGGCGCATCAAAAGCTAATGGCTCAGGAACTGATGTAGACTCCAGAGGCTGGCTACAGAATAAGCATGGCCTAGCCTTCAGCTCGAATACAACATGACAGTGCTCCTCCTTATCAGACATCATGTTCAATCATTAACCATATCCAAGTGACAGAGAGGGAGACTGCGTGCTCGATTTCTAACACGTTCCACAGTCAGAATCCATAATCTGTGTACAGAATCCAGAATCCAAAATCACTAAGGTCCTTTTATTGGTCGAGTTCGGGCGTCAGGCCATCTGCATGCTAGTGGTTCATACATGCTATCCCATGTTGCTGTTACGGAGCAAACTCAGAATTCTATGCTACATGTTTTAATGACTATAGGATTTATTTACTTTACACACACACACACACACACACACACACACACGAACGAACGAAACCATCAATACTGAGATAACCCATCACCTTTAATGGTGCCTCCTTAGTCTTACCTTCACAGAGCAGGTAGGCCTTGAACTCACAACCCTCTCTTCTTCCTCAGTTCTCTGAGTACCAACCAGGATTACAGGTTACAGGTGTTGGGCCACCATTCCCAACTTCACACATTCCTTTAATCCTCCCTCCTAGCCCTGTGCCACCAATGCCAGGCATCTGCTGTGCCTACTGATGAATATACACGCTCCAAAGTCAAAACACAACCACAGAATAGAAGGGCCGAGTTTGTCTCGGTTCACTGCTGTTTACATAAAGCTAATTTCATCCATATTGTTTTCTGTCCGAAGTCTATCCAACCCTTCTTCCTGAGTAGTAAGTATTCTGTTATATGGATGTACCGGTTCATTTCTCCATGAACCTGTTGATACAGGTTTAACTTAAAAATAAAATTCTCCTTCCTTGTTTTATGCCTCAGAGCACTGTGAATGTGCTCTGAGTTCTTTAGACACTGTGTGTGCTTTGCTGACGTTCAATAGAGTAGTTTAATACAGTCAATTAGGTCAAGTTTGTTGACCAAACTTATGGTTTTTTTTTTTTCCTTTCTTCTTCCAACTCTGACACAAAGACAGCTCCTGAGAAAAAAGGAGAAATTGCTGACAGGTACGTGAGGGAACTAACACTACTACCCAGATGCTCACCTGCCTTCTCATGGAGCAAAATTGAGTATGTTCTAACGGTGACGGCCTGGGCAAGAGAATTAAATTACCCCTAACCTCAAGTACCCGCCACATCCTAACTCTGAGTGTGGACTGAATGGAAGAGTTGCCCAGAAACAACGTGATATGCAGGCCCTTTGTTTAACAGTTAGGACACCGTTCACCCAAGAGTACAGCGTGCTGTGGGACACGCTGGTTAGGTTCGGGGGGTTCACTCAAGAAATTAACTTATGTTTCTAATTCTAAAGAAAAAGGTTTTAGAGACTTGCCAGACAATTTACCAACAACTCACTAAATACCTGGGGATCGTGAACAAAAGACAATATATATAATTAAGGTTCATTTAAAACAGAATAGTATATTGTACCACCAATAAAAAAAATATTCTGACATACACACACACACACACACACACACACACACACACACACAAATAGGTGCAAAAACGGGGTATCAAGAAGGCTCAGCAGGTAAAGCCACTTGCCACCAAACCTAACCATCTGTGTTCTAGAAAGACCCATCTCCCCTAAGGTGACCTCTGATTCTCGCATCAATGTGCTCGCACATGTACAAGAGAACAGAACACAGAAAAAAATGGAAAATGTGCAAGGAAAAGATACTATTTGGTTTCAGCAGTTCAAGAGGGAAGCATCTTTTAGGATACAGACGCAAGCTGCTGAGTGTAGAGTGGCCTCAGTGGTTACAACAGCTTCTGTGTTTTCTCATTCTACATTATACGTGAAGATGTTTGGAGGTTTTGCTTTTAGGCAGGGTTTCATGTAGCTCAGGCAGGCCTCAAACTATGCAGCTAAGGATAACCCAGAAGATAGGGTTAAGGTTAGGGGTCAAGGTCTGGGTATTGTCAGGGGTAGTTGTCAGATTAGGATAAAGGGTAGGATTAAGGGGTAAGGTAAGGGTGAGAGTTAGGGTTTGGGTTCTTCATCCACCTCCAAAGTGCTGGGATCATAGACATGCCCTGCATTACGCCCAGATTAAACACTTCAGGTTTTTGTTAAGCTGAGGACTGCCTTAATTATCTGCTTTGTCTTAGACAGTTAAGAGAGGTTGGTATCTGTATTAACATAAATTGTCTTTGTGGAGGAAGCCTTAGGTAAATATTCTAGATTTGAAAGACTTTTGTTCGAATGTTCTAGTAAGAAACTGCCTTATATGGGAGAGGAAGAAAAACCAACTCTTGCTACGCCCAAGTGTGCAAGTAACTTATAAACACAAGAGGCTCAAAACGAACTCTTGTTCAAGTTGTGCACAACCAATAAAACACTGGTGTTTCAGGTCAATATGAACAAAATGGCGTTCCCTGCAGTCTAGGGAAGCTCACTCCATCTCAGAAGTCTACCTCACCATCTGGGGTCTCTCACACCTTTACCATGACTGAACAGATGAGGGAATTGTTAAGGGGAAATTATTCTTGAATATTTACATTATACATTGCCATTCAACTAAAAGGCCACTAGCTTCAAGAGTATGAAGTGCTTACAATCTAGTCTGCCCCAGATTTGGTAAACTTAATTGGCCTCATTTTTAAAAAGGAGGAGGAAGAAAGAGAAGGGGAAAGAGGGGCGGGAAGAACGGGAAGGAGAACGAGGGAGGAGGAGGGATAGAAGAGAAAGTAAAGAAGGAAAGAGAAAAAAATCTAGATAACAAACAAGTGGAAAAGTAACTTTGTAAATCTCAGTTGTACTTTCCTGTGTCAACCGGGGAAAGAGTCACAAGATTTAAGACACATCTCATCAGTCCACTCAGTCTGGGTCAGCACACAGCAGTGCACTGAAATTAGACAAGATCCTCACTGCCTGAGTTTGCTGTCATAAACTCATCACCAATGGCAACTTAAGCTTAGTCTGTTACATGGTGGCCCAAGTGGAACCAGAGGGATTAAAGGTCTATACTCCAAAAAATCCCTGTCCCCCAACAAAGGAAGGCTGCTTCGTGAACTCTGCAGCAGTCTTTAATTTACCAGCACTGTCTCTGAACACAGATGTGCTGGGCACCATGCCTTCAACATCCCAGATGTTCCCTTTATAAAACACAGGACAGGGCATCTTAGTCAAGGAAGGACAAAGAGAAGTTCAAGAGATGACGCTGGTGACAGACATGTCCCAAAGGGGCTCTGATGGATCCTGTGGACACATCTTTCAGGTTTGCACCAAAAAGGCTAAAGATTTAACAGAAAAGACTCTGCTCTGTGTTAGCTGAGCACTCCTGCCTTAGCCAGCATCTAGAATTACTGCAGAGGCCACGGCTGGGCTGTAGGAAAAAGCCAGCAAGTGTTCTCTGGTATGAGCACCACTTCCTTACTGGGAAAAGAAGACAGCATCATCTTAGTGACTGAGTTCTTGATAAACTCCAGAAGTCACTGAGCAAGTCTGAAGCTTACCAGGATCAGAAGACTGGTACACACTCTGAAAAGTCGCTGTTGGTGACAAAGAATATGTCTCGTGAGGAAGATAGGTAAGCCCGGAGCGGTGGTGCAGGCTAGCACATGGTAGTGTACGTCTGTAACCAGTGGTCACAACCTAACGGGCATTTGCCCAAGATTTTGTGTATGTTTTGTTTACGACGGCTTTCGGGACCTCCTCACATGTTCTCTATGTTTAAATCACACTCACTATAGAAAAAGACCAATTTTCACTTTCTAAAGGCCTGCAAGTAGCACGTCTCTGCTTAAGCTAGCCCTCGATAACATTTTCAACGTTCTCTAAAATTACCTTTCTTTTCTTCTTGGCAGGGTCTTACAGTGTAGTATAGGCTAACCTCAAATTTACAACCCTCCTACCTCAGCCTCTCAAACTGGGGTCACAGGCACGGCTCAACGCATGGGGATTCTGCGTACGGGATCTGTGTGTGCATATGTACTCGTGCTCTTGAATGTGTGAACTCATGTGGCAGTCAGAGAATATCATTTAGGAATTGGTTCTCCTGCCGCCATGCAGGTCCCTGGAATTGAACTCGGGACATCAGGCTTGACAGCATGTGCCTTCAATCAGAACCAACTCATTGAACTTTCCTTCTGAATTGGCCAGCTCATTTAGCTTTCTCATATAACTGGTCTATACAAACTTCTAAATGTGCTGTATGAATCAGTCCTCTGTAAAATCTATTCTTTTAGAAGCAAGATCCAAAGGAATGATCTCTCTCAGGTTACAAAAAAAAGATTCTGTTTTGCAGTGTTTTACACAGTAGGAGGCACAGGGGGGTGCTAGTATCTCTGGGCTGATTTATGAGCCTTCAAACACACACACCCAAAGCACATAGGTATTTGCTCGTCAAAAGGTTCTGAAGACATCACGGCAAGCAAGATGAAGTGACGAATTCCCCAGTCACGCTGCACAGCGTCAGCGGTTGTAACACCAATGACCAATTCCACCATGTGACAAGCAGGCATAAAAGATTAGTATGTATTAACCTCTTCTCTGATCAAATTAAGGATAAAAATAATTGCGTGTCATAGATTGCTAAGTGTACCAGAACGACAAGTTCAAAGCCAGTATGGTACAAGAGACCCAGCCTCAAACAAACAAGCAGATGTAGACTGTTAAGAGACAAAACCACAAAAAAGGGGGTGGAGGTGAGGGGGACTCGGGCGTGCAGGAAAATACCATTTCTAAAAAACACACAGAAAACTAACTACATGTCTACTTGTGTACACCCCACCCCTAGCCATTTTCCTGTTCAATCTTGATCCACGAGGTCAGACCTACCCAGCAAAACACACACACACACACACACACACACACACACACACACACACACACACATTTGTGTAACATGACTCATTTCAACTCTGACCACAAGTCAGTGTTTCCTTTCGTTTTGCTTTGTTTTGTTTTCCAGGCTGGCCTGGAATTACACGGCTGAGGGCAACCTTGAACTCTTGAACCTCTCGCTTTTGTGTCCCAAGTGCTGCCATTACAGGCATGCACCGGTTAAGTCAGTGTTCCAAACGTCTACATCTGAGACAAAAACAAAACCATACCAACCGAAAAAGATCACTGAGTTATGTATGGCCCAAGGTGCAGGGTCATCTTGGTATCTGTCCGAAGATGTTCTTGCTGTAAGACTGGCCAACTACTCCGAGATCAATGAGAGGCTGGGCAATACAAAGTCTTTAAACTGAGACAAAGAGATTCACTTAGGATGAGGTGGCGCAGGCCTTTCACCTTAGCACCAGGAAAACAAAGACAAGCGGGTTTCTGGGAATTTGAAGCCAACCAGATGTAGTCAGGGTTACACAGAGGGCCCATCCCTTGAAAGAAAAGGAGAGGAGAGGAGGAGAAGGGAGGGAAGGAAAGGAGAGGGAAGGACAACGGGTGAGCAGGCACATAAGCCGAGGACTACTAGCCATGTCATTGAAGCATTTTCAATGGCTTTTTTTCTTTTGGCTTCCTAGTCATGTGTTGACACTATGAAAATTGATTACACACAACTAATAAAATGGTCTCCTGGGCATTTAATTCTAATTACAGACAAACAGAAAGTGGCCAGTCTTCTGTTAAGCTCCAGTTTCTTCTTAGAAGAATTTTTAAAGATTACTTATGTACATGAACACGTCGACTACATGTATGAATGTGTATCGTATGTATGCCTGCTGCCTACAGAGATCAGAAGAGAATGTCAGATAATCCCAGAACTGGAGTTACAGGTGATCGTGGGAGCACACTGTGGGTTCCGGGAACCAACTCCAGGTCCTCTGTAAGAGCAACAAGTACTTTTAACCTCTCGTTCATCTCTGCAGCTCCAACTCTAGTTTTTCTTTTTAAAGATTTATTTACGTGTGAATAGACTGTTGCTGTCTTCAGACACACTAGAAGAGGGCAAACCCTTTCCTAGTTTCCTATGTTTGCAACTTTTACAGATTCTCGTGTGAAGATGATAAAACATTGTGTGTAGTTCCTGGGGATAGTTCCTTGTGTGTAGTTCCTCGAAAACCCAGTTGGTGCTGGAGTGAAGTACCTCAAGTGGACTGTGTCTACCACTTCTGTCAGAAGGAAGCAGCATCTGCATATGCCCACTATCCCATTAAAGTCCTTTACGTGACCATAGACATCCATGTTCTGTCTGGGTTAGCCAACACACAGCTGAAAATCCCTCAATGGCAGCTTGGTTCCCTTAAGAAACTGGCAGCTGAGATGGTATATCCCAAATGGTAAGCATTTCCTTCCCAGGTGGTGGCGTACACCTTTAATCCCAGCACTCAGGAGGCAGAGGCAGGCTGATCTATGCGAGTTCAAGACTAGCCTGGTCTACACAGTGAGCTCCTTGACAGCCAAGGCCACATGGAAAAACCCTATCTTGAGAAAAAAAGAATAAATTGGCGGGTTATCATTATAATAAACTAAATGAGCCAAGTTAAGCATTAGTAAAGGAACCAGGAAGGAAGATAAAAGAAAAAAGACAACGGGTCTTGGGAAGGGTAAATTGGCAGGGTATTTGTTACGAATGTAGAAAATCCTGGGTTTGCAGCCCAGCCTCACATTAACCAAGTGTGATGGGGCACACACCTGCCATCCAGCCCCTGGAAGACGGAGGCTAGTGGATGAAGGCTGCAAGGTCACTCTTGGCTACCTACGTAAGAAGTAAGACCAGACAAGGCTATGCCCTAAGAGGCCCTGTCCTCCTCCCAGCCCATCCCTGGCACACAGCAGGGGATCCAGATAGAGGCCTCAGTCCACAAAGGGCTGCTTCACAAGCATGAGAACCTGAATTTGGTCCCCAGATCCATGGTTAGAGTTGGGGGCTGGGAGTGGAGGGAGTGGGTGGGTTTGTTTAAAGGAGCTGGGGATATAAAAAGAGGGGCTTGCAATCCCTGCACTGACAGGATGGATCCCTGAGGCTCACTGGCCAGTAAAGTTAGCCAAATAAAGGAAGCCCCAGACTAGAGACACAGACACACTCACACACACAAAGAGCCTAATAGAAATGGAAACATAACAAAGAGAAAATAAAGTATCAATGGTTTTTTACATGAATTTTAGAGGCCTGTTGTATCAATTAAAAAAATCCAAACAAACACCTGAGACCAATTTGCCTGTCTGCTGTGCATTATGGACAAGAAATGTCACTTTTCCATTCCAAAATTTTCTCCTCTTAAGACATGCCTACCATCCTCTGATAATCCTCTTTTCAAGATGCAATTTTTTCTTTGTTCATTTTGAAATAGGGCTCATCTTACTGTGAAGCCCCAGTTAACTCGGACCTCAAAGAGAGCCACCTGCCTCTGCCTCAACCTCAGGAGTGCAACAATTAATGGCTTACGCCACCATGTCTGAAAGGATATACACTGTAATTCTTTAACATTCTTTATGTGTTTTATGCCTTATCTAAGATCCATAGCTGACTGTATCTTCTCATATATATATATATATAAATATGACAAGAGCAATGCTGTGGAGAAACAGAGCCCCACATATGCTGGAGGCTTGATTACTCTGGAAACATCCGAAGGTCTCTTATGAAATCGCAATTACCATGCAACCTAGCAGTTAACTACCTCATGGTGATTCACATCCTTTGTCATTGGGTTTGCTTGATTTGGAGTTTTTGAGATAGGGTTTCTCTGTGTATATAGTCCTGGCTGTCCTGGAATTTGTTCTGTAGACCAGGCTGGCCTTGAACTCAAGGATCTGACAGTCCCTCCCAAGTGCTGGGATTAAAGGCATGTACCGCCACTGCCCAACACGGTGATCCAACTTCTAACAAAAGAGAATAGAGCAGTCAGACAAAAAGGATGGTGTGGCTTTCAGAGAGTCTGTTCTGTTCCTTTACCAAGTGCTGGGGCTGGGGGGGCATGCGAGCTGTCAAGGTGTAATTACACTCAACAGTTCCTATAAAGAGGCTTTGGGGGCAAGGAGGGGCCTCTGGGAAAAGGTTAGATCCCCAAGGCTGGTGAGGGTTAAACGCCTCTACTAAACACGTCTTCCTGCGATCTTGATCTTGAGACCTTGGGCTAGATCCGAGTAGCCAAGCTGTTCTAGAATTGCTGGCTCTCATCACCTGTCACGTGTTTTAAGCGGTTATGTTTCGGGTAACTTTTTTAGGTATTAAAGAGTAAAAGAAATTGAAATAAATAGTATATGTATAAAGAACAGGGGCAACAGCAGGAGCTTCCCTCTTCCTGTGACTGGCCTGGGTGGTCTGGGAAAAGGGCTCAATACTTTCTGGAGCAAAACAACAACAAAAAGCGGCAGAACCCTGCAAATCAAGAGGCTCAAATCTCAGTGCTCTCTAGAAGAATACCCAGGCCATCATGGTATGTATATCCCAAAGGCCACCAAGTATGAAAGATATCATTGTAAAGAAGCCATGTGTGCTGCCATTATGGGGTATAATGGTGGAGTCAGTAGGTGTGCCCAGATCAAAGACTGTTGGTGGCCCGAAGACAGAGTTGGTTCTTTGTTTTTTTGGTTTTTGGCTGCAATATGCTTGAAGTTGCAGAGTAATGCTGAACTTACGGGTTTGGATGTAGGTTCTCTGGATTCTGAACAGATCCAGGAAAAAAAAGACCTGAGATGTGCCATCAACTACAGTCCATGAGCCCCGGGCCACAGAGATGATTTATCATCATTAAAAAGGGATAAACTAGGGCTGGAGAGATGGCTCAGCAGTGAAGAGCACCGACTGCTCTTCCAGAGGTCCCGAGTTCAATTCCCAGCAACCACATGGTGGCTCACAACCATCTGTAATGGGATCTGATGCTATCTTCTGGTATGATTGAAGACAGCTACAGTGTACTCATATACATGAAATAAATCTTAGAAAGAACAAGAGCAAGAGAGAGAGAGAGAGAGAGAGAAGAGATAAACTAACTGAAAGGATACAGATAATCCCAGAAAAGAGTAAAGAAGCAAAGCTTACAGCACAGGGTTAAATTCCATACAAATAGATGCAAACAAAAGCTTAAAAACAATACAAACAACGTAGCCCATAGAAACTGATTGAGTTAGCTCCTTCCATTTTGTAAATGATGTTTTCACTCACAGTTACCATTTTCTCTCTCTCCCTCTCTCTTCAGGAATTGGCTCTCTCCTTCCATCTGTGGCTTCCAGCGATGAACTCAGGTTGTCAGGCTTGGCACAAACACCCTTACCCACTGAGCCAGCTTGCTGGCAAATTTTAAACAACCTCGACAGTTTCTAAAGCTGTTCTTTCCAACAGGGAAAGAATTTTCAAAATTGTCAGAACCTAGGGGCATATGAAAGATCTTTATAGAGCAGACATGATTTGGCCCGTCAGTGACCTCTGGAATCCAGTGTGCCAGCCCAGCTCTGACTGGAACACAGATGAAGAAGAGACTCATTCTAATATGACCAAATAAAGACAAGACCAACAACTTCGCACATGGGCAGTCTTGCCGAGCCAAAACCTGTCTGTCAATCACTCATCCAAGTGGCCAAACCTAAGCCATGGCCATTTATGTGGACCTCATGGAAGAATATTTAAATCATCTACGTATAATAAAAGAATTCCATCAGAAAGCCGAGACAGCATATCAAAGGACGTCATGCCCACTGTTAAGAAGATGGATCTTTTTAGTAAGGTCACCACAATAATATAACACTTTTTCTACATCTCAGAGAGATCGGCTGGCCTCTACCTCCTGAGTGCTGAGTGCATGGTGTACACCACCAGGCCTGGCTATGTATAAATTTCAACTACTTAAAAATCTTAAACCATACAGTGCTTGATTAACAATGGCTCTATACGTGTAAATAACAGATCCCAAAACACATCAGACAGAGGTACCCTGTATCTGACAATTCATCTCTCTGTGTCATGTCGAGATCAGAGATCTCATCCATGTTTACTGGCCAACAACACGACTTTCCAGGAGTCAGCTTACATCTCGCTGAGTTCAAAAGAACGGGGTAAGGCTTTTGAATCTGCAACACTCCCAAGTAAGCAGTATGTTGAAGGCTGAACCCCAGTGCAAGTGCTCAGAGCTGGGCTTCGGGGAAGGGACTGAGTAACATCTGACTTGGTGGATTAATCCACTGACAATCAATCTGAGGACAACCGGGAAATGCAGAAACAAGGAAATGGGGCTGAGTTAGAGATGTAGGCCTGTGGGGGCATGTCCTTCCAGGAAATGTTGTCTCTGGTCTCTTCCTGGCTGCCATGGAAATAGCCATGCTCTATCAAGGGCACTCTATCAAAATGCCCTGCCTTATTTGGACCCAAAAGCAATATAGTGGCTCAAATATGGATCCAACCCTCTAAGACCACGGGCTAAGGAAAATCCTTCATTCCAGAAACCGTTTTTGTGTGTATTTAACAGTGATGAGAAACTGACGGAGACCAACAGCACATGAACTATTTAGTTATAAGGAAGTGGCAGTCTGGGTTCACTACGTAGTAACAGTTTGTCTCTGTGGTTAAAGCACGTCTGAGAATTAATGTAAAGGAAGGAACTAGGGGTAAGAGATGACAAGTCACTAACAAGTCACACAGCTGGATGGACAGAGACACTGCAATCCCAGAACTTGACTGGTGGGAAGAGAAGATCAGGAGTTCAAGACCACCTTCAGTCTGAGCTACAAGAGACCTCCCGGGAGGGAGGTGGGAAGGAGAGTGGAGGGAGATAGGCTATATATAAGTTATATATAAAACTCCTTCCTGTGATCCTACCCAAACACAATACCACACATCTCCATATATTCTGTGTTTCATCATTTTCCTATTTTAGACCTTAGTATTCCCTATAAGCAAAATGAGCATTTACACATGGCTTGTTTGTAATGTTTTTCAAAAGAAGTAAGCTTGAAATGATGTATTAGCACCCATTTTTAGAGTCTTAGAAAAACAATGCTCTTGGGAGCCATGAGTGAATGTTTAAGAAAATGGGGTCCTGATGTGTATGGGGAGGCCCAGCCATGTTGAGGAACAATGCCTCAGACCCATGGGAAACTGGCACATTTGTGTACGCACTGACAGAATGCTCTGCCAGATCTTGGAGGATGGTGTTGAGTTTTCAAAAACCACATAAAAACATCCACTTATACCTACCCCACTTGGAGGAGACTGTGGCCATCGGGCTTGCTGTAGTGGGCGGACTTTGAGCCAAGAGTGAATCCCGCACAGGCAGAGAATTAGGTCTGCCTTATGAGAACAGATTTTGCAATTAAGTTTTATGAGCAACTTCTGACTTTGCTTAGGAAACCGCTAAACCTCTGCCTGATGGAATGAATCAGGAGCTTCCCTAGTATTTCCATTTATTCTTTACTGAATATGATGAATAAAAGAAAACAGTCTCCTGAGACGCTCCCTAAATCTCTGAGAAGCTAAGTCTATGTAGGGAGGGCGGTTTCATTTTATTTTTATTCATTACTAAATATACTGCAGTAAGAAAACTCTTCTGGAGTTGGAGAGATGGTTCAGCAGTTAACAGCACTGACTACTCCAGAGGTCCTGAGTTTAATTCCCAGCAACCACATGGTGGCTCACAACCATCTGTAATGGGATCCGATGCCCTCTTTTGGTGTGTCTGAAGACAGTGAATGTACTCATATACATAAATAAATCTTTAAAGAGAGAAAAGAGAACTCTTCTGAGATACTTCCTAAATTTCTAAAATGCTAAACATTTGTGGGTTGTTTGTTTATAAAAACTATTTGAGAAGCAGATCCACTAGCCAAGAGACAGCTGAGTATACAATTAACTCACACGGGAGAACTACAAGCATCATGCGTGGTTGTCTGCGGTGGACACAGACTCTGAGTAAACTAATGAGGCCTAAGAGTCTGCAAGAATCTACAAGAACAGTCACAACATGAGCTATTGAAAATGAAGACTGCAGTCTCCTTTCCTGCCCGTTCTGGTGAAGTGATGGATGCCTTGGGAATCTCACCAGGAATCACTATTTACATATGGGTGACTGTGGCACCAACACTGCCAGTCTATAAAATACACACTGAGTGATGTGCATGATGGCCTGAGTAAGACCCATAGAATCCTAGGATACTAACAGAGACAGCTCAGCGGTTAAGAACACTGGCTGCTCCTCCAGGGGACCTGGATTTAACTCCCAGCATCCACGTGGCAGCTCCCAAAACATCTTCTAGAAGATCTGGTATCTTCCCACAGACACACATTTAGGCCAAACATCAATGCACATAAAAAAATCTTAAAAGCAAAACAACATCACACCCTAGAATTCACATGGTGGAGGGAGAGAACAGAGTCCTACAGATTGGCTTCTGGCCTCTATACTTTTGACACGCATGCTCTCACACAAAATAAATAAACACGAAAATGTTTAAACCTATCTCCAGGCTTGATGAGAGACCCTATCTCAAGATGATAAGGAGTGACAGAACAGGACATTGTATGCTCCCTAGGATTCTGCACAAACATGCACACATGTGCTCGTGTACGTACGTATGTACACACACACACACACACACACTCCTGGCTCTCCTGGAACTCACTCTGTAGACCAGGTCGGCCTACAAGAGCTCTGCCTGCCTCTGTCTTTTAAATGCTGAGATTGAAGCTGTGTACCACCTGCACCATGAATCAATCGCCTGGCCAGAAACTGAATTTTCTTAGTAAGTGATAAAAATGAATAAAGTTGAGTATTTCTTGCCTAGGAGTTTATAAGAATAGGGAAAAGAAAACATGTGTGTTAAAGAAATATGCTGCAAAGCACTGGTCCCTGCCACAGCCCCAGTCTGCTCTTGAAGACTGGATGCAGGCATCTCAGTAAAGGGGAAAAAAAAAAAAAAACAACTGGGAAAGATACTGAAGTTCTGACTGAGAAACGGTGATGGCTAAATGTGAAAGTGTTCATTTTAGACAGCTATTACGCATACATAAAACACAAAATACCAAGGGCCAACTTCCCATATAACCTTTGATGTATAACATATATGGTGTCATATTATATATGCCCCCTAAAGCCCTTCAGCGCAACACAAGTAGAGTCGGTTGACATCAGAGGCACCAGGGTCTCTCTAAGTCTTTCCCACCTAGGCATCCTTGTAAAAGTTTAAAATGACCACAGAAGAAATGAGAACCAATGTTTGTTGCTTGTTTTGTTTGTTGAGACGAGATCTCACTATGCATGCCTGGCTGGCCTGGGAATAGCTATGCTCTCTCCGGGGCTCCCTATCAGAACCTTCTGCCTATTGGGAGGCCAAAAGCAAGACAATGGCTAGACCAAGCATGTCTCAAAAGTCAGAGAGTCATCTGCCTGCCTTGGCCTCTCAGCGCCAGGATCAAAGGTGTGAGCCACCACACCTGGCTCTAATAAAATTTTTTGAAGCTCCTTCAGGGAGTTGAAGGAGACCTTCCTAGAACTATGATGATAATGTCTATCTTGTCTAGGTAAAACGCCAGGAAAGAACACTGTCTTACCTCTCACCTACTGACTCTGCTGTTCCTCCCCGTTACAGCAAGCATGTTCTGTTAATTACAAGTTGGATGTCTTCTCTGTGAATGATAACACCTGGTTATGCCCTTCTCTGGACAAACATGAGGTATGGCTAAATGAATCCAGATCTCTTGAGTTCATGGCCAACCTGGTCTACAGAGTGAGTTCCAGGATAGCCAGGTATTCATCCCTTTCTAGCTCTCCAGTCTGGATTTCATGGACACTTGCTTCTGGCCACTTCTGATGGCTCTAAGGGACACCTGTATTGTTTTGTTTCTATGACAACCAAGCACTAATGATGTCAGATGCACTCACTCATCACTGCCTGCCTAGCTCAGGAGAGTAATGCAGTCTTGCTGAGATATTGCCCAAGAGGAAGACAGATGTGGAGAGAAAGCGTCACACGGGCAACTGTGTGTGTCTGCTCCACCGCTTCACTGGAGACTGCCACCTGCCAATGTGACATCTTACTGAGCCTGCTGGAATAGAATACTGGGATCGATATACTAATAGAAAAGAAACACAAAACCAACCATTATGATCTTAGCACCAGACTAAGGACAATTCTGAGAATAATACTTTCTTCTAATAATACTGACTTCTCCAAGTCCTTAGAAGATGGGATAGATCTGAGCAATTAGCAATTTGACTAGAGACAGACAGACAGACAGACAGACAGACAGACAGACAGACAGACAAAACAACAAGAACGGGCTAAATGTCTACCCGCATAAGCCCGCCTCCCAGGCCCTTCACTTGTACTTTCTTCACAGTGTATCTGTCACCAGCAGACAGTTTCCGGCTGGGAAACATCAGTAAGATGGCAGTTTTCCCTGAGAAAGACACTAGACCCATTCACACTTCCAGAGCCTGAAATAATGGGAGGTATTTCCAAAGAGAAAACTGTCTGAAAGGGGGAAGAGATAACCATCTGTACTTCCTGTGCAAAACATTCTGGCTCTGCTTGACAGACACCCTTCATATGACCTATATCCCCCCCCCCCCCCCAAAAAAAAATTTCCTGCCCACTGCAAGTGAAAGGCAGCTCAGCCCAGCCTAGTCAGCAGCAGCCCTTAACTACAGACGCTGCATCGGCGGCTCAAGAATTCCTGATATGCATCATTCTGAGCATGCGGTTCACTGTAAAGAGGAACAGCCATGACGCAGAGATTTGTTTGGAGAAGGACGAAAACAAAACTTTCTCAGCCAAGGGCACAGAAATGGCAGGTGGCCCGCAGAGAGGTGAAGCGCTCGGGGCTGAGACGTGAAGGCCTCTGCTACACGCCAACTTGTGGGAGAAGAAAAAGGGAGGAGAACAGACTGAACTGTGCATCTGTCTACGGCAGGTAGGTGGTACACACTTGGCAACCCCAGTACTCAAGAGGCTGAGGCAAGAACATCACCCTGAGTATGGGACCAGCCTGGGCTAGATAACCAAGGTTAGGGGGAGACTTGTCTTTCAAAGCAAACAGGCTGGAGAGATGGCTCAGTGGCCAAGAGTACAGCTGTTCTTACAAAGGAGCTGATTTGGTTCCCACCACCCAGGCGTCTCCAATTCCAGGGGATCTGATGCCCTGACCTGATCTACATGGGCACCAGGCACACACATGTTGCATACACATACATGCAGGCAAAAGTCATACATATGAAGTCATCTTTTTGGAAAAAAAAAAATAAGAAAACACAGCAAGGGGGGGTATTCTGCTCTGCCGTGGGATCTAGGGCCTGTTTGAAAAGCCCTGTTTATTTTGGCATATAAATAATTATTCTATCTCTGGGATTGCAAAACAATCTGTGTGTTGTAGTTTTCTAAACATCATTTTTATTTCATGTGCATGAGTGTTTTGCCTGCACATGTACCTGTGGAGGAGGGTGTTAGAGGCCCTGGAACTGGAGTTACAGACAGCTGGAAGGGATTGTTTGGGTGCTGGGAATCCAACAGAGTCCTCCAGAAGAGTTTAGCTCGTTCTCTTAACCACTGAGGAAACTCTCCAGCCTCCTCAATCTGTGTATTTTAAGTATCAAGATATGCTTTAAACAAATGAAAAATAAAGTAAGAATTATAAGGTACTTGCTACGCTGTGGTGTTTTTCCATCACACAGCTCTGGAGAGTCACAAGCTTACCTGACCAGGCTCCCTATCCATACCTCCAGTCTGAACTGGCCAGAGGCTACTACCAAAGATGCCATTTGCTTTAAACTCAGAACAGCCTGCCAACAATGCAGGGAATGTGTGCTCACACCCGCAGGTCCCTAACACCAAAGTCACTTCCCCATGGTGTCTGTCCTGCTTTCTCAAAGTCAAGTTCTGGTGGAGGGAACAAAAGCAAACAGATCAGGTTAAAACCAGCTGAAACTCAAGTCTACCTAATAGAAAACAGCAAACCCAAAGCCCCTCTCTAAGTCCTCTTCATGCTGGTTTAATTAGCCAACACTCAAGGGATTACATATTTTACCATTAGGAAAACAACTTTTCCTTTTTTGAGACAAGAGATTCCATCCCAAGCTAGCCTTGAACTCCCCACGTAGCCAAGAAGAATGACCTTCTGAATTCCTACTTACATCTGACAAGAGCATGTCTGGGTAGTGGGGATCTAAATGAAGGTTTAATACATGCCAGCAGGCACGCTACCAACTGAGATCTATCCCTTAAACAAAAAACTTCAAAGAGAAGTTTAATCCCGGGTCTCAAGAGGCAGAGATAGGCAGGTCCCTATGAGTTTGAGGTCAGTCTGGTCTACATAGCCTGGTCTACACAGTTCTGGGCCAGTCAAAGCTAAATAGTGAGACTCTGTCACCTTGCGCCTAGATTTTAAAGTATGTAAGTATAACAATGTAAATGTATTTGTTTATTTTTGCTAAATAAGAATTTAAAATCCATTTTCCTATCTCTCCTTTGGAGAGGAAAGTTACTTGGGAGAAAGAAACTATGTTACTAATTTATTTTGATATGGGAACCTGTCTTCCATCTGTGTCCTCAGTAATACCTCTTCTTGTTTAAAAGAAAGATAAACTGTTCTTTTAAAAAGGGTCGGAGCCCTGTTTCTAAACAGGACATTCTAGTTGACTTGAAGTGTATCTAAAAGTAAATTGTAATTTTTCATGATTTTCAGCCGAAACAAATCCTACTCATAAAACTGGAGAATCTGGCCATGAGGGGTTATTTTTATAACAATGGAAAAGTACTTTAAAGGACCCATGTAAGACACAGGGGAGCAGGGAGCCCCGGACTTAGCCTCAAGTTCCATCTAAGCGGTGGCGCATGCGTACCCCCACACATGTGTGTGCACACGGAGAACTGCTGAGTTCCACTGTCTCCCACTGGGGAAGTAGGAGAGGCTGCTTGGGTCCCAGGTGAGACCAGTGATAGGAAGAAGGAAGGCAGACTGAGAGGAGGGGATGTCACTGAAGTTGCATGAGCACAGCAGAGTATGGGACTGAGGCAGAAAAGCAAGGCAACTGCTGGAAGACAGTCTCAAAGAATAAGAAAATCCAACATAGAAGGAAGAGTGTATTAGTTCCCTGGTGTTAATAAAGAGTCCTTTGAAGAGCTATAAAGTCTGTTTATTTTCCGTTTTCCACTCCAAACTCCTCTTTCATCTCCAGTTAGATGGACCCCAGTGGGAATGGGTTTCAGTGAATGGAAAACCCAATAAGTGGCCCTGGCTGCTGCATGCCCTGGCAGACTGTCATTTCTCAGCATCCCAGCTAACTACGATGAGTAATGGACCAAATCCCTTCCTTTCTGAGCTTGACTTTAGTACTAGGCAGGCAAACGAACCAGAATGACTGACAAGAGGTCGGCGAGGCTCTCCTAGGGTTAATCCATCTTGGGGAGTTTTGATGAATTCTACCGAGACCAAATAACATACTGTATCAAGCATTTTGCGTCACGCACTATTTATTTCATCCTAACCCCAACTAGGTAGTCGAACTTGTTTTTCTGTCCTTGTCTTACAGATAAGGTAGCAGAACCAGGAAGTAACAAAGGTGAGACAGTGAACATTGGACAAGAGCTGACTGGTCACTCAGTCTGACACCCTCTGTCACCTCCTTTGTACAACTAGGCCCTGCACACTTCCCTAAGTCCTTCCAAGGCCTTCCAGCCCACCTTCTTCTCTGTATTTCTACCTAAAAGTCCAGTACAAAGGAGAAGAGACACATGTTCGACTGGAGAGGCATCTAAGCCGGGCAGTGGTGGTGCATGCCTTTAATCCCAGCACTTGGGAGGCAGAGGCAGGTGGATTTCTGAGTTCGAGGCCAGCCTGGTCTACAGAGTGAGTTCCAGGACAGCCAAGACTACACAGAGAAAAACCCTGTCTGGAAAAAACCAAAAAAAAAAACAAAAAAAAAAAAAAAAAGAGAGAGAGAGGCATCTAACCAAGAGGAGGGGGAACAACTGGGAACTGGTTTTAACAGCAGTACTGCTGGGAATGTTGGCATTCACCTTTAATCCCAGCACTTGGAAAGCTAAAAGTGGGTCTCTGAATGAGGCTAGCCTGATCTACACAGCAGGTTCCAGGACAGCCAGGGCTATCTCAAACAAAACATAACAAATAGTAGTACTGAAAACAAATGCGAAGTGCTGGCCCTAAAGCTGATGGGAGGATGGTCACAGGGGTTCATCACAGAAACTACAGAATCTTACAATCACATTGTGAAGTTTCTACCTCAGTTCTATGGCACAACCAAAAATGAACATGTGGGAATCTCATGAAAGCTGTATGTTACAGGAAAAAGTACCAGAAGCAGGGGTTACCATTCCAATATCTGTCCAACATCCACTAATAAGCTAAATTCTAGCCATTTAGCAGAAAATAACTGCGCAGAGGTCATCCAGAATTAAACACCAGTTTAGCGTGTCTGCAGTGAGCCCTGCAGCTGTCAAGCATCTTAATAACTTTTGCTGATTGCTTTGAGAAGCATATGACTTCTCACAGAGGGGGGGTGGGATCAGGAACCGTGAACAGCCTAAGTAAATACAGACTCCTGAGACAAGAAGGCAATGGACTAAGAGCTTTTGGAAAGCTCCTGTTTATATGAGAGCTATTTATAATCTATCAGCCATCAAATAAAAACCCTTTACAAATGAAGTTATGTGACAGTTACATTAACAGGACTATTTTGAAATTTCCCCTATACATACCAAATAGTTTTTAAAAAAAAGTAACCGGAGGAATGGAGCTGTAGCTTAGTTGGTTTCCTAAAATTCTATATCCTTACAAAGTCTGAATCGAGCTTAGGAGACGTTCTCAACAACTGCCAAGTAAAAAGAAAATGCTGGTGCTGGAGAGATGGCTCAGGGGTTGAGAGCACTAACTGATTGCTCTTCCAGAGGACCCGGGATTCCCAATACCCACATGGCAGCTCACAACTGTCTGTAACTCCAGTCCCAGGGGATCTGGCACCTTCACAGACATACATGCAGTGCACATATTTTTGAGGGATTTTGGTGGCTTATAGTCCCAATGGCTATATAATAGTTGGTTTTCCCCCTTCATGAGTAACCATGATTCAAAAACGTTATACACTTCTGTCTCAACTGCCCATTCCCGGCAATATTTATTCTTCTAATTTCATGTACAAAGGAATTTCAGCTGGGCATATAATATTCTAAACTCCCACTCTAATGACGACAGGGACTACACTGCTTTGTCCTAATTATCTGTAACTTTTAGGCTATGTTTTTTGAAGTGAACGTTCCTTTCCTCTTTCCCGTGGTACAACATGACCATGACAGCTACCTATTGAAGAAGGTATTCACAATAGGAATGCTAGCATGCCACCAACAACAAGCTTAGAGGAAGCTGGTCACTAGGGATGTGCCTTTCAAGCAAATCAGAACCTCAGCACGCTGCCCTGTGTCTGTCTTCTGTCCACAGTAGTATGAAAAAGTGCTCCCTTGTGATTCTGATACCATGCTCAAGCTGGTAACTCACTGGATAGCTTAACCTGTAGTCCCAGCATGAGGGAGGTGGAGACAGAAGAAGGACCAGATTCCTACATGGCAAATGTGAGGTAAGCTTGAACTATAGGAGACTGTACACTTCAAGAGGATTGGGCAACGGCTCAATTGGTAACATATCCACTCTGTAACATGAGGACTTGAATTTGGGTCCCTTAGCACCCAAATAAAAGCCTGGCATGGTGGCAGCATGTGTAACCCTAATGTTTTGGAATGGTTTATAATTCAATATTATTTCAATTTTCTGTTGTTGTACCCAAATACACACACACACACACACACACACACACACACACACACACGGTTTGAATACTGTAACTTTCATCTTATCTTAACACTTAGTCCATTGTGTGTGACAAATGAAAACTAATCAACTTGTATTAAACGTTAAAATAGAGGGCTTGTAATATGGCTCAGTAGATAAAGGTGCTTGCTGCCAAGTTCCATCACCTGAGTGTGAGCTCGGTGTCTGCATGATACAGAAAAGAACGGACCTCTGACCTCCGTATAAATGTCTTTCAATTCTTGACACCTTGCTTCCATTACTTTTGAGGAGATATGTATCTCCAGAAGTGAGAATGCAGGATTATAAGGTAATCGGTTTTTTGGTTTATTTATTCAGAAGAATCACTGTCCTCTTTTCCTTTCTGTCAGTCCCATCAACAGTGCATAAAGTTTCCTGGGGTTTTATTGATATTCCAACAGTTCTTTAAAAAAAAAAAAAAAAATCAGTAGGCATAATTGCTAGATCATCGTGATCTATTATTTCTGACACCTGGGGGTGTACAGCTAGGAGGTGTAAGCAGCCAACAAAATGAAGTTTAAATTTTCCCCAGCTACTCTCTAACAAAACCGTGAGACAGACTTCCTTTCAGGCCTTATTAACCATAGTCTAGTGCCCAGCACTGTGTCACCCTTCACTAACAGTTTGCCCTGAAGATTTTCAACCTAGGTGAAAATAAAAACCAACGGTGCACTGTGGCCACGAAAAGTGCAGATAGATCCCAAACATGGCAGAGCTACTAGGGGGGAAAAAAATCCAAGTTCAGGAAGACAGACTGTGGACAACACATTACTCATGTCAGAAGAGTTTACACATAACAGGTGTAGAGGCGCTGGGACGTTCCTTGCCCATGAATGGAAATGCTCCTGAGGCTAAAGTCAGAAGACAGATAAGGTGGTGTCTTCACACCCCTCCCCTAGGCTCCCTTTCTTTGTTTCATTTTTTTTTTTTTCCTCTTAACTCTGAAAGATAAACCCTCCAGAAAATTAAGGGGAAAAAATGTTTTGAAAGTTTTTATATCATCAGCATTTCTTACTCATGAGGTAAGTCTCTTAACACTAAAAGTCAGTTTTATAATCTGGTCCTCTTGCTAACACGCTTTTAGAGGAGCTGGTACAACAGACGGAAGAGCAAGGGGAACCTTTTTCCTAAGCGCATACAGAGGCTACAGATGTGTCCTGGGCCTAAGAATACCACCTTATTCTCTCTGGTCATGCAGGCAATATTAAGCTATAGTAGGAAAGAAACATCTGGATTCGTTCCTCTTAAGACCAGAGAGGTAGAGAACAGCTACACTTCCTCAGCTATCTCTCTCTCTCTTCCTGGACATTTCCAGCGTCTGGGGCGCCTCATCCTGTTTCTGTAAATCTTTGAGTCCACAAGCCTTTCCCATTAAATCCCCACCCCAAGTCAGATGGAAGGCTTTCCTGTTTTGTCACAGTGTGGTCTGTTCTCCTGGGGCCCTCTCCTCAGCCGTAGTCTTTTCTCTGGCCCAAGGATGCAGGGCGTGGGGCCTTCAGCGGCAACCGGAAGAGGAAGCCTGGGGCAGCAGCTATGCTTCCGGCCACAAGCTCAGAGGCAGCCATTGCTGCATGTCCGGCCAGCACCAGAACACATGAAGCTAAAGTGCCTGTGCTGTTTTTAATTACCTCCCGCAGGTTAGTAGAAGGGCCACAGGCACCAGTGGCTGTGTCTGCACAAGAAGGCCAGACAAAGGTGGTCTGTCATGTCTCCATTTGGGCGCCATGCTGCTTCTCATTAACTTCACTCCACCACAGGCAAGTCCAGTGCTCATATCCCTTAAACTTGCTTGAGCGCGCTTCCCTGGCCAAGTTACTTAAAAACCCGAGGTGTTGGTATTTGAACCTGCTACTGCTTTTCTTACCCCTTCAAAGAGTAACTACCGTCAACATCCTGGTTCTACTGAAGCGTATTTCCCCTCACTAAACCGGAAGGATAGAAGAGAAAAATGTACGCATGCTGTGTATCTGATAACGGGAACATCGTAAAATTTGGAAAGAAAACAGAACAAAACAAGCATTTGGCTCATACCTTTACTGACCATAGTATTTTTAGAAACATGTTCAATTTTCTGCTCTTTTTACCAAAAGCCAGGAGACAATTTGTCAGCAAGAAAAGGGAAAGACAAGAATGAATAACAATAAATAGCTAAAATTATACTCGAAGACAAAATTGTGTAACAGATAAATCAACTCTTGTTTTAAAAAAACAGTTCTTTAAAAAAAAAAAAAGGCTGAAACAGTTGAATACAAAACTCATCTGAAGTTTGTTTTTCCAAATGTCAGTATGAGAAAATCAATTTTAATGTTTCGAGCTATAATCCAGACAACTCCAGGTCAAACTGCTACACATACCATGACAAGGGAGTACAAACATTTAAAGGCTCATTATTCATTGTTAAGTTTATGAAGCACCCATATGCATGGACCTCTGTTGGTACAAAAAACAGTTCTATGAATTCAACACGGTGAATTATAAAAAGAAAGCACAAGCAAACTATGTGGGAGACGGCCGTGGCATCAATAAGCTATGGCCCACCACAAACCCCCAGCCTCAGACAAGCTCTAAAACAGAAGGACATAACTGACAGCACTAATGTGGACCTTCCGTGTTAAAGAACCACAGCAGGTACCAACCTGCCCTACTTAAAAGAGCTAGATGTGTTGAGGGGTTGGGGGGGGATCCCATCTAAGGGAAGCTAAGGCCCCAATGAAGAAGAGTAATCAAGTCAATAAAGGATCTGTAAATTATGACACAGAAACTGTTAGGGGACCAGTGAGATGACTCTGTAGGCTAAAGGTGCTCACCACCAAGTCTAACTGACAGCCTGAGTTTGATCCCTGAAATCATGTGACTGAAGAGAAAGCACAACTCATGTACATAAGGAGGACTAACTCTGGCTTAGCAACTCCCAAGGCCAGATGGACATGTCTTCTTTGGAAGTGCTTCAAGACCCTGTTTATTTTCTATCATTTATCCTTGCGGAGATTATAAATTTCTTGAGGCCAGTGATGTCTTTCTTCTCCTAAATCAAGAGAACCTTCAGTTTTAGCTGATAGTTACATGGACTTCTACAAACTCACCCAGAAAAGAAAAAGCAGAAATAAAAAACACAAGGAAAATTAAACAACATATCATGATAAGCTAATTAGGATTTTAGAAACAGAGCAGAACCAAGAACTGACTTATTTTTTGTTCCCAGGAAGAACAAAGGGTAACTAACTTCCTTTGTCCTTCTCACATAGATAGATAGAGCCCTTGTATGTATACCGTATGTCCTAGGAGCTGTGGAAAATGAAAAGAACGCTACTATTACTGGGCTTAACATCACAGCTCTTCAGAGTATGAAAAGTGTTGTCACTGCTCACTGCTACCAACTTTTTCATTTTAAAATACAGACAAAATGAGCCTTAATAACTGCTTAAAAGCCATAACCCTAGTTTTGGCCTGCAATTAATGATTTATCCAATCATTTTATTCTAAGAGATAACTTCAATAAAGACAGAATCTGGATCTCAAGACATGTAGTGTAGTCGACATGTCAGAAGTTGCCATTTCCTCAGTGTCTACCACATACTAGACAACTGACCAGATCCTGTACATAATGTGTATATAGCTACATAGAGACACAGATATACAACCATCCCGATGATCCTGACATCTTAACTGTCCCCATTTAACAGCTAAGGTACATGAGACTCGGTGTGCCCAAAGCCAATCCTTTGGAGTGTGGGTTTAAATCTAGGCTATATGACTCTAAAATCCTTTGTTCTCTTCACTGGACTGGGCAGCTTTAAGCAGTGTTCTTCAAAACTGCCCCAGGTCTCTAAGACCACATTTCCCAAGTGTTTGAAGAGGTCCAGAGGAGGGAAAGCATGCTTCAGTGCTAAGAGCCAAGGGCTTCAGGCCCTTGACTTACTGGTTCAAAACAATCAAAGCACACAGAACAAAGAGCTATTCTTAGATGTGTATCAGCAAATCTTAGTAAATCTTATGGAATTAGTTTTTCATAAATTATTACCCTTAAAAGCCACAAGACAATGTTCAGGTAGATAACTTATAAATTATTCCTAATTTGGTATAAATACCCTAGAAAGATAAACCCCACACAAAAAATGGCTATTTTAAAAGTCAAAATAGAAAAATTTCTATTTGTCCCATAATTAAGTGGCCATTGGAAGATAATTTTTTTTTCAACATTCTGTTAAGTCATCTTAAATTAGGCCCGGGAAAGAAATGGAATCCCTTTTAGTAATGACTTGTTTTCTTTGAAAGTTCATGTTTGGGTCAGCCAAGTTTTAACGGTAAAATTATATTGCTGTGTTGTCAAGTGGGGAGGGGGAGCCGCTGGCTATTTGAATCAACTGCAGGATGCCTTATCAGCCTTATACTTAAGCAAAAGACATCATTGTTAGAGAAAAGGCTTGCCCAGGGGCTTTACTCAAGTGTCCACACAGAACATTCAGGGACCTGTATCTCCTAGAAAGAGATGTTTCCAGAACTTGGGGTTTTATTGGGTCAAGGAAATATCTATGTTAAAAGATTTTCCTTTTGCTATCTTATGCTCTTAGTGAGGCACCAAAATGTGGGGGAATGTCTTTTTTTTCTTTTCTTTTTTTTTCTTTTTCCTTGAAACAGTCTTGCCGTACAGCCCCAAGCTAGCCTCTACCTTGCAATCTTCCTGCCCCAGGCTCCTGACTACAAGGATTCCAGATGTGTCTCACAGCCTCCTAATGCAGCCATTGTACAGTTGTGAAGCCATCATGACAATGAGAAGGCAATCATTCCACTCAAGGAAGGACAGGAAGTCCTTAAGGAACCATGGGCTCTTCAGTGATCGTACTTAGCAGCCAGAGCATAAAGAAAGAAGAAGACCATGCAAGGCCAGCTTTCCTACAGTTTGCCATTTAATGGGAGACTCAGAAGCATCTTATCACAGACCGAGGTGAAAGGTTTGGGCTGTAGTCAGTTTATTTAAACTGTAGAATTACTTCCAAGTAAAGAACAGCAATTGGGAGCAGACCACTGGAAGCTGAGTTGTCCTCCTTCACTGTGGAAACTGTCTGCCAAGCAGGAAAAACCAAGGGCCACCTAAACACACCGTACAGTCACACCACACTCTGTAGCTTGAGTAAACTAAAGCTCAATCCCCAGCTGCACACGTCCACATCCCCCTACCCCCCACACCCCGTCAGCTCTCACATGTAGGGACTGATTGAGACTATTGAAGTGCATGATCTAAAAGTTCTGTAATATACTATTTTAAGGGTTAGGTTTAAATGATTTATCCTGCCACAGCGGACGGAACATACTCCACACTGATACATGGCTTCTCCTCCACTGTGCTTTACCAGAGAAGGAAAAGGCCACCATCGTCTTTAAATCTCAGCAGCTTACGCAGCATTCTAACATGAGATACATTCTTAAAAGTAAGTGAATTATAAAATGCTCTTTTATCCATACTTATGTAAACATCCATGAAGAAGCATAGTATTGGCCTTTAAGGGAAACCACTAAACATGCACGTTCCTAGTGTATAACAGGAGTCTTTACCCGTAACATCTGGGGCCAGCCACTAGGGGCGCTGCTCTTCACAGCAGGGAAGGATCCCTGCCACCTAGAACATCTTTTGTTCTCTGATGTACTTTGTACAGTACTTTAGGGAAGGGGTCAAGGTTACTGAGTAACTCAAAGACTGATTTCTTTACAAGACCTGAAAATTGTTCCTAAATACATTTTCCTGCCATGCACAATTAAGCCCCTGCATTCAACGCGGACGTATGTTTCCCACATTATAGGAAAGCATCAGGACATCTCCGTTTCCGGAGGCAGTACCATCTACAAGATGAGTTTTTTTCATCATGTTGCCTGTCAATTTACAACATCTCAGAAATGCTGTTCTTAGGTTTGCTAACTTTACTGTGTCCTCTGTATCTGTACAACTATAATCAAAAGTATGTTTTATGTTTTCCAGCATGGGGGATGGGACTGTACACATCCAGGCTTGGCATGTGCTTAAAAAGTGTTCTACTGATAAGCTACAACCCTCCCCTTTTTCTTGAGATGGGAGTCTTGTTATAGTGTCCCAGGCTAATGTTAAACTATTGGACTCAATCAGTCCACCAGTCTACGCTTTGAACAACCACCAATTACAGGCAGGATCTTGGATTCTCTTCCTAAATTAAAGTTACTGAAGCTTAGGTATTTCATTATTAGCTTACTATTATTTAATTTCTTCTCTCCCTCCATCACATAAAACCTAGCACTAACGTCACAAAAAAGGCAGCCATTTTGAAAACAAAGGACAATAGAAAATGTGCATGTCTCTGCAAACATGGACTCTAGAGATAACTAAGCCACAAACCGCAACACATGCAACCACCAATAATCCAAAGAACAAAAGGAGACAACCCAGAGACATTTCAGACCTGCTGCAATAGGGGTGAATGTTGATACAAACACAAGATGAATGACTGAGTATTTTTATATTCTATTGCAAAAACTTTGGGCTGTGTGTCGGTCAGGATTCTGACACTGTCAATATCTTAATTGTTCTGCCATTTTCTTTTCTTTTTTCCTTAGGTTAATTAACCTTTCAGGAAGTTAACTTAGGCAAGCACTAGAAAATACTACAAAAGAAAGCCTCCTAGACACAAGCTGTGTGTCTGAATGCAGGGTCTCCCAAACAGAATGAGGAAGTCCATCCGATCCCTCCACCTCTGCCAGACCCTCTGCCATCCATCCACAGGACCATCCTGTCATCACTGATACAGCCCTTCCCTGACACAGCCCTGACCCACTGTTATCATCTGAGCTGCAGGGGCCTCGGCTTCTTTATCTGCAGAGGGAAATAAGGCTATTGAATGGGTTTGGTTTTTGTTTTCTCCAGTTCTAAGACAGCATTATCATTATGACTTTCACAGGACATTTGTGGCCTACAGACAGAATGATTAAGGAAAGGTATACACTGGGTGATAAGTTTTGTAAAATCGCTGCATTTGACTTGCTCTGAAAGAAGGAAACAAACGTTCTACATGTTACAACTTATAAGGCTACAAGGTGACCTCCCCACACTCTCACCCCCAAAGCTTGCTAGGGCTAATCAAAAACAAAGTTTGGCTCAACAAGGTTTTTTAATACATCATAAGACAGTGTACAGAGCGTGTGAGCACACACACACACACACACACACACACACACACACACACACGCCCGCCCAATATGCTCCACAGTACGAACCTCTAAATGAGGTTCCCACGCTGACGGCTAACTTTGGTTTTCTGGTTATATTGTTGCTGGAGAGTCAAACTAGGGGGTGTGTGCCTGGCATGGTAAGCAAAGTTGTATCACTGAACTACACCCTGGAGCCCAAAGAGATGGGTACGAATTATAGACAATAGCCCAAGCCTCTCTCTGGGAGCCCTATAGGACATATACACTTCTTAGCCAGACGTGAGGACACACCTATGACCTCAGATACTCAGGAGGTGGACGAAAGGGATCTGGCGTCTAGAGCTAGTTACTTCTGTACAACTATAATCAAAAGTATGTTTTATTTTTTCCAGCATGGGGGGTTGGGGTTGTTCACATTCAGGCTTGGCATGTGCTACAGATAAGCTAAAACCCTCCCCTTTTACTTGAGATGGGAGTCTCATTATCGTGTCCCAGGAGACAAAACGAAGACATACACTTTGCTAGCATATATTCTTACTCTCCAGCACTGCACGAGGCCCATGCTGTGATTTTAACTTGGAAAATGCAGAATCAGCTCATGAAAGACTTAAAGCATCTTTTCCCATCATACCACTCTCCTCAAGCGTCTCACTTCCTACTGCTCGGCATTACCAAGTGCCAGAACAGTTAGCATGCACAGACTGGAAAGCATCTATCTCAGGGTCTCCAAGCCCTGCCTCGATTCCCCCAGCCCCTGCAAGTCTACAGCCAAGGAAGCAGAGGCTCACAAGAAGCAGCTCCCGTCTCCACAGTCATCAGTCACAATCTGAATCCTGGCATCTAACCCACACCTACCTGTTTAAGCTCTGGCTGGCAAACCCTCCGCACACCTGACCCCGTGCTGGCTGATCAAAGCTGCTGAAGACAAACACGTGGTTTATAGGCAATGGAGCCTGCCAAACACGTCAAATAATTACAGAGTAATATGTGGGCTCCAACAAAGGCCTTTAAAGCTTCCTATGGAAACAGGTGGGGGAGGCTGCCCAGACTGGGGAAGGCCCCATTCTGACCTGGGTACTGACAGATGAGCAGCCATTTGTGGGGTGAGGGGAGGAAGGACACTGCAGGTGGGCCAGGTGCACAGGGAATTCAGTGAGCAGACCAACTGCACTCTTTCCTCTCAGTCCCTAGGGGGCTGCTGGTGCCCAGGGAGCAGAGTCTGCCCTGGAAGGGATGACTTCTGAGTCTGAGAGAATGTCTACACCTCATTCATGCCTTTGGATGGGCACTTCAGGCAGACTTTCAAATGCAAAATAATCCTCGGGTGTGAGCCAAAAAAAAAAGTATAGGGTCCCTGGTTTATACTGATTCAACTTCAATTTTTTGTCTCTTTCATGATGTGAATGAAAGCCATACATACATTTATGTTTGTGTGATATGTTTTTCAGTCTTTAGAAATATACACATTTTCAATTTCTTTAAAAACTTTTTTTTTTTAAATTATGTGTATGTCTGTGTATCTAAGTGTGTGTTTATGTGGAAGGGTAGGCAGGCCCAAAGAGGGTGTTAGCCCCCTCCCCACTCAGCTGGAGTTAGAAAAGACTGTGATGAAACCTGAACGCTCATCCTTTGCTGAGCCATCTCTCCAGCCCTCAAAATTTTTTTTTTTTTAAATATTTTTGATTGTTTGGTTTTCTTGATTTGGTTTCCGAGACATCAACCCTGGTGTCCTCAAACTCACTGTAAAGCTCAGGTTGCCTCAAACTCAGATCTACCAGACTCTGCCTCCAGAGAGAGGTGTTCCAGCACATATCGAATCTTCATGTTAGTCTTCATTGTGAATCTCCCCTGTGTATGTCTGTCTCTCTGTGTGTTTGTGAGTGTGTGTCTGTTGTCTGTCTGCCCACAGATTAGGATATAAAGCTATACAATACCTGCTGCCATGCTCCCTCCATGATAATGGACTAATCATCTCAAACTGTAAGCCAGCCCCAATTAAATGCTTTCTTTTAAAAGAGTTGCCTTGGTCATGGTGTCTCTTCACATCACACACGGCTCCTGAGTAACACATCTCCAACTGACTAAGACAAGGCGTTTGCCTAACTTACATTCAAGTCCTATTGTGTAAGCCTGCCACCTACACAGGACTCCAAATGCTCATGACTTACTGAAGATAGTATAATGTCCAACCTTCCCATTTGTAAACAAATTTTCAAGAAGGCAAGCTAAATCCACAGGCTAGATACCTAATTTCTCTCAACTAACCTTTTAAAGAAAACTTAAAAGTAAACTACACTTCAGTGAAACTCATTTTAAACATCCTTTTAACAAGATTAAAAGGATGACTGCCCCTCACCCACAGTGGGAAGAGAATCACCAAGGTTGAACTTAAGAAGCCTTACTTCTCAGAGCTGTAGTTAGACCCCTGGTGAAGCATGAATGTCGAGCCTGACACCTGTCAGGATCCTCGAATGTTATATCACCAGCACCCCCACATACAAGAGCCTTCTGCTTTCCACATCCTTTGTGCCTGCTTGAAAGCAGCTCAGAGGGAGGGGATCTACCTTGAGTATTAAATAAGGAAGCCGAGCCCAGTGTGGTTAATTACATACACCACTCAGTGGCAAAGTGTGGGCTTTACATGAACCTATGCTCACTTCTCAGAGGAGGGGGAAATTAAGAAAACAGAATTGGGGGGTAAGGGTAAAGACAACGCCATGGACGTCAGTAAATACCTGGGTCCCCCATGAGGGACTGAAGCAGGGCTGTCAGGCATGCATGGCAAGCCAATCTCAATGGCCCTAGCAGCTAATATTTAATAACAGCCCAATGCTGTATGTTTGTTTTCTGAAAAACAAAAGCTGTGTAAAGTTTGGGAACAGATGCTCATGCTTCAAGGGCACCGCAGACAAGCAACCAGTACCTGAGCAGTAATGGCTTTCTCGGAGCTTGAAGTTACCGTTAGAGGAGCCAGGATCGCTCGGTATTAGAACATTTCAAGTAGAGAGTATTGGGTTTCCCAATACTGTGCCACACAGCACAGGGGGCTGTGTCTCACACACCAGGATCACCTTCACTCATCCTCACACCTCCACAGAACAGACGCTGCTGCTATTACTCTTTTCTCACAAACGAGAGGCTAAAAGTTGCCAGTCAGGAGGCTAGAGGCGTGGTTCCGCTTAGGAGTGCTTTCTTCAGTTCCCAGCTCCCACAAGGCAGCTCACAACTGTCTGTAACTGCTTCTCCAAAGGACCCTGTGCGCGCCCTGCTGGCCTCTGTGAGCACTGCATGCATGTAAAGTGACCCACAGACACACATGCAGGCAAAACGTTGATACACTTAAAAAACAAAACAAAACAAACTTACCCAGTCAGCAAGTACATCAGACTAAAGACAAACCTAGTTATGAGTCTAAACCACTCAGACACTTTCAGTAACTAAAAGCTGGGATTATAGGCAGATTTCTCCCTAACAGTCTTCATTTTACAGCCCAGTTCCTGACTGACTGACTCCATTATTCAAGTTTATCAAGGTCTGATCTTTATACTTAGTGATACACCTGGAATCCAACCATAAATCATATTGTCACACTGAATTTACATAACAACTAGCCTAAAGAAACTACGTAGCTTCTCTCTCTCAGACACCACTTCACTCTCCCCAGTTTGGTAGCTGCAGTAACCTATGGCCTGAACCGATTAAATGGAAAATTCCAGAAATAAACAAGTCGTAAGTTTTGACTTGCGTTCTATTCTGAGTCTCATGAGGAAATCTCACCCAGGATGTGAATCACCCCTTTGTTCATCCAGCACTGTCTACAAACCCCATTTCCATCTGACAGCCATCTCAACTATTTACGATAGTCAGGTGACCAAGTGGAGCTAAGGCTCCACTCTAACAAACGGAGGTACGCCAGAGAAGCTGCAGAATCCGTGTCCAGCAGAAGCTAAGTATTTTAGACATCTTTCCTAATTGTTGTCGGACCATCTTACTCTACTTGTAAAACAGGGATAGTTGCTAATCAGACTGAAGTATAAATTGAACCAGTAAGTAAGTACCAGGGCTAGAGACGCTCACTGGCTAAGAGAGCTCTTTCACTAGGTGGATCTCTGAATTGGAGGTCAGCCTGGTTCTTTTATAAAAGCAAGTTCCAGAACAGCCAAGCTGGGAGGTGGGGGTGAGGAGGATAGGGAGATGGAAATAAGGGAAGGGGCTAGGGAGATAGGAGATGGTGAAAGAGGGAGGAAGCATGAGTTCTTTCAAGGACTGGAGTTGGGCTTCCAGTACCAGTCAGCCAGCTTGTCACTCCAGCTCCAGGGGCATCTAATACCCTCTCCCAAGACAGGCACATGCACATGTGCAGGCACAAACTATTGAGGGGTGGGGCTTGAGGGCAGGCAGCGTCCTTTAACAAGCAAGCCCAGCTTTTCCTGGTTCGCTGGCTTCCCTCACCAGATTCAAATAATGGTCAGTACCAATTGTACCTCCAAAACTGAGCTAAATAAGCCTGTTTTCTTTGTATTACTCATCTTCCGGTCTTATATTAAACCAAGAAAAGGAAAACCAATACAACAGGCACTACCTGCGGTCCCAGCTACCCACTGGGGGTCTTGGGATAACTTCCTATGGATAAGGGAGGAGGGAACAGCTGATAAGCAGAAGCCAGACAGGAAGCCGAGTGTCAAGCCAAAAAACCGAAGGACTTAAAGTTAGACTATAGAAATCCTGCCTGCACTGTCTGATTAGATTCCTTAAATGTCTTAGCATGTGTGCCCCCGCCCCCGCCATGGCATCTTCTCTCTCCCCAGCTGATTTGATAGCTTGTCTCAGTCCTTTATCCTCTCAGGTATCCCACCGATTCTTTGGTCCAGGTGGTCACAGTGGGCGAGATATGAGCAGAAATGAGAAACAGTAAAATAGGGGAAAAGGGGGATTGAAGAAGCAGGAACGGAAAGGAAGTGGCCTTTTCTGCCACCATGGATGGCCACAGCACTGAGAAAGACAGGCCTAACTCCTGCTTCTCCTCAGCTTCCCCTTTCCACACCAGGCTTCACCGGGTCCCCTCAGAGGTAGCCAGGCAACCAGGCCCTGCACACACACACACACACACACACACACACAAAGAAGAGGTGCCAGGCCAGGCCAGACAGGTCTTCAAACAAACGGGATAACTGTTAACCTATAAATACCCACAAGGTGATGGAAACAGATAAGAGGCAAGCATTACAGTTGTCTGACCCTCGGATCTACAACATCGGAAAATAAAGAGCCCATGGAGACACTGCTGGGAAGGGAAGTGGTCACCAAGACCAGGAGGAAACACCAGGCTTGATTCAGTACCTGCAGGAACCAGCTAGAGAAGCAGGGAGGCTCTTTTTTCATGACAGGGGAGATTCCAGTATGGATTTTGTAGGATATACTTTATTGCTCAGGGCCCTGGGGCCAGATCCTGGTCCTCCTCTGTGGATGGCTGAGACGAGCAGGACCTCCATTAAAAAATGTGGGCAAGAAGGTATCCACTCAACTAACAGAACCCCTTGATCTGCTCAGTTTGAGGACAAACAGCAGATCTAAACAAATACTTATTGGAAAAAAAAAAAAAAACACAACTTAATCAGTAAAAAATCATCCACTTGCCACTACTCAAGATGAAAGTGTAGGGATACGCACCCCAGTAAGACTGAGCCCCGTGTAGGGGATATGCACCCCAGTA
>JANHMN010000015.1:24573231-24658893 GCA_030674055.1 Rhabdomys pumilio
CCCGTGTAGGGGATATGCACCCCAGTAAGACTGAGCCCCGTGTAGGGATACGCACCCCAGTAAGACTGAGCCCCGTGTAGGGATACGCACCCCAGTAAGACTGAGCCCCGTGTAGGGGATATGCACCCCAGTAAGACTGAGCCCCATGTAGGGATATGCACCCCAGTAAGACTGAGCCTAGGGCCTCGCTAGGGAAACTCTTTGCTATGGCCTCCAACCCTCCATGTTTGTTCAAGAAGGCATATTTGTTACATGTTTTTCTCCTGTGGCTTTTTGTGTTCTAATTTAAATTAAAAAAAAAAAAAAAAAGAGCAACAGGGTGGTCGTGGCACACACCTTTAATCCCAGCACTGGGAGGCAGAGGCATACATAAATGAGTTCTATATAAATGGTCTACATAATGAGTCTACACAAATGAGTTCCAGGACAGATGGGTCTACACAGAGAAACCCGTCTCAAAACATATAAACACACAAACACACAAACACACACACACACACACACATACACACAGAAGGAAGGAAGGAAGGAAGGAAGGGAGGAAGGGAGGAAGGAAGGAAGGAAGGAAGGAAGGAAGGGAGGAAGCAAGCAAGCAAGCAAGCAAGCAAGCAAAGTGACTGAGTCCAAATAGGTTTTCTAAAAATTTATCCTCAGATTATTTAAATTTGCTCAGAAAAATAACGTTTCTCAGAAAGGAAATGCTAAGGGCAGCTTCTCCGGCCTAAACAAAGCCGGGTTTGTATGTGTGAAGTAACAACAGCAGGTAACCCTACACACCTCACTCATGAGGCAACTTCCCTCAACCTCCATCCCGTACCGCTCTGACTTTTGGTTACTGTTACCGCTATTAATCTTCCCCCCAGTCCACTCAGCCAGCCCACCCAATGATTGAAGACCAACAGTAAAATACCTAAAAAGATGTGCTTTCAAGTTTAAGAAAACCAATACACACGTTAACATTCAGATACATACATTTAAAACTTGCGCTCTGAGGAAATGTTAACGAGAAATACACTCCAACCACCGCTGAAGCTTCAGAAAGTATGGACATAAAGAAGTCAAACACTTCCTACACTTTCTTTGTGAGGTTTACCCAGAAGATCATTGCAGACTTGCCTGCCCTGCGCTCGAGCTGAACCAGCCTGGTTGCTGATGTCAGGTGACAAGTTACTTAGTGTCGGGAAGCCAGTTAAGTGTATGATTAAACATGCTTCCCCCCAGCTCCACCCCAGATGCTATCAAATTTGCTAAACAAAAGGTTCTGCAGCTGGCCAGCTCCAAAGGCATACACACACCACATGCCCTACTGCGAGCCATCTCACTTTGCCAAATCTTCCTGCAAGCCATTACACACAAATTCCAAATCTCTTCTAATCTCTACACTTTTTCTTTTGTTTTGTTCATAATTCAGCAGAAACCAACTGAAAGCATGAAAGAGAACTGGCTAGATCGCTTTGCAGGCTAACTGATGCCTCAGATGAGACCAGGAGATCCCAAAAATTGTCTTCTGAGCCCCAAAGCACACACGCACACACAATGAATGTCAACAAGGCATACAAGGGAAAGAAATAAAAACTGGATGTTTTCATGAAATTTAACAAATATTTTAAATTTTTGATTCACAATGTCTCTAAAACACTATGGAGTAGCTGATCTGAGGTTTCTCATCTGCACTCATCGGTGCTCCTGAGACACTCCCCCCTTCCCTTTCCTTCTTCACCTCTAAACTATTCTCCTGTGAGAACTATTCATAGGGAAAAGAGACTGTTAACTAAGCAACTGGATTCACATTAGCTTCTACCCACAGTTCAAGGCTAGTGCAAGAACGTGCAGATTCCCTGCACAAATCATTCCCCTATGCTTTTCTGGTGGTAATGAGGACTCCCCAGATGTGCCTTACAAGTGCACGCAGACAGTCCAGACACAGGGAAATAACAAGGAAGTCTCTCCAAGTGACTTAAGTGTGTTATTCATCTGACGATTTCTGTCTTTTATAAAATCACGAACATGAAATGCGTTTAATGCAAAAGTCTCTTTCTCATAGTTCTTTTCACAATAAACTGCGACTTTATTTATGAGTCCAATTAGGTCTTTCCATTAGATCAAGGTCTGAAGACAGGGTGAACTATTAAAAAAAATGGTGAAAAGAAATTCTTAAACATTAAATTGTTCATGCCTATGTTTTATTTATTCACATATGTGCAGCAATATAAACTATGTTCAACAATGTGCATGTATCATAAAGAACATACTGGAAATGTTAAAATGCGTATTTCTCATCATAATGATTATCATATACACCAGGGAAAATTCTAATGAGCACATAACATGCCGGTCTGATCAGAATTACCAATGTCTATCTGTACCCAAAGATACACACAAAGTCGACTCTTATGGTTGTATTAGCAAAAGCAACAAATTCTAAAGATAATCCAAATATCAGTCAACAAGAAATGCTGTATCTTCAACTAACCATACAATTAAGTAGTATATGTCAATTAAAACAAGTGGGCTGAGAGGCTGGAGATGGCTCAGCAGTTAAGAGATGGCTGTTCTTCTAAAGGACCAGGGTTTGAATCTCAGCACCCACTGGGCGACTCCAGCCAGCAGCTGCTAGTGAGCACCTTTAATTCCAGCACTTGGGAGGCAGAGGCAGGCAGATCTCTGGGAATTCTGGGACAGCTTGATCTACAGAATGAATTCTAGGACAGCCAGGGTTACACAAAGAAATTCTGTCTCAAATAAGGGAGAGGGAGAGAGCGAGAGCAAGAGCAAGAGAGAGCAAGAGAGAGCAAGAGCGAGGGGCAGGGGGGAGAGACTCCAGGGAAGTCCGATTCCCCTTTCTGGCTTCCATGGGTACTGGGCACACAAATTGCAGGCAAAACAGTCATACACATAAAATAAATAAAAATAATAAGCAACTTATGAGCTACAGCTACTTACAGCAACATTTGTGACCCAAGTTTGTCAAGCTGAAACCTAAAAGCCAGCTTGATGTGACACACATTGTAATCCCAAAAGAGAGCAGAAGGAGACGCTCTAAAGATGGATTTAACTATTAACTGTAATTGTATTTCTAGAATGGGGTACTTACTACATGGGGTAGGAGACTGGGGAAAGCACTTGAATTATTTGCTGTGCATGTTTCTATGTTTTTACATTAAAATAAAAAAAAAAAATTCAGGCAGAGGCAGATGGATATATGTGCTCCAGGCTAGCCTGGTCTACACTGATCTACACAGAACTACCTAGAGAAACATGGTCTCTAATTTAAAAAACAAAAACAAAAAATAAAACTATACTTACTGCTAGTGTTCCAATTTTTTTTTAAAGAGGGACTCACAATAGTCCAGGCTGAGCTTGACCTCAGAGATTCACCTTCCTCAGCATCCTTACTAAGGTAAAACAGGTCTAGATCATCCTTTTTAAGTCAGAGTAAATAAAAGCAAGGTGTCAGGGTATCTGTAAGTTTTGTTTGTTGGTGTTATTGTTTTTAACTTTTTAAAACTTTATGAAAGCAAGTTTCTGGAGCAGTGTCTATGTTTCCAACATTATCAGTTACTTGGCACTAAATAGTGAAGATGTAAGAAAGAAAACAGATGCCAGCCAGTAACTCCCGAGAGTCCGGTAAAAACACCCAGTCACACTGATAGCTCGTTTTGTTTTTCTCAAAGTAAAATACTTGGAACATGCTAGCAAATTCTTCAGTGATCATAAATAATCAAAAGACTTTACATGGCTTTCCTGACCAAAGCCGCGAGAGCAAAGGAAGGGCCTAAGAGACAGCAAAGCACTATGGGTTAACGTTTATGCAAACACTAACTTCATTGAGGGACGCCTTCTACACTTTTATCATTGTTTAGTTTATGTAGCCTGGAGGAGTACAAAAGGAAAACCCAAGAAGCAGCAGGAGGCACGGCTAAGCTACTGACCCATCTTCCAACTCCCAAGACACTAACTAACCAGTATATCCGGAATAAACACTCTATATCCTGGCTCACAGGGATTTCCCAATTCTGAAAATCCCGCACGCTGTAATGTTACATCGCTTGGCTGTTTGTTAGAAAGGAGAGCCATTGTACTTCAGTAAAACTTAGTCCTCTGCACAAGGTTATTTTAAGTATAAGGCTAAGACAAAGCCAAACTGAAAACCCTCAGAACTTAGTTCAGATAAGGAAATCAGGATGTCCTGGGGCATTTGGAGCTCAACGCTGGACTCCTCCTAATGTGTGGGAGGCCTCGGATTTGATCCTCTACTCTGTTAAAACAAAACACTCAGGATGTCCTTCCTCTGTGCACAAGCTTGGCTCTGAGTAAAGCAACAGAGTCTGCAGGAAAGGGGCCACAGAGGAAGCTCTCTGACCAGAAGACTAGGAGGCAGGTTGGCAACACATTTGCATTTGCACCCTAGTTTGGGAAGGACTGAAGCAGACCTGGGGACAGGAAATGGTGATGGTTTGCTGGTGGCTGGACTGATCCAGTGTCTGGGAAGATGAAGTTAAATCAAGAGATCAGGGGATGTTGGGGAGCAGTGACATCAGACGGTGGGTTACTAATGGAGGGGAGAGACAGATGGACAGCTAGATGAAGGGACACTCCTATAGATGGGAAGACAGGAAAGCAGGTTTGAAAACAAATGCAAGCAACTCAAGGGCTTTCTAACTGAGCAGAGACACCCATTTGGAGGTGGCATTAATATATGAATCTAGAGCTCAGGACAGAGTAGGAGACAGAGACACCACAGGTGGGGGTGAAGGATAAGAAATGCTGATACAGAGCAGACAGCTAAGAAACAGCAGCAGCTGAGGGGAAGAAAAGCGGGAGCCTGTAGGGGTGGCTTGGACTCCGGGGATGGAAAAATCCAACATGCAACCTCTTGTCAGCTTGAGAATAAAAGGTGATTTTAGCTTCCTTCCTCAAACTTTCCAGGATTCTCAATAATATTGTCACTTATTATGCAAAACTTACGAAGCATCTGTTTCCAGTTCTGCAGGGTCTGTAGATGGGCTTACGTTCATAATGTAATGAATTATTACAGCCCCAGCCTCATGACCAACGACACACCTCGCCCAGCCTCTGGGCCAAGGTCTGGAATCCCAGCAGGGATAGTTGACCCATACACAGATGGTCCAGTGACCTTGAGTTCATTAGCATACTGCTCTAATCAAATGAGCTAAGCAAGCAGCAACAGGCCCTGCCCCGTTTGTCCCACTGCCCACTGAGACTCCGGCCAAAGTCCCTCCACTCGGAACCATTTCCTATAAGCAAATGGTTGCCTGAAAACCTTCACCAGGACACAGGAGGTCCAAGGCTCACCAAAAATATTTGCTCTTTGGCTCTAAATCGAGTTGATGTTTACTTATAAGCTACTTGCCCAATAAACAGAAGTGTTTCGTTAACGTTAATGCTGGTAGCCACTAAGACAACCTACTGAATAACCAATGCCTTTTATTCTGGTAAGGCTAAAAAATATTAGTGGGGGTGGGTGGGCAAGGAAGTGATCAAATACGTCTAAAGTCAACAAGGACTTAAGATACAATATTCTACCTCCTACCAGCCCTTTGACCCTCCTCTGTTTATAAAATATTGGATATTTGTTTTGTTTTTTTTGGGACAGGGTTTCTCTGTGTAGCACTGGCTGACCTAGAATTCACTCTGTAGACCAGTCTGGCCTCGAACTCAGAAATCCACCTGCCTCTGCCTCCCAAGTGTTAGGATTAAAGGCGTGCGCCACCACCGCCCAGCAGATATTTGTTCTAACAGTATTGGCCTGCAACAGTATCTGTCATGGTTCAGTCTAAGAGTTATCCGTTATCCTCCCTATTGTGTGTTTAAATATTCAAATGTAGATATCTGAATAGTTCTAGAGAGAAACGAGGATCCCTTAGAACAGCGTCAGTTGGTTGAAGAACTACAGCTTTAAAGTCGTGCAAGCATGAAGACCTATGTTAAAGAGACACACGCAGGCACAAATTAAATGCATCCCATACCTAATCCCCAACTTCAGCTCAAGAGAATACGCTGGACAAAAGCACTTTGTATCTAGATCCATCCCACCCAGCACTCAAAGCCCATGACAGTACAATTCTCTATCATTACACTGACAATCAAGAGAAAAGTTCTGTAAAATTCACTTTTGATTTTTGCAAATTCCCATGTTTACATAATATTTTTAAAAAAAGAGAGAATATCAATCTACATTAAAGGGAGCAGATACAGGAAAATCGGTAGAGTACGTGGTCTTAAGGAAAAAAAAAAAAAAAACAACCCTGGTTCAATCACCACCAACATATGTAGGCAGGAAGTTAAATGAGTGACCCTCTGGGGTCTACTGAGCACTCAGGGGGTGAGGGAAGGAAGACCACGGTCATCTTCAGCTCCAAAGTGAGTTCAAGGTCACCCTAACTATGAAAGAGATGGACAGGCAGTGGTGGGACAGGGGGAGGCAGGGACACACAAAGAGATAGAAAGACAGGCAATTTGCACATTTCTTTAACTCTGATGTAACTGGGATTACAGGCATGCACCCCTCTGGTTGTTTGCTACAGGCATTCTACACAAACTCTCTGCTAACTAAATTAAGCCACAACACTAAAAATATATTTGCACATACTGATTTATTGATTTGGAAAGTATGTAAGGCACTATTGGAATATGTTTTATTTTTCAATGCGGTATTTTTTTTTTAAAGAATAATTTTACTAAAGTAATTCTTGGGATAAGTGGCCTATCTTTCCAGGAAGAGAAAATTTAAGACCTGAACTTTGAACACTTCTATTCAAATGGATTTTACTATAATTGGTGCTGGGAGGAAAAGAAGCATAAAGACGGGGCGCTAAAAATAGATTCTGCAAAACTTGGGGGGCAGAAGTTGTGAGACCAACACTAACAATTGGCAAAGTGTGGTATCTCTAGAATTAAAATAGGAAATCTGAGCCCATTCCCAGAAGGTTGTCACGAACTGCCATAGTCATCGGGGCTCTGGGGTGGCTCAGCACTTCAGAGGTCCTCAGCTCAGGGGACAGCCTTATAAGGAGACTGTGCTAGAGAGCAGATAAGAGCAGCCACCAAGCACTTAACATTTCCAGAGGCCTTTGCAAATGTTAACTCATTCCTCCTCGTGGAATTCACTCCAAGAGTGAGGGGAAAAGATCTCTGATTAATTAAAATTAATTATAGCAAGGTGGAGAGGGAGCTGGCCACCTTCTTCAGGCACCTGGCTCCAGGCCAGACAAGTCTAATGAACAGAGGGAGGAGAGTTATTTCTCAATTTTGACAGCAAGTGAGGGACAGGCTCCCCCTCCCTCTCCTATCTCCCACAGAGTCCCCACAAGATTCCAGACCTTAAAATAACTGAGACTCCCACTTCAACAGTCTAGGACAGGAGAGGCAAAGCCCAGAGCAGGGTCTGGTGTAGACACACAAAGGGGAGTGAAATGGACTCTCTTCTTCGGGGAAAGAAACTTAGCAACTCCAATTACTGTGCTAGTAAAGAACAAAACAAGCCAGGTGTGGTGCTTTAATCCCAGAATTCAGAAGGTAGAGGTAGGAGATCTGTGAGTTCGAGGCCAGCCTGAGTTTGGGGAAGCCAAGACTACACAGAGAGACATGGGAGGGAGGGAGGGAGGGAGGGAGGGAGGGAGGGAGGGAGGGAGGGAGGGAGGGAGGGAGGGAGGGAGGCAGCAACCTATAGAGTCAACAGAGGATGAATGGCCTCCTTGACCATTTTAAATTAGGAAAACTTCAAAATGAGTTACAACTGTTAAGGATTTTGAGGCTCTAAGATATTTTGAAGTTGGATGCTGTAAATAAAGAACAACAATTATACACTTCAACAAACTAAGCCAGGTGCACTAGCCTGCACTCCTTGAAAACAGGAAGTGAGAAATCAGAGAGGATCAGGGGTTCAAGGCCAGCCCTGTTTTAAAGCAAAGCAAGGCAAGACAGGGCCGGGCAAAACTAACTGCAGTCGTCAGACAGCTAAGAGAGGCTGAGGAGCTTGTAAAGAGGCTTATTTGGTGCACGATTCTGGTGACTTGGTGTGTCCCAACTAGAGCGCCAGCTGCTTCACAACACCACGGAGACTGCTTCCTAACAAGCCACCATCCCACCAGTCAGGGAGAACTACTGTGGACTAATTCCTTCCGTGATCTGAACTCCACATCACTGGAGCAAGGCCTTCAGCACAAGAACTCTGTGAGACAGACTCAAGTTCATCCACACCAATAGCACAGATATGAAAGGGGTAAGTAAAAACAGTGGGCACACAATGAAAACGGTAAGGCAGTGCCCAACTGCAGCCCTACAAAGCCCTGTAACTGAGAACATCCATCCCATTGGTCAGCTGGAGCAGGTCACACCAGGCCCTTAGGAATCCAGGAAGTTGGCACCCATCAGTCAAGTTTCCTGTCACCTGTCTTCCGGGTACTCTTCAATTGATTCTGATTCTCTTCCAGCTTTGTTAACAGCTCTTGGTCCTGTCCTGAGGACCAAGTCGGCTCATTCTGCTGCACCACCTGGGAATTAGAGATTCTAAGACCAAGAGCCAGCATGGTGGATCAACACCCTGGTATTTCCAAGAGGCTAAGTGAGGCTTGAAACAAGTGCACTCCTGGAATAAAGACATTCAAGGGATGCCAGGGAGAAAAAGCGCTTTCTCTTTCTTTCTCATCCAAACAGCTTGCACGACTTTGCATGCATAAGAAAAAGAAGGGCTTAGCATGGCTGCTGTAGCAGTTACCTTTTTTTTTTTTTTTTAAATAGTAACTTTTAAAAATATAAAAAGTTTCATTACAATGACTTTTCAATTTTTCTTTTTTTTCTTCAGGAATAACTCTCTTCCGCTCTAACTCCCCCTTCTGGCTAGAGGCTTAACAAGTGGTGGCCAGTGATCATCTGAAACCCAGAGACAGATGGACAAACTCCAAACAGGCACGACATGCCTCTCAGGAAGGTGCAGGGTGACACAGTCTTTCCATGTCCCAACATACATCCTGTTCAGGGGAACCGCTCAGCTGGAGCATTGGAGATGGGCAGGTTTTAGACACCCTCATTTTTCTCCCAAGACTGAGTCCCACATTATAAAATAATCCATAAAAATGCAATATAAGACTCTTCCATATGCCCTATCCATGGAGAGCCCACCAGCAGGGCTCACGAGGTCTTTAGCTTTTCTTGAACAACAAAAGACCAAAACAAAACAAAGCAAACCTAATACCACAGACATAGATAGGTATCCTAGGGGTGATATCTGCAGATGACTTTCCGTCTGCCCAGCCCCCAAGCCCGCTGTCCCACCCATCTTCTCAGACTTACGACTCTGGGGGTTACCATTTCCCCACTTGAGGGAGCAGAAAGGGCTGAGAGCAGGAAAGGGGAGACGGCATCTTATCCAAGGATATCATTTCTAATTACTTTTATTCAAATTAAAAAAAAAAAGGTCACCTGTGGAACAGGACTGAGGTGCCAATGACAACAGACAGGTGATTAAAAAAAAATTGTTTAAAGTATCCAAATGTGTTAACACTCCCCTGGCTCCCTCTTCACACAAAACTAGACAGACTCAAACTTTTCCCGCTCTATCTTCCCTTCAATTTTCCAATTCCTTTTTTAAAAAATTTTATGCATGAGCATTCTGTCAGTGTGAGTATGCCTACCACATGTGTGCCAATGCTGAAGGAAGCCAGGAGGGCATCGGATCCCCAGGAACAAGAGTTACACACAGTTGCAAGCTGTATGCGGATGCTGGGAATAGAACCCCCATCCTTCCGGAAGGGCAGCCAGTCCTGTCTTATCTCTCCAGCCCTTCTACTTCCCAATTCTTTAGGGACTATGAAACTCTCAGTCTCTGGGGCCCACGTCTCTGCCTCTTTAAATCTTCACCCTGACCCCACTGACCTAAGACCATCCTACATGCATTTCTCACTGCTGTCCAATTATACCCCATTTCCAGTCACGATCCTGTCTCTTCATGTTTTCACTGGGGTCCTCCCAAATAGGCAGGAATACTGTGTCTCTAACTATTTCTGCATCCACCAGAAAGGCCAGGGCAATGCCAGGCTGTCGGCCTCTCTTCAGCAAATACCATTCCTGCATCCCAGGGGAGTCATTCGGCCTCCCAAGTAATCAATGTTCTCTTCGCCATCTGTCAACCTGAATCAAGGAATTCAAGAAAAGAAGGCAGGCACTGAGTTGCCAAAGAGCTTCCAGTTACTCTGAGCAAAAGTGCCAGGATGCATAAAATTTCAGCTACCCCATGAACTCAATGGGAATTCACACTCAAGCACTATTAAGGGTAGAAAATGCCAACGTGAAGTGAAATTCCACTCTTGTGACGGACAGGATGAGTCAAGACAGAGGTTTCCATTACATCTGCTCACTTCCTAGACTCACACTCAAACAACATGTGTGCTAGCTTTGTGAAGGGTGTGCTCCACAGAAACGTTCTGGAAACAATTAAGGAGGCCTGTGGGCTGGGGTTAATGATGGCTGCCCTGCCCACACGGGAGGACCTGAGCTACACTTCTCAGGCAATGTTTGGCTCCTGGTATGCTGTGGGCATCTGTAAAACAGCCCTTCCCAGGAGGGCAAGAACACCGCGACTGGCTTAGTACCATTTAGTGGCTTCCACACTGAGGCCGCGGTGCTTCCTCTTGTCCTCACAGGGAAAGGTGGAAAGGAAATACGTGTGGCACTGTGACCAATCCCAGGAAGAGACATTGCTATTTAAATGTAAGCTCCTTCCAGGTGTCAAACTGACTAGCTGTTCATCAACTGCAGGTCAAGCCGACCAGAATTGTCTCTGTCCTCACCCCAAGAGCAAACCAAACATGTGACCAGAAAAAGATTCAGGACAACCCCATAGGCTCTGAGACGCATGTCCACACTGAGACATCTATAAACCAATATGGTTTACGTATACCCCAGCAACACACCTGACAAACGCTGGAGGGGATTTTAAAAAAGTGAATGAGAGCCAGTGATGGGCACAACTTCAATCCAAGCACTCAAAGGCAGAGGCAAACAATCTCTGTGAATTTAGGGCCAGCCTCGTCTACATGGAGTTCCAGAATAGTCAGGGCTATGCAGACAGAATATCTGACTCATAAAAGGGGGAGGAAAGAACGAAGGAATGAAGAAAGGCTCAGACCCAGGTTTAATTTCCAGCACCCACGAAGCAGCTTACAATTATCTGTAACTCCAAGTCTGGAGGACACTATGGCCTTTGGTCTTTCGGGATACCAGGCACACACGTGGTACACAGCATCAGCAGAGATGAGCAGGCAGAAAGACATATCAAGTACCTCATCAGAGAACTAACATTTCTCATTGTGTCCCCCAGAAACCATCGGCTAAGTGGGCTGACTGTAGTGGTACCTAGTACCGTATCAGGTGTGCACGGGCAAAGCTTTGAGAAGGGGGTAGAAAAGTCACAGTGTGTCCCAGCGAGGTGCTGCACATCAGTCATGGGCATGGCAGCCTGGCACCGAGTCACAGGACCCAATGTGACCAACTATGAAGAGCCATTCTGTATTATCTTTAAGTTTCAGGGGATGCAGGAAAACAGGCCTTGGCAGGTGTACTCAGCTCAGTGTTTCAAGAGAAAGGTTGGCAATAAACACCAATTGTCTTTAAAAGAATTCATACTCTTTGCCCCAGAAACTCCATTTCTAAGACTTCAAGGGAAGGAAACCACTTAAGAGTATACACAGTCTTAACTAGGAGGGTATACGAACGGTGTATACTGAAAGCCTAGAAGCCAACGTCTGGGCAAATTCATGCTATGACGCGGAATGAAGAAGTTTAAATGTTGTAACGGAACTGTCTCTGCTGGGTTTGAATCACGTGTCACACTGTACAAGAAGCCCCTCGATACCCAAGCTGCAGGCCGGGAGCTGGGACCCTAAAATTCAGGGGAGAGCCCCCTGGCCACAGGCAGACTTAAGAAATCTCACAATTCCTTGTACTTGGAATGACAGCGGCCCTCTTTCATTCCTTTAAACATCCAGATTTCCTTCGCTGACATCTTTTGCCACCTACAGCTAGAATGAAGAGTCATCTTACAGCCTATTCTGCATCGCAACAAATATGTCTCTACTATACGCACACACGGTAAACGGAAAAACAGAAATCAAAACACTCAGATTTCATTTGTCAAAAATGTATGCGTTTGAGAAGGAGTCGTGGGGGCTGGAGAGAAGGCTCAGCGGTTAGGAGCACTGACTGTCCTTCCAGAGGGCCTGAGTTCAACTCCCAGCAACCACATGGTGGCTCACAACCATCTGTGATGAGATCTGGTGCCCTCTTCTGGTGTGTGAAGACAGCTACAGCGTAATCAACATACATAAAACAAATAAATAAATCTTTTAAAATATGTATGTATAAACAAACTGAAGGTGGAATTCTGTCTGTCTCTCTTCCCCTCAGACTGGGTCTCAGTAAATAGACCAGGCTGGCCTCAAATTCCCCAACTTCCTGTCTCAGTTTCCAGAGTGCATAAGCCTACGCTGCCAGGCACAATTTGTTCATTTCCTTTTCTTCTACTACATGTTCTGATGAGGTGGAAAATACAGAAGACTGTATCTGCCAATAAGAGAAAAATATTTCAAAATCAAAGTCCTGTTAGATGAGTGACTGACTTCTGAGTCTTCATATTGTCAATCCTGATTATCAGATAGATTATATAGCAAAAATAACCACAGAAGCTTTACAGTGTCGCTCACCTGTAGAAGTAATTCCTATAAATTCTTATTATACAACAATCAAAAGAGGGGGGTGGTCCTACCCTAAGGGTTTAGGAAAAAAGAGGAACACCTCAGGGCTTTTTCTATATCTCAGGAGAAATACCCTAAACTGTAAGGCAGAATGGACTTGGGTGTGCAGGTTGAGAGGGTATTTACAGCAGACTCTTGGGGGGAGAACGAACAATTTCAATCCAGCAAGTGTAATGCTTGTTAAGTCAGTAAAGACTCCAAGCCAGCACCAGACTGAATGAAGAACCTGGGTCAAACCTCATCTCAGCCTTTCCCTGTCTATGAAGACAATGCTCCTCGGCCTTTCCCTGTCTGTGGAGACAGTGCTCCTCAGTCTTTCCCTGTCTGTGGAGACAGTGCTCCTCAGCTTTCCCTGTCTGTGGAGACAGTGCTCCTCAGCTTTCCCTGTCTGTGGAGACAGTGCTCCTCAGCCTTTCCCTGTCTGTGGAGACAGTGCTCCTCGGCCTTTCCCTGTCTGTGGAGACAGTGCTCCTCGGCCTTTCCCTGTCTGTGGAGACAGTGCTCCTCGGCCTTTCCCTGTCTGTGGAGACAACGCTCCTCAGCCTTCCCTGTCTGTGGAGACAGTGCTCCTTGGCCTTCCCCTGTCTGTGGAGACAGTGCTCCTCGGCCTTTCCCTGTCTGTGGAGACAGTGCTCCTCGGCCTTCCCTGTCTGTGGAGACAGTGCTCCTCGGCCTTTCCCTGTCTGTGGAGACAACGCTCCTCAGCCTTCCCTGTCTGTGGAAGTGCTCTTTCACTTACATCAAGGTCAACAGATGACTCAGCCCTATCCAATAGTGAACCATGGGATTACAAAAGGCACAGGCAACCTTTGTCTTGCCTAGATTTCTCCGGCTGTAATAGAACACCAGACCAGAAACAACTTGGGAGCAAAGGGACAGAGCACAGCTTTAGTCAGAAGGGAAGTCGGTCAGGGCTGAAATTCGGGTAGAACCCTGAAGGCAGGCTGATTACTGACTTGCCTCCCATCCCCCCTCCCTCCCCCTCCCCTTTTCAGTCTGTCTTATACCACCCAGGACCACTTGCTGGGGGGTGGGGGGTTGGGCACTGTCCCCAGTGATCCAGGCCCTCCCACATCACCCATTAATCAAGCCAGTCTGATAGAGGCATCTGCTCTGTTGAGGTTCTTCTTCCCAGCTAATCTAGCTTGTGACTCGGGGCGGGGAGACAGTTAATGGTTAAAATATTATAGATGAGAGCTTCAGGTGTAACTCGGTGGACAAGCCCACCAAAACCAAACAGGAAGAAACCCTGACTTCTTTGCAGAAACCAGAGGATCACAGCGAATCCCCAAGTTATATACCCTTTAACTCTTCCTCCCTTTAAAAACGTTTTTTTTTTTTTTTTAAAGACTCACAATCAGCCATGTGGCGCATGAGGACCAAATGGTAACAGACACGCTTCTGTTGGGTCCAATGGATCATCCCAAAATGGCAGTGCTGGTCTTGCCGTCATAAACTTTAGGGCTCTGGCCCAGTAAATCGAAGAACTGTTACCAGGCAAGCAACCCTAAAGGTGGGTTTTTGCTCACCAGGAGACTTCGCCCTTCACCCAGCCCAAAGGTGAACCACCCTTGGCAAAGGCATCTAGTTCTGAGTCAATCTGAACAACCCGGCGAACTCCATGTAAAACCTTGTGGCTTCTCCACCACAGTCCTCTTCCCTCTGCCCCTCCCCCCCAGCCTTGCCAGTTTGATCTGCAATAAACTTTTCTTTCTACCCATGGAGTGGTCTGGTTGGACGGTTTCGCTGTGTCCTCACTTACAACGTGCCCTACTTAATAGTTTTTAAAATGTACTAATAGTTTTTAAAATGTACTAAGGCCTGAGTGCTGGGGTTCAGACTCCGACAAGCCGTGAGATGCTTATTGGGCTTCTAAGTTCTCCCAGCATCCTTCAGTCCCTACAGGTTACAGGGCGTGGCTGGCAATACCCCGCCCCTCTAACCTGAACTTTCCAGCCCTGGGGTTGGCCTTCCTCTCTCCAAGCCAGGCATTTGGGCGGGTATCCACTCCCCACTCCCACTCTCTTTGTCCCTCCCCATTCCCCACTGCCTCCAGCCTTTTCTGTCTCCCAATTGGACTTGAACTTCTCTGACCTCATGAGATCAGTGAACCCTCCCTTTAGCTTGAATTGGCTATTTTGTTAGTGGAGAAAACCTATCTATCTCGCGGGTTACAGGTTGGTGGGAATGACACCTGCTTTTTTATTCAATCCCTCAAACAACATTAAACAAACAAACAGGGAACAGAAAAGAAAGGCATAGTGCATGCCTTTGATTCTAGCACCCAGAAGACAGAGGCAGGCAGATCTTTGTGAATTCAAAGCCAGCCTGGTCTACAAAACAAGTTCCAGGGTAGGGTTAAGAAAGGGAAACCCAGTCTCAAGGAAGGAAAAAAAAACAAACAAACAAAAGAATAATGAGAAAATGACAGAAATATCAATATTTCAAACACTGGGTTTTTCAGTAAGAATAACTTTCCCCTATAAACTGAATTTCCAATGCCTGGGTTCTTTTAACAGCACAGGACTGGGGCTCACATCTGAAATACAGAGCTTCTCAGCACATTTAGCATACAAATAAAACCCTTTAGAGTTGGGAACTGAATGGCTGCTTTAATCTTATCTCTGCACTTAGGGTGTTGTTAACTGTTTGATGCCAGGGAGTAAAAACTCCCCATCCCTCCACCCCCCACACAGGCTGTGCACAAACATTTATCAGCTTGCCTTCTGGATGTAGCCCCTAAAAAGGAAACAAAGAACTCTAAAAATGTCCTTTACAAAGATGTTTGTCCTTTTCAGCTGAAAACTAAGAAAACCACAAACCTACTTTTGGCAAAAAAAAAAAAAAAAAAAAAAAAAAAAAAAAAAGTGTGTTTCTAGTTATTAGTGAGATTTGTACTCCTTAAAAAAAGATGTACTAGTGGAGAGATGGCTCAGAGGTTAAGAGCTCAACTCCCAGCAACCACATGGTAGCCCACACCATCTGCAATGCATACAATTCCCTCTTCTGGTGTGTCTAAAGGCATCTACACTGTACTCTTTTTTTTTTTTTTTTTTTTTTTGGTTTTTCGAGACAGGGTTTCTCTGTGTAGTCCTGGAACTCACTCTGTAGACCAGGCTGGCCTCGAACTCAGAAATCCGCCTGCCTCTGCCTCACAAGTGCTGGGATTAAAGGCGTGTGCCACCACAGCCCGGCTTACACTGTACTCCTATACATAAAATGAATGTCTTTTAAAAAAAAATAAGGATGTACTGGGAAGTTTATTACCGAAAGTCAGCAAAAAAATTGTAATGGAAATTTATATTACTTAGCTAGTAATATAAATCTAGATAGAACCCCACTGTACAGATTCTGATATACTGGACACTTTGAAGAAGAGGGAGGTAACAGTCAAACATAGGGTGGGGACAGCTCATCATTGTACATCTAGTATCTGAAATCCACTGATTAAAACTGTTTTGTTTTGGGCTTAAAAACTATGTACTATAGACACCTCCTACTACTGAGGGGCAGCCAGTCTAGATGAAGAAAAAGATCTGCTTTTACTTATGCATAGATAGGCAAGGTCTCACTCTCTAGCAAACAGCCTGCCTCAGCCTCCTTACTGCTGGGCTGTGTCTCCCGGGCCAGTAAGACCCAGCAAAATCTCTCTGCTCGACCTCTACATTCCCATTCTGATTATATGCCAGCATCCTGATGGGCACCATCTTTAAAGCACAAGCTTGAAGCCAGAGTAAAACCAACATGGCCCCAGGTATACCTCTGGACTTGAGGCAGCCGGTGCTTTTCTTTCCCCCTTGGGGTAGAAACCCATGCCCTTCTAAAGGACTGCCAGGCCCCACTCTTAGTTTTTTGGCTCTCAACAGTGGGTGCTGCCTGGCTTGGCCTGGCACTAGACTCAAAAGTAGCTGTCCTCAACCTGTGGTTAGAGACCCCTATGGGTTTTATATCAGATATTTACATTACGATTCGTAACAGTGACAAAAATCACAGTTACAAAGTAGCAATGAAATAATCTTACGGTTGGAGGTCGCCACAACCGAGGAAATGTAGTAAGAGCTGCTGCATTAAGAAGGTTGGGAACCTCTAGGAGGTATTTATCAAGGACACCCCCACCCCTCTTTTCCTCATGGAGAAAAGCTCAAGCCCAGATTGCAAACTCCCGCTTTCCGCATAACCTCTTTCAAAGCACAAAAACTCAGGATGGGCCTTAAATAATCCTTTTGTTTACAGAGGGTCATTTCCTGCAGTCAGCTCACACCCACAGAGTCGCACCCGATTCCCTAGGAGAGCCAAAGACTTGCTCAGTAAAAAACAAAACTGAAACTACAGGAAAGCAAACCAGGTGTAAGAAACTCAGATTCTCTAAGTCTAGGGCTGCCCTGACTTTCCCTCCACGAATTAAGATAATTTAACAAATTAAACAAAATCTCTGGGGTCTGTACTGAAAAGACTTGCCAAGGGTTCTCTCCAAATAGCCCAACAGGGACATGTTTTGGCATTCAGTGTCATGGCTGGGAAATGCAAAGTGGAGAGATAGAATCACAATTCCTTCAACAGCGGCGGGCGACGCCTGCACAATCACTCCCTTTTAGCTAAGAAAGGGAGGCTTGCTTCCCGGAGCAGCTTAAGAGACTTGTCATGGGACCCACAGAGACACAGAAAATGAGATAATAAAACTGAAGGGTAGTGACAGGCTGTCCAAGAACCTTCTGTAAGAATACCTTTGGCTCTGACATTAGACAATGGGTGATGAGAAAGTCCGACCAGCCACCCAACCCAGGTCAGGATCCTTCAGAAGGCCAGCGTTCTCCTGCCCCGTTTATCTGCTCATTAACAGCCGGCTTCAGTAAATGACAAGGGACATTTCTTTAGTCCTGTGACGCTGTCTGTTCTGCTTCACAATGAGATGCAAAAATAAAACGAAAATAACTCCCAACTCTCTAAAGACCAAGAGGGCATGGCCTGAGGCAGCTCCCAAAGGGTTCCTTCACAGTGGAACCCTGATCCTTAGAAGGTTGATACAGCCACCCAACAACCCTGAACTTCTACCTCTTTGGGGGGTGGGGTTGGGGGGGAGGAGAAAGAAAGAAAGCTAATGGATCTTGAGACTAGACCAGGAAGGGAGACACAGAAGTGGTCAGCCTCATTCCAAGTCAACAGTTCATAGGTTATAAACATTTAGCCAGAGTCACACCTGTCAACGTTTACCTGACCCTCCTCCGGCCATGGTTAATTTATTCCAGCCACGCCCGCATTTCTCTTCCGGTGTGGCTTTGTTTAACTGGACAAAGGGGACGAAATCCTTTTTGTGTGCAAAAGGATTGGCCTGCCTCCAGAAGGGATCAGTTGTCCTTCGGTCTCTATCATCCAAACAAAATTTTACTCAAAGGGTATGAAATGATGCCGTAATTTAAGGGGAGGGGAATCAGAAATACCTTCAACTCAAAGACAGAAACAATTAAAACTTAATCTGGATATGGTTACTCGGGCCTTGAATCCTAGCAACTCGGGAGGCAGGCAAGTGGATCTCCGTGAGTTCAAGGTTAGCCTATTGAACATATCCAGTTTCAGAGTTTCAGGACATGCAGAGCTACAAACGTAATAGAGACACTGCCTCAAAAAAAAAAAGGAAAAGGGAAAAAAGAAAAACCGTAATCTGGAACCAGCTGAGGTTTTAACAGTGTGACACATTACAGATGTCAGTCTTTGAAAGGCAAGTTTGTGTGCTTTTCACAACAATGTATTGGGAAGTTCTGGCGTTCTAGGATGGGGGGAGGGGTTTGGTTTGTTTGTTTGTTTTAAGAAATATTGGGGCTGGAGAGATGGCTCAGAGGTTAAGAACACTGGCTGCTTGTTCCAAGGATCTTGAGTTCAATTCCCAGCAACCACATGGAGGCTCACAACCATCTGTAATGGGATCTGATGCCCTCCTCTGGTGTTCAAGTGTACATGCAGCCAGAGCTCTGTATACATAATAAATCTTAAAAAAAAGAAATATTAAACAACACAGGAAGTTTCTGCTGGCAGAAACTTCGAATCCCAGAGGTACATGGCCAGCAAGTACACACACACACACACACACACACTCAGACACACTCACAAAATCCAGCTGTCATCTCATCTGGTGGGGCTGTCAAGGGCAGCCTTGGCTACATAGTTGAGTTAAAGGCCATCCTAGTCCATTAAGAGACCTAACATCTTTAAAGAGAGAGTAGGGCATAGTGGATTAGTATCTACTTTGGACTAGGTACATAAATGTTAACCAACTAGCATGGCAAACCACAAGTTCTTTTTTTTTTTTTTGGTTTTTCGAGACAGGGTTTCTCTGTGTAGCCCTGGCTGTCCTGGAACTCAGAAATCCGCCTACCTCTGCCTCCCAAGTGCTGAGATTAAAGGCGTGCGTCACCACCGCCCGGCAACTCTGTAGATTTTTTAAAAAGCTTTGTAATCCTGGTTATCCTGCAACTTGCTCCATAGAACAGACTGGCCTCGAACTCACAGAAATCTGCCTTCCTCTGCCTTCCTGGTGCTAGATTTAAAGGCTTGTACCACCACTGCCCGGCTATCTCCACTTCATTATATTAACACTGAAAAAAACCCCTAAGAGGAGCACGACTCTGGCGGTCTTTACTGGAAAAGCACAAATGGAGGAGAGGCTAACTGCGAACCAAGACTGGTCCCTAATTACCCAGCATCCAAGGGCAGGTAAGGGGGGGAGGGAGGGCCCTCTCTTCCTCTCCCATCACGTGAGCTTCTTGGGGCATTCGGGAAGGATACTACATTCAAAAACAGAGGCCTTTTGGAGCCTCACGCCTCCTAAGTCTTGCAAATCGCACATGCTGGGTAAGGTAATTACACCTCTGTAGCACTTCCCCTCTGAGCACAAAGGGAATGCTGCTACTTCAGTAATAAGATCGCACTTTGTGAGCTTGTCCTCCCCCGTCCCCAGCGGCCTCAGGTATGCAGCCTAGAGGTGGCAAAGAGAAATTTTCACAAAAGGAGAGCCTGGTGAGTCAAGAAGAAGAAAATCTGTAGGATTTCTCCTGGAATCGTACTGGCCCCTGGCCAGCATTATCTGCCTGGCGACAAAGGAATCTGAGGAATCAGATGACCTCTCGGCATTAACACTCACTCCTGTACAGTAAGGGACTAATTGAAGGTGTTTAAGAGCTGCGGAGATGTTTGGTACCCGGCTAGTTCTGAGACGCTCAGATTTCTCCTACCTTTGCAAAATCCCAAGTGCTGACAGGATTAGACTGGGCTGCCTAAGCATTCTTTTGCCTTTTAAATTGGTGCAGCAATACAGGTGGAAATCCGGGCCTCTCTTCCTGGTATGTCCTGCATTTGTTCTGCCTTCTCTTCTTTTCTGTTCATTAACATGGATGGTAAAGGCTTGCAGCGGGGTTGGACCTTGCTAAAAATCAGCTAGGTGTCCTGACTGTTTTCTTTCCTTCCCAGGATTTAGCCGGGAACCAAACAAGACAGCAAACCTGCAGGAAAGTCAGTAATGAAAATACTGACCTATAAGGCATATGGCCTTGGGCTCAGCCTTGCTGCTTTTTTTTTTTTAACCTTCGATAAAAAGAAAAAGAAAATTTAAGCTTCTCTAGATTTTATGATAGCTTGGCCTTCAACAAAAGAAAACTGCAAGTCTGAGAGCCGATGACAAATTTAGGGAAAAGGCAAATTCCTCAGACTTTGATGAAAGCAAAAGCAAAAAAAAAAAAAAAAAAAAAACAAAAAAAAAAAAATATAAACAAAAAATTTATATACCCAGATATTTCTGACTCCTGCCCCCGACCCCCAGCTGATAAAGATAGCAAATACTATTATAACCCGGCAGTTTCTAAGTAATAACCTTTCATGTATTAAAATTAGTCTTTTTCCCTGAGAACTTTCCCCTGTCCCCAGAAGGCTTTTCTCCTTGCTTTTCGTCACAAGGTTTCCCAGGGATCAGAGAATTCCATTTTCTGGACACTCACTCACTCACACATTCACATGACTCACACATTCAATTACCAGCAGCTACATGTGAGCAGTTCTGAAAAAGACTTTAACATCTGACCTATCCTGTGTGCCCCAAACCCAGCACCATCACTCCTTGCTGGCCAGCCTAGTTTGTACTTCTACAAAGCACCATTTATCTGGTCATGCAAAGGAGAACCCCTCTATGCACACTTGGATTCCTGCAGCCAGGACCTCGCTGATTCTTCTGAAGCTGGCTGTGTTGTGGCCTGTGCACTGTCCTCTGCAGCGTCTTGTTCCAGTGCACAGGACACAACACAGCCAACTTCAGAAGAATCAGCGAGGTCCTGGCTGCAGGACAGAGGCCCCACTTCCTAGCTCAGAAAGCAACTGCCTCATCCATCACAGAGAGAACTAGCCAACGCTCCCCTCTCTCGTTCCCTCTAAACAGGATCCCCCTTTTCTTTCTGGCTTTCTTTGCTTACTGCTCCCCAAAAGGACCCTTGAACACCCACACAGAATCCCTGCCTGTCATCTTTCCCTGGCAACCTCAATCTTCCTCACGGATCAAACTCTTCAGATTCAGATGAATCGCTGGCTCTTCCTGTTCTTTGGCGAAACTCCACCACCTTCTCAAGAGTAGGCTTGCTTCTGGTTCAAGCCACCTCAACCTTCATGGCATGCCTTATTCAACCTGTTGATTTGTACATGTCTGCCCGTCCATGAAACTGAGCAACTGTGCCAGGCAGGTAGCACACATCTTCAATGGCAGCACTAGGGAGGCAGAGGCAGGTGAATCTCTGAGCGGGTTCCAGGACAGTCAGTACTACACAGAGAAACCCTGTCTCAGAAACAAAGGGGCAACCTGAAAAGGAGGAAGCCTCTCCTAGATCCTAGCGTTCCTCCAGGGTCTACACCTAAAGACCCTAGTCAGGTAGCCACTGTCACAGTCACACTGTCTCAGTTGTCTACCCATAAAACAGCAAAACACCTGTGTTGGCTGGACGTATACACCTGAGGAAGATTGAGACTGCAGTGGAAAGAGGACAGGCAGGGATTCTGTGTGGATATTCAAGGGTCCTTCTGGAGAGCAGGAAGCAAAGCCAGAAAGAGTAAGAGGAGAGTGTTTAGAGGGAAGCATTGGCCAGCACTCACGAGGTTGACACAGGAGAACACACTGGGTGCCAAGACAGACTGGACGAAATAGTCTCAAACACACAAACATGAAGGAAAAACAAACAAACAAAACCCTACATTAGCTTCTGAGGATTAAAAAAAAAAATAGTTATAAGTGGCCCCAGTGTTTAACCTGTAATAGAGCACACAGTAAAAACTAAGCAAGAATCAGGGACTGGTCAGGCATAGTGGTTTATGCTTTAATCTCAACACTGAGGAGACAGAGGCAGGTACCCAGCCTGACCTCCACAACAAGTTTCAAGGCAGCCAAGGCTACTACCACAATGAGACATCCTGTCTCTCTACATAAATAAATAGTAGTGACTAATATTTCTGAAGGCTTCATAGGCTAAATGATCCTGATAGTTCTGTTCTGCCAACCAGGGCAACTTTATTCCATAAAGTCAAGCACATACCCTTCAGTCAGCTTCAAGTTCCAGGTTACACCACGAACCATCCCTCACACCTCCTCCGACACATACACATACATAAACACAAACTCGCACGCCCACGTGCACTGCATTAAGGCTGCTTAAAATATTTTCCTGGTGCACATTAAAGCTAGAGATGTGAGCGGGCAAGTTATACCCACGTTATCCCCCATAGAAACTCATCTTCATCTGGCATGGGCAGGCTCTCATCAACAGGGCCATCAATATAAAGCCCTGGTTTTCCCCAGGCTCCCCATCCACTGAACTATGCATCCACTTTTGCTCCAGCTATTGGGGTTCGTTCTCCTCATTCCTTCCTAAGGTTCCCCCCACTCCAAAGAGGAACACTGGGGGTCCCTTTCCACTGCCCCAGGCAGACACTAAGGTGCCAAATGAAACTGAACACAACATTCCAAAGTGCCTGTCACACAGAGCAGCCTGGGGGAGGGGGGGATACGACTCCCTGCTCTTCCACCTAGCTGAGGCTTCTGAAAGCCCCTGACCAGGTCAAAAATGGGTTCCCCAGGAGAATCCGAATTCTATTGGTCAGAACCCAGTAGTTCTATGGGATGATCAAGTCCATCGGATAAACTTGCCTGAATCATCAAGTACTAAAGGTGAGAAAGAGCATTTTCTAGTAGGTGGGCTCACCTTTTGAAATCGCTAATAGGAAAAGGACTCTATATTAAGCAGGTAGCTAGCTGGCCATGTATGTTTCCAAGTTCTACACCTATAAGGATTATATATGTGTGCATGCGTGTGTAGGGCAATGGGATTGGCGTGTGGAAGTGTGACTATCAAGGACTGTTGGGTGATAGACATATCTTCTACAGAACTGTATGACAGGTGATGACCTAGGTAGGAGCTAAGCAGAGATGACAAAAAAAACTTCTTGGGAAAACAATGCCTCCGCCGGGCAGTGGTGGTGCACGCCTTTGATCCCAGCACTCGGGAGGCAGAGGCAGGCAGAGGCAGGCGGAGTTCGAGGCCAGCCTGGTCTACAGAGTGAGTTCCAGGACAGCCAAGACCACACAGAGAAACCCTGTCTTGAAAAAAAAAAAAAAAAAACCCAAAAAAAAACCCTGTCTCAAAAAAAAAAAAAAAAACCTCCATGAATGTGGGTGGCAGGCACAGAAACAGAGGTTTCAACTTGAATCCTGCTCAGCCTGGGCCAGAACAGGGCAGGAAAGAAGTAGGTTTGCAGAACACGGGGCAGACCAGTACAATCCCGACTGCCGTGTGTGGGCTCTGTTCTGTGCAGATGTGAGCTGTGTGGAAGGATTTGGGATTGGGCTATCATGGGACCCATCGCACAGCATGACGTTGGATTGAGAAAGGATGTTAGAACATGGACAGCAGCTGAAGATCACTAAAATGATTTGTGCTGATGAAAGGCCCTGAGAAACAGAACAGGCTTGAGTCCTGTCCAAGCCTGATTCGACCAACCTGCCGGTGTTACCCCTACACATGGATCACAAAGGAAACTGAAATCTTCAAGGCACCGAGTCGCTTGTTCATACAACCACTATGGAAATGCAGGAGAAATTTCAGGATGGTCTGTATGTGTTTCACCGATGACATGTGCTTTATTTCTATTGGGTTTCATGTACAATTTAAAGAACTGTTTTGGAGGGAGGAAAGGGAAGATGGAAATAAGGTGGCTAGATTATAATATCAAAAAAATGAAAAAAACTATTAAAACTTGAAAACTCCTGTTTGTTCAATAAAAACACAGACCTCAGGACATCTAGAGCCCACTGGCTCTTCCCTAATATGTTCCAGGAAGCAGTACCCTGCCTTCAGATTGTTAGCTTTCAGACAATCTATTATTAACATATATATTATATTACATACAGTATATATATATATTAAATACACAATCTCAATATATCTTATATATATATATAAAATATATACACATACAACATGTACAAAAACAGTATATAACAAATATACAGTTCTACAGAACACACCCTCTAAGGGCCACATAACATTCCTTATGAGGTTATATAATTTAGCAAATTCCCCTTTGTTGAACAGTTTCTGTGAACTTTCACAAATATAACTCCACAATAATCAACCCTAGAAAAAGACCTTTAGTACACTCTATTTCCTCGGAGTAAATTCATAACAATGCAGGCACTAAATCAAAGGGCCAGAAGGTATTTTGATGCCTCCTGCCAAAGTCCCTCAGAGCCAGGGCGCTAATTTCCATCAGTGGTGTTACCATGTTCCCGGTAATGCTGAGTCTAGCAGAAAACAGGATCCTTCACAAACAGTCTGAGAAAGCGTCTCCAAAGAAGCCTGTACTTCAACCAAAGGATGGAGTCAGAGCGCTGCAGAGAGTAGAGAGTACGGACTGCAAGGACTCACCAGATGATCAGAGAAACTGGAAAACCAATTTTGGCAAAGCAGCCTAAAATGCATGCCATATTGGCAGTGCTCTTGGGACACCGTCCCCAGATGAGGTCACATTTCCATCCAAATCACCGTTACCAAGTCCTATTCCATGACTGAAACATGTTTACTGTATTAGATTTGGTTTGCAACAATAGGTCAAATTGTACCAAACTCCCCTGGATCCTTCCAGAAGCCATGTCAAGTAACCATAACGCTCAAGAAGAACTCGAGGTTACTCGAGGTTACATTACTGACATCGCCTTTTCTCTATGCTAATTGTTTAAAAAAAAAAATAAAAAAAAAAAAAAAAAAAAAAACCTAACAACCCCAATGCTTTGGCAAAATACTCAACACTCTGAAAGACCTGAAGTAAAAATTGCATGACCCTCTTAAGATCCGACTTGACGCCATTTCTGCCAAACACCTCAACCACTGCTGTTACGCTGTTAATCTCTTGCTTCTCTTACTTAGACTTTATACTGCTTTCCCAGAACTGAGATGTATTTTAAACTGCTTCAACATAAGGTGATCCACCTAAAAAGTACTCAATGACACAAACGAATCTAAAAATACAACCAAATGACATGTTTATCTCATTCCCTGCCCCCCAAAATACTCACCAATAGGACGACCCGTAAGACACAAAGTATCAGGATGTTTGAATACATTAAAACTTACTAATGATAGTTAATTATTACAAATTACAAGTTTATTATTTACATACTTATTAACTTTAATAAAATCTGATTATACAATTGGAGACACATTATAAAAACTTTAAAAAAAAAAAAAAAAAAAAGACTTTTGAGGCAGTCTCTCACTCTGTAGCCCTGACTGGGATAGCTACATAGACCAGGCTGGCCTCAGGCTCTCTCTGCCTTACAAAATGAAGGCATCACCACACTCAACTAAGAACTTTTGTTTTAAAGCAGAGCCTTGCAATGTGTGAAGACTTGCTTCTGAACTTTCAATCTTCCTGCCAGAATTACTTTCTTGCTTTCTTAATTGTAAAAATAATGTAAGAATAATCTAATACTCTGCACATACAAACAAAACCCTTGCAACTCTCAGATCCCAGTAAGGTTGACAATTGGTTGTTTTTGCAAAAAAAAAAAAAAAAACCTTGCAAAACAGCAGACACACATAACACACTAGAAAGCCAGATGTTTTATCTCTTACACAGCTGCAAAATCCTAAAATTACTCTCCTCTGTTTTAAGAACTATATACAAAGCTGCACATTCTCAAAAACTTTTCAACCACAGAAAGATGTAGAAATTTTCCTAAATCCTAGATTTTTAATTTGGCACAACTGTATCCATGTGAGCACTGTCAGTGTCATTATTGCCACTAGAGCTGGGTGATATGAGGAGCTGGTTTCAAACATAGGAAAAAGAAGAAAGCCTTGAATTCTCCAATGGAGGAGAAAGTCTAAATCCACAGTGATCTATGAGATAAACTGCTTTCTCTTGCTCTTACTGACAGTTGGACTCACTTTTCTGAGTTCAGTGGCCACCAGAAAGTACAAGCATATTTTCTTCTCTTGTCTTCAGGTATGTATACGTGTGTGTGTGTGTGTGTGTGTGTGTGTGTGTGTGTGTGTGTTCTGTTTACCAGAGTTCACTCCAAGGCTCTTCATGTGTTGGAACAAATTGTGGATCCACTGGGAGGGCAGGGAATGGGTCCAGTGTTGTGGTTTTGTATAATGACAAGCACATTAATGGGACTCACCAAATACTCTATTTATTTTACTTGTGGCTTTCAGGGTTATGAGGGAAAAAAAAAAAGGGTAGAAATTTTTCAAAAAAACCAAGTATACACAGACAGCAAAGAATTATGATAAAATTACCTGGATCATTCAGACCAACTTTTTTTCCTTGTATTTATTTCTATTATGCTAGCTAGCCAGGTGTGATGACAAATGCCTTTCTTTAATCCCAGTACTCTTAGGCAGGAAGACAATTTCAAAGGTTGACTGTGCAACCTAGGAGATCTTAATTATAAACAAAATGTATAAAATAGTGATAAGAGTGTTAGCCTGGCATGTCTATGGTCCTGGGTTCATTTCCTAGTACTAGGGAAAAAATGTCAAGTAATTAATACTCACTTCTGAAGGTGTCTGTATTTTATACATTCCCACTAGTACACAACCTAAGCTCTGAAATCGCCCTACTGGGTCTTATTTCTCAAATAATGCCTGTTTAGGAAAGAGTTAACACCTCCTAGAATCACATGCTGTTTGTTCCTACCTGACTGGGAACAGGACAAGGCAAATAAGGCATGATTGCAGCAACCTGGCCTTTACTTCGATCACCAGGAGTAGAGGGCCTTAGAGAAGCATTTTCAGCTGAGAAGATCAAGAGAAAAATCTGACTTGCCATAATATTAAGTCAAGTGGGTATGGGACTTGGAAACAAATCTATTGTATTAAAACCTTGAAAACAAACAAAAACAAAAATCTATGGGGATCTGTTATCTTCCAAAAATCATTTTCAAAGGACCAAACATTGTTTTTGTTTTTCTTAAGAGCTTTTTCCCAGTTACGACTTTTCTGAGCCAGATGAGAAACAAGGACAGTTTCAGGATCTATCTTTTAGCAGAGCGAAAGGTACTGCTGATCATACATGAGTTACCTTGTGTTAATTTAAACATGTTAAACACCAGCAATTTCTTAAAAAGCAAACGGGCCATCATTTTTTTTTTTTTTTTTGTACGTTTAACTGGTCAGGAAATAAACTGAAAAACGGCCGGAACTCGAAGCCGGCCCCTAGCTTTGTTATAAAACAGCCTACACAAAATTTCCCAAAGCCCTCTCTGCTGATAAAATAGGTAACTTCTTTCAGGTGGCGAGGCAATGTTCAGCTCCTTCATTCATTTAGGGCGCACCACCTCTCAACTGTGGTGAGTAAGATCTATTTTGCATCTATTTGCATACGTTTGGATCTCTGTCTTTTAAACTGTTCCCAATTTTACCAGTAGATAGTTCACGGAGGTCAGAGTTGGGTGGTTGGATAAACTCTTTCCTAATGTTTGGTTTCACTCTCGGTATTTAAGTTTGTACAAGTGTCCCAATACCCTCACCATCCTAACTGCTTTAGAATCAGTTCGGGCTGTGTTCATCCTCTTTATTAGGATGTAAATTACCTGTAAGAACTCTTTTTACGTTATAGTGGAATGGGCAGTTTCTGGTAATGCACTCAATTCTGGGAGACCTTTAAAAAAGGTAAATACAATTTCTTGAACTCCAGATAACCCACTCGCAGGGGTGAAGACGAGAAAGGATATCACAAAACCGACAAAATTCACTAGCCCCAAGTACACCGCGTCCACACACCGGTGTTTTCAATAAGAAACGCACCACAGCCGCAAAGTGTTTTTAATCATCATTCCGAGTGTGCCACATAAAATCGTTTTTCCCTCCTAGAAAAACACCCTCCACGCACCTTTGCTTTGGTGAACCCAAAGCTCTTAGCCCTTGTTATTCTACTCCCCCCACCCCCACGTTCGACATCTCCCAGGTTCGGCGGGGGTCTCCGACTCATCGGAGAAGAATGCGGCTGATGAGTTATCTATTAATCCAAAATGTCTCAGCTAAGAGGATATTTCACCCAGAACTTTTAACACTGAGAGGGAGGGAGGAAGGAAGGGGCGCTGGGGTCGGAAGTATCTTTTACCGAGAACTTTCCCAGAGTTTCTTCCTTCGCCATACCTCCCTCCCTCCAACTTCCAGCTGCAAGACGCAGAACCCAAGTCCTGACCCTCCCTGGTCCCAATCATCTGAGGTCACCCTGGAGTCAGCTCTCGATTCCGCTTTCAACATCCCAGGCAGACAAAGCTGAGCATTCTACTTACAAAAGTCTCGGGAAAGTCCTCAAAACTTATGCAATAATGTGAGGCACGCGGACGCGCGTGGACCCAGCCCCGCGCCCTCGGGACGCCGCGTCCTGTGGTACCCACCCACCCCCGGCCCGTGCGCCCGGCTCCCCCCAGCCAGTCCCCCTCAGTACCTCTTCCTCCTGAAGGTTGGCCTCGCTCGGGGTGTTCTCCTTCTCGGCTTTGCCGCCGCCGTTCATCTTCCCGGTCCTTCGTCGCCGCGCGAGGCTGGGGCGCGGGGCTGGAGGCGAGGGCGCGCTCGCCCGCTGCTACCTTCCCCGCGGGGCGGGCTGCGGGGCTGGAGCCGGGCGGCGCAGCGGAGAGCCGGGGCCGGCGGGGACCTCCGAGAGGCCGGGCGAGCCCCGGAGTCGGGACGCGGCCGAGGTGGAGGAGGCGAGGCGGCGGGCGCGGTTGGGACCGGAGCCGCCGAGGGCGCGCTGCTGGCAGGCTCTGGGCAGCGGGGCCGCACGCAGCGCGCTTTCTCTCGCCTTCTTCCCTCCTCTCCTCTCCTCCCCTCCCCTCCCCTCCCTCCCCCCCTCCCCTCCCCTCCCTCCCCCTCCTCCCGCCTCCCTCCGCCCTCCTGGACGTGCGCAGCCGGCCGCAGCCCAGAGGGACGCGGCTCCGGACTGCGAAGCCCCCCGCGGGAGGAGGGGCGCGCGGGGCGGAGCGGTCGACCCCAAGGCTGGGCAGGGTTGGGTGGGGGGGTCACCGGGGTCATGAGGCCGCGGGGACCGCGGGAGGAAGGTCGGGACCGCCCCCTCTCTCTCCAACCCCCCCCCACCTCGGCGTCCGTGCAGGCCAGCGGCGGTGGGCTTGGAGAGGGGACTCGGGGCGGGGGGGGGGCAAACCTTTTGGGGGGTAGCAGGGGGTATGGCGCATGGACTGGAGCGGGCTACTTTTGTTTGCTTGCTTTTCACGACGGATGTGCACCCAAACCCACCCTCCTTTGGCAGTACCCGCCGAGACTCGATTCTTCCCGGGCTGAAAGGTGACGGACACGGGGGACAGCCCACCACCGAGCCCCGCGCTTGCAGGAGACCGCTTGCCACCCCACTGCGGGTACCCGAGTCCGGCGAGACCTTCCCAACCCCCCCCCCAACCCCCACCCCACCTCGGCCGCTATCGCTCTCTAGGCTTCCGGCCGCCCCTGTTCAGACTCGCACAGCCGGCACCAGACTGTTCTGGGATCGTTTTGTTTACTTCACTCTTCGAGGAGCCCCTTCCTGGAATACAAGACTGCGTCCTGTTTATCTTTTTCACTCTGCCACAACTTAACTAGGCTACCTGGAGCGTAGTAGGCCCTCAATATGTACTTGTTGACTGACTATCTCTCACTGCCCTTCAAAGGTCAGGCCATTTATCTCTGGAGAATCAAAGCAATTACCCAACACCGGATGACCGCATAGCTTCCATTTCCTCTTGAAATGAATATATTTTATACATAAATATTCTCCCATTTCACTGATTTTATATATATATATATATATAATCATATATACACACATATATACATATATATGTATATATATAATTTCCCAGAGTTTTAGAGATTATAGATGGGGCGAGCCTCGGTTCCTAATACTCATACTTGCACAACTGTGGTTTACAATAGGCGGAAGCCAGCATTATTATTAAGGAAGTTTCCATTTTCCTGGTCCTACAGAACTTTTCCAACAGTGGATCCTGTAAGCTTCTAGACTTTGACTAGTTTGAACAGTCATTTAAAACCCACGATTCCGTGGATGGTGCCTGTCTCTGAGAAAGTTTGTCTGGCACGCCGCACCAATCACGATTTCTCATTTATGGCTTGGTTTAACTGCTTTATCTCTTTCTCCCTACTCCACATTCTTTACCCTTCCCTGCTTTGAGTGAGGTTGGGGGTGGGGTGAGGCGGGGGCGGGTGGGAGCCAAAGATAAGATCCCTGCCTTTAGGCAATTCAAAGTGCTGTTGTGGAGACAAGATACCCCAAACAACTCCAAGGCAACATAATCGCTGAATCCTGGTTCAAATTATAAAAAACAGAATACACGCAACATTGCTCTTTTGCTTTTAAAGGCGTTGCGAAGTGAGGCTCCATAGTGATACTTGGTTTTAGATCATAAGTTTTCTTCGAGGGGAATCTGGAGATGTGGGAAAGTTTCTAAAAAGAAAATAATGTTTTAAGTTGCTGTCATAATGCTCTCTGTAGGAACCAAGGTGCCTTCTGAGAGGAAATGAACCAAGAGTCTTTAGAACATCAGTAGAAAAAGTTCAGAAGCAAAACTGCAGTTAATCGGGAACTTTGTCCGCGTTTTGATTTATTGATTGTGTTGATTGGCAGCACTTCGGTCGACCGGCATTTCATTCAGTTATAAGAGGAACCACGAGGGGGCAGTGTCTTCCTGAGCGATAAGGAAGGGAGTGGTGGGTTTGAGTGGCTGAACTGTCCAGGAGAACTAGTCCTTTGCCCTCCTTGGCGATTCCTGTCTGTTACTGAGTACACTCCACAGAGAGACATTGTTTTGCAGGAGCCTGGCAAGGACCCAAGAAAAAAAAATATGACAGGCTGGTCCTTAATGGTTCCAGTCGGAACCCATTTAGGAGAAAGTAGTTAGGTTGTGTGGTTTCAGTATGCTGGGAGAATCTCCTGTCTCTCACCAGGAGGAAAAAAGAAAAAAAAAAAAAGTGGCTTAATTCCAGATGTAGAACCTGATTTTTTTTTTTTAATCTTGAAGTCAAACTAGGACTTTGTCTTTTGTTACAAAGTTAGAAACCTCTGGTGTAAGAAAAAATAATAACTCCTGTAGGTGGAACCTTGCCTGGCATCTTTGTGCATTCCCAGCATCTAGACAGTGCCTAACACATAACAGGCACTGTTATTTCTAAAAATAAACACACCAGGTAGTGGTGGCACATGCCTTTAATCTCAGCACTCAGGAGGCAGAGACAGGCAGATTTCTGAGTTTCAAACCAGCCACTGGTCTACAGAGGGAGTTCCAGAAAAGCCAGGGCTACACAGAAAGAAATTATGCTATCTAATAATAATAAAAATAAATAAAAATAAACGTGATTTCAAAAAATGAAATGTAAAAATCGCACCATTCTATTGACACAGAAGGCAATAAAGTTTTCAGAGACAGCAGACATACTGTCTCAGCACACCGTACAAGGGTGAGATAATATGCCTGGAAGGAAGGGATTTCATTTCTATCCTTTCAGTAAAGGAATGGTATGTACTTATTTGGAAGAAAAAAAATCCAGTAACATATTAACAACAAAACCCAAGGAAAATTCACAAGCAGACTTTCACTATTTATAAACTGGTCACAGCTGTAGAAAAAGAGGCGAAGGAAGGAAGGAGAAAGAGAAGACTCGGGAGTTATATGTCCAGCCAGGCTATATGTGATCTTTATGACTTATTTACTGTTTCAAGGATGAAGTTTCAAGACGGAGGGCTCGGATGGTAGCTGATAGTTGCCAGGCATGCAAAGAATTATAAGACAACAAAGAGAGTTTATATCCCTGCAAAACGGGGCTATTGACCAGGGGACATTTGCCCTCTCACCTGCCTCTTGTTCTGCCATATTTCTGCCTAGCCTGCAAGGTTGCATACCAGGTTGAAAGGGAAATATTGTGTGCACCTGTGGTCCCCGTGACTCACCACCACTCCGCTAGCAGCGTTCCTTTGAGACTTGCTTTAAGAAATCCAAACCCGTAATTATGTCTTAAACGTTTGTCTCTGGGAATTGCAGGCATGAAAGGTCTATTTGGGGGCTATTTGCCGGGCACAGAGTTATTTATCTTTGATAACGTTTGCTGCAGGAGGGTGCAGAACCTACCATGAGTGCTACAATTGTTAACTTTGTTGATCCAAAGTTTTCTAGCCAATTGCTATTTTGTTGACTTTATTTTATGCTTGACAACACAACTCTTCTTCAGTTCACTGCCATCTTTTTTTTTCTTTCTCTCTTTCTTTCTTTTTTAATAGTGACAAAAGACACATGAAATTTACCATCTTAGCTACTTAAATGGACGGTTCGGCAATGTTAAATGTATTCAACTCCTGCGGCATCCCCTGATTTTTATCACCTCCACTGTTATTTAAAAAAAAAAAAAAAATTCTCTCACTCATTTCAAGAAACTCAAGCAGCCACAGGCTGGACCAGACAAGGAAGAAAATCAGGTTCCCAGCCTCCAGCTTCAGCCAGATTCTCAGCAGAGAGGGCAAGTACCAATTGGCCAACCTTTTTGAACATATTGTCTTAGAAACAAATCCTCCATCCCCAGGTCAGCTGTCCCAATTGATGCCATGTGGAAAAAACGATAAGCTTTCTCCAGCATTTGCTGGAGAAATTACAAAATTGTTAGTAATTATATATAAAGAAGTAAATGCTGTCCTGCTGTACCAGTAAGATTTAGGTGGCTTTTAAAACAGCATTCAACAAAGGAGTGTAATTGCATATCCTCAGGTGGGGTCCCCCTATACAACAAAACCAAGGCAAATTAAGGCATTGGGGTGGCACTGGGGGGGTGGAACCTGGAAAAAAGTTTCCATCTTGAGAAATCTGATAGTAAAAAATAGTATTCAAGGACAGGATATTGCTTTGCAAACTGCACCTAATTCAGAGACTGGAGAGGAAAAAAAACCAATTAGTTAAATTAGCTTGCAGGAGGGACTGGAGAGATGGCTCAGTGGTTAAGAGCACTAACTGCTCTTCCAGAGGTCCTGAGTTCAATTCCCAGCAACCACATAGTGGCTCACAACCATCTGTAATGGGATCTAAGGTCCTCTTCTGGTGTGTCTGAAGACAGCTACAGTGTACTCATCATTATATATAAAATAAATAACATTTTTTAATAAAAGAAAAGAAAAAGAGATTAGCTTGCAGGAAAGAGGAAAAGTACCTAATGTACATGTGAATCAAGATGTGGATGTTTCTAGATAGAATATTGAAAGGATTGGCTGGCTTTGTTTATGTGTTTATCAGTAGTGGGATGATCTAGCTGTCCATGCATGCAGGCATCTCTACTACTCAGCTGTACCCAGGACCTGAAAGGCTTGATTTGTTTTCTACATTTTTCTTTTGTTTTGAGACAGAGTTTCACCATGTAGATCTGCTGGGCCTGGAAATCACTGTATAGAACAGGCTGACATCAAGCTCACAAAGATCTGCCTGCCTCTGCCTCTCAGGTGTTTTCTATATGTTTAGTGTATATTCATTTTACAAAATAATGGGGTAGGGCTAGAACATTTTTATGCATGTATCATGTGGACTTGAGTATTCTCACTTTTCCATTAACCTGTCTCTCCCTACCACAGCTGCCACAAAAAAAAAAAAAAAATTCATATAAGAGCCAAAAAAAAGATATTTGGCTTAGTTTGCTTTATATGGTGGTCTCTGGTTCTTTCAATTTTCCTGAAAATGGCATAATTTTATTTATATTTATGGCTAAGTAAAAAGCTTTGTTGAGCTAGGCATAGTGACACATTCCTTTAATTCCAGACTTTAGGAGCAGAGGCAGGCAGTTATCAGACTTCAAGGTCAACTTGTTGTACAAAGGGAGTTCCAGGACAGCTACAGCCACACAGAGAAATCGTGTCTTGAAAAACCAAAATGATAATAATAATTATTTTATAATAGCAGCAGTAATAACAAAACTTTTTTTGTGTATATATCAGGTTTCCTTTATCTATGAATGGCCACCCACGCTGATTCTGACAGTCGGCTGTTGTGAACAATGGACACAATACATGCTCAGGTACCTTCCTAGTCCCTTGATTTAGAGGTCAGTAAATACACACTCAGGAGCGGGACGGCTGGGGCACATGGTCGCTCTAGTCTGAGTTTTGAGACCCCCCTCTTTAGTGATGTTCACAGTGACTGGACTAATTCACAGTCAGTCACAACACTGTATCATCTCCACCCTCCCCCTTTCTCATCAGCATTTATTGTCCTTTATAAAATTAATTTTTAAAAATTATTAAAATAATAATATAATTTACATCATTTCGTTCTTCCTTTCCATCCCTCCAAACCTTCCCTTGCTCTCTTTCAAATCCATGGCTTCTTTTTCTTTCATTAATTATGTTACACATTAATTGTGTGTGTGTGTGTGTGTGTGTGTGTGTATGTAAAATGGTCAATATAATATATATAAATATAAATATATTCTATATATTTTTATATATTTTATTATTATATATTATAATTATATATTTATACAATATATAAATATATAATGTATAATTATTAATTATATATTATATTATAATATATTATAATAATGTATTATATAATTATATATAATATATAAGTATGTAATTATTATATATTATAATTATATTATAGAAATATATTATATGAATATATATTTATATTATATAAATATAATATATATAAATATATATAAAACACTGTGTGTATATATGTATATATATATATGTGTGTATATATATATATATATATATATATGCTGTGTTATATAGGCTGTGTGTATGCTTTCAAGGCTGACCACTTGGTATTGGGTAACCAATACATGTGCTCTTCCCTGGGGGAGACTATTTCTCCCATTCTCATGGCTTTTTGATGTTTGTTTGTTGAGATAGTGTCTTTCTACATAGCCCTGATCATCCTGGAACTCACTGTGTACACCAAGCTGAACTCATACTCACAGATCCACCTGTCTCTGCCTCCTAAGTACTGGGACTAAAGGTGTGTGCAACTAGACCGACCCCACCCAGTTTTCTATCTAGTGATAGCCTTTCCTTTCATTTGTGATTCCCTAAGGCTAAGGGTGTGCAGTGTCTTCTTGTCTATCTGCACATCTTTGAGAACTATCTGTTCAGAGGGCTTACCCATTTGAGGGATGCTTTGCTTTTTCTCTTTGTTTGGTTTTTGGAGTTCTTTATAGATTGGCCTCCTGTTGGGTGCTGGCTGGCAGGTTTTCTCTCTTCCTATAGCCTGTCATCATCTCACTGTTGATTTATTTGCTGCTTGGAAGACTTCTGATTCCCGACCGCTCCATTATCAGTCAGTCCTCCTATGCCTTTCTGTTCTACTGCAGTCCTGACAGAAAGCGCTTGGCCTATGCTTCTCTGTTCAAGTATCTCCCCCATATGTTTCTTTAGCACTTTCAAAGATTCAGGCCTTACATTAACCTCTTTGATCTAGTTTGAATTAAGTTTTGAACATGGTGAGGGATAGAGATCTGACTTTACTTTTCTATATGTAGATAGCATTTTACCACCTTTATTTGATTGGAAAAAAAATAAGTGGTCTTCTCTCCAATGAGGTGTGTTGGCAGCTTTGTTGAAAAGCAGAAGGCTGTAGGTACCTAAGCTCATCTCCAGATCCTTTCTTCTGTTCCACTGGTCTGTTCCAGTACCATGCTGGTTTTGTTACTAAGGCTTTACAGTGTAATTTAAAATCCAGCCTAACTCTTCCATATGAATCTTAGGGGGTTTTTTTTTTCTACTTCTGTGAAGAATATCTGTTATGAGTAATTTTAAAAACATATGCTTGTTCTTTGTCCGGTGTCGGCAACGACTATCTCACCCAGCTCCCTTTAGCCCAGAGGAAGGAAATACACTAGAGACTTTTCTATTTTAAAACTAACCAGATAACTCAAAGGCTGGGAGAAGAATATCCTGCCCCATCCTCCTTGGCCTCTGCTCATGGCGGAAACCACATACTATCAGGGTTACATTGAGTCTATAGATCATTTTTGGTAATACAGCAGCTTTTGCAGTATTAATTCTGCCATCCCATGAGCAGATATCTTTCTAGTTTCCAATGCCTTCCTCAATTTCTTTCTTTGGTGTTTTAAAGTTTTCATGAATGGCTTCTTTGAGAGCCTTATACTATTGCCCCACCCCCACCCTCAAGAGAAACCGAGTGGACTCTCTCTGCTTCTTGTGTGCAGATGAAATGTAACCAGCCCCCTGCTGTTCCTATCCCCAGCCTTCCCTGCCCGCTCTCCACACCCTTCCCTGCCCGCTGCTCTGTCTGCCATACAGCGATGGTCTCTCCCTCTGGAACTGTGTTCATAGCTAAGCTTAGAATGACATCAGAAAGGATTTTGAACTTGGGCGTTATAGCAACCCTGGAACTGCTGAGACCTCGGAAACTCTTAGCACTGCTTGAACTAGAAGCCGGACTAGCAAGCCTTTGCAGGCCAGTCATGGAATGAGGGAATGAAAGACACATGGTTTTTGTTGTTGTTGTTGTTGTGTTTTTGTTTGGTTGGTTGGTTTTTTGGTTTTGTTTTTTTTTTTCTTTTTTTCCCCAGACAAGGTTTCTCTGTGTAGTCCTGGCTGTCCTGGAACTCACTCTGTAGACCAGGCTGGCCTCGAACTCAGAAATCTGCCTGCCTCTGCCTCCCAAGTGCTAGGATTAAAGGTGTGCACCACTACCGCCTGGCAAGATTGTGAAGTCTTTAGGAAGTAGAGTCTAGTGGAAACTTTGATTTGTTAGGGACATTCTCAGAGGGCATTGTGGGATACCAGACTGTAGCTGAAAGAAACTCTGAGTGAACCAAGTCCTAAGAGTATTTGTATTGTTGACATGGGCACAGTTATCCCAAGGACAAAGGCCTCAGACCCATGGGAATGTGGCAAAGTCTTTTCCCATCCATATGAGTCAGGCTTGAAATTGGCAAAGCTTTCTTCCCCTGGGCTAAGTATAAGTATTTTGGGACAATTGATTAGTGTGTATAAAAACTAGCAACTGTGGCTTCCTCCCCTGGGAAGTTTACAGCCTGAGACTCCCAGTCTTCAGAAACCTCCTACCAAAGCTAGCTAAGCCCAACCCCTGTACTAGACAGATAAGCATGCTGAGGTTCTGGGTTGCACAGATAGTAGATAGGGCTCCGTCAGATCACATAGCATAGCCCAGACTCCTGCTTTTCTCTGTTTATATCCATGTGTCTATGTTTCTTTAGTGTCTCTTCTTTTCTTCATTCTTACCATAACTAATCAGACCAAGATTTGGGGTCTAGCGGGGATTTCAATTTATTAGAGACACACACTGTCAAAATTAATTGTGGGATACTGTTCTCTTCCTTCATAGTCATGAGAAGAGCATCTTATACTGCCCATGTTTGTGCCGTGATACACTGTTTATTCCTCAGCTTCAAAACAATAACACCACGGATCATGCACTTTTGAAACATATATATATATATATATATATATATATATATATATATATATATATATAGAGAGAGAGAGAGAGAGAGAGAGAGAGAGAGAGAGAAGCTGCTCTATTATTCCATCTGAATTTAAAGAAAACATAAACCAGAAATTGTGGGGGTTAAAATAAAACATTCAATAGGCAGTGGTGGTGCACACCTTTAATCCCAGCACTTGGAAGGCAAAGGCAGGCAGATCTCTGAGTTTGAGGCCAGCCTGGTTTACAGAGTTCCAGGACAGCCAGGGCTACACAGAGAAACTCTGTCTTGAAAAAAACCAACCAACCAACCAACCAAACAAACAAACAAAACATTCTCACTTCTTGCATATTCAGCTGACAAGCCTCAGAATGAGAAGTGGCCTAGGAACAAAGGGCTTGCTAGCCACCACCAGGAAAGCAACCACAGCCATAGGTAGACTTGGTGGCAAGGATGTTGTTGGAGGGCACTCTGGTAGGCAGCTTCCACAGAAGTCCACAGTCACTTTTTGGTACTTCGTGTCCCGTGTAATGGCCTCCCTGTTAGCATCAGCTGCATTGATTGTCTTCTAATGGACCCAGTGCCACAAAGGTGTTTTCCATGTCCCTTATTGCTCTATTCCTTGCTGCCTTTGGTGAAAGCCAGCTGTCATGCTATAAATGATCCGTGGAGCCCTCCATCTAAGAGTCATAGAGACGAGTTGTCTTCAGCATCTCTTGTCTCTCCCAGATCCCCGTCCTGCAGGACCTGTGTGAGTAAAGGTAGACCTTGGTTCTCTTTTTTTGGTCTTTCGAGACAAGGTCCTTGGTTCTCCTTAAGTAGATGGGGTCTGTATTTGAAACTTGTTATGGATTGGAGGGCTGTGATCTCCCCCAAAACTCATAAACCCCTAAACTCCAAGGTGCTAATATTAACAGTAAGTCAGTCCTTTGGGAGGAAGTAGAGTCAAATGAGGTAGGAGGGTATCTACTCTGCAGTGGAGTTAATGTCCTTATGCTTACCTTACGCTATAAGAAAGTTGTCTATGTGTGCTATATGTCTGTCTTTGTTCATTCTATCTGTCTGTCTGTCTGTCTATCTATCAACTATTTATCTAGCTTTTATCTATCATCTATCTTCTAACTTCTATCTATCAATCATCTGTCTTTTTTTATCAATCACCCATCTCTATCTCTTTTCCTCTCATAGAGGGGAAATGTGACCGTCTACAGCCAAAAATAGGGCCCATGCCAGGAACAAATTTTCCTTGCACCTTGATTTTAGAATTGCCATCCACCAGGTGTGTGAGAAATGACTGCCGTTTAAGCCATCCAGTCTGTGGTGCTTCCTTATGATGACCTGCTTTAAGACAGAAGTTGATAACAGAAATTGCTTGCTGCCATTATTGACAGAAGTGTAGGGATAGCTTGGGACTAATGAATGGGTAGAGAGAAGAGTTTGGATGTACATGCAACAAAGAGTTAGTATTTCGGTGGCTGAGAAACAACAGAAGGCTGTGAACGTTTCTGTCAGTCATCTTAGATAACCTATAAGAAAGCCTTAACAGAATGTTAAGCTAAACAGACAGGAAAGAACGTTCTAATAAAGTCTCAGATGGCGAGAGGGCCGGTTTGGGGAAATGTGCGAACGCAGACTTTAAGAACTTAACTGAACTGTCCCCTGAAGTGTGAGGTGGAAATGTTAAGGAAAAAGTACGTTGTGACGCTGGCAAGATGGCTCAGTGGGTAAAATGCATGCTGGGTAAATTTGAGGGCTTGAATTCAATTCCCAAAAGGGGCGGGGCTAGCTGTGAACACACCCATCTGTAGCCAGAGCACTGGCCTGCTGGGAAAGACAGGGACTAGCCTGATCCTCAGAGCTTGCTGGCTTGCAGATTTCAGCAACTGGTGAGCTCCAGGTTAAGTGGAGAGGCCGTGTCTCCAACAACAAAAAACATGGGCTGAGCATGGTGATGCACACCTTTAATCCTAGCAGGTAGAGGCATGTGAAAAGCCAGTCTTCCCTTGGTGAGTTCAAGCTAGCCAGGGCTACACAGTGAGAGCCAGTCTCAACCAACCAACCAACCAACCAAACAAACAAACAAACATAAATGATAAGGTTAAAATAAATAAAAGGGCCAGTGTGGTACACTTGGGAGGCAGAGGCAGGCAGATCTCTGTGAGTTCGAGGCCAGCCTGGTCTAAAGAGGAAATTCCAGGACTACTATAAAGAGAAACCTATCTCAAAACAAAAAACAAACAACACCAAAAACCCATACAAACAAATAAATCAAAGGAAGACCCCAAAAGTAATTCATAGGTCCAGGCCAACCAGGGCTATATAGTGAGATCTGACTCAAATAAATAGTAAGTAACTATTAAAAATATAAATAAAAGAAAGAGAGATCCCAAAGGCAATTCACAAGTCATCAGAGCTGCCTCTCACAGGGACGAAGCAGTCTGTGTTGGGGAGGACACTGATGGAGCTGTCTGATGGGTCCTTGCAGGAAGTTTCTTGGGTGGGCTCTCCAGAACTGAACAGATGAAACCCATTACAAAGCTGGACCCCAGGGTCTCCAGGGGGCTGGACTACGATCCCATAGGCTTATTGTTTTCTGTTTCATTTTTGGTTTGGTGTTTTGTTTTGTTTTTCCAACACAGGGTTTCTTTGTGTAGCCCTGGCTGTCCTGGAACTAGCTCTGTAGACCAGCCTGCCTCGAACTGACAGAGATCTACTTGCTTCTGCCCCCTAAAAGGCATGTAACACCAACTCCGGGCTTGTTTTGTTTTCGTAAGGCACTGTATCACAATGTAGCCTTTGCTGTCCTGGAACTCACAATGTAAACCCAGCTGGCTTTGAACTCACAGAAATCCATCGGCTGGGATTAAAAGTATGTGCCACCACACCTAGCTACTGTTTCATTCTTGAAATAAGGTTTGCTGTAGCCAGGGCTAGCTTTGAACATTGTATATAGCCAAGGATGAACCATGGCCTTCTAATCTACCAGCCTTCTCCTCTATTGGATCATAGAGTGTGTTACCACACCCGCTTTATGTGCTGCTGGGGAGTGAAGTCAGGGTTCCGTTCATTCCAGGCTGAGCTGCATTTGATCATCCAGTTGGATGATTAAACCATAGTAGCATTTAGTATTTGAGCTTGCTCTTGGCCCACCACTCCTTTCTTCCATTCTGTCTTTTTCCTTTGGAGTGAACAATGTCTTTACTCTTCTGTCCAGCTATCATATTCAAGAAGCATATAATTTACCCAGTTTTACAGGCAAGCCGGTAGATTGGAATTTGGCCTCAGGATGGATTGTACCTTGAGTCTTACCCATATCTGGTTTAGATGGTATATACTCAATACTTCAGACTTCAGAACCGTTGCTGGGGTGAATTAAGGAAGACTTTACATACTTGATTTGGGATTTTACATGTTGATTTGGGACGGGATGAACATATTTCATACATGGGATAGAAGTGAATTTTGTGGGGTTAATGACTGAGTCAAGATACTTAGTTTAAATTCTGGAGACCTGAGGTAGCTATATCCACGTAAGGAGTGCCTACACTCCTTAGTAGCAGAAACTGAGTTCCATAAAGTTTTGCGGTAACCTGTTGGGCAGAAATAGGTAAGCTGATACCTTAAAAAATTTAAGGTGGTAAATTTGAGTTGTATATCATAGCAATTCATTCAGTCAAGTGCATTTGTTAGGTGATTTTGTCACTGTATAAACATACAGCTACAGCATTCCTTAGTGGTAAAATGTTATCAGACCCCAGTCATAAATGGGATCCATCAGTGATCAAAAGTATGGCGCATGACTTTGTCACGTAGATCAACTAGACAGGAATGTTCCTAAATATCTAAAGGTTGTTACCCCTTGTCAGTCAGACATGTCAACAGTAAGGGATGGTCTGTTTTGGAAAGAAAGAAGACCTTGGGTTTTGGTATAAGAGGGATTTAAATTCTAAGACACCTGTGGCTTTTTAAGGATCTTGATATTTGTTTTTTTGTTTTTTTTGTTTTTTTTTCCTAGACAGGGTTTCTCTGTGTAGTCCTGGCTGTCCTGGCACTCGATCTATAGACCAGGCTGTCCTTGAACTCACATTCACCTGCCTCTGCAGCCAGAGTGCTGCGATTAAATGTGTGAGCCACCACTGCCTGCATTTTTAAGGATCTCTATGGGCACACATTGGAATAGAGACTGTTCATACTACAAAGCAGCTTTGGAACCCACCTCTACAGCCAGGAAGAATCTGCAATTATTGGCTATTTCCAAAGGGAAAGAGGACTCAGAAGACTGATCAAAGAACCACTGAGAGTCATTCTGAGAGCAGGAGAGTCCTAGATAAAGAACTGGTGTTACTGAACTCAATGGATTGCAGAATTCCTGGGGGCTAGTTTCTTCCATGTCTTTTGTCTTTTCTTCCCTTGACTCTGAGGTCCACCTTTTAACACAGAATCTTGCTTTCTATCTAAGGCTGGCCTCAAACTCACAATCCTGCTACTTCAGATTCCCAAGTGCTGAGATTATAAACACGAATTTTCATTAAAGTTTCTATTAAGTATTTTCTATCATTAATGTATTTTTTTGATGTTGAATATATGAAGATTCCCCCTTCCAGTCAAACAATCTGATAATATGTAACTCCCTAGGTTCCTGCATCTGCAAACAGAAATTCTAGGCCATAGTTTACAGAGGTGTGTGTGAGTCAAGGGGCCACAACCAAGAAGCCAGCCATGCTTGTGTTTGGATCTGACTTAGATGAAGATATTTTATCTTTTATTTTTATGAAGATATCTGTGGGATTGATGACTATTTCTTGTGTAGAAAGAGACTGAATTATTTTAGGTTTTGCAGGACATATATGTAACCCTATTGTCTTCTTTGATTTTATAATCCTTTAGCAAATATGAAAGTCATTTTGTCCCAGAGTCTGCATAAAAATAAGCCACAGGATGGACTTGGCTTTTAAGGTTTTATCATTCCCAGCATAGATCACAAGCTGATTCATGATAGAATGAGCTTCATTGGTGTCTTGGAGGAGGGAAGTGTAGTTTTCATATGGAAAGGTATTCATTGTGATCATGCAATGAATAGTGGAAGCTAGTCTTCCAAATAGTTCACCACAGGGCACATGTGCACACACGCACATGCACACACACCACATACCACATACACAACACCCCCACATCCCCCCATGCATAACACACACACACACACACACACACACACACACACCACACACCATGAAACAAACACACACACACACCATTCTTGCAAGCAAGAGGGAACTTAGGCTGTAGAGACAGCTGAGCACTTTAGAGCACTTGGAAAGAACATGGGTTCAGTTCCCAGCACCCACAGACTCACCACTGCCTATAACTCTAATCCCATGGACTCTGACTTTTACACATACTGCACACACATGGTACATGTAAATAAAAATATTAAAATCTTTTTGTTAAAGAAAGATACACAGTCCCAGCACTTAAGAGGCAGAGGCAGGCAGATTTCTGAGTTCAAGGCCAGCCTGGTCTACAGAGTGAGTTCCAGGACAGCCAGGACTACACAGAGAAACCCTGTCTTGAAAAACAAAAAAACAAAAAAAAAACAAAAAAGCAAAACAAACAAACAAACAAAAAAACAAAGATACACAGAACTTATGTGCTCTTCCTTGAAGCTAGGCTGGACCTATAAGTACTTTACCCAGTCAAATGTAGAGTAAGGGGCATTCTGGGAATTGTAAGCCTAGGCATTCTAAAATCCTGGTAGCTTCTATTTCCTTCCCCCTGGAACTGAGCCTCTCCATAATGGAAAGCCCAGTCAGTCACCTGGAGAGGCCTACCTGTGGGAAATCAAAACACTATGGCTATCCCCAAGGCTTCATCTCAGTCTCCTGTCTACCAGCCACCAGTCAGTCCACCATCTTGGAGGTACCACCCAGCCGATACACCATGACACAGAGAAAAAGTAGGTGCTCAGATTCCTACAAATAACTTATTGTTTTAAACCACTATGTTTGGGGGGTAGTTATTTATGTAGCACGAGAAGACAGGAACAATGTAAGCAAGGCTCTGGAAATCAGTACTCATCTGGCATTTTCAGGCATCTAAGCCTGACATAAGAATTAGATCTAGGGGCTGAAGAGATGGTTAAGAGCACTGGCTACTCTTCCAGAGGTCCTGAGTTCAATTCCCAGCAACCATATGGTGGCTCACAACCATTTGTAATGGGATCTGATGCCCTCTTCTGGTGTGTCTGAAGATAGCTACAGTGTACTCATACATAAAATAAAGAAATATATCTTTTTAAAATTAAAAAAAGTAAAAAAGAATTAGATCTATGAAACAAATGCTATTTACAGCATTAACTTTACTCTGAAAGACAGCAAAGCACGCGTGCATGCGTGTGTGCGTGAGAGTGTGTGTGTGTGTGTATGTGTATGTGTGTGTGTATAAGTGAGAAAGAGAATAAAATTGCATGTAATTCTTTCAGAGTCTTGATAGAAATACCCAAATGTAAGATAATAAGTAGAAAACAAAGGCAGGTTAAGGTGTGGCTACTGGGTGGCTAACAATCATGACCTGATTAAGAGACTTTTCCCTGCAGAGAGCCAGCCCAGCCTGGAGTGGTTTAAAGCAGGACACAGTATAGGATAGAGAGGTAGCCATAAAGACTATCTCCGGCCTTCTAGCTCTCGAACTATATTGAATGCTTGCTGACTTCTAAGAAATCCTAAAAACTTTCTTGCTTATCCTATGGTTAAAAACTACTGGCTTGGGTGATTAATACCTGTTGCCTAGCAGTGGAGAATTAAGTAAAAAAAATTATTGCTATTACTCTCTTCTCAATCCAGGCAGCTGGAAGCTTCTCTGGCTAGACTGCTTAACTCTTTGTGAAACAGAGAGGAGGGAAAGGAAACGAATTAAGATGCTTTATACAGCCAAATATGCACAGATGCTTATACATTCACACATAATTTATATTTTCATTCACATTCTCATTTACACATCAACACATTCACATTTTTGTTGGGGATCAACCATGTGTCTCATACACTTCACAAATATTCATGGATGCTCACATACATACACAAATGTACACACATATATACAGACAGACATATATTTGGATGGACGAATGGACGGGGCAGAGCTCCCCAAACCAAACCATTCAACCAACAATTTTATTTCTTTTCTTTTTCCTGACTTTTTCATACCTTCTTAACCAAAAAGCTCTTTAGAAAATTACCTCAGAGAGAAAATGTTACATAAAATGGAAGTTACAGAATGATGTTAATATTAAGTCAAAGGAATATTTCATTCTATAAGCTCATTATAAGTTCAGAGCAGCCGGTCGGTGGTGGCGCACGCCTTTAGTCCCAGCACTTGGGAGGCAGAGGTAGGCGGATTTCTGAGTTCAAGGCCAGCCTGGTCTACAGAGTGAGTTTCAGGACAGCCAGGGCTACATAGAGAAACCCTGTCTCGAAAAACCAAAAAAAAAAAAAAGAGTCAAGACTGAAGATTTAATTTTTAGTCAATAAGAACTGCCCTTTAGACAGAGCATCTCAGTAACTGTCTCAGGGTGAATCTAAGTGAGACAGGAAGGAATTGGAAACACTAGCATTGCATGGTCTGTGGATGGAACTGATGGAAAGATGGTGTGACCGTCTCCATAGACTGACAGATGCCTAGAACATTGGTACAGCCCACTACTGCTGAGTGTGACTGTGAAGCCATTTCCTGAGAAGTGAAGGAGGAAAGGCCCATTCTGAGTGGAGGCAGCAGCCATCAGATAGACGTGGGGGGGGGGGGGTCTTGGATGGAAGGCAGCCCAGACCATACTGCAAGCTCGATTTTCAAAACAAAAAATGGAGACAGAGGAATCATGGGATATAGAAGTAAAAACTTGGGGTTAGAGAGATGGTTTAACAGTTTTAACAGTTAAGAGTAATGGCTGCTCTTCCAAAGGACCTGAATTCAATTCCCAGCACCCACACAGCAGCTCACAACTGTCTGTAACTCCAGTTATGTATCAACATATCACACGACACTGCATAAATATCCTTTTGGTTTCTATGTGTCAGTTAAAATACATTTTACTTTTTGAAAACAAAACAAAACAAAAATTCTGGAGTCAATTCTCTCCTTCTACCCTTCTATCCTTCCAGCATTTGAACTCAGATCGTAGAACTTTCGTGAGTGGGCAGAAGAGCACATTCACCTACAGAGCTGTCTCCCTGGCCTCAGCTCAGCTTCTTTCTAGTGCACATGCCTGCTGCCATTTCTCCAGCCTTAGCAAGCAGACTCACACCTGTGACTGTCTAGAAACTTAGAGGTCTTCAGCGGAGCACAGTTGATCTGCGGGTCGCCTGCCTTCCTGGTTGTCATTTGTCTAAGACTTCCTGTTTCTCTCTAGCATGCAGACAGTCATTATACTAATCTACCTATAATCTAATAGCATCCCCTATTGACCCTGTTACAAGATACACAGCTCCGAACCCTGTCTTTTGGTTCTGTTACTCTGGAGAACTTTGACTAACAAGAAAGGCAAGCCACTTCTAAGAGACAACCTGCACGATTTGACAAACATCAGATATGGGGGCTACAGGACCCTAGCCGTTTGCTATGGCTTGAATATAGACCCTGAAAAACTCATGTGTGGTGCCCGACTAGTGGATACAGTCATTGAGAAATGATGGCATCAGGAGGAATCTGACATAATTAGTGGACAGATTCATTGACGGATTCCCATTTCATGGCATTATTGGGAAGCATTAGAAAATATCAAATATTTGCCGGGCAGTGGTGGTGCATACCTTTAATCCCAGCACTTGGGAGGCAGAAACACGCAGATTTCTGAGTTCGAGGCCAGCCTGGTCTACAGAGTGAGTTCCAAGTCAGCCAGGGCTACATAGAAAAACCCTGTCTTGAAAAAAAAAAAAGTCAAGGTGGTTCCTGATTGGTGGAAGGAAGTTGCCTGTGCATATCCCAGGTTCATCTCTGAGTCTCTGCATCCTAGCATCTTCCATGTTCATCTTCCCTGCCATGTAGTCTGTCTCCCCTCTGGCCCAGAGCAATGGAACCCAATGACCTTGGACTAAAACTCAAAACTATGAGTCAAATACATCTTTTCTCCTTTTAAATTGTTTCTCTTGAAATGACTAAGACAGGATCTCTGTCAGCATGGAAGACTGGAAGAAGAAAGGAAGGTAAGAAAGAAGGAAAGAAGGAAGAAACCCACACCTGGTTATACAGTGCTATGGATCAAAACCAGGAGTTTATGGATGCCAGGCAAGCACTATATCAAAGATGACATTGAGCTTGTGACCTTCCTGCCCATACCTCCTAAGAGCTAGGATTACAGCATGCACTTCCATGCCTGGTTTTATGGGTCTCTGAGGATGAAACTCAGGGCTTTGTGCATGCCAGGCAAGCACTTTACAAACCAAGCTATATCCTCAAGTCCTCAAGCACCAAGCAACTTTTTTTTTTTTTTTTTTTTTGGTTTTTCTAGACAGGGTTTCTCTGTATAGCCTTGGCTGTCCTGGAACTCACTCTGTAGACCAGGCTGGCCTTGAACTCAGAAATCCGCCTGCCTCTGCCTCCCAAGTGCCGGGATTAAAGGTGTGCACCAGCACTGCCTACTTTGTCTTCATTGTTACAGAATGAAAACATCCGGGGGGAGGAAAGATTTATTTTGTCCAGAGTTGAGAAGGTTGGGGTCCATCTTCTTGGGGGAAAGTATGGTAGCCGGACTCAGTTCACAATGGTGGTGTTGCATGGTGGAGACTCTTCCCATCACAGCAGGTCAGAAAACAGAGAGTGAGAGAGGAAGTAGGCGGTGATGATAGGTCCCCAAGGAATTGCCTCCTTGTGACACCTACCACGGCGGGCTGGATCCCACCTCCTAAACTGTCCATAGGCTCTAAAACAGTGCCACCAGCTAGGAGCAGTGCTCAAAGCTTAAGCCAGTAGGAGACTGTTTCTGACTCAAACTGTAACAAAGCTTAGCAGAGCACAATAGGGAACTGCAAAAGGAAACTTTAAAACTTACCTGCAAGTGTGGCACCTGCCTTGCTTCGTTCATTGTTTCTCTTCGTGCTGCCGCTCTGCGTGGATGACTCCCCTGGTGACCCCGCCATCTCTCTCTACTGGTCCTCAGGTTGCTACTATTCTGAGTCTGACATTTTTTTACAGGATTATGTTCAGTGGCTTGGCAAACCAAGGCAGATTCTTTGTTGACAGATACGGAAGTGTTTTCTAGAAGCCTCTGGCAGGATTCCTTATTTCTCCTTGACCAGAACAAGATCACAGGGGAACCCCATGTTGCACTGAATACTGAAAAAGAAAAAAAGGGGCACCCGGCTTCTAACTGCAGGGAAGAGTAACAAACGTTGGGTAGGTAATGAATAGGGTTTCTCGCTGAGTTTAAGGGGTTCTCTTTCTCTCTCTCTCTTTAAAATTTGGCTAATTTTTCATTTTATTTGTATTTTTTATTAACATTATAATTTATAGATTATTTGAAAATTTCACATAATGCATCCCGACCACATTCACTCTTGAATCATCCCAGGTCCATCTTTTATCCTTATGAAAGAAGAGGAGGAGGAGGAGGAGGAGGAGGAGGAGGAAGAGGAGGAGGAGAAGGAAGAAGAGGAGGAAGAAGAGGAGGAAAAAGAGGGGGAGGGGAAGAGGAGGAAGAGGAAGAGGAGGAGGAGAAGGACAAATACAGTCTGTGTTGTCCATATATTCCCTGGAATGTGGTCAGACTCCCGGTGGCCAGCCCCTTAAAGAAAACCGAGACTTGAAGGGTTCTTTATCTCTGTGGATCTAATTGTCCCTGTCATATTATTTTCCATCACTTCCCTCCTCTATGTGCAACCACGACTTTAAAGATAGGCACTGTAATACCCACATGTAATCCCAGCTCTCTGAAGATCTAGGCAGCAGGGTCCTGTTCCATAGCCGCAGAGCGGTGGTTCGTTTCAGCCTGCTGACTCCCATCTTTATTTCCAAGCATATTAATATTATTCTCCATATGTCCAAACATGGTTGACTCAGAGTTGATTTTAATATAACTGAGTAAGATGAATCTTTTAGAATAGCTCAGAAGATGCTTTTATAGGTCTTCAAAAAGGAAAGAAAAATCTAAAATGGGCAGATGAGACAGCTTAGTGAACAAAAGCACCAGTCACCAAGCCTGATGACCCAAGTTTGATCCCCAGGTCCAACATGCAAGATAGAGGAGAGAATTAACTACAAAAAGTTGCCCTTTGAACTCTGAGAGTGCACTCAAATATGCCTGGAATTGCCATTGGTCTGTTGGCTCAGATACACTTACTTTAGCTCAGAATAGCTGCACACACCTGCAAAACCAGCTACTCTGGAGGCTGAGGCAGGAGAATAGCAAGAGCCCAGGAGTTTGGGGCTAGCCTGGACAACATAGTGAGGCCTTGCCTCAAAACCCAAAATGTAGTTGCTCAATTTCTACTCTAAGAAAATGACACACACTCTTAGATTGCATCTGTCATGTCATCAATTAATATTTGTAGATTGAGTCACTTTTAAATAAATATGGCTCCAACCTATGCCCTGCTTTCAATATCTTTTCTTAGGAAAAGAAAAAAGGGGAAAAAAGCAAACATGCAAATTTTCCTGAAATGTCCACTGACATTTAAAGACCAAACAGTGACCTGGCTTCGTCTGACACTGTCATTACATGCTCTTACACCATATTCAAAATACGTGAAAAACATCCCAGGCAGACTAGATGACTCTTTGCCTATGTGTGATGCAAATCCACTGACTTGTCCTTCAAGTTTGGTGGCACATCAGTTAAGCATTCTAGAAAATTCTTTCTGAAAAATATTCTACAGCTGTCTAGAACTTGCTTTCATTGCTGATCTTGGTTTTAGTCTAGCCAGACTAAAACTAGACCTCTTCTCCCAGGTCCTGGACTACAATCTGGTGTGACTTTGACATATCAAGAACAATTCTTAAATAAAACCTTTGCATCTGATGGACACTAAGAACAGTGTGATGTAAAGATGGTAGGTTTTATGCATCTACTTTTTTTAAAAAAAGCTTATCATATGTGTGTGTGTATTGTCTGCATATACTTGCCTGTGTGTCACATGAGTCCCTGGTACCTTTGGAGGCCAGAAAAGGGCATCAGATTCCCTGGAAGTGGATTACATATGGTTGTGAACCACCATATGGGTGCTGAAACTCAATCCTGGCTCCTCTTTGAGAGCAGCCAGTTCTTCTAACCTCTGAGCCATCTCTCCAGCCCAGGCATCCATTTTTGTAACATGGGCAGTAACAAAAGGCTGAAGTACTTGTTGATACCTCTAATAAAAGTTGAAGGTTTGATGGCTGAGGAGATGGCTCGGTTGGCAAAGTACTTACCATGCAAACATGAAGACCAGAGTTGAATCCCTAGAACTATATAACAAAACAAAACTCCCATCCCAAAACAGATATGGTGGTATGCAACTTTAATTTTTTCAAAGCCTACTTTTAATGATGGTTCTTAAATGCTTTAACGTCCCTTCTAGCCCTCCACCCACCAGAGATAGTGTAAAAGAAAGGATACCGGGGAAGTGGACCTGTTTAGAAATGGTTCTTTGGAGCAAATTCCATCTGCGTTGTCAGGAGACCAACAGTTCAGTTCACAGCAGCGGCAGCTGGATCCACTCGCAAACACTTCATGGATACACCAGCAGTCAAGTTTGGTAGAGTTGGGGTAGTAAATACAAATCAGCAGCAGTGGCATGACCTAGCCAGAGACAGCCAGGCCTCAGCTGTATTGGCACAAGTCAGCAGGAGGGATTTGGACCAGCAGGGACACCAGGAGTTCTTGGCTGTGCCTCTCTCAGTGAAGTAAAGATCAGTGAAGACGCAAGACCAACAAGCACTGTGCAACTAGTTCTACAATCAACGCTCTCTCATAGTTCATTGAGTCCTGTTTATGCTCCCTCCAAACATCAGGTGTCCTCCACAGGTCTTGCCTCAGCATGTGCATCTGTCACAGCTGACATCACTCTACCACTTGGCCCAAGTCCAAGGAAGCAGCAAAAAGCTGCAGCACACCACCAGAAGGCTTTTGGCCTGTTTCTTTCTATGGAGTCCTGGCAAACACAGCTCAACTACACAGTGTAAGATGGACCAATACATGTGTGTTGTTAGCAAAGAATCCTTCATCGTGTGTCCTTTCGGATGCTGGCTTTAACAGAACATCTTTTCACCTGTGTCTCCTTCAGCAAAATGTTCCTTCACCAGTCTGCCTCAGCTTTTCACCTGTGTCCACTTCAGGGAAGCATTCCTTTATGTGTTTGCCTCAGCAAAACACCATCCAACACAACTGACTTTCCAAAGAACCCTTAAGTTTCTACATCAGTGGTATGTACCTGTGCTAGAGAAACAGAAACAGGAAGATCCCTGGAGATATTTTGTCACACATTTGTCACAAGCCCTAAGCCAAGTTGTGGTGGTTTGAATAGGTATAGCTTCCATAGACTCGTGTGTTTGAATGTTTGGCCCATAGGGAGTGGCACTATTAGGAGGTGCAGCCTTATTGGCGTAGGTGTGGCCTTGTTGGAGGAAGTGTATCTCTGTAGGGGTGGGCTTTGAGGTCTCCTATGCTCAAGCTATGCCCACCCAGTGTGGCGCACAGTCTTCTGCTGCCTGCCGATCTGGTGTAGAACTCTCAGCTGCTTCTCCAGCACCGTGTCTGCCTTCATGCCACGATGCTTCTCCACATGACCATAATGGACTAAATCTCTAAAACTGTAGGCCAGCTCCATTGAAATGTTTTCCTTTGTAAGAGTTTCTGTGGTCATGGTGTCTCTTCACAGCAATGAAACCCTCACTAAGATACCAGTGAACGATCTCCCCGCCCCAGAAAAGTGGATGACTCCTCTAAAACAACTTATTGCATTGTGCTCTAGCTTCTACAAGCATGCGTGTGCACACATGAGTGTGTGCATGTGTGTACACAAACACATACACACACAGATATGAATACACACCAAGTTACATGATTTAGAAATGAGTTTAATATGAGGCTGAGCGAGGGAGACAATATGAAAAATGGGTTGAGATCAGCGTTTTTTGTGGTACCTTCAAGGTAGATGACCCTAGTTATGAAATTACACTGAATTTGGAAGTAGATGTCATCTCTTGTTTTCAAGCTTAGATACAGTTCTCTCTTTTTTTAAAAAAAATATTTTATAATTTTGTATATATTTTATATATGAGTATGATATGTTCATGCACACTAGAAGAGGGAATCAGATCCCATTATAGATGGTTGTGAGTCACCATGTGGTGCTGGGAATTAAACTCAGGACCTCTGAATGAGTAGCCAGTGCTCTTAATCACTGAGCCAACTCTCTAGCCCCAGATACAGTTTTCATAATTAGGAACCAGGCTAGTGAAACCTGCTGACCTCTAATATCCAGAGCTGTTGTCTAGGCCACCCAAGAGCCAGCACAATAGTGTTCATATTAGTTAATGACAGGCTTGTGCTCTTGACCTCTGAGCCATCTCACCACATACTTATTTTAACAGAGGTACAAACTGAAGTGTGTCTGTAAGTCGCCAGTTCATAAACCTTGATTGATATGTTTGCACATGACCAGCCATGTGAAATAAATTTCTCATAAGCTGTGTCTCTACAGAGTACCACGCGATGTTAAAATAGAGCCCGCTTCTCTGGAGAGCTGCTCAGCCAAGGGCACAGCATGCTTTCTTAATGGTGGAGAACAGACATCCAATGGAAAGGAATGCCTTTTATTTGAAAAGGTTAAGTATGATGATTCTCTTTTTTAAAAAAAACTTTCCAGGTAGATAAATTTAGGAACTAAAACCCATTTTGAGAATATCCCCAGGATCCAGGTCTTTGGCACTACTTTTTGTATTAGATTTTTGTTTGTTTGTTTGTTTGTTTGTTTTTCGAGACAGGGTTTCTCTGTGTAGCCCTGGCTGTCCTGGAACTCACTCTGTAGACCAGGCTGGCCTCGAACTCAGAAATCCGCCTGCCTCTGCCTCCTGAATGCTGGGATTAAAGGTGTGCACCACCACTGTCTGACAAAACTCTTGATTTTCACTATATCATTGTTTTTGTACAAGTAACCATAGTGATATGGACTTTAATAGGTCTATCTCTCAATTGATCTATTTCTGTTATATTTTGGATAATTGATGAAAATGTATTTCTTTTATCTTTTAAAGAGAATGGTGATGGTGATGCTGATGCTTAAGATAACAGTGATAAGGATGATTGATGGGCATGAGCACCAGGTGTGGGCAAGGAACTGGAGAGGCCAGAAGAAGTGGGTGTTGGATGCCTTGGAGTATAGAGTTACAGGTACCAGAGGTTCCCAGCACCAAGTGTTCTTAACTACCAAAGCATCTCTCTAGCCCCTACCATGGTTTGTTGTTGTTTTATTTTGTTTGTGATAGTCCTGCTAAATAGCCTGGGCCAGCCTTGAACTCACAGTAATTCCCCCTGCCTCAGCTTCCTAAAGTCTATCATAACAAGTGGAGGCCTCACCACACTGGGCTATTCAATGAGAATGTTATTTTCAGTCATGGCTTGAACAGAAGATAATGATGTTACATAACCTTCTTGTGGTCTTATGTTTTGTTTTGTTTTTTTTCTTCTTTAGCTTAAAGAGTTTTCTTTTACCAGTTTGCCATGAAGCATCCTCTGCCTGTGGTGGTTTGAATATGCTTGTCACTGGGAGTAGAACTATTTGAAGGTGTGGACTTGTTGGAGTGGGTGTGGCCTTGTTAAAGTAGGTGTGTCACTGTTGGTGTGGACTTTAAGACCTTCATCCTAACCACATGGGAACCAGTCTGCTTCTAGCAGTCTTCAGATGAAGATGTAGAACTCTCAGCTCCTCCCGCACCATGCCTGCCTGGATGCTGTCATGTTCCAACCTTGGTGATAATGGACCTCAGAACCTGTAAGCCAGCTCCAATTAAATGCTGCCCTTATAAGAGTTGCCTTGGTCATGGTGTCTGTTCATAGCAGTAAAACCCTAACTAAGACACCCCCCATTGGCTGCAACTTGCATCACTCTTCTCTGATGACACCCCCCACCCCTCCACTCCACCCCTGCCCCCAACTCTGGCTTTCTTCTGCCTGTGATTTGTTTCTTTTTACTTTTCACTGGAAACAATTTGAAAGTTATAAGGTTAAAAAACAATTGCCAGAGTAGTACAGGGAACTATCAAGAGCTGTTCTAAGGGACACCATGATGTTTAGCAATGGTCTCAGGCATGTCCTTGAAGCTAAAGGAGCTGGACCAGGGCCATGCATGCGCTGGGCTGTTCAGCTTCCTTGTTTCTCTCTAACACAGCGTAGCTTCATTAGTGACTTCATACACCATCCTTCAGCTGGGCTTCTCTGATGTTTCTCTCTTCATGACTGAAGTGAGGCTATGCATTTTTTGGTAGGATTGTCACCGAAGTGGCAGCCTTTCTGAGTGTATCCCCCACAGACAGCCTACACTGTCAGTTTGCCAGAAAATGATGCTTAATACTGTTTGGCTGCCAAAGCAACATTGTTTTTCCTTTGGGAATTAAAAACTGCTTTGTAGGAGAACCTTTGAAGGCCATGCAAATATTATTTCCCTTCCAATTCTTGCTTCCCAGTTTAAGCATGTTGCATGCCTGGATCATGACTACCACAGTTGACATGTAACAATTTTCTAATTCTAGTGCCACCAATTCATTTGTGCTCAGTAGTCAGCACTCGACTTTGAAGAGGAGCCTGTAGAGAAAAGATGAGGGTCAGTGGTGAAACTCTGCGTTCTGTTCTTTTTTTTTTTTTTTTGTTACTTTTTTTTAAGGTATATATATATATATATGTACATGATGCTGTCCTCAGGCATACCAGAAGAAGGCATCGGATCTCATTACAGATGGTTGTGAGCCACCATGTGGTTGCTGGGAATTGAACTCAGGACCTCTGGAAGAGCAGTCAGTGCTCTTAACCACTGAGCCATCTCTCCAGCCCCTCTGTGTTCTGTTCTTGACACCACAAGAAGAAACAAACAAACAAACAAACAGATTTCTCTTTCTCCATCTACTCAACTTTCTTATCATTTATTTACTTTAAAGATTTGATTGTTTTTATTTACGTATGTGCCTCTGGCTGGGTATGTGCTCATGAGTGCCTGAGGAGGTCAAAGGGGTCAGATCCCCTGGTCTGGGACTTATAAGTCATTGTGAGCTGCCCAATGCACTTGAGACCTCTGTAAGAATAGTTTATACCCTTAACCACTGAACCATCTCTTCAGCCCCTTCACTCTTCTGTACGTATCTCTGTGGATTCATGTTTTATTCAATGGAATGGAATTCATTGTCATCATCAATGTGAATGCTCACATTGTTGCAGCTTTGGGCCAGTGCAATGCTCATCCAAGGTGCCTCCTGGTCCTTTCGACAGATCCCATCAGTGTCTAGAACTTCCTTCCTATCTGCTGAAACAAGATGCTGTAGCCTCATCTTGCGTCTTCCATCCTTGATCCTGGAACCAGCCATTTCTCCAGAGGACAAGGGGAATGGCTTTAGACACCAATATCTGAGACTACCCTAGCAGACAGAGCAAGGCAATGGTGCACATGTGATGTTTGAGAAAGAACTTAAGAGATTTGTAGAGCTCCGTGAGAAGTCTTTCATTGTAAAAAAAGGTGCACGTGAAGTTAAAAGAACAGAGGACTCATTTGAGTGAGAGGACAAGATAATAGTTGACTCTCACATCCCAATATTAGTTAAGAGACTAGCATTTACACCATTTCTACCCAAAGATGCTTAAAGTGTGAAGACCACCTCTCTCTCTCTCTCTCTCTCTCTCTCTCTCTCTTAGGATAGGGCTTGGTCTTATTAGTGCTGGGTCTGTGTCTACCCTTACATCCCATAGACCCACCAGTGGGTATCCCCTAGGAAGAGAAGAGCTCTAAGGTAGAGAACTCACACACAGCAGAAGGCTAGAGGCAGGGTGGTACTGGGATATTCCTTGAGGCATTGATAAAAATGACTCCCTGTTTGTGGTGAGGAAGAAGCTAGCTCATCCTGTTCATTTGTTAGTCACAAGTAGCAGGGTGGGAAAGGAGAAAAGGGGGCTGCTAGAAATCAAGTCCCTCTGGAGGAGGCTCAGACTTTCCCAATCTCTTGCCCCTCTCAATTTGGGGAATTTGGGTTAGGGAATAAGAAGGTATATAGAGGGTGTGACAGAGAAAACTTACAAGACAGAAGACACGAGTAGGTTACGTTCTGGTCCTGTGGAAGGCAGGGTTGGGTAAAGTGGGGGGGATGTTGGGCCCAACTTTATTTGAGTCCTGAGGCTATATGGTACCCCAACCTAGCCTCAGTAAATGAGCATGGTTGAAGATCTTGGTTTTGAAATGCCTGCTCTTTTGTGATTCAAAGAATCAAGGTGGCTAAAAATAGCCATGTTTCATCCGATGGATAGTATTTTAAGAATAACAAAAAAAAGATTTATTTATTTTATGTACATATACATACACACACACACACACACACACACACACACACACACACATATATATATACATATAACTATATAAATATAAATACATAAACACGCTGAGCGGTGGTGGTCCATGCCTTTAATCCCAGCACTTGGGAGGCAGAGACAGGTGGATTTCTGAGTTCGAGGCCAACCTGGTCTACCGAGTGAGTTCCAGGACAGCCAGGGCTACACAGAGAAACCCTGTCTCGAAACCCCCCCCAAAAAATTAATTAATTAAAAAAAATAAATACATAAACACATATACATATACTGTAACTGTCTTCAGATACACCAGAAGAGGACATCTGATCCCACTACAGATGGTTGTGAGCCATCATGTGGTTGCTGGGAATTAGACTCAGGACCTCTGGAAGAGCAGTTAGTGCTCTTAATCGCTGAGCCATCTCTCCAGACCCCCAGGGCAACTTTTATAAGAGAAAACATTTAATTGGGGATGGCTTACAGGTTCTGAGATTCAATCCATTATCATCATAGCAGGAAGCACAGCAGTGTCCAGGCAGGCATGGTGCTGAAGAAACTGAGAGTTCTACATCTTCATCCAAAGGAAGCCAGGAGCTGACTGTCTTCAGGCAGCTAAGAGGAGGATCTCAACGCTTACCACCTCAGTGACACATTTCCTCCAACAAGGCCACATCTAATAATGCCACACTCTGGGTCAAGCGTATTCAAACCACCACACCTATCAAATGTCTAGAACTTCAAACCCTAGACAGAAGTTGCACTGTGAGGGGTAAACAACAGAAAACCTCCTCGAGCCATCTTGAAAGCAGCATGGCATCCACAAACAATCCTGTCACTTAGCCATCCCTCTCTGGTCCCAGAAAACGCCAAAGTCACACGTGTACTAATGTAGTACAGACATACATTCAGCCAAAACAGCCAAGCACATAAAATAAAATAAAATTAATAATAATGATGATGATAATGATAACAACAACAACAACAACAACAACAGCCAGGTATGGTGCTAGAACTTGTAATTCTAGAGCCAGGAGGCAGGGGCAGATTGATCCTTATGGCTCACTGGTCAGCCTGCCTTGGTGAGCTCCAGGTCAGTGAGAAACCTTGTCTCTAAAAACAAGGTGGAAAACAACACAACAACAACAACAAAAACAACAAACAGGTGGTGGTGGTGGTGTTCGCCTTTAATCCCAGTACTCATGAACTCATGAGTCAGAGGCAGGCGGATATCTCTGAGTTTGAGGCCAAACTGGTCTACAAAGCAAGTTCCAAAACCAGCCAAGGACAGTTACACAGAGAAACAACCATCTCAACAAAACAAACAATAAATCAAACCAACAACCCAAAACAAGGCGAGTGCTCGATCTGGCAGCAGAGACTACATCAACACTACAGAGAAGTTTAGCATGGCTCCTGCGTAAGGGTGACGCACAGCTCCACGAAGCGTTCCATATTAAAAAAAACGAACCAAAACCAAAAATAGCAGTAAGAAAGCAAACCGAGGTAGGTGGGGCCTGAGGGGAAACACCCTAGGGCCTCTCCTGGCCTCCACATGCACATGCACCCACACCTAAACACACACAAAGAACAGGTGGGTAGGCATGCAGAAACCTAGAGCAGTGTGCTTGCAGTGACTTTGCATGGAGCAGCCGAAGGCTGCAGACAACCCACGTGTTCCTCAGCTTATGAGTGAGCATGAGATATTTTCTGTTTCTGTGGTAGAACACGTGGGTAGGAAAGGTTATATAACATAAGTTCCATGTTGCAGTTTATCACTGAGGGAAGTCAGGGCTGGTACCCAAGGAGAAATCAGGAGGCAGGAGCTGAGGCAGAGACCATGGAGGAGCCATGTTACTGACTTGTTGTTTACAGTTTGCTTCCTCCATCTGTCTGTCTATCCATCTATCTATCTATCTATCTATCTATCTATCTATCTATCCATCTATCTGTCATCTATGTATCTATCATCTATCTATACATTTATCACCTATCATCTATGTATCTATCAATCTATCATCTGTCTGTCTGTCTGTCTGTCTGTCTGTCTGTCTGTCTGTCTGTCTGTCTGTTTAATGTTTTTCCAGACAGGGTTTCCTTGTGTAGGCTTAGCTGTCCTAGAATTTGCTCTGTAGCCCAAGCAGGTCTTGAACTCAGAGATCCACGTGCCTCTTGCCTCCTGAGTGCTGCGATTAAAAGTAGCCACCTAGCTACATTTGTTTATTTATTTGTTTTGTTTGTTTGTTTTGGATTTTGTTGTTTTATTTGACACGGTCTCATTATGAATTCCTGGCCGGCCTGGAACTCACTATATAATACTAGGCTGGCTTCAAACTTGAAATTCTCCTGCTTCTGTACCCCTTCCCAACTCCCAACTCCCATCCCTGTGCTAGGATCAAAGGTGTGGTGTGTACCACCATGCCCATTACAGCTACTTTTCTTGGTATGAATCCCATCCCTGGCACCATACCTGCATTGCACACCCCGAAGTCTAATCTCTGTAAGCATGCTTGTCTTTGTACACTTTAATCAGACAATAGCAAGTGTAACCACAGGAAGTCAAGAATGTTTTGTGATCCAGTTTATGATACCAATGAACCTCAAAGGCATTTTGTAATGCATTTTGAAAATGGGGTGATAGAAATGTAATGATAGCCTTTATGAAATTACATGAAATTACGTCTATGTACACAAACTACATAGGAATGTAATTTGAAATAAGGTGACATTTGAAGTTAGAGAGATAGCTCAGTATTAAAGTTTTTGTTGCAACCATTTAATACAGTTCCTCGTGTTGTGGTGATTACAACCATAACATTATTATTGTTACTGCTTCACAATTGTAATTTTGATACTTTTTAAGATTGTAATGTAAGTATGTTTTCTGATGGTCTTAGGTGACCCCTGTGAAAGGGTCAGTCAATCCCCAGAGGAGTCATAACCCACAGGTTGAAAACCACCGTTCTAGACAAAAACAAAATAATATTTTGTTTTACAAGTTACCCACTCTGAGGTACCTTGCTATATAGTATTAAAGAGTCAGTGAGAAAGAATGAACTCAAATATGAACTGAATTCTGATGGATTTATAAGAGACCAGAGGACATGTAGGAAGGTTCTTTTGTTTTGTGGTGTGCTGGGGAACTGAACCCATGACCCTATACATAGGGACAGGTGCTCTGCCACCGAGCCTTCTCCCAGACCTTCTAAATGCCTTTTGTAATGTGGTTGTAATTGAAATTCCCTATACTGCTTTGGAGTTCTGCCAGCAAGCTGGCCAGAACCAGATACAGTCACTTAACCTTGGCTCTTCACAACATCCAGTCAAATGAACCTCTTTTCTTTATTTGTATCCAGCCTCGGATATTTCGTCATCATAATGAATAAGAGACTGAAGGCACCCATGAAGCCAAAGCAAGAGAATATTAATCCCAGACAGCTGGAGCTATATAGAGACTCTGTCTTGGTGAATAAAATGAAATAAAATAAAATAATAAATGAATTAGTGGGTTGTTTTTGTTAAAGCAAGCAGCCAAACCAATGAAACAGAGTAAGAGCAGGCACAGAGCAGCATGTCTGTAATCCTGGCACTCAGGAGGCTGAGGCAGGGGGATCACAAGCTTAAGGGCAGCCTGAGCTATATGGCCCAACTTTGTCTAAAACAACTACAGTCAGTGGATAGATGCACTAAATGGAATGTGCTCTAAAAAGAGACATTTGGGGGACTTGAGGGGACCTGCTCTCCAGCTCTTCTTCCTGTTGTCATTGACAGTCTGACTCTTCGGAGCCACACGTGCACGAGTGCAGGAAGCCCTGGTACCCAGACAATGATCTCAGGGGAGATGGCCTCTTTAAGTCCACATGGTAAATGTGGACTGAAAGGAAGACGCATACGCGCCAGGAAATATCGCTGAGGGACAGTGAGGCAGGACCAAGAACAAAGCCACTGTATTGGTTACTCTTTGTTGCTGCAATAAAATACCATGACCAAAGATGACTTATGGAAGAATTTGTCTCGGCTTAAATAAACTGAGACCGGGAGTCCACAAGGGTGAGGGAGGCATGCATGGCTGCCACATGCAACCGGAGCAGGAAGCTGAGCCGTCTCATTCCCAGATCTTCTTCCTCTCATTTATTGAGACAGGTTTATAATCTATAGTCTTGGTTGGATTCTGTCTCTTAAAAAGAAAAACTCAAAAAGAAACTAAGAAAGTACTTAGGACTGAATGAGAGGGGGAAATAACATCACAAGAAGTGAGATGCTGCTGTTGCCATGCCAAGAGACAGATTTATACCTCCAAGTGCACAAGTCAGAAATGAGCAGAGTCAGCTGGTCAGGGGGTTCAGTGGGGAAAGCACCTGCTGCCAAGCCCGAGGATCTGAGTTCCGCCCCTAGGTCAACATGGAGGAAGGATAGAACCAGCTCCCAAAAGCTGCCCTCTGACCTCCACATGTGAGGACAGCATGCATTGGATAAATAATGTAATAAAAAAGGAAAAGACAAAGAAATCATTAGTATGGCACACCCATAACTGCAGTTCCCACTTCAAGAAACAAGGCAAGTCGAAAGTAGACCACAAGGAAACGTGGAAGTAATAAAGAAGACAAGCAGCCCCCGCTGATAGATAGCATCTGTGGTCGCTCCCTTCCAAACCCACGGCTTGATCCTTATCATGAGAAAAAGATCAGACAAATTCCACAAGAGAAAGCCTATAAAATTCCTGACCGTTACTCCTTAAAAACAAAGTCTGAGAAACATTCAGAGCCAAGAACCTCGGGATTCACAGCAACTGTGATGTGCGGTCCCAGGTAAGAGCTGGAAAATAGTGGGGGAAATCGAAATGAAGTTCAGGCTTGAGTTGGTAATGATGTGTTGCTATGGCTCCCGAACTAAGTGTAGCATCCTCCGAGCCATGGATATTAGAGGAGACAGAGGATATGAAAACTCTAAGGCATTTTCATGTAAACTGTTTTAAATATTTTACGTCTCATCCGCCTGAAAAACAAAACAACAACAGAAACTGGCAGGCTCTTCATGCTCAGATAGTCTAATTCGAGAATTATATGAAACAGGTCAAGAGAATCAACGCCAGCTTCACACAGTCTCTTCTAGGAAATCGGAAGGGGAGATGTCTTCGCTCAGGTCTGACTCAGCACCACTTTGATACCTAAACCAGAGACAGTGGCTACCAAAAAGAATACCAGAAAGTCTGGTGGTGGTGGTGTATGCCTTTAATCCTACCACTCAGGAGGCAGAGCCAGGCAAATCTCTGTGTTCACGGTCAGTCTGGTCTACAGAGAGAGTTCCAGGACAGTCAGGGCAGCCAGGGCTAAGCCAGGTAAACCCTGTCTCAATAACAAAACAAAACCAACACCCCCCAGCCCCCCAAAAAACCTGGGAAACTGAGGTAGGTGGAGTTCTTTCTTAGAGATCAACCAGTTTGGGGGGGGTAAGGGGTGGAGCTCTGCTTCCTAAAATGTACAAAGAAAATTTGTCCCTTTCCCATTTGTTGCCTTCTCCTAGCTCCAAGCCTCAGTGGAAATCCCAGGGGAGATATCCAGACTTAGGACATGACAGCCTCTCTGGCTTACTGCTTCTGAAGACTGGAAAGAGCCTCAGACCACTCTGGGATGCTCTTCTGGGCCTCCGGTGGTACCTGGGGCTGAGGGAGGTAGCTGTTCCCTTGGGCGTGTGTCCTTGACCCTTGTGGTGGTGGTAGGGGGAGCAAGAGGTGCAGGCCCATGCTGTGCCTACAAAAAGATCTACAAGCCTCCTTTTGCAGATCTTTGCTCAGGCGAATCTGGAATAGTTGACTTTTCCTCAGGAAAAGAACTTCAGGAGAGCAAGTGTGAAGCATAGCCAGAGTTTTCTGAGAAGTTTGGAGAGCAGGGGAGATGAGATGACTCAGTAAGACCACTTGCGGAAAGCAAGAGAACCTGAGTTCGAATCCCCAGCACCCACTTAAAAGAAGGGTATGGCTGCATGTGCCTATAATCCCTGGGTTGCTGGGCAGAGTTAGGACGATCCTAGGGAGCTCACTGTCCAACCAGCTTACAAATGGTAAGCTCCAGGTTTCGTGAGAGACCTTGCCTCAAAAAAAAAAAAAAAAAAAAAAAAAAAAAAAAAAAAAAAAAAAAGATGGAAGGGTGTAGCTAGGGGTCAGAGGCAAAAAACATTTGTTGGTGGTGTTCTCAACAAGTTTCGATCCCATTAGGTTCAGTTACACAGCCATACTCCAGTTCCCGAGGATATGACGCCTTCTTCTGACCTCCTCAGGTATTGCATGCACAGTATACTAGCGCGGGCATGCGCGCACGCACAGAGGCAAAGTATTCACACACATCAAATAAAAAATTAAATCTAAAGTAAAATGTTTATAAAGGTAGAAATAGAAGACATGTGAAGTCCTCTAACCTCCATGTGTGCACACAAGCACAGGTACACACAGTGAAAAGTAGTCTCGACCGGTAAAATGAGCAAATTCAAGCCAAATTATATTAAAGGTAGTTTTACTGGGAAGACAGAGGAGAGGAGAAAGAGAGAAAGAGCTTGTATAAACGGGGAGAGAGAAAATGAAGGTGGGAAGGGGAGGAGAGACCAAAAAAACTCTGGACTGTATAAGGAAGAGCTTCTGGGGTAAGGGAGCCCAACCCCTGGGCTGGAAAGTTCGACATAAAGGGCGGGGCATGCCAGCCATATCCTGTAGCTGATAGGGACTGAGGGATGCGGAAGCACCTCGTGACCAGGTCCACTTGGGTATGTAAAATATGCACCTCTGCCGTTTGTTCTGGGTCTGAATCCCAACACACATATGTATTTAACACATATGCTCACACACAAAGGTGATAGGTTATTTCTCTGTTGTCTGCAAAATGAGTCAATTTGAGCCAGATTAGTTTATATTAAAGGTGGGTTTATTGGAAAGCTGCTCTCAGGGAGGGCAAGTTCAGGTGTTAGGGTTAGAGTTAGGGTTAGGTCCCTAGGCCAGGGAAGTTACCATGGGAAAAGGAGATTTGGGTAGGGGAGAGAGAGAGAGAGAGGAAGAGGCCAGCTCACAGAGTGAGAGAGAGACACACACACACACACACACACACACACAGAGAGAGAGAGAGAGAGAGAGACAGAGACAGAGACAGAGACAGAGACAGAGACAGAGACAGAGACAGAGAGAGGGTGCAAAATGTGGCTGACCGTTCAGGGTTGGGGGCAGGGTATGCTTAGGTAGGACAACGCACACCCAGGACAACTATCACACATAGGGCATTGGTGGTTTCTGGCGTTAGTTACAACATTCAAAAGGCTTTTAAGTTTCTTGATTTGTTTTTCCATTTGGTAAATGAGTCTATTGTGCGATCTCTGCAGCTTGCCGGATAAGATTACAGGCTAAGAAAGAGCAGAGGGCAAAGGGGTTAAAGGAATCCTTACAGTACTAGGTCACGAGGAGGGTGGGATCTGTTGACTGTAAACAAGCTTTCTCTAATCTTGTTTTTGAAGTTGCAGGTTCCCAGCTGGTGAGGGAATAAGGCTAAACTTAAAGGTCATATATGCTCTGGCCTTAGGGAAGGCTCCTTGCTATTTTAATATTCTTGTTTGCAATGTCTGCATATAACATAAACATTCTTTGCGAAGATTTTGTTGGTTGTGTTAAAAACGCTTTTTTTCCTAGCTGGCGAGATGCTAGTTTGATCCTCTTTGGGTGAGGGTCCCCTTTCTTTTTCACATGTGTCCTTAACTTTCCTGTTTCAGTGGTGCTCTGTCTCTGGGCAGGTCCAGGGTTGGCACCCTGGTTACTAGGACTAATTTGGCACACTGGTGGTGTGGGTGTGTTCTGTTCCTTTAGTGCCCGGAGCAAACACTGCCAGGCTGACTTGTGACTCTTCTCTCCTCCCCATGACCCTTCTCTTCCTTGAAGGGTGCTTCTGCTAATTTTGGCATAGGGCTCTAATCTCATGCCAGGCAAGCTCAAAAGAAACATCACATCTAACTACTAAGAAAGGAAAGAGAGAAAGAAGGAAAGACAGAAAGAAAGGAGAGAAAGAAAGAAAGAGAGAAAGAAAGAGAGGGAGGGTGGGGGAGGGAGAGATAGAGGGATAGAGATAGAGGGATAGAGAGATAGAGGGTGGGAGAGGGGGAAAGGAAAGGAGAAGCCATAAGGCCTGATAGTCTTGGAAGTTTGGAAGTATGGATAGAATTCTAAGCAACTGAAAGCTCAGGAATTCTCTTTTGAATGTTGTCAATATCCATTTTCTTCCTTTTAGGGCAGCTGGTCCCTTTGAGTGCACAGGTGTGGCCTCTAAAAGCACTTTATCGAACTTGAAACTATGAAACTCTTTGTTTTATAAGAAGATGGCTCAGGTTCTGTTTAATTTATAACTCTAGCAGTTTTCAAGCAGTCTCATGACAAAAAATTTGATTTTAATTTTATTTAATCCTGGCTGGCCTCGAACTTGCTGTGTAGATCAGGCTGCCTTCAATCATCGCACGGATATCTGCCTCTCTCTCTCTCTGCCTCTCTGCCTCCAGAGTGCTGAGATTAAAGGCATGCACTTGCATGCCTGGGTTATTTTTTTTACCTGTTTTTGAGACAAGTCTCACACTATAGTCCTGGAATTCAGTATGTAGCCCAGGCTGGCCCTGAACTCAATGGCAATCCTTCTGCCTTAGCTCCCTGAGGGCTAGGATTACAAGTGAGAGCAACCACACCTGGCTGATGATTACTAGTTTACTTTTGCTTTTTCTTGTAGATAGATGCTGTAGGCTCCTGTTTCCCTTTGGCTCTTTTGACAGTTTCCTTCTTGAAGTAAACGGTTTACCTTGAACATCCATCACCCACTGTTTCGAAAAGATATCCATACAAGCAGGGATCAAAGGATAAACGCCTTCCAACCCTTATTTCTCTCCTCAGTGATTAAACGCTTGTCAAAAATTGTTCTTTGATATCTGCACATCTCCATTTTCCCCTTTACTTCTAATCTACTTGAATTATATTCAAGACCCGAGATTGGAAGGTCCTTGAGAATAGCTTTGTAGCCAAGTGATTCACTTCCTGGCTGGTCTGTGCCATGGTCTACAGCCTCCTTTAAAACAGGAGATGGTAGAGCCTCTCCTCTCTTAACAACAGCCATGCACTCAGCATACAGGCAACTCTGTGGGTAGGTTACCATTATCCTAAACATATAGGTGAACAGAGTACAGAGACAGCAAATGAGTTGGTCACATGTATATGAAGTTGGGCTGGGCACTACTAATCCACCAATAAAATAAAAACAAAACAAGCCAAATTTGGTGACACACCCTTTTAACCCCAGCACTCAGGAGGCAGAGGCAGGTGGATCTCTGTGAGTTCAAGTCCCACCTTATCTATATACATGTTCTGGGCATGCCAGAGCTACACAGTAAGACCTTGTCTAAAACAAAGCAAAGAAATCTCACATACTGAGCAGGGGAGCTGAGCCCCAGAACCCAGGTGAATGTGCCCATGTCTCTGAGGGGTTGGTTTCTGAGTACTCCTTACTTTCATAAGTCAAACATGTCCCCACAGAGGATGAAGTGCAGCAGGTTGGGACTGAAGACTCCCAAATGAGGGAGACCCTTACTCAAGTCTCAGGAAGTTGAGAACACCCACAAACTCCAAGACACTGTACCTGGATGCAATCAGCAGAGGTTTATTAGGGAAGAGAGCTGGTAGCCAGCGTTCAAACTGCACACTCACGCAGGAGTACAGTTTGACCTGAGTGGTGGGCTAAGGAGCTTTTTATAGTAAGGGATAGAGAAAGGAAGGAATTTTCTCGTGGTTACACATGATTGGTTGTTTTATAAATTTTGAACTCAGCAAGCTGTAATTGGAAAAGACCTCAAGGGGGGGGAGGGGTAACCAAGATCAGTGGAAAGTTTGCTAGTTCTTGGAACCACCCAGATGTCTTGTATCTTTCTTTGTGGCCAGGAATGTGTCTTCCTGCTTTGGGCCTACCCCACCCACAGGTGGATTTTCTTCCCTGAGGCTTGAGGAATGTATCCCGGGGCAATGAAAGGCCTGGAATCTTACATTCAGTTCTACTTTCTTGAAACTAGTGAGCCTGTATATATTTTATAAAATGGTCTTTATAATTTTTCACTCTATAGGACCTTTATGTTACAAAGCCATTTTGAAGAAGAGGTCATGCTAATTTGTGAGAGGCTCTGTGTGTGTCCTAGACCCACACCTTCTCTTACCTGCTCTGCTGTCAGCAGCACCTGCACCCCCACCCCTCAACACACACACACACACACACACACACACACACACACACACACACACACACAGCCACTCCACATACCATACTACAAAGACGAAACTGGGCAAACTCTTGTGCTTCATGGCATTGTGTCTTCTGGAGATGGACAATCAGCAGCAGCACAGGTCAGCTGCAGGGGCCATTTGTCTTATGGGCATCTCTTCACACTTTCAAGGCTCATCTCTCCTGACTTTTAAGCCTAACTTGAAACCTGGGGGGGGGGGGGGGGGGGGGAGCAATCTCAAGAGAATGTTGGTATATGTGTGGGGTTAGGTTGTTGGGGGTGCTGACCTGGCCTTGAGAGCTCCCTGCCCCTCAATATTGTCAGGGAATTGGGGTGCCACCAAGAAAAACACTCTCCCCAGCTCCCCAGCTGGAGAAGCAGTTCTGGAGCCAAGGGGCTGCCTTCCCACTGACCTGGCTGTCTGACCTTACAACCAGCCTTCAAGGTAAATAGCATTATCCTTGTTTTATCAAAGAAGAGATTGAGGTTTCCAGAAGATAACTTGCCCCTTCCCCTCCTGAGAGTGATAAAGGCCAAGTTCTTAACATTCCTACTGCCTCTTTAGACAGACCAGCCAATCCTGATCAACTGGTTAGAGCCCCCGCCCCCCACCCCCACCCCCAGGGATTAACTGACAAGTGCTCCCAGAAGTGCTTTGTAATCTTCAAGGCAGAACCATAAACATGATTAGTCCTGGAGACTCCAGCGAAGATTGGAGTGGTAAGACCTCAGACCCTGACTGCTCTTTAGTAAAGGCGTGTGGGCACTTGGAGGTCTGTTGAAGATTCAGTGGCTTCCTGTGGGTGTCTACCTGTTCACCCTAACAGAATTCTACTGTGTTGGCACTACATATATGCTTCCTGACTTACCGAAAATGTCATTTTTTTAATCCTTTCTTTCTTTTATTTCATTTTCTTTTTTTTTTAATTTTTCGTCTAACATTAAATCTTACCATGTGGTCGAATGAAGAGGATTTCCCCCCCTCAAAGTTCTGTGTGAGCATTGTTAATGTTTGACCAAGTTTAAACAAACCAGTGCCTGCTCCATGCATGGTTCATAATGAAGAAACTCATTAACTGCACAATGGCTTCATGCTCCCTGGCCTAAGATATAGAATGTGCTCAGTATTAAAAATTAAAAGCCATGCATCAGAAATCTAATAGCTAAATAGGGATATTAAAAAGCAAGAGGCACTATTTGAACGGATGTCAAATTATCATGGGACTCACAGAAATACTTGGCAAATTTTGACATAGGACAGAGCCCAGGGTAAAAATAAAACGTCCTGCAGACCAAACACTGATTGATAAAGTCAGTTTAGGGAAAGGCTTCACACAGTGATAGAAACCTCTCATCTTTGATGTTCAGGGCCCTCCTCAGCTCGCAGGCAGACTTGTCCAAGGGCCACCTGAAGTACATGAACTTAATGAACAGGTTAGAAACACCTCTGACTGTTAAATTAACTGCTGTCCTCATGCTTATTTTACTTTCAGGTTTTTAGGATATTTTGATAATTTGTGAGTCTCTGGCAAATTAGAGGAGCCCCCGCGGTTGCTCGACATCAGTACTTTGCTTCGTCAGCACAGATGTAGGAAATGTGTTTCAGTATAATTGCATGATCCATGAAGCAATGAATATTTAGTTTTGGTACTTTTATGTGAATATTTTTATAAAATTTTAATATTATTTTTTCTTTAATGTGTATGAGTATTTTACCTCCATATGTGTAAGTATGTATTTATATATGTATGTATGTTAGTAAGTATGTATGTATGTATGTATGTATGTATGTGTCTAAGTATGTACGTATGTTTGTATGTATGTATGTGTACCATATGCATGCAATACCCACGGAGGTCAGAAGAGGGCGTTGCATCCTCCTGGACCTGGAGTTACGTGAGCCATCAGTGGGAGCTGGAGATCAGTTAGAGTCTTCTTCATGGGTAATAAGTGCTCCTAACAACTGAGCCATCTCCCCAGCCCCCTTTGTAGCATTTTAATGTTAATCTCCAGGTTTTCTTCTGATATTCCAGGGGGCTATGCTCGAGACTCATAAAGTCTTAATTTTTCAATCTTTGTAATCACAGTGCCTTCAATATACAATGAAAGGAACGTACCATGTTTGCAAACGGTCACATTTGGCTTCAGGTGTCGGCTTGACACAGAGTGGTTTGGGAGGAGGGAACCTCCACTGAGGAATTGCCTCCGTCAGATTGGCCTGTGGGTGTATCCGTAGGGTGTTTTCTTGATTACTAATGACGTAGGCGGGGCCTAGACCACTGTGGGCGGTGCCACTCCTAGGCAGGTGGCCTGGTTTGTATAAGAAGGCTGACTGAGCACGTGCAGGGGAGGAAAACTAGAAAATAATGTTCCACTATGGTCTGTTCTTCCATTTTGGTCCCAGGTTCCTGCTCTGACTTCCTGTTCTGGCTTTCCTAGATGATGAGCTGCAAGCTAAGTAAATCTTCCTCTCAAACTGGTTTTAGTCGTGGTGTTTTATCACCGCAACAGAGAGCAAATTAGGACAGAAATTAGTACCAGATAGTGGGGCCTTGCTATGATGTACCAGACCATGTTCATGTTCGGTGTGTGTGTGTGTGTGTGTGTGTGTGTGTGTGTGTGTGTAAGGAGCAGGCCCTTAATAGGATGAACTCCATATTTGTAATAGGAAAGAAAACAAGTTTGAAGTGAAGTTGCTTTGAAGTGCTGTGATAACCAGAAGTTGTTTTGATAACCGAGAGTTGTTTTGAAAAACCTTATGAATCAAAATATTTGTGCATTAAAATAAGTTGTTTTGAATAAGTGTGATAACCAGCTGTAATGAAATCATAGCCCACAGATAACCAGACACATCTGGTTATCTGCCATGTACCATCAGAAGTAGCCCTAATTCAAGCATAAAAAAGGAGCCCTTGGCCAGAGTACTTCATCACACTGGTAGCAATGGTTACCTAGCGTGATCCCATCACACTGGTAGACATGACTGGCTAGCGTGATCCTCTGTTGAGGCCTCCTCTGCAGCCAGAGATCAAGCACTCTGCAGCATGAATCATCAAAGCAGCAGCCTAGAGACTGAGCACTCTGCACCCCATCATCAGAGAGACCTAAGCCTCTAACTTCGTGGCTAAGCACCCTCTGGACCTGAGCTGTTGGAAGCCGCAGAATACCCCTATCTTCATGGTCAAGCACTCTCTGGACCTAAGCTGCTGGAAACTACAGTCATAAGGACTCAGGTTGTATAACTCATGAATAATAATGTACTTACCGCTATGTTTATTTCTTCGGTAATTAGCAACTTACTATTTGTGTTTATTGTATTGATATTGATAGAGGCAATGTATAGGAAATGTGGCAATACCTCGATGTTATAATAGCTTTAGCATTGGTGATAATATATTGTTTGCTGTGCATTATTAAAGAGCAACTAAATATCAAACCTCTGTCTCTGGTATACTCTCTTCCCCTCTCAGGGAACTGACCATCTCATAGTCAATCCTGTATACAATTCCTGAGTGGAGAGGACATGTCGCTCCTCTCCCCACGGGGACCCTAAAACCTTATCACAACCTGCTAACAACAGATAACAGACTGGGCTCGTGACAGCGTGTGTGTGTGTGTGTGTGTGTGTGTGTGTGTGTGTGTGTGAGTGTAAGCATTTGGAAATCTCGGCTTGAAAGCCCATTGAGTGCTTGGAGCTTAAAGAGTTGATGTGGGAGCCTGGAAGCTGAGAAAGCTGAAACTGAGGACAGCGGAGGCCTTGCTTCTAAAGTTTTCAAGGGAAGCAAAGACTCCATCAGGGCTGTTCTTGCACTATTTTGGGTTAAGAATCTGTGGAACTGGAACCTTTGCTTTACTGGGACAATGGATATTGCACCATCTCTTCTTCTTGAATACAAGAAAAAAATCACTGTGTGTGATTCTGTTGCTGGAGAGATGGCTCTGCAGTTAGCATTTGCTGCATAATCATGCGAGGTGTAGTTTGCAGACCAGCACCCATGTAGCCAGCTGTATGTTTCACACATACCTGTAGTCCCAGGTCTGAGAGAGACAGAGACAAGGATATTGGTGGGATTCAGGCTCAGGGAGAAACCTTACCTCAAAGGAACAGGAGAATGATAGAGAGGACACTCAGTGTCCTCTTCTGCCCTCTGTGTTCCCTTTCTCCTGTGTATACACTCAGATAGGCAGACACTCGAATAAATAAATCCTAAGAGATAAAAGGATACACTGTCTATAAAAGGATTGTTTTCAGGAGCTGGAGAGCTGAGTCAGCGGTTAAGAACACTGGTTGCTCTTCCAGAGATCCTTGGTTCAATTCGCAGCACCCATATGGGGGCAAATAACACTCTGTAACTTAAGTCCCGGGGATACTATGTCCTTTTCTGGCCTTGTGGGCATTGTACATGTATGGTGCACAGACAAAACACTCATGTAAATTGTCCATACATTATAGAACCAAAAAATTGTAAGTCTTTTCAGATTTTTTTTTTTTAGCTCTAACTAAAAACCAAAATATTCTCCTTTCAACTAAGTAATTTGAAATTATTTTGCCTTTCAGCTAGCTAGCTTTACAAGATAGCTTTATGACCATGGAAAAGCTACTTACCTTCTGCAAATTTTACCATCCTTATGTATTGTTGCTGTATGTGGATAACACTTCATCTCCCTTACAGGGCTTCTATGAGGACAGGCAAAACGGGTACTGACTGGCGTATGCAGTCATGCAGAGCGCACACAAGGATAGCTACAACTGTGAGCTTGCCTGGTTAACTGACTAATAGTGAAAGGAAACTCTCCTTGATGGTTTGTGGTAAGAGACTAGCTGTTTTGAGCACGTCAGCATAAAATCCTGCACCATGTTGCGCAATCACCATTATCTAGTTCTGAGACCTTTCGTCATTTCAAACAAAATTCTACACCAATGAAGCAATAACTTCCTGTTCCCATATGACTCAACCCTTAGTGGCCTCAATTCTCCATTCTGTTTCTGTGGACTTGACTAGTCTAGGTGCCTCATACAAGTTAAATCATGCAAGTTTTGTTCTTCTATTTCTGGCTCATTTTATTTTATTTTATTTTATTTATTTTATTTATTTTATTTATTTTATTTATTTTATTTATTTTCGAGACAGGGTTTCTCTGTGTAGTCCTGGCTGTCCTGGAACTCACTCTGTAGACCAGGCTGGCCTCGAACTCAGAAATCCGCCTGCCTCTGTCTCCCAAGTGCTGGGATTAAAGGCATGAGCCACCACCGCCCCAGCTCTGGCTCATTTTATTAAGCAGCGTATAATCAAGCTACATTCATTATATTTTATACTATATCTTGTACCTGACCTTTGTGCCTTCTTATGAAATAATTATCTATATATAGAAAGAATAAAATATGAAAATACATACTTGCCCATATAAATCCTGTCTGTTCTGATGTTGGTGGACATCTTTTGGCTATTGTGAATAATAAAGTACAATTATTTGTCTGAGTTCCTGCTCTCAATCACATCAGGAATACACCATCGCGTGTGCGATGAACAGAATGCTCTGTCCTTCTTAATGTCTGTATGCTGAAATCCTACCCCATAATGTGATGGTCTTAAAACCAGAGTCTTGGGGCTGAAAAGATGACACAGTGGAAAAGAGAAATGGTTGCTCTTCCAGAGGACCAGAGTTCAATTCCCGGCACTGATGAGACAGTTCACAAACATCTGTAGTCCCATTTCTGGGGATCCAATACCGTCTTCTGGCCTCCATGGGCTCCAGATACACAGCAGTGCATAGAAATACATCCAGGTGAAACACTCATGTGCATAATAAAAAAAAATAAATAAATGAAAGAAAGAAATGGAGTCTTTGGCAGGTGATGATGATCAGATGAGGGTGAGAATTAGTGTCTTTCCCAGTCCCAAGAGATCTGGCTTCTTCGTAGTATGAGGACATAGTATGAAACTGGTTATGAACCAAGAAGTAGCCTTTACCCTACACCAGGACAGCTGGTGCCTTGATGCTGTAATTCCGAGCCCACAGGCTGTGAGAAGTTTGTTGTTTAAACTGTTTGGATTCTGGCGTTTTGTTACAAGTTAGCAGAGCAGAGTTGCTAAATCACAGAATAAGTTCATGTTTATCTTTTGGAGGCATTGCCAGACTGTTTTCCCATGTGGCTTTCTTATTTCTCATTCCTATCAGCAATATGCAAACATTCCAGTTTCTGTGTGTCTTCACCAAGAGTTATTTTCTGTCTTTTGAATGATGCAATGTCATAAAGGGTAAAGTTACTTCTCACTGTGGTTTAGGTTACACTTCCCCAGTGACTCATGGTTGTACTACAAAAATAAAATTTTTGTTGTTGTTGTTTTGCCTCTTTTGGTTTTTAAGACTGGGTTTCTCTGTCGCTCTGGCTGTCCTGAAACTTGCTTGGTAGACCAGTCTGGCCTCAAACTCAGAGATCCACTTGCCTCTGCCTCCCGAGTGCTAGGATCTAAGGTGTGCACCACCACGGCCCAGCCACTTGAAACATTTTAAATTACATTTAGTGTGTGTCTTAGGGTTTCCATTGCTGAAAAGAGACACCATGACCAAGGCAACTCTTATAAGGACAACATTTAATTGGGGCTGGCTTATAGGTTCAGAGATTCAATCCATTATCAGGTCAGGAAGCATGGCAGCATCCAGGCAGACATGGTGCTAGAGAAGGAGCCAAGAGTTGTATATCTTGATCTAAAGGCAGGCAAAAGAAGACTGGCTCTTCTGCCTTGGGTGGAACTTAGGCAGAAGACCCCAAAGCTCACTGCAACAGTGACACATTTCTTCCAACAAAGCTACACCTATTCTAACAGGACACACTGAAAGGGGTGGTTCTGATGCTAAGGTTCTGTTCCCCAGTTGGCTCTTGATTTGTTAGTAAAGAAAGCTGGGGCCAACTGTTGGGCGGAAGGTACAGGCGGGACATCTGGGTCCCAGGAGGAAAAGGCAGACACAAGGAAGGAGAGGGAGTTTTTTCAACCATGCTTTGGAGGAAAAAGGCCAAGAATGTTTGACAGGGGCTAGGTGGGACTAGACACTGTAGTTTAGGGTAGGTGGAGAGATGGAGATAATAAATTGGTAAGGGCATGCACTTGGGAGGCAGAGGCAGGCAGATTTCTGAGTTCGAGGCTCAGAGTTCGAGGCCAGCCTGGTCTACCGAGTAAGTTCCAGGACAGCCAGGGCTACACAGAGAAACCCTGTCTAGAAAAACAAAACAAAACAAAACAAAACAAAAATAAAGGAACAAACTGTGTGTGTGTGTCCTTTGTCCGCAGATTCAAGGGAAGCCAGGTGGGAACTAGTAGCGTGGTCACCTCCTGGAGCTAAAGGCAGCAGTAGCACAAAACTACACACAACAACACACCTCCTAATGGTGCCACTCTTTGGGAGGCAAACATTCAATACATGAGTCTGTGGGGGCCAAATCTATTCAAACTACTACAGCTGCAGAATCCAGACCAGTTCTCGGAGACAGGAGTACATGTTTAACTGAATATACAGAGGGCTGACTCAATTTGAATTTTCTCCTCCAACATTCCTCGGTGGTGTAAGTGCCCCCACCTCACTCTCAGGCACTCACAGGAACACAGGGTTATTGTTCCAGCTGAGTTGGATGGTTGGTGGTTCAGTAGCACACTTTCATGTTACTGTAGCTCCAGGTGCCCAGCATACTCCCAGGACTTAAGATGTGCATAGTAACAATGTTTCTTTCTTTTTTTTTTTCTTTTGGTTTTTCAAGACAGGGTTTCTCTGTATAGTCCTGGCTGTCCTGGAACTCACTCTGTAGACCAGGCTGGCCTCGAACTCAGAAATCTGGCTGCCTCTGCCTCCCAAGAGCTGGGATTAAAGGAGTGCACCACCACCGCCCAGCCTAACAATGTTTCAAAGATGAATAAATGTTGGGTTTCTTTTCTTTTCTTTTCTTTCTTTCTTTCTTTCTTTCTTTCTTTCTTTCTTTCTTTGTTCCTTTCTTTCTTTTCTTCTTTCTTCTCTTTCTTTCTTTCCTTCCTTCTCCTTTCCTCACTCCACCACTCCCCTCCCCCTCCTCCTCTTCTTTTTCTTTTCCTCCTCCCCCTCTCCTTCCTCTTCTTTCTTCTCCTTTCTGTATGTAGTCGAGTTGGTGGCAATGGCAGGGAGTTGTAATTCCCTGGTGCTTGGAAATGCAGTAATGAGTGTGTTTTTACAGGATAGAGTTAGGAAAAGATTAGGATATTGTATCCTTTTATTACAAGGGACATTTTCTTTGCCAGTGTACTTGGCAAGGTGAAGTCTTTTCTGAAAACCTAACAACTGGTTCTAATTTTACACAGCAAGAGGGAACTATATATCAGCTATATATCCACCTGAAAGTGAGCCATTATTCACTCGAGGAGTATTTAATACTATTTTGCTTGATATCATTAGATACCACACACATGCCAATCATAACTGCAACAGCTTCATCCTCCAGTGCGTGGGGCTGTATGCAGGGGTAGCGGGGTGGGCAGGTTGGGGTGGGTGAGGAAGTTTCTTGGGGAAACGAGGAACAAGGTAATCAAGGAAGAACCTCTTATTCTGTAATAAACCATCTTGAATTGGGGGTGTTTAGTGCACATTCCTTCAGATTCTGTTTGGTTTTTTGTTTTCTTTTGTTTTTCGAGACAGAGTTTCTCTGTGTAGCCCTGGCTGTCCTGGAACTCACTCTGTTGACCAGGCTGGCCTCGAATTATGAATTGAGGAGGGGGTGTCTACTGGTCTGTTAATTGTATTGTATTGTTCAGAGCTACGCAGTGAGAGTCAGATATCAGTGAGTCTGGGCTGTTCCCACTAGAATTCTAGCACTGAGCACAAGGGCTGGGTACCAACTCATCCTGCCTGGTCTTTTAGGTACTTTCTACTTTTTTTTTTTTTTTTTTCAGATGGTAAGGGAAGACACTACATTTTACATAGTGCTGTGGTTTCAATGTGTGCTTCCTAACCTGAAGTCCATCCGAACTTTTGAGTGCTGAAATGTAGTCACCATTGTAAGCTCCTGAGGTGAGGCACCCTTAGGAGGAGCTCTGCCTAGTGAGTGGACTAAGCCTGCCGTTGCTCCTGTTACCATCTCTCATCCTTCCTTTTATCCCACCATGTTATCACACACACGAGCACACACATGTGTACACACACACACACACACACACAATGCGCATACACGTACACACATACACATGCACACACACACACAACCCTGAACAGATACTCACTCAAGCCTGGTCTTGGGCTTCCTGACTTCCTGTGAGTCAGTACCTAACAGTTCACTGTAACCTGTCAGTTTTCTATCACAGAACATGCTAAGACACATGGGGAGGTCCGTGTCCAGAGCTTGCAAAACCAAGAAACGAAGCTGCTTCTGTGTGTATGAGGAAGTGTAAGTGAAAGGCAGGGCTGTAGAAAGGTGCCCAGGGTTACACAATTCCCTGAGTTGATGACTCTCTGCCCTCCCCTCCCCTAAGTTGGTCTGTTTGCCTCCCACCTGGGTCTCACCACTGAATTAAAAAAATGAAATAAAAAAGGGAAGAATATGACTGCTCCTAGAGGAGAAAGTTTTTTTTATAGATGAAAGGGAGAGTATAGCCAGAGGCAGAGACATCTGGGAGAGTTCAGAGTGGACATGACTCTGAGCCATGTGAGGAGGCTCAGGGAGAGAAGCTGCTGACCAAGAGGGACAGCTTGACCAAGAGACTGGCCAAGAGAATAGACAAAAGGATCAGGTAACCAAAATGGTTGGATTACACAGGGAAGGGCAGTTGACAGAAGGGCATCCCAATCCTGGGTTGTAGAAGTTTAGGGTGGGGGGGTGCGTTATGCCAGCCAGGAGGGCCCTGTAACAGGTGGGGACTAAGGGATGCTGGGAGAACCTAGCAGCCAGGTCTGCTTTGATATGTTAATGGGCAACTCATTTCTTTCAGGTTTGAGACCTACCACCTCCATAGCTCCTTCTCTATTTAGTGAGCCCTGCCTCTCCACTCTCCTATACTGCCCCACTTTGAGGCCTAGAGCCACGTCTTGTCATGCTCAATTCCAGGTCAAGCCTGGATGCTTGGATAAGGCTTTTTGCACAGTGAGAGCCCACTTCTGAATATTACTGTGTTACCGTGTTATGCAAGGTAAGTTGGACACCCACTTGGGAGGCAGAGGCAGGTGGATTTCTGAGTTCAAGGTCAGCCTGGTCTACAGAGTGAGTTTCCAGGACAACCAGGGCTGTAAGACAGAGAAACTCTGTCTCGAAAAACAAAAAACAAAAAAAAACAAAACAAAAAGTTGGACACAAGTTGCCTTTGTCAGGGTTTTACTGCTGTGTACAGGCACCATGACCAAGGCCACTCATAGACATTTAATTGGGGCTGGCTTACAGGTTCAGAGGTTCAGTTCATTATCATCAAGGCAGGAACATGGCAGCATTCAGACAGGCATGGTGCAGGAGGAGCTGAAAGTTCTACATCTTCATCTGAAGGCTGCTAGCAGAATACTGACTTCCAGGCAGCTAGGATGAGGGTTTTAAAGCTCAAGTCCACAGTGACACAGCTACTCCAACAAGGCCACACCTTCTAATAGTGCCACTTCCTGGGCTAGGACCACACATGTCTACCAGCTGAGCGTGACTGAGCCTGAATTAAAAAATGGCAGAGAAGGCAGACATCAGAGATTCTCCTGAATGGCTGACTCCATAGCAGAGAAAGCACTGGAAGGATCCACACTGTGAAACTCAGGAAGGCTGTCCTCTTGGTTGATACCTCTTCTCCTTAGCTTTCTGTTGCTTCGATGAACATCATAATCAAAAGTACTTTAGAGGGAGGGGAGTTTATTTCAGCTTACAGTACACTGGGGAGAGAAGTCAGGGCAGGAGTCCGAGGCAGGAACTGAAGCAGAGGCCGTGAAGAAATGCTGTTCACGGGCTTGTCTTTTCTGGTTTTCTAAAACAAGCCCAGGCCCACTTGGGGGTAGTGTAGGGGATGGCACTGCCCATAGTGGGCTGGATCCCACTACTTCAGTTAGCAGTTTAATAAATGCCTCCCAGGCATGTCCAAAGGCCAATCTGATCTGGGTAATTCCTCAGTTGATATTTCCCTCTTCCCTGGTTACTTTAGGTTTGAGTCATGCTGACAGATGAAGCTATGACAGATGAAGCTATGACAGCACCTCTACACATTTTGTTACCCGCTGGGGGCCTTGGGCATCACTTCTGTGCTGGTCATTCCTCATCTCCATCTCCACTCTTTTTTTTTGAGACAGGGTTTCTCTATGTGGCCCGGGCTGTCCTGGAACTCACTCTATAGACCAGGCTGGCCTCGAACTCAGAAATCCACCTGCCTCTGCCTCCCAAGTGCTGGAATTAAAGGCGTGTGCCAAAACCGCCCGGCTCCATCTCCACTCTTGCTTACACACTCACCTGCCAGGTAGACATCTCTGTGTCTGCCTTAACTCTGCTAAAATCCCTGCTTCTCCAGGGTGGGAGTCGTCACACTGAGTTCATCCTTCAGGTCTATACCCTTTGCTGTTTCTCTCTTCTCACCCTGCCCTGAGCCTGTTCTGGCCACATACACTGTCTCAGCACTTTCTAAGAAATAAAGGATCCTTCCCAGGACATCACTGTTCTCCACAGTTGTCTATGTTTACAGTGTTTAGCATCAATACTGACTGTTGCCTCTCTTCTAGCCCTTCATCCAAGTTTCTTCTAAGCTAGTGGATTGCAGTCTCAGGTACTTAGAAGCCAGAGGCAGGAGGATTATTTGAATTCAGAAGTTTGAGACTAACATAGATGATATACTGAGACCCCATCTTGATAAAAGAAAAAAAAAAGTTTGTGTGTATGTTCCTGTGTTCTTGGTTTGATTTATAGATGTTATGAATTTTTTTTTTTAAGATTTACTTATTTATTTTATGTGAGTATACTGTCACTCCCTTCAGACACACCAGAAGAGGGCATTACAGATGGTTTTGAGCTACCATGTGGTTGCTGAGAATTGAACTCAGGACCTCTGGAAGAGCAGTCAATGATTTTAACAGCTGAGCCATCTCTCCAGCCCAGATATTATGAATCTTATAGTTCTTTCTTCTCTTCCTGCCTACCTAACCACCCTCCCTCCCTTCCTTCCTTTCTCCCTCCCTCCTTCCCTCCATCTCTTCCTACCCACCCTCCCTCTTCCGTGGTTTTTCACTTTGAGATATCTATTTATTCCTTTAATTTGTATAAAAACAATCAAAGGGTTTTGAAAATGGAGACACCTAGTCAGGTCTGCACATTTGAAACTGGACTCCAGCAAAGAGTGTGGTTTCTAACTCCAGTGGAAAAGAAATGATAGGTGGTTTGAAGTCGTTCTCATACTGATGTCATACAGGTATAACATCCATAGAATAAAATAGCTTTCTTTTAAAAAGCAAAGCCAAAACCCAGTAGTGAGCATATGTGTCTTTTTGGAAAAAAACAAAAACAAACTGGGCAGTGGTGGCGCACGCCTTTAATCCCAGCACTTGGGAGGCAGAGGCAGAGATTTCTGAGATTGAGGCCAGCCTGGTCTACAGAGTGAGTTTCAGGACAGCCAGGGCTACACAGAGAAACCCTGTCTTGAAAAACCAAAAAACCAAAAAACCAAACCCCCCCCCTAAAAAAAAAAACCAACCAAAACTCTTTTACAAGGAAAATGAGGTTTTGGTTGTGTTCCCTCCCTTGCTTCTTTGGGTATTTTGATTGTTGAGAGTACATGTTAAATCTAACATTAACATTTTAAAACAGAGGACCACTCAGAGGCTGGAGGTGGGAGGGGATTGAAGGCAGTAGATTTGTTGGGTGTCACCACACAGAAGTAGAGGCACACTTCTATGTCCAGGAGGCAGGAACACAGATTTAGAGAAGTCACTAGACATTATTTTAGCCAAAATCAAAATATAAGCAGAGGCAGGTAGATCTTGGTGAGGCTAGCCTGGTCTATGTAGAGAGTCCCAGGCAGCCTGGGCTATATAGTGAGACCCAATTTCAAAATCAAACCTCTAAACTCAACAACAACAAAAAATTCTATGTGTGAAAATGGGAGGGAGCCAGAATGGAGCAGTGTGGGGGAAGACAGGAGCCACCTCTGGAAACACATTAGTGATTTGGGAGCGCTTCTGGGTTCCTACCTTCTTGAACCTCACTGCCTGCCCCTCCCACCCTGCCAGTCTCTCAGCCCAGCCAGCTCCTGGAAACATTGCTAACAGTGCATTCAAAGTGTCTCAAATTCAAAGCAAACAAAGTAAGTATTTCAAATATTCCCTTAACTGGGCAACTCTGCTTAGTATAAAGCTAACAGAAGAAGCCCCAGGGACACCAAAGTCGCTGATGAGCTGATGATGGCTTCCAACTCTGGCTGGAGGATCCATGAGAGCACAGGAATATAAACACACCACTTACCTGGCTCAATAGCTCTTCTGAACCCATGAAACTTATTGTGTTTTGATTTTTGTCGTGGTTGTTGTTTTTGACACAATCTTACTAGATAGTTCTGGCTACTTGGAACTCTCTATGTAGACCAGGCTAGCCGCAAACTAGCCTACCTCTACTTATATTTTGATGGAAACATTGCTATCTTGTTTTTGGTTTTTCGAGACAGGGTTTCTCTGTGTAGCCCTGGCTGTCCTGGAACTCACTCTGTAGACCAGGCTGGCCTCGAACTCAGAAATCCGGCTGTCTCTGCCTCCCAAGTGCTGGGATTAAAGGCGTGCGCCACCACTGCCCAGCCTTTTTGTTGTTGTTGTTGTTGTTAAACTTAACGTTTTACATCTTTGGATAAAATTAGTTCAGGTAGCCAGATTTCCCCAGACTTAACACTGGCTCATTTCTCTTTTTATTCTGCTTTTGGAAAAGCCCCTAAGAGTCCATTCTTCTCTTTGTGATTGTTTTAGAGACGGTGAAAATGATTCCTCTTCTTGGTCAGAATAAGTAGGTGTGTTCCACACTTAACTGAGATGGTTGGCTTTAGTAGCTTTGCCCTGTGCTGTATGTGATCCCAGATGTGAAATTAGGTTTTATTTAAGGAGAGACAAGAGAATTTTGTGTAGTTTTGTTTTTCAAGACAGGGTCTTTCTGTGTAGCCCTGGCTATCCTGGAACTTGCTCTGTTGACTAGTCTGACCTCAAACTTAGAGATCCACTTACCTCTGCCTCCTGAGTGCTAGGATTAAAGGCATGGGTCACCACCTCTAATTTTATGGATATTTTTGAAACATCTTTCTTCACATCTCAGTGATATATAAGTATGTAATTTTTTTGATACAAACTTGTGTGTTATACACACAAAATATGTGTGTTATACACACACATATTTTGAGACAAGGTCTTACTATTAAGTAGTTTGTAACTAGGTCTAACTATTAACTACTATTAACTACTAGTTTGATGCTGACTATGTAGCTCAAGCTGGCCTTGAACTCGTGGCAGTCCTCCTGCTTTAGCCCCCTGAGTGCTGTGATTGTAATCAATAGTCATATCTCACCATATACACTTTACAATACCTGGATTAACTGAGAGGTAATCAAAGACTTACATTATAAAACAAGTCAGAGAGTTATGCCATCATGAAGAATTTTTTTTTATTACACAGCATCCTGAATTGATGACAGTAACAGTGGTGTAAACACAGGACTCAAATGCATAGCACACTAATCGTGTACTTGCTGTCTTCCCAGCCTGGCTTAAAGTGTGGAAGCTGAGGCGTCCAGACCAGAACTGAGACTTGCTCTTGAATCTACTTAAATTTTGACTCCTGATGTTGGTGGGTAAAATGATCATTAGTAAATGATTTCAGATTAGTTTCTGTGTGTGGGAGGGACTTCTTGGCAAGCCTCAACTATTAGGCAGCATCTGGGCACCACTCAGGCAACTTTTTTTTTTCTTGACCCCATAGACAGCCAAGGAGTGAGGGTCCAGATATGAAAGTAATAGAGCACACAAGGGGACCTGATCAATATGCAAGGAAACCAATTTCATTCACATGGTTTTGTTGTTGTTTCTGTTGTTATTATTTTTGTTGGATGTGTGTGTGTGTGTGTGTGTGTGTGTGTGTGGTGCTGGGATAAAACCCAGGGCCTGGTGCAGGCAGACATCCTGCCACTGAACTATATCCCCAGATCCTTACATATCTTTTAAAAAGCAACCTGTTTATGCTGCCTCTGTAGCCCATGAAAACATTCCCAGAGCGTTTCTTTGTGTGTGTGTGTTGTCTTTTTTATTTCAAAGTTGATACTAGGTAACCCTTAACTCTTCCCTAGTGCTCTGTCTGCATTCTTCACGTTACACATTTGTTGAAAGATAGTTTTGTCTTGGATTTTTAATCTCTCACCTACTGAGGTGATATGGAATACTGGCTTTCTTTTTAGATTTATTTTTATTTAATGTGATATATATGTGTGTCTGTGTGTGTGTGCATGCCTGGTGCCTGAGGAGGTCAGAAGAGGGTGTTGGAATTGGAGGTATGGATAGTTATTAGTTACCATGTGGGTGCTGGAAACCAAATATGGGTCCTTTGCAAGAGTAGCAAGTGCTCTTAACTGCTGAGCCATTGCTTCAGCCTCTGAATACTGGTTTTCTTTCATTTTCTTTTTCTTTTTTTTTTTTCCCTATGAATGCATGCACTTTCTGGAACCAGAAGAAATCTCTGACCCTATCTCTGGGGCGATTTGGTTTCTGTTGTACATCTATTTTCTCTCAAAGGCTCCTTGGGGTTTTTCTAATTTTCTAAGACCCAGGAAAGGAAACTGGACTTCACAGTCCGTCCTACGGCAGGTGGAGAGGTGGGTGTGTGTGTGTGGCTTTCCCCTCAGATCACAGGGCCAGTTAAGCACTGTGAAACCACTTTCCTTTATTTCCATCTGGGAAATTGACAAAGCTACTACAATGCCTAGGACTCAGGGTGGATGCTCACCCCGTGGGCTCACAATGGGCTAACCACCTACACCAGCTGGGCTCCTCCCGAAGTTGAGAGGTTATGAGAGATCTCAAATGATGTCACAAATCACGGTGTATAGGCCTCCTCTGTTTTGCTTTCTTTGCTTTAATCAATCATTTGAAAACTCTTTTAATAAGCTGGGCAGTGGTGGCATATCCCTTTAATCTCAGCACTTGAGAGGCAGAGGCAGGTAGATCTCTAAGTTCCAGAACAGCCTGGGATACAGAGTGAGTTCCAAGACAGCCAGAGCTCCACAGAGAAACCCTGTCTGAAAAAACAAAACAAAACAAACAAATTCCACCCAAACAAAACAAAACAAAACAAAAACCCAAACTTTTAACAAATAACTGAAGTTAGTTTGGTCATATCCTCGTCGTCTTTCTTTTTAAAGATTACCCATTACCCATCCATCTTGGGGCTGCGCTGGAGATTAAAATCAAACAAGGGTCTCCTGGATCACACCCCTTTGTTTTCTCTTGAACCTTGCCACACTTGGTTGCTGCCTGTTTTAAATCGGCAACCGATTATTGACAGTGACTCGAATCACATTTTTATATAGCCAAATATGCTGCATGCCGTGCTGACTTGAAGTTATTTAAAGTGCTGGGGGCTGGAGAGGGATTAATGATCAAGAGCTTTGGCTGCTCTTAGAGAGGACATGGGTTCAATTCTCAGCACCCACATGGGGACTCAAAACTGCAACTCCAGTTCCAGGGGTCCAATGCTGTCTTGTGGCCTCTCTGGACACCAAGCATGCATGTAGTACACATACATACATACATACATACATACATACATACATATAAATATACATATAGGCAAAACACCTACACACATGAAATAAAATAAATCTAAAACTTAAAAAAAAACCCTGACAACTTTTCTGTTTAAAATATCTCTCCTAGTTCTTTTCTCATGAGAAAAACACTTTTCTAGTATTTTTACTGTTTATTGTTTTAATGATTTCTTTTTTCTTTTTCTTTCTTTCTTTTTTAAATTGGCTTCAGGCTTATCTCTCTGTAAACAAATCCAAGGGACTTTCCTTACTGCTGGTTTTCACAGAATTTTCAGAACTGAGAGGAATGTTTGCTATCCTTTCAGAGTTGCAACGGACTCTGGGGTCTTCCCCAAGACCCCAGAACGTGGGACGCATTGGGCTTCAAAGGTAATTTAAAGTTCCTATTTTCTATCTGAGGTGCATTCTGGGGAATTTCTCCTCCAGCTTTCTTATCATCTAAGTGCATATAAACAGCAAGCACAACTAAACAGCAAAGGGGCAACAATTTTAATCCCAGGCGTCTGAGGGTTAAGTGAGTTTGCAGACCGGGCCCCTCCCCTGAGCGTTACCTACCTGCCACTCCATCTGGATTCACTTACAGGCCATCGCCACTTATCTGCCTCCCTCTCCAGCAAAGCTCTTCACGGGATTCCTGACAGCACTTAGCCAGACCTAATGAGCAGAACGTGATGCCCAGATGATAGTGCATCATAAATCTGCCCGCCCTGCCTTGCCTCAGTGTTTTCGGTGTGCACAGACCGCCACATGACTCCTTTCACAGGCTTCCTGTGAGATTAGACGGGTGCTCGCTGGGAATTTGAATAACTTTAGAGCGGATCCAGCAATTCTGCTATTTCTGGTGTGGTCAGTGATGACACAGGAGAGCTCATCATTGGTGGGACCAGTGGGGGCAGCATGTCTCTAGTTAGCATCATGTGTCCCACTTGCCAAGAAGCCTGTGCCGAGGATGCTACACCGGAGGAAGCTAGAATCGCTGTTCTTGAAGTCTGGTGTCTGTATCATGTACCTAAAATAACTCCGGAGGCTCTGATGAGGGCATCACTGACAGACTTGAGTGGCTTCAAGGACATCTGAAAGACTGAGTTTGCCCTCTGATTTAGGAGGCTTGGGGTGTTCTGCTTTGTATCTGGCAGCGTGCCATTTGTCTCTTCTATGTGACAGCCTCTCCTCTGACTTCAGCTCTTGGGATAGATATCATCTCTGAGGGGTCTGGTCAAGGACCTTATCTGAAGCTGCCACCTCCTCTTATCATCCTCCCCAGTGCTGTGCAGCCCCTTCTCTAGGTTACAATGTGTAATCTGATACTTGTTTTCTTCTGGTGAGTTCTGTGTGCCACACTTAACTCCTGTGGTTGGTTTCTCTCCTCTTCCTCCTCACCTGTCTTCTTCTTACTACACCTCCAATGCCTAGCCCATTGTACTTAACTGGTTCATAGTAAGTTTTAATCAAATTCCATTAATAAGTGAGTTATTCAGTACACTCTAGCTCTGAAATTCAATGACATTTTTTTAAAAAACTGCCTCCCCTGTCTCTTCTTCATTACAGGCTCCATAACTGTAGGATTTTATTGACCATACTTTTAACCTCGTTTGAGAAAAGCACACATCTTAATTTTTATATCTACCAATAGACGTATGATTTTTTTCAGAGATGGTGGTATTTATTAGATATCTCATCCCTATAAGTCCCGATGAGTTTGCTCCCACTGTAATGTGGCCAGAGTCGTTGACCTGACCATTCTCTTGGCAAAACCAAGGCAGGATATCTAGATCGAAGGCTCACAAGGAGAAATACTTCGAGGAGTTCAGAAGGAAAATATTAGAAACATTTGTTCATCTTCTTTAATCTTCTGATAAGAAATAAAAGTAAGTCTGAGTATAACATTTTGATGGCTCTTAATACATGGGTATTTAATGTCTTGAAGTGGTTTATGTATAGTTATCATTAACATGCACATGTCGGGGGAGACGTGCTCACGTGTAAGTAGGGGTTCTCAGTTTAAAAGGAGTAGACTAGAATACCGTATACAGAGCTAAAGAGATGGCTCAGCTGTTATGAGCATTTGCTGGTCTTGCAGAGGACAGAGTTCAGTTCCCAGAACCCAAAACCATATGGTGGCTCATAACCACCTGAAACCTCAGTTCCAGGGGATCCAGTAGGCACTACATGCTGCACATACATATGTGCAGGCCAAATATCCATGCACATAAAGTAATTATATATATGTATATGTATGTGTATGTGTATGTGTATGTGTATGTGTATGTGTATGTGTATGTGTATGTGTATGTGTATATGTATATGATGTATATGTATATGATGTATATGTATATGATGTATATGTATATGTA